>OY728127.1:734770091-735413094 GCA_963277665.1 Viscum album | reverse complement strand
AACCCCACCTCTATCCATGACATGGTGTGTCCGATACCACTCAAAGGGTCTCTCTTTTGTTTAAAATGGACAGATTTTTAAGTGAAAACAACAACTGACCTACGGAAATCTGACCAAACACATTTAGGTTGTCTTGATCCTTTATGATAATGATCCATAGGTCCTTTTTGAAATTTACGTGTAATACCCGCCTCAATTTGAGGCATGGTGGGGCCGGTACCACTCAAAGGGTCTCTCTTCTGTTTAAATTGGACAGATTTGTAAGTGAAAAGAAAAAGTGACCTACATAAATTCGACCAAACACATTTGGATTGTCTTGATATTTTTGTAGAATGATCCACGGGTCCTTTGTGATGTGTAAGAGTCATCCCCACCTCAATCAAAGGCATGATGTGTCCCTTACCACTCAAAGGGTCTCTCTTCTGTTTAAATTGGACAAAAGTTTTAGTGAAAACAACAACTGACCTACGAAAATATGAAAAAACGCATTCGGATTGTATTGATCCTTTATGAGAACAATCCATGTGTAATTTTTGACGTAAATGAGTCAACCCAACCTTAATCTGAGGCACATTGTGGCCCGTACCACTCAAAGGTCTCTTTTGTTTAAAATGGACATATTTTTAAGTGAAAACAACAACTGACATACGGAAATCTGACCAAACACATTTGGATTGTGATAATCTTTTATGAGAATGATCCAAGATTCCTTTTTGATTTGTAAGAGTCATACTTTACTCATGACGAGGCATGGTGTGGCCGGTACCACTCCGAGGGTCTCTCTTCTGTTTAAATTGGACTCAATTTTAAGTGAAAACAACAACTGGCCTACGAAAATATGAACAAACACATTTGGATTGTCTTGATCCTTTATGAGAATGATCCATGGGTCCTTTGTGATGTTTAAGTGTCAACCCCCCCTCAATATTAGGCACATTGGGGCCGGTACCACTCAAAGGGTCTCTCTTTTGTTTAAAATGGACAGATTTTTAAGTGAAAACAACAAATGACCTACGGAAATCCGACCAAATGTATTCGAATTGCCTTTATCCTTTATGAGAACTTTCCGAGGGTCCTTTTTGACGTGCAAGAGTCATCTCCGCCTCAATCTGAGGCACGGTGTGGCCGGTACCACGCAAAGGGTCTCTCTTTTCTTTAAAATGGACACAATTTTAAGTGAAAACAACAACTCACCTATGGAAATACAATCAAACACATTAGGATTGTCTTGATAAATTAAGAGAGTGATCCAAAGGTGCATTGGGGATGTGTATGTGTAATCCCCGCCTCAATCCAGGGCATGGTGTGACTGGTACCACTCAAAGGGTCTCTCTTCTGTTTGAAATGGACAAATTTTTAAGTGAAAACAACAACTGACCTACAGAAATTCGACCAAACACATTCGGATTGATTTGATCATATAGGATAATTATCCAAGGGTCCTTTGTGACATGTAAGAGTCATCCCTGCCTCAATCTGAGGCACGGTTTGTCCATTACCACTCAAAGGGTCTCTCTTCTGTTTAAATTGGACACAATTTTAAGTGTAAACAACAACTGACCTAAGAAAATCTGACCAAACATATTCAGATTGTCTTGATACTTTATGAGAACAATACATGGGTCCTTTTTGATGTGTAAGAGTCAACCCTGACTCAATATGAGGCATGGTGTGGTTGGTACCACTCAAATGTCTCTTTTGTTTAAAATGGACATATTTTTAAGTCAAAACAACAACTCACCTACAAAAATTCAATCGAACGCATTCAGATTGTCTTGATCTTTTAGGATAATGATCTAAGGGTCCCTTGTGACGTGAAAAAGTCATCTCCTCCTCAATCCGAGGCATGTTGTGGCCGGTACCACTCAAAGGGTCTCTCTTTTCTTTAAGATGGACACACTTTTAAGTGAAAACAACAATTGACCTACGGAAATCCGACCAAACACATTCAGATTGTCTTGATCCTTTACGATAATGATCAATGGGTGCGTTGGGGATGTGTAATAGTAATCACTGCCTCAATCCAAGGCACGGTGTGGCCGGTACCACTCAAAGGTTCTCTCTTATGTTTAAATTGGACGGATTTTTAAGTGAAAACAAAAACTGACCTACGGGAATCCAACCAAACACATTCGGATTGTGATGATATTTTAAGATAATGAACCATGGGTGCATTGGGGACGTGCACGAGTCATCCCCGCCTCAATCCAAGGCACGGTGTGGCTGGTACCACTCAAAGGGTCTCTCTTCTGTATAAATTGGACACAATTTTAAGTGAAAACAACAACTGACCTATGGAAATCTGACTGAAAGCATTAACATTTTCTTGATCTTTTATGAGAACAATCCATGGGTGCTTTGTGACATGTAAGAGTCATCCCCGCCTCAATCCGAGGCACGGTGTGGCCGGTACCACTCAAAGGGTCTCTCTTTTGTTTAAAATGGACAGATTTTTAAGTGAAAACAACAACTGACCTACGGAAATCTGACCAAATGTATCTATATTGTCTTCATACTTTATGGGAATGGTCCACGGGTCCTTTGGGACGTGTAGGAGTAATCCCAGCCTCAATCCGAGGCACAATGTGGCCGGTACCACTCAAAGGGTCTCTCTTCTGTTTAAATTTGACAGATTTTTAAGTGAAAACAAAAACTAACCAACAGAAATTCAACCAAATGCCTTCGGATTGACTTGATATTTTATGAGAACGATCCATGGGTCCTTAGTGAGATGTACGAGTCATCCCTACCTCAATACGAGGCACGGTGTGGCCAGTACCACTCAAAGGGTCTCTCTTCTATTTAAATTGGACACAATTTTAAGTGAAAACAACAACTGAACAAGAAAAATCCTACCAAACGCATTCGGATTGTCTTGATCCTTTATAAGAACGATCCATGGGTCCTTTGAGACGTGAACGAGTCAACCCCACTTCAATCCTAGGAAATGTGTGGCCGGTACCACTCAAAGGCCTCTTTTGTTTAAAATGGATAGATTTTTCAGTGAAAAAACAAATGACCTATGGAAATTAAAACAAACGCCTTCATATTGTCTTGATATTTTAGTAGAACGGTCCACGGGTCATTTGTGACATGTAAGAGTCATCCTCTCCACAATCCGAGGCATGGTGTGGCCGGTACCACTCACAGGGTCTCTCTTCTATTTTAATTGGACATAATTTTAAGTGAAAATAACAACTGACCTACGAAAATATGACCAAAGACATTTGTATTATCTCGATCCGTTATGAGAACGATCCATGGGTCCTTTGTGATGTGTAAGAGTCAACCCCGACTCAATCCAAGGTACGGTGTGGCTGGTACCACTCAAAGGGTCTCTCTTTTGATTAAAATGGACATATTTTTAAATGAAAACAAAAAATGACCTACGGAAATCCAACCAAACACATTCAGATCATCTTGATATATTATGGAACGATCCAAGGGTAATTCTTGATCTGCACGAGTAATCTCCGCCTCAATCCGAGGCACGGTGTGGCCGGTACCACTCAAAGTGTCTCTCTTTTCTTTAAAATAGACACAATTTTAAGTGAAAACAACAACTGACCTACAGAAATCTGACCAAACACATTTAGATTGCCTTGATCTTTTAAGAGAACATTCCACAGGTGAATTGGGGATGTGTATGAGTAATCCCTGCCTCAATATGAGGCACGGTGTGGCCGATTCCACTCAAAGGGTCTCTCTTCTGTTTAAAACGGACAATTTTTTAACTGAAAACAACAACTAACCTACGTAAATTATACTTAACACATTAAAATTGTCTTGATATTTTAGGATAATTATCCACGAGTCCTTTGTGATGTGTATGAGTCATCCTCACCTCAATCCGAGGCACAGTGTGGCTGGTACCACTCAAAGGGTCTCTCTTCTATTTAAATATTAGACAATTTTAAGTGAAAACAACAACTGACCTACGAAAATCTGACCAAACACATTTGGAATGTCTTGATCCTTTATGAGAATGATATATGTGTCCTTTGTGACGTTCATGAGTCAACCCCACCTCAATACAAGGCACAGTGTGGCCGATACCACTCAAAGGTCTCTATTGTTCAAAATGGACAGATTTTAAGTCAAAACAACAACTAACCTATGGAAATTTGACAAAACGCATTCCTATTGTCTTTATATTTTAGGAGAATGATCCATGGGTCCTTTGGGACGTGTAAGAGTCATCCCAGCCTCAATCCAAGGCACAGTGTGGCCGGTACCACTCAAAGGGTCTCTCTTCTATTGAAATTGGACACGATTTTAAGTGAAAACAACAACTCACCTATGAAAATCTGACCAAATGCATTCAAATTGTCTTGATACTTTAGGAGAATGATACATGAATCCTTCTTGACATTTAAGAGTAATCCCCACCTCAATCCGAGGCATGGTGTGGCCAGTACCACTCAAATGGGATTTGTTTTGTTTAAAATGGAAAGATTTTTAAGTGAAAACAACAACTGAACTACGGAAATCCAACCAAACGCATTAGGATTGTCTTGATCCTTTTTGAGAACTATCCACGTGTCCTTTGTGATGTGCTGGAGTCATCTCTATCTCAATATTAGGCACGGTGTGGCCAGTACCACTCAAAGGGTCTCTCATTTCTTTAAAATGGACACAATTTAAAGTGAAAAGAACAAATGACCTATGGAAATCCAACCAAACACATTCGGATTGCCTTTATCCTCTAAGAGAACAATCCAAAGGTGAGTTAGGGATGTTTATGAGCAATCCCCGCACCAATCTGAGGAATGTTGTGGCCGGTACCACTCAAAGGGTCTCTCTTCTATTTAAATTGGACTAATTTTTAAGTGAAAACAACAACTGACCCGTGGAAAGCTGACCAAACACATTCGGATTCTGTTGATCCTTTAAGAGAAAGATCCATGGGTGCGTTGGGGACATGCAAGAGTCATACTCGCCTCAATTCGAGGCACGGTGTGGCCGCTACCACTCAAACGGTCTCACTTTTGTTTAAAATTGACATATTTTTAAGTGAAAACAACAACTTACCTACAAAAATTCGACCAAATGAATTATAATTGTCTTGATCCTTTAGGAGAATGATCCACGTGTCCTTTTTGATGTGAAAGAGTCATCCCCTCCTCAATCCGAGGCACGGTGTGGTCGGTACCACTCAAAGTGTCTCACTTTTGTTTAAAATGGACAAATTTTTAAGTGAAAACAACAGCTGGCCAATGAAAATTCGACCAAATGCATTATGATGGTCTTGATCGTTTAGGAGAACAATACATGGGTACTTTTGACTACTACGAGTTATCCCCACCTCAATCCGAGGCACGGTGTAGCCGGTACGATTCAAAAGGTCTCTCTTTTGTTTAATTGGACACAATTTTAATTGAAAACAACAACTGACCTACGTAAATGGGACCCAAACACATTCGGATTGTCTTGATCCTTTATGAGAATGATCCACGGGTCCTTTGTGATGTGTAAGAGTCAACCCACCAACCCCTTGGACCGCCCACCCCCCTGGACACCGACCCACCACATGGACACCCCCACCCCTCTGACACCCCCACCCCCTGGAAAGCCCCCTCAACCCCCTGGACACCCCCACCCCCTGGACACTCCATGGAGATCCCCCCACCTCAGATAGCCCCCCCAACCACCCCTCCACCCGAACACCCCCACCCCCTGGACAACCACCACCACCCATGTACGACACCCCCACCCCTCCTTGGAACCACCATACCACCTGTATACCGCCAACCCCCTGGACACCCCCACCCATGGATAACAACCCCCACCCTCCAAGACACCATCCCACCCCCCTTGGATAGCCCCACCAACCCCCTGGACCCCCCCCCCCAAACATCTCCCCACCCCTTAGAAAGCCCCCCTGACACCCTGGACAGCAGCCCACCCCCATGGACACCCCATAGACAACCCCCCCCACCCCCACCCCACCTGGACAACCCCCTCATTGGACACCACCCCAACCCCTTGGATAGCCCTACCAACACCCTGGACCGCCCCCACCCCTTAGACACCCCCCACCCCCATGACACCCCGATCCCCTGGACTCCCCCATCCCACCCTCCTAGACACTACCCCACCCCACTTGGAAAGCCCAACCAACCCCTCAGACCGCCCCAACCCCCTGACACCCCCACCCACCTCCTGGAAATCCTCTACGACACCCTAGACACCCCAGTCCACCCCCTGGACAGCCCCCCCCCCCCCCCCACCTAGACACCCCCCTCCTAGACACCACCCAACCACCTAGACACCCACACCCTAGACACCACCACCATCCTTGGACAGCCTCCCAACCTCTTGGACCACCCCCCACCCCCCTTTGGACACCCCACCCCACCGGACACCCCCTACCCCCCCCCCCTTGGACTGCCACCTGAAACCCCTGAACAACCTCCCCAACCCATTGAAATTTGAATAGAATTCTTTATGTATTTAGTTAACTTACGAATTATGGTCTCAAACGGTGTATGGGTATACTTGGTGTAATTATCTTATGATTAATGTGTTAATTTTTTATGGGAATACTTATTGAGATGCTTAATTATTCGTAGGTGCTGTTTGGGTGTGCTGCTGCAGAAAGTTTTTTTGTAACAGACATGGGTTTTATCAGTGCTCTTTAGTGCTGATAAAAGAAGCCTTTATCAGTGCTAAAAAAGTGCTGATAAAATAAAAAATTATCAGTGCTAAAAGAGTGCTGATAAAGTCTTCCTTAGTAGTGCTCTTTAGTGTTGATAAAGGGGACCCTACTTTATTAGCACTGAGCTTTATAGTGATTTTTTCACGCTGATAAAGCCCGTTTTGAGCACTGATTAAAGCCCGTTTTTGTAGTAGTGTTACAAACTTCCCCCTTAAATAAATTTGTCCCAGAATTTCCTATCAAGGTGGCGTAGAAGAAGAAACCCCGAACAACTCCAGCCCACTGTGATCGTACATCAACCTCCCTCTCCCAAGTCTCATCCTGCACCCACCAGTGCTGTCATAGGACTCGTACCAAGGGAAAAAATCGCCCACGGAGAACCTTTGTACTGTGATCCACAATTTGGATAGGATGCTCTTTAAATTACGCATCCACTTCGAGCTCAACCTCCTTAGGTTAAAAGATATGATACGGGTCTTAAAAGTAACATCGAAGCTGAGAAATGTGGAAGACGTCGTGCATAGATCGGTTCCTATGTGGTAACAACAACCGATAGGTAATCTGCCCAACTCTCTCCAACACCTCAAATGGCCCGACGTACCTCGGTGAAAGCTTACCCTGTCTCTTAATCCTCTTGTATCCCAACGTTGGTGTGACACGTAGAAAAACCTGATCCCTAACCTCGAACTCCAGAGGCTGTCTCCTCTGATTAGCATAAGACTTCTATCGTGACTGTGCAGTATCAATCCTCTTCCGAATCTACTCTATCTACTCGGTGGTCTCTTGAACAAGACGGTGTCCTAGAAAAGCTACCTATACTACATCCATCCAACATATGGTTGATCAGCATGGCCTACCGTACAAAGCCTCATTAGGTTCTATCCTAATATTTTCCTTAAAACTATTGTTGTGGGCAAACTCTAATAGAGGTATATGCTTCTCCCAAGAACCTCCAAAATCCGGAATGCATGCTCGGAGCATGTCCCCATGCACCTGAATCGTACGCTCGGACTGGCCATCTATATGGGGATGGTAAGCCATACTCAAAAGTACATGTGCACCTAAATCCTTCTGAAGCCCCTGTCAGACCTGAGAAATAAAATGGTCATCTCTGTCTGAAACAATGGAGTGTGGAACTCCATGAAGACGTATGATCTCTCAGATGCACAACCATCCCAGCTCATCAACATTGAAGGTCTCCTTGATCATCAAGAAGCGAGAAACCTTCGTAATTCTGTCAATGACAACCCATACTGCATCATTCCCATGCGGTGACCTCGACATCCCTTTCAAGAAATCCATCGCAACATCGTTCCACTTCCACTCGAAAATGGGTAAATGCTGTAAACTCCCTACTGGTCACTGATGCTCCGCCATCACCTACAGACATGTGGAACACCTCATGACCAAACCTGCGACATCTCTCTTCATACCTGGACACCAATACTGATGGTGTAGATCCAGATACATATAGGTGACCCCTGGATGAATTTCCCAAACCGAAGAATGAAAATCTCGTATCAGGTCCTCGTGTATATCTACTGGCACCCATACGCGCCCTTGGAAACACAAGATCTCATCCTCGCCTATTTTTTATCCTGTAATAGGGTCCTCTCCTAACACACATTCTCATAGGACTAGGACTTCAGAATCTGATAGCTACCTCATTCGAACTTGATCAGAAGAGTAGAGGTAATAGCTACAGAAGAAAGAAATGTCTGCCCCTGTCTATCATGCACCTCCAAAAAAATCTCAGAGAATAGATCCATAAGCTTCCAATAACTAATGGCTTCCTGAACTACATGTATCTGGGTCCTCCTGATCAACGCATTAGCCATTGCATTTCATTTTTCAGGCATGTAGGCAAGCTCAAAGTCAAAAGACTGAAGGTACTCAACCCACCTTCACCATCTCAAATTCAGATCACGCTATATGAAGATGTACTTTAGACTCTTATGGTCGGTGAAAGCCACAAAATTCTATCCCATAAGGTAATGTATCTAACAGTGTAAGGCATGAGAAACAGCTGCCAACTCTAGATCATGCATTGGGTAATTCCTCTCTTGTGGCCTCAACTGTCAAGACCCACACGCAACGACTCCATCTCCCTACATAAGCACAACTCCCAGCCCGATACCTAAAGCATCACAATAAATAGTACAGCTCTTTACAGGCTCTGGAATTAATAGTATCAGTGATGAAGTCAACCTCCCTTTCATCTCTTCAAAGGTTAACTCATAAGAATCTGACCATAAGAACTTCTCACCCTTCTTAGTCAAACTCGTTAGCGGTGCTGCTAAGTGTGAACAGTATTCTATAAAACGTTTGTATTATCCAGTGATTCCTAGAAAGCTTCGCACCTCAACGAAATTCTTAGGCTACTCCCAGGAAACTACTGCTTTCACTTTCTCTTGGTCTACTAACACTTATGTCTCAGAGATAACATGACCCAAGAAGTGAATCTGATCCATCCAAAAGTGGCACTTTGAGAGCATAACATATAACTGATGCTCCCTCAGTGTACTCAAAATGATATCAACATGTGTGACCTGGTCATTTCGAGTGTGAGGGTACACCAAGATATCGTCCACAAATACCACCACGAAAAAATCCAAGTATGGATGGAACACTCGATTCATTAGTGCCGTGAAAACTGCAGACGCGTTTGTGAGACCGAATGGCCTAACCAAATACATGTACAGACCATACCTGGTCCTAGAGGTTGTAATAGGTTTATCTGATGGTCTAATGTGTAATTGATGATAACTGGACCTCAAGTCAATCTTTGAGAACACCTGGGATCCTCGAAGTTTACCAAAGAGTTCATCAATCATAGGTAAGGGATATCGGTTCTTGACCATCAACTAGTTCAACTTCTGATAGTGCACACAGAGCTTGAGGGTACTGTCTTCCTTCTTTGAAAATAGGATTGGTGAACCCCAAGGAGAAGTAATCGGTCGAATGAAATCCTTTCCATGAAACTCCTCCAACTGCTTCTTGATCTCGTGAAACTCAGTTGTGACCATCATATAAGGAGGAATGGACATCATTTCCACTCATGGAACAAGATCAATCAAGAAGTCTACCTCACGCAACTGAGGAAAACCTAAAAAGTCTTCTGGAAAGACATCTCTGAAATGATCCCACACTAGAGGAAATTATATCTGTGAAGTCCCCTGGTCATCCAGATAAAGACTAAAAATCTAGGATGTAACTGCTCCCAACCCATGATGCTCTGGACCTACTCTGCTCGCCTGGACATCCCACTCGCCCTTATGAAGAAAAGATCCACCTTGTGGTGATATGAAACTCACCCTGTGATGATTACAGTCGACAACTGCCTAGAAGGGAACTAGCTAGTCTATTTCAAGAATTACATCATAGCTTGTCATCTCTAGGACATAGAGATACCAAGTGACACCCACCAACCTCAATAGGGCACTCCTTGCACTGACGTACACCAGATTTCCTTGTCCCCAATTGAGTGACAAGTGTAAAAACATCAGTAGAAGAAAAGATACAGAGCCCAAGGCTCTCCACAACAGTGAATGATATGAAGCTATGCGTAGCACCGATATCGAAAAGAGTTGAAGATAAAACAGAGGCAACTAGGATTGTACCTCGAACTATAGAGGGGTCGGGATCCTGCTCCTAATGGGTATGCTCCACTGAAAAAGCATGACCAGCTACGTGGCCCTGTGACCCTACCTGACTAATATGAGGGGATACACCTGGTTATCACTAGTATCATGGTGACTACCCACTATGGCCACGAGCTCCACCTCGGCCTGAACGGCTGAATGGACTCCAGTTCCCAGACTGGTGAGAAACTGGTGGAGCTGCTCATGTACGAGGAATCATAGATAAACCTCGGTCACCAGCTGCTGGTGACAAGACCTGATATAAACGCTGAAGCTGTCCCAACATTCCGAAATATTATCACTCCACCGGGTCTCTCTAGCACTGCGGTCTCATTTTCTCGTTTCTCCCGCACTGATAGCACACCACCTGGATACCAGAAGATGCATCCCGCCTACTCGGATCTTCCCGTGTAGTCTCCCTATGTTGATTCTGGCTATCATTTGGTGAAGCACTAACTCTTTATGTAGATTCTCCCTATCTCACAACTCCAGATTCCCTTAGATTACACTCCGTGATCAGTGCCTGGTTGACGATGGAAGCGATGGAAGTCAATATGAAGATATTTACCTGAGAGCGAATGTCCTGTCTGAGGCCACCCTCAAACTTCCTTGCCAGGAATAACCCATATCATCATAAGAAGGGTGTGAAACACTGAAGCTCGGTGAAACAAGAAGAATACTCCATAACAGAAAGAGTACCCTGCTCCAGACTCATTAACTCCTAGGCTCGGTCGGCCCTTAGGGTCTCTGGATAGAAATAGTCATAGATGATGCACTAGAACTCTTCCCAAGACATAACCTACTTATGACCCCCCCTGTGAGATCACACCCCACCATCTCTTGGCGGAATCCCACAGCATATAGGTAGTGATCTTGACTCTCTTCTCTGGAGGCATCTCCAGATACTCAAAGATCATGAGCATGGCTTCTAGCCATGACTCTGTAGCCTAGGGTCCTCCATCCCCGAAGAAAGTGGGAGAATGATGCTACAGGAAGACCCACATCAAATCATCCATCGATGGGTTAGGAGGCAGAGCTCCCTGAAAGGTCTGCATCATCATCATGAAGCCTTCCCTGAACTATGCATCAACACTGGTAATAGGTATAACTGATGGTGCCAAGATTGGAAAAACATGAGGATCTGCTGGAAGTCCCTAATCAGCCGTATTTGGCGTCTGATGACTGCCATATAACTGGTGGACAGCCGGAGGACGTCTCGGTGGCATGAATCTATAAGGTCAAGCGCACACCTTAGACCAGGATCCACAAGGACTGAAATAAGGACGTGTAAGAAGATAACAAGAAGAAGAAACATTCAAGTTTTACAAGACATGACTACACGGCGTGTACACTTCCTACACAATGTGTTCCCTGAATTCATTCACATGGGCATGTACTCCTCCCGAAACTGGTCATGTAACACCCCAAACACATGACATGTTGTCTTAACACATGGCGTGTACTTGAATCCTCATTCCCTTCCCGATTCCTTCTACATGGTTAATCCATGCGGGTTTTCTAAAACAAGACTACACGACATGTTCAAGATGGACAAACCATGTACTAAACAAGATTCACTAGGCATGCGTTGTTAGTGACACGGCCTGACACACGGCCTGACACTACACGACATGTTCTGAACGGACAAAATGTGTTCATGATGAGATAACACTGACTCGTGTTGTACGGGACATGACATGGTACCTGGGTCATACTACACGGCGTTTTCAACATGGACACGACATGTATATCCTAAGGTCTTATCCATCGTGTTTTTGGCTACACAAGCGGACACAGTGTCAACACTAAACAGCGTTTTTGACAGGGACAGAATATGTTTCCACAAGACTTTCTCCATCCCGTGTCTATACCCATATGGCCTATAACATAGACAGAGACTACACGACGTGTACATAGAGTACACGATATGTACTTAATAAAAACTGTTTCTTCCTGAACAGAAGATAACACGGCGTGTACTTAACATTACATGGCGTGTATTCTGGGTTTTTCCAGACGGTACGCCTCAGAAACTACTCTATAACCCATAAAAGAATGAAACGAGCTTTGAAAGTGCCAGATTCCAATCCGTGAGGGCCCATACTCCCCGAGAATCAAAGTTTGGTATCTTATACATATTACAACATGGAAAAAAAGGCAACGATCCACCAAATTCTGGTCTATGGGGGCCCATAACACCTCAATAACCAAATTTTGGTGTTCATTCAAGCAAACCTCTACACAAACAATACCTTATCAAATAGTAGGAATTTCTATCAAGGCAACTGTCACAACATCATGCATATTTTACACATCATCTATCACAACAACATTAAATCACTAATGAATCCTAGATGGCATGGAAAAAATTCATGACATGTGATTTCTAGTAAGTGCATATATAATGCATGATATGGAATACCCTCATCTCATCAGGTTGTGACAGAAATAAAACCTTAATAACGTAAACATTAATAACAAAAAACATCTCAGTCACCAAACAGTGAAAATCAGATCAACTGTAAAATGGAAAACCAGAAACAAAATTCCAATTAAAAGGTAGATTGGATATTCCCTGTACACGGGTTAGCTACTCCCAGGCACAAATTATTACCAATTATATATTCCTTCCTATCCCAGGGTATAGGCTCCAAACAGTAAGTCAAGAGAAAATAACCCTTTGATACCACTTTTTAACATCCCGGTTTCGGAAGCCACACAAAGGAGCCCCATACCCGGTCGGTCACATGGACTCAAGCTCATTTCCCCGAATGCCAGAGGATACCAACTAGCAGCGAGAGCCTTGGGTGTGATAGAGGGAAAACTATTCCCTCATTGGCAGAGTACGCAACGGATGTAAACAAATACACATAAGAGCAGAAGCCGTAATAATAGCATTGTAACACCCCGAGATTTTATGAGATATATTCTTTTTAATTTCTTTGATGTATTCTATTGTACACTACACCAAGATTACAATGTACTATACGCAACACCGTATTAGCTTGCAATATACACAACACTATTCTTGGCTCGTGTTACACTCAATTTCAAGTTTGTTTTGTTGATATTATTCTACGCAAAATTAAGTATAGATTTTGTTTAATTTATAAATGAAATAAGTTTTGATTATGTTTTATGCAACCCCAAAGGGATCTTTCAATACATGTAGCCCTGACTTGGCTTTCATTACATGCAATCGTGACCTTCCTCGATAGCGTGTGTAGTATGCAATACCGGGTTTCACTAAATAATGATATGTTATTAAAATATTATATAATCTAGCTGTTATGAATAGTAATACCCACTTTTTGAAATTTTATAAATTTTATCATTCAAAATGGAATTCATTTTTGGATTTGAAATCTCGAAATTAGCCTAGGGTGAATTTTGGGTATTTTTCTGAAAACTTTCAATTTTTGATGAATAGTGAAAAACACTGAGTTATAGTTTAAAACAAAATTTTTATTTAAATAATTATTTGTTTTATTTAAATTTATTTTAGTTAAAAATTGATACATAATACCTATATAAGTTCAATTTAATTCATCAGATTCATTTTATAGTAATTTTAGATATATAAAATTTTTATTGAACTTTTCACCGTCTTTTACCCACCTCCTAGGAGAATTTGAAATTTACATAAAATATAATATTACCACTTCTGTGAGTGGAATTTCTAAAATCTGAGAGACACGGTAAATATCAAGGAGTAAAATGTGGTTCAATAAGATAAAAATAATTTTTGGTGAATAGTAACTTTTTACTTTTATTTACCACAGTTAAAAGTAAATAGGGTAACTAAGGGTAAAAATGATATTATTATTACCCTAACACATTTCCTAATTCTATTGGATACGTGTAATTGGACCAAAAAAACATTAGGAATAAAATATTACCCTTTAGGTCCACTTGGATTAGATTAAGACATTTATTATTATTTTATTTAAAGAAGAGTTAAAATAGTTAAAATTAAAGTTTTATAACTAAAGCATTTTTAATATAGGGTTATACATAAGATAAATTAGACAATAAATATTAATTATAAAGATAAAAAAATTTCCTACATAATTCTATTTTATTTATAATTTTTAGACATTAAATAATTTAATTTATTTATGACACAATGGTGATGCAGTAATTACCTAATTGATGAAATATTAAAATAATTGATATTATAAACACCCAAATAAATGTAATTTGACCCTTTTTATAAATTAAAATACTTTTATAGGATATTATAACATATTAGGGTTGGGTAGATGAATTTTTTTCGAAGTAATAATGCTGTTATGAATTTAGAGAAAACATAATACCAAATAGTGTCAAAATTGACATAAAAGAGTTTTTAAAACAAATATTATATTATTAATTGATATAATGGTCCTAAAAATCTATGGTTCGGACAAATTAATTATATAATAATATTTATTACATTAATAAACCAATTAAGGTTCTATTGGCAGTTTATAGTAAGTTTATTAACCATATATCATAAGAATACAATAAGACACGGTAAAGGTTAAATTAATAAACTTAGAGTTAAATCTAAATGATAAGGTTAAAATGGTAACCTAAACTTTTATAAAACATATTGGATGAGATGATTTAGACCCATCCCCACCCTAGAATAGAAATAAGTCACTTTGGAGGCATTATAAACCGAATATATATTTATTATAAAATAATATTTTATGTTTTTTCTAAGGTGTCCTTCTCCTCCCTTATAAAAGGGCACCTCCTCGCTCTCCTCTTCGCACAAATTTGATCCTTCAACCTCAAAAAAAACCCTAACCATTTAACTTATTCACTTCCATAGAAACTTAATATAGGTCATGGTCTTCTTCAAAGTCCATCTTTAGTGCCCTAAGTGGAGGTTACGAGGAGGCGCGCCGAAGAAGAGGTAATCTCTTATATCGATTCTTTCAAGTTTATTTATTCTTATACTTCCTCTTCTTTAGTTGTTTAATTATAAAGTAATGACATAAGTATTACTAATATACTTATATGTTATTATAAATATGTAGCAACCCCATTTCACCTTCTATCCATCCTACGGAAAACAAAGTCATAGCGCGCGCGTACGTACAGAATACCGTCTCCACGCTGTGGTGTAATCTGTTTTTCCATGACCACCTTAATTGGATCGGTATAATGGTGTAACGAATAACTATATATGGATATTATAACATCATACTGATTCTGAGATATTATATCATCCAATCCAATTCCATTCAATAATTATGGGAATGATATCATCGCTCGTGTGTACGTATGGCTATCGTCTCCATGACGCGATGAGATTTATTCTCCATATTAACCATTAAAGAATGATTAAAAAGTATATATAATGAATAATAATGATATATATGACATAATAATTCTATTGGATTTATGTATATATATATGTCATCTACTTACTTCCATTCAAGTCAATAAGTAAAGGAAAACAACGTTCATGCGTACGTACGACCAACCGTCTCCATGAACGGTGTGTTTCATTTCATTGATCTATCTATTATATATAGATATATATATATACAGAATTAAATGATAGATAAATCTTGTTTTGAATTCTGGAAATAATTAAATCATGATATAATTAATAATAATATCACGAACAAAAAGTCCAAACATGAACTATAAATGAAACGATTTTACCCAAAATGCAGCTTTAACATGGAATTGACAAAAGAACGGGTTATATAAAGTCATAAGTGAACCATATATGATAACATAAATATTATTATTTTTCTGTTACAAGTTAATAATATGTTTAAACAAACTATATAGGATTCTTAGACACATATGGAAGAAATTTGACATAAGGTAAGGGATAATTTTGCAATATCATTTTAATATGAGATTGCTTATATGTAAGTATTTACTGGGGTTATATTTTTCATCCATGACCATAGAATGTTTTTCATAAAGTGTTTAATATTATTCCATGTATGTTTAATGTCATGTTTACCCCTCTTTGACTTTTACTTTGTGTTATGGAAGGAATCTTTCTTTTGTTTACCATATGAGGAAATTTTTGACTTTTCCGACAAAAGTATGAGGAGAATGTTTTTTAACTTATACAGCATGAACAAATTTTTACGTTTTCATGATGCCATATTTTCATGAAGCTTACTATACAATATTTGATGACTATTTTCAACAAAATAATTTTCTTTTAAAATTGCATGCCATTTTTTGAAAAGAAAATGATTTTTAAAAGAAAGGATATTTTCCTCAAGAATTCATTTCAAGTGTTTTATCAAAACCATTTTCCATCTAAGATGAAATTATTTCGTTTTTGTATGTTTCAATTATAATGTCTCTATGATTTACACGGTTTCACTTTTATTATGATGAAATGATATCCATTTGTTTTATTTGGATAATGTTATGATGGGATGATGTTTATGAAACCCATTTTACTCGTTGGGTTATGATGAATGATTTATGTTTATTTTGTGGCACAAGTAAGAATGATTTCATTATGGGATGTGTGGGACATATATCTCCCTCCAATGCATTGGGTAGAGATTTATATCTCATGAGATAGAAATGGATGTAATGGAAAGTTAATCCACATCAGTGATACGAGATTGGAACGAGGAGTGAACTCAATCCAGAAAGGTACTTTGTCCACTATGATGGTCTTGGCAGCAATGCCTTGGCTACTATGGAAATCATATCACGTGCTTAATGGTTTTCCACAATTAAATATTTTATTACCATGCTATTTTATCATGATTGATGTTCCATTGTGATATATTCCTTACGTACTACCATGTTTAATATCATTTCTCAAGATTTTGATGTTTAAACTTTATGTTCATGTTTTTAAGTTAAAATGTATGTGGGTTGTTTTATTTTCTCCATGCTTACCCTTACTGAGCATTTGAGCTCACCCTTTTTATGTTTTCTTTTCCCCAGGATATAAAGAAAGGTTTTTGGTAAGAAAACCAAAGGGGGATATCTTTATGGGAGATGTTGAAGATCTTTCACCATGATTAGAAGATTATGTTCCAAGTTTCCAAAGACACTAAACTAATACGGTCTTTGGGCATATGTTTTTGTAATGTATTAAGTATTCCGCAAAAGTAATGTAATTTCTAGGTACATAAATTTTGGGTCTCTATAGTTGGTATCAGAGCGAAGTTTTAGTTAACCTTTGTAAATTAGGATGCGAAAACTTTAGTGAAATCCCTAAAGATATTTCTAAGGTATGTCTAGGGATGTCCCTAAGGTTAAGTATAAGTATAGGTTATAGTCCTAGAATTACGGTAACGATCTTATAATTAAACCTAAGATGTTATATATTTAATGTACCCCCCCTTTGTTATGTTGTTTTCCTAGCATGTTTTTTCCTCTTACACTATTCTTTTTGGGTTTTAGACGATGGCTAGAACCTGAACGAACCGTGTTGATCAATGTAATGGGAAATGCAATGATTATTCTCCTGAACAAACAATGTTATGGGAGATGGAGTGAAAAATCTTATTGCAATACTTACACAAGATATGAATCATTCTGGACTTCCGAATGAGTAGAGAAGGGAACAATAATCTATTTAGTCCTTCATGAGGAAACGTCAACCTTCTTTCAGTGGGTCTTCTAATCCACTTGTTTCTGAACAATGGATCAGTACAATTGAAAAGATATTTTCCATACTTCATTGTTTGGAACAAGAAAAATTCATTCTGGCTGTTCACTGTTTAGAAGGTGAAGCAGACCAGTGGTGGACACTAATTAAGAATACAAGGCCCCAAGGTGAAATTGAATCCATGGAATGGGACGAGTTCAAGAACATATTTTTCAATAAGTAATTCCATCATATTACTTGAAAAAAGATGAAAAATGAGTTCCTTGAGCTTAACGAAAAGGATGGTGAATTTGTTGGTATATACGAGGCGAATTTTACAAGTATTGAAAGGTATGCAACTGGCTTTATCATCCAACCTGAAAGTAAAGTTGATCAATTCTTCAGTGTCTTAAAACCAAGTCTTCAAAGGGAATTAGCTATAAGAGACTTCAGTAGCTATGAAGAAATTGTGTGTTGTGCAATCAAGGTAGAACTGGAAGTTGGTGTTACATATCCATCTCATGGTTTGGAAAAAAATGAAAGATGGAGTTCAAGGAAAAATCTCAGAAAAATGGTGAAAAGAAGGTGAATGTTTCTTTATGCTCAAAGTGTGGAATGAAGCATGGTGGAGATTGCCTAAAAGGTACTAGAAAACTTTTCAAGTGTGGAAAAGAAGGTCATCAAGTAGCTGAGTGCTGATGTAATGGGAAAAAGGTTTCTAATGACGTGGATAGATGAATGACTGCAGAGAATGCTCCACCAACACTTAAATGCTTCAAGTGCAAGGAAATGGGGAATTATTCTAATCAATTCCCTAATCCATGGGTTAATGATGATCGACAAGAGAAAACTCTTAAGGAAAAGGACAAAGGGAAGTCACATGCGATCACTATTTGTGACGTTGACAATTATTTTGTGGAATGATTAAGTGTTTATGTAATGGGATTTTAAAATAGTATCATGAAATCTCATTTATAGTATCGTTGAATTTTGGAATATATATGTATTAGTTTTCAACAATTGTATGGTACAACTAACCATGAAAAGTGATTGAAATATTTTTGGAAAGTGGATGATATGCTCATAATGATGGGATAAGGAGAAAATAAAATGTTTGATAGTATTCATGAGCTCATGACTAATATAAGGACAAAGTGATATCATGGTTTGAGTATATAGAAATTTTGGAATTTTCGTATGTGGAAAGAGTTAACTTTTAAGAACATTCATGTTTTCACTAAGGTTCTATGGTTAAGGTATTCACATGTTTGGAATGTGACCAAAACGATATATCTTATGATATATGGGGGATAAATGATGGTATTCATGTGCTTGTCATGTGACCATTAAAGTAATCATTTTCATTATACTATGATCTTGGACCGAAGTATTTTGGATAAGCCTAAAGATTAGAGTGAATTAAGTTAGACATAAGATAGTATTGTTTATGTCTAGAAATTTTTTCGATATTATTGAAGGAATGATATAATAATTTAGTTTTAGAAAAAGGGACAACCTATAGGATGAGTGACAACCCGTCGTGTCAGACAAGGTTACAGGAATTGAACTCACAACCGAAGTGTGACAGGCCTTTATCACCTACCACAAGCCTACAAGAAGTCCCTAGTTAGTAGAAACTAGTTTTATTTTATTAGGAGGTATAATAGATGATGTATAAGTCCATTTTAGGAACTATATATGATTAATCTCACTAGAGATAGGCTTATGTATATAACTTTTTCTAACCTTATGTTTGAGACACATGAAATGACCTATCATTCTATCACATGATCTGCTAACACTTCACAAAAGACAAATTCGACTTCATCTATTTCAGATATGAAGTGGAAATTGTTCAATGCACTAAGAATAGTGAGATTGTACCAAAAATCAAGTAATTATTTCTTTTAATTCAAAAAATATTCAACATTAGGGAAATGATCTTGAAAACAAAAAATGTTGTCCTAGTTCCCTCAAATATGATGAATCAAATGGTACCTTAGACTATCACAAATTTATGGCTTTGTGATTGTTGGATTTTTCATTCCCATGTTCTCTACCACTCTTCATCCAAACATGATGGTTAGATTTCTCTTCCATATCCATATTTCACCTATGTTCTCCTATGTGGAAACCCAGTGATGAGTTAATTTGGGTAACTGTTATGTTTCATACATCACTTTTTAAAATTTAGTTTTAGTATTCCTTTTTACGATGTGGGTTTCTATGAATGAAACTTTCAAGTAGTAAACAATTTATAACCCCGATGAATTTTGAGGGTAAAATTCATTTTAAGGGGGGTAGAATGTAACACCCTAAGATTTTATGAGATATATTCTTTTTAATTTCTTTGATGTCTTCTATTGTACACTACACCAAGATTAGCTTTTACTATATGCAACACCGTAATAGCATGCAGTATACACAACACTATTCTTGTATCTTGTTACACACAATTTCAACTTCGTTTTGTGGACGTTATTCTACGCAAAATTAAGTATAGATTTTATTTAAGGTATAAATAAAATAAGTTTTGATTATGTTATATACAACACAAAAGGGATCTTTCACTACGTTCATCCTTGACTTTTCTTGCGTTACACGCAATCACGACCTTCCTCGATAGAGTGTGTAGTACACAATACCGGGTTTCAGTAAACAATGAAATGTCATTAAAATATTATATAAACTAGATTTTATTAATAGTAATACCCACTTTTTGAAATTTTATAAATTTTATCATTCAGAATAGAATTCATTTTTGGATTCTAAATATCAAAATTATCCTAGGGTGAATTTTTGGTATTTTTCTGAAAACTTTCAATTTTTGATAAATAGTGAAAAACACTGAGTTATAGTTTAAAACATAATTTTTTTTAGAAAATTATTTATTTTATTCAAATTTATTTTAGGTCAAAATTGATACATAATACCAATATAAGTTCAATGTAATTCATTATAGTCATTTTAGAGTAATTTTAGATATATAAAAATTTTATTGAACTTTTCACCGTCTTGTACCCACCTCCTAGGAGAATTTTCAAATTTACATAAAACATAATTTTACCGCTTGTGTGAGTGGAATTTTGAAAATCCAAGAGACATGGTTAATATCATGGAGTAAAATGTGGTTCAATAAGATAAAAATAATTTTTGGTGAATAGTAACTGTTTACTTTTTATTTACCACGGTTAAAAGTAAATAGGGTAATTGAGGGTAAAAATGATATTATTATTACCCTAAATCATTTCATAATTCTATTGTATAAATGTAATTTTCCCAGAAACAACCTTATGAATAAAATTTTACCCTTTAGGTCCACTTGGATTAGATTAAGACATTTATTATTATTTTATTTAAAGAAGAGTTAAAATAGTTAAAATCAATGTTTAATAACTAAAACATTTTTCATATAGGGTTATACATAAGATAAAATCGACTATAAATATTAATTATAAATATAAAAATATTTCTTACATAATGGTATTTTATTTATAATATTTAGACATTAAATAATTTAATTTACTAATGACACAAGGGTGATGTAGTAATTACATCATTAATGAAATATTAAAATAATTGATATTATAAATAACCAAATAAATGTACTCTGAGACTTTTTATGAATTACACTGATTTTATAGGTTAATATATCATATTAGGGTTGGTTAGATGAATTTTTTTCGAAGTAATAATGTTGTTATGAATTTAGAGAAAACAAAATACAAAATAGTGTCAAAATTGACATAAAAGTGTTTTAAAACAAATATTATATTATTAATTGATATAATAGTCCTAAAAATATAATTTTCGGCCAAAAGACTTATATAATAATATATATGACATTAATAAACCAATTGGGGTTTGATGTGGCAGTTTATAGTATGTTTATTAACCATATAGTGTAAGAATACAAGAAGACACGGTAAAGGTTAAATTATTTTACTTAGAGTTAAATCAAAATGATAAGGTTAAAATGGTAACATAAACATGTCTAAAACCTATTGGTTGAGAGGATTTCGACTCATCCCCACCCTATCCTTGATAAAAGTCACTTTTGAGCCATTATAAACTGAATATAAATTTATTATAAAATAATATTTTATGATTTTCCTATGGTGCCCCTCTCCCCCCTTATAAAGGTGAACCTCCTCCCTCTCCTCTTCACACAAATATGTGCTTTAAAGTTCATCCAACCCATACCCATTTCACTTCTCCACTTCCATATAAAAATACTAGAGGTCCTGGTCTTCTTCAATGATCAACTTTAGTTCCCTAAGATGAGGTTAAGAGAAGGCACACCGAAGAAGAGGTAATCTCTTCTACCGATTCTTTCAGGTTTTTTATTCTTATACTTAATATTTTTTAGTTGTATCATTATAAAGTTATTACATAAGTATAAATAATATACTGATATGTTATTATAAATATGAAACAACCCCATTTCACCTTCTATCCATCCTACAGAAAACGAAATCACCACCCGTGAGTACGTACGGAATAACATCTCCACGTCGTGGTGTAATCTGTTTTTCCACCACCACCTTACTTGGATGGGTATAATGGTGTAAATAATAACTATATATGGTTATTATAACATCATACTGATTCTGAGATATTATATTATCGACTCCAATTCGATTCAATAATTATGGGAACGATATCATCGCTCGTGCGTACATACGGATTACGGTCTCCGCGACGCGATGAGATTCATTCTCCATATTAACCCTTCAAGAATGATTATAAAGTATATATAATGAATAATAATGATATATATAACATAATAATGCTACTGGATTTATATATATATATATATGATATCTACTTACTTCCATTCAAGTCAATAAGGAAAGGAAAACAACGTTCATGCATATATACGGCCTACCGTCTCCATGAAAGGCGTGTTTCATTTAATTTATCTATATATTAGATATATATATATATATATACTGAATATATATGATATATAAATCATGTTTTACATTATTTAATTAAGTAAATCATGATATAAGTTATAATAATATCATGAATAACAAGTCCAAACATGTACTATAAATGAACTGATTTTACCCAAAATCATGTTTTAACATGGAATTGACAAAAGAATGGGTAATATAAAGTCATAAGTGAACCATATATGATATCATAAATATTATTATTTTTCTTTTACAAGTTAATAATATGTTTAAACCCACTATACTGGAGTCTCAGACACATACTGAAAAATTGGTCATAAGGTAAGGGTTAATTTTGCAATCTCATTTTTATCCGAGATTGCTTATACGTAAGTATTTACTGGGGTTATATTTTTCATCCATGATCATAAAATGTTTTTCATAAAAAGTTTATTATTATTACATGTATGTTTAATGTCATTTTTAACCCTCTTTGACTTTTACTTTGTGTTATGGAAGGAATCTTTCGTTTGTTTACCATACGAGGAACTTTTTGACTTTTCCGACAAAAGTACGAGGAGAATGTTTTTTAACTTATACAACATTAATGGATTTTTAAGGTTTCATGATGCCTTATTTTCATGAATATTACTGTACAATATTTTATGACAATTTTTAACAAAATCCTTCTCCTTTAAAATTGCATGTCATTTTGTGAAAAGAAAATGATTTTGAAGAAGAAAAGATATTTTCCTCATGAATTCATTTCAAGTGTTTTATCAAAAACAATTTCCATATAAGATGAAATTATTTCATATGTGTATGTTTCAAGTATAATGTCTCTATGATTTACATGTTTTCACTTTTCTTATGATGAAATGATATCCATTTGTTTTTTTGGGATTATGTTATGATGGGATGATTTTTATGAATCCCATTTTACTCTTTGGGTTATGATGAATGATTTATGTTTATTTTGTGGAACATGTAAGAATGATTTCATTATGAGATGGTTGGGACCTATATATCACTCTAATACACTGGGTAATTATTTATATCACATGAGATATACATGGGTAGAATGACAAGTTACTCTGGTTTAGTGATACAGGGTTGGAACGTGGAGTGAACTCGATTCAGTAAGGGACTTTGTCTACTATGATGGTCTTGGAAGCAATTCCATGGCTACTATTGAAATCATATCATGTTCTCAATGGTTTTCCCCAATTACATGTCTTATTCCCATACTATATTATCATTATTTATGTTCCATTATGATCTATGCCTTACGTAATACCATGTTTAATTTCATTGCTCAATATTTTGATGTTTAAATTTTATGTTCGTGTTTTTAAGTTAAAATGTATGTGGGTTGTTTTATTTTTTCCATGATTAGCCTTAATGAGCATTTGAGCTCACCCTTTTTATGTTTTATTTTCCTCAAGATATATATAATGGTTTTTGGTAAGAAAACCAAAGGGAAAGATCTTTATGGGAGATGTTGAAGATCTTTCACCATGATTGGAATATTATGTTATGAGATTCCAAAGACACTAAACTAATACAGTCTTTGGGCATCTGTTTTTGTAATGTATTAAGTATCCCAAAAAAGTAATGTAATGTCTATGTACATCATGTTTGGGTCTCTACAATTATACAATAGTAAAAACAGAAGACTGAAAGTATAATCTGGAGAACACATATATAAAATGATGCATGACACATATGTCTTGGAAAAGAGTCAAACAAGTCACAATGTTGGAATACAACAGTGATAAACCAAAGTGAAAAATAAAGCAGATAATCTCCTCCGCATCACAAGCCATAGCTTGGCCCCATGCTCTCTAGCTCCACAGTATGTCCTGTACATGAAGTAGAAGGGTGCTTTCCCTTATCTATACCAGCAACCATATAATCTGTTTGGGCCCAAAAGCATGACCCAAATAGGGTGTGAGACTAAATCCTAGTATAAAACCATTAGAAGATATGTACTTAATAGTCAGTGAGTATATAGTAGGTAAAAGTACAAAAATCAGTAAATAGGGAATCATTAAGCAGTAAACAATCCACAGTTTTAAGCATTCAAAACACCAAATAGCATGCAACAACAAAACAGATAACACAAAAGGTAACCCTTTGAGAAGTAAATACAACCTATCCCCTCTGGTCATACCAATAAAGTACAAGAAACCCTCTAGGTAGAACACACAGTCTCACCCCTCTGGTTTAGCTAATGTATAGACTCTCTAAGGATGTACTCGCTGTCAATTCCCCATATTATCTCGTATCTTACTAAAGGCGCTCTGGGGAAGCACTCAACATCAATTACCTATGTGGCCTATGTTGAGGAACTATAGACACTATGGGGAAGCACTCAACGTCATTTCCCCCCTGTGGTCTCACATCATATAATTATAAAGACACTCCGGGGAAGCCCTCGACATCAATTCTCCCTATGGTCTATACACCCGGTTCTCACGGCCCGGTGTATGTCAAGAAAGTATAGTATCGTGTATCGGCCCAAGTAAACCTCTAGAACTACTTGGATAGAATTCTATAGAATATCAGCATAACAGAACAATAGTCACACCATCCTACATACTAGGCATGAGAAAGTAATAGTATCCTAATAAGAAAACAGGACCCAAAGGTCAAAACAGGCATAAACATGCATGGAAATACATCCAAAGCACAACAATTCGACCTATTCACAATAAATAATCATCTACTCAGGCATATCAGCTATATCACCCGAGATTTTTATGAGTAATATTTTGTTTTTTATATATCATCAAAGGAATATTTCACTACAAACTAGCTTGGCTTACTTTACACGCAATCGCGACCTTCCTCGATAGCTTGCGTCGTACGCAATACCGAGTTTTACTAAACAACGATATGCTATTAAAACTAGCCGTTATGAATAGTAATAACCACTTTTTGAAATTTTATAAAGTTTATTTTTTAAAATGGACTTCATTTTTGGATTTGGAATACCGAAATTAGCCTAGGGTGAAATTTTGGTATTTTTCTGAAAACTTTCAATTTTTGATGAATAGTGAAACCACTAAGTGGTAGGTTAAAAACTGAATTTTGCATAAAACATAATTTTACCACTTCTGTGAATGGAATTTCAAAAATCCGACAGACACGGTTGATATCACTAAGTAAAATGTGGTTCAATGAGATAAAAATAATTTTTTGGTGAATAGTAACTTTTTACTTTTTTTTACCGCGGTTAATAGTAAATAGGGTAACTAAGGGTAAATATGATATTAATATTACCCTAACACATGTCCTAATTCTATTGTACAAGTGTAATTCGACCAAAAACAAACTTAGTAATAAAATATAACCATTTAGGCCCACTTGGATTAGATTTGGATATTTATTATTAATTTATTTAAAGAAGGGTTAAAATAGTTAAAATCAAAGTTTAATAAGTAAATCATTTTTAATATGGGGTTATACATAAGATAAATTCGACTATAAATATTCATTAGAAAGCTAAAAAGATTTCCTACATAATGGTATTTTATTTGTAATTTTTAGAGATTAAATAATTTAATTTATTTATGACACAATGATGATGCAGTAATTATCTTATTAATGAAATATTGACATAATTTATGTTATCAACACCGAAATAAATGTAATTTGAGACTTTTTATCAATTACACAAATTTTCTAGGTTACTATGATATATTATTGTTGATTTAATCAACTTGGTTCGAACATATAATTCTGTTATGACTTTCAAAAAACACATATATCAAATAGTGTCAAAATTGACACAAAATAGTTTTTAAATCAAATATTATATTATTAATTGTTATTTTATTCCTAAAAATCTAAGTTTTGGCCAAATAAATTAGATAAGGATATATATATTAATAATAAACAATTTAGGGTTCGTTTGGCATGTTATAGTAAGTGTATTAACCATATAGTGAAATAAAACAAAAAGACACGGTAAAAGTTAAATTATTTAACTTAGAGTTAAATCTAATTGATAAGGTTAAAATAATATCCTAAACTTGTCTAAATCCTATTGGTTGATAGGATTTCGACCCTTCCCCACTTTAGCTTAGAAATAAGACCCTTTGGAACCATTATAAACCGATTTTGACTTTAATATAATATAATATTTTGAGATATTCCTAAGGTGCCCCTCTCCTCCCTTATAAAAGGGCACCTCCTCCCCCTCCTTCTCACACCAATTTGAGCACTAAATCTCGGCCAACCCCTGCCATTTTCTCCTCTCCAATTCCCTATAATAATCCTAGAGGTCCTGGTCTTCTTCAAAGACCAATCTTAGTTCCCTAAGTGGAGGATTCAAAGAGGCTTTCCAAAGAAGAGGTAATATCCGTTACCGATCTTTTCAATTTCTTTCTTCTTCAACTTCTTCTTCTTTAGTTGTTTCATGATAAAGTAATAACATAAGCATTACTTACATACTGATATTTCATTATAAATATGAAACAACCCTAATTCACCTTCTATCCATCCTACGGAAAAATGAAATCACCGCGCGTGCGTACGTACGGAATACCGTCTCCACGCCGTGGTGTAATCTATTTTTCCACCATCACTTTAAAAGGATGGGTATAATGGTGTAATGAGTAAGTATTTATGATTATTATAAAGTAATATTGATACTGAAATAATATATATATACTCCAATACAGTTCCATGATCATAGGAACGATATCATCACTCGTGCGTACGTACGGAATACCGTCTCCACGATGTGATGCGACTCGTTCTACATGATCATCATTAAATAATAATTATATAAATGAATTGAATGAATAAATATGATATATGTTACACTAATACCATTATGGATATAAGTTATCTATAACCTTAAAAGAAGAATAAGAATTTATTCGGCAAAACACGCATAAGAACAAAAGGCATTAAAGACTCGAGTAACAAGTAGCAATGAAATATTACTAACAAGAAGCTTAGAATATGACCATATATGATATCATATCAATATGTATGATTCTGGAATAAGTAAATAACATTATTTAAACCATTATACAGGAGCTTCGGACACGTACAAAGAAAATCGGTCCTAAGGTAAGGGAAATATCACAATCTCATTTTTATCCGAGATTATTTATTCGTAAGTTTTTACTGGGGTGTATTTTATCATCCAAATCCATGTTTACTCAATATGTAATATTATTTCCATCCACCTACAATTGTTTAAATCCATTTTTACCCTTCGGAGGATTTTTAGTAAAAGAAATGAAAGGAATCTTTTGTCGTTTTTCGTACGAGGTACTTTTTGACTTTTCCGACAAAAGTACGAAGAATGTTTTTCTTAACTTATACGGCATGAATGGATTTTTAAAAAATTATTTCCAAGAAGCTTCCTTTACAAGTTTTCAAGTTTATTTTTAATCAACTTCTTTTATTTTAAAATTGTATGACATGTTAAGAAAGGAAAAGTTTTTTTGATGTAGAAAGGATATTTTCCTCAAGAATGGAGTTCAAATGTTTTATCAAAATTATTTTCCATCTAAGATAATATAGGGTTCTGTTTTTATCCCTATTATTACACTGATTTGATTATGTTTTGAGGAAATTATTTTTATGAAGTCATTTACCTTATATGATTTGTTTTATGATGTCATGATGTTTCAAGAATCCCATTTTTATTACATGGGTTATGCGATGATGTATGATTTATGATTATGTGGCACACATAAGAAAGGATTCATTATAAGATGGGTGGGACCTATATCTCCCTCCAATGCATTGGTTAAAGATTTTATATCTCATGAGATAGACATGGCTGGAAGGGAAGGTTATTTCGATTCAGTGATACAGGACTGAAACGAGGAGTGAACTCGGTTCAGAAAGGGACTTTGTCCACTAAGATAGTCTTGGAAATGAGTCATGACTAACAAGAAATGATTTTCCATGATTATGTGTGCATGACACAAAGTTTCAAGTTTTATGTTATGATTATTGGGATCTCATTTTCACTTCTATGATTTATTCCATGTTAAGATATTATGATCTCTTTTGCAGGTTTTGATTTTCCAAAAGATATGATATGATTTTTATTTCCTTTATTTGCCCTTGCTGAGCATTTGAGCTCACCCTTTTATGTTTTCTTTTCCCCAGGTCAGGAAGATGGATATTAAGTATAATATGCTAAAAGGGACCCTAGATATGATGAAATAAATGGGAGACACTGTAGAAGATTTATGAACCAGTTGTTTATGTTTCCTAGTTTCTAAAGACAGTATACCTATACGGTCCTTTGTGGTTTTGTCATATGTTGTAATAAGTGTGCTTCAATTTTGAAGTATTAACAATGTATGTAAAGTATGGGTCGTTATAGTTGGTATCAGAGGAAAGGTATAGTCAACCTTTAGAAACTAGGATGTGAAAGCCTTAGTAAGAACCATAAGGATAAGTCTAAGAATAGAACACAATCTTAGTGTTTTAGAAATGTCCATGAATACCCTAGGATAAAACCTTAAGTGTGAAATTTTATCCTTGATTATGTGGTTTTCCTATTATAATTAGTGTTGCTCACACTATTCTTCTTGGTTTTAGTCAATGGCTAGAACCCGAAGGAACCGTGTTAATGCGGAATGCGATGGGCAATGCAATGATTGTCCCCCTGAGCAACCAAACGATATGGGAGCTGGAATGCAAAATCTTGTAGCCATGCTCACACAACTTTCTCAAGCTATGAATCATGCAGGACTTCCAAACGAGGAAAGGAAGGAGAAACATTCTGTTGAATCCTTCATGAGGCAGCGTCCACCTTATTTCAGTGGGTCTACTGATCCATTAGTTACTGAACAATGGATTAGTACTACTGAAAAGATATTTTCAGTTCTTCAATGTTCTGAACATGATAAATTCATCCTAGCAGTGTATCGTTTGGAAGGATATGCTGATCAATGGTGGAATCTTATTAAGAATATGAGGCAAAGGGATGAAATTGAGTCTATGAAATGGGACGAGTTCAAGAACTTATTTTTCAATAAGTACTTCCCTCGTATTATCCGAACAAAGATAGAGAACGAGTTTCTTGAACTGAAGCAAAGGGATGATGAATCTGTTGGTACCTATGAAGCAAATTTTACAAGACTTGCAAGGTACGCTTCTGGTATTATTATCCAACCTGAGAGTAAGATCGATCGATTCTTTAGTGTCTTAAAACCAAGTCTTCAAAGGGCGTTAGCCATAAGGGACTTCAATAGCTACGAGGAAACCGTTCGATGTGCTCTCAAAAGTCGAGATGGATATTGGAGTAACCCATCAGTCACATGGGTTTGATAAGAAGAGGAAGATGGAATTCAAAGAAAAATCTAAAGAGCACACGGAAAAGAAGATGAGATTTTCCTTATGCTAAAAGTGTGGAAAGAAACATGTAGGGAGTTGTCTTAAAGGGACAAGTAAATGTTTTAAATGTGGAAAGGAAGGTCATCGGGCATTTGAATGCCATGATAATGGGAAGAAGATGTCTAATGACGCGACCAAAGGAAGGGATACACAGAATGAACCTACTACACTTCAATGTTTCAAGTGCAAGGAGATGGGGCATTATGCTAATCAATTCCCAAATCCAAGGGTTGATGATGATGGTCAACGTCAACAAAATCTTAAGGCTAAAGACAAAGGAAAGTCACATGCAATTTCTATCAGCGATGTGGAGTACGATAACGAAGTGGTGAAAGGTACACATACCATCCACTCTAAAGTAGAAAATGTTTTATTTGATTCTGGATCCACCCACTCTTTTATTTCTAAAGAATTTTCTAAGGGTATCACCGTATTACCTCAACAATTATATGTTGAGTTAGCTGTGACAACACCTAATGGCACAACAGTCGCATCAGAAGTTTATAATTCTTCTCCGATCGAAGTTTGTGGGAAAGTGCTTCCTGCAAATCTTGTGATACATCCTTTAGTGGAATTTGATGTGATTCTTGGCATGGATTATCTTTCTCTAAATGGAGCTCATATCAATTGCCAAAGAAGAGAAGTCACATTTCATATTCCAGATCAATCTACGATCGTATATCAATGAAAGGATGAACATAATCTTCCAGTGTAAATTTCTTCCATCTTATGGGTATTGATTCCACTAAATGAAGGTTATTTATCTCAAATGGTTGGTGAGAAACTCACGATTAAGAATATTCCCATTATACGGGAGTTTGATGATGTCTTTCCGGAGGAATTACCGGGTCTTCCACCAAATCATGAAGTTCAGTTTTCAATAGAACTCGTACCGGGTGCTTTGCCTATTTCAAAGACACCTTATAGAATGGCCCCAATTGAGTTGCAGGAATTGAAGAAGAAACTCCAAGAGAATCTTGATAAGGGATTCATACGCCCTAGTGAGTCACCTTGGGGAGAACCTGTTCTATTTGTTAAGAAGAAAGATGGATCAATGAGACTCTGTATTGATTATCGAGAACATAACAAGATCACTCTCAAGAACAAATATCCTCTCCCACGCATTGATGACTTATTTGACCAACTACGCGGAGCTCAATACTTTTCCAAGATTGATCTTCGTTCAGGGTATCGTCAATTAAGGGTCAAAAGGGAGGATATACCAAAGACGACTTTCCATACAAGGTATGGACACTATGAATTTATAGTGATGCCATTTGGTCTTAATAATGCCCATGCTATCTTCATGAATCTAATGAATAGAGTCTTTAGAGACTATCTTGATCAATTTGTGGTAGTCTTTATAGACGATATTCTTGTCTATTCAAAGAGCAAGGAAGAGCATGAAGATAACTTGAGAATTATATTGAAGACCCTGAGAAAGGAGAATCTTTATGCCAAATTTACCAAGTGTGAATTTTGGCTTCAAAAAGTTGCATTTTTGGGTCACATAATCTCAAAAGAGGGGATATCTGTGGATCCAGCAAAAACAGAGGTTATCGAAAGATGGTCGAGACCAACAACAGTAACTATGATCCGAAGTTTTCTTGGTTTGGCTGGATATTATAGACGTTTTGTAAAAGATTTGTCACGATTATATAATCCACTCACCAAGTTGACTCGGAAAGGAGTTAAGTTTGTCTGGACAGAGGAATGTGAAGAGAATTTCAAGGAGTTGAAAAGAAGGTTATCCAGTGCACCTGTGCTCACACTGCCTTGTAGTGGAGAAAGGTTTGTGATCTACAGTGATGCATCCAAGAAGGTATTGGGGTGTGTTCTTATGCAAAATGATATGGTGATAGCTTATGCCTCACGACAGTTGAAATTCCATGAGGAAAATTACCCAACACATGATTTGGAGTTGGCTGCGGTAATCTTTGCATTAAAGATTTGGAGGCATTACCTTTATGGTGAAAGGTGTGATATTTATACTGATCATAAAAGTTTAAAGTATATTTTCACACAAAAGGAGTTGAATATGCGTCAAAGAAGATGGTTGGAGCTGATTAAGGATTACAACTGCTCAATCCATTACCACCCTGGGAAAGCAAACAAGGTGGCAGATGCATTAAGTCGACAAGACCATGCTAGTTTATCCATGATGAGGATCACAAAGGATCCAATATTTATGGATTTACAAAGGATGGATCTTGTAATTATAATGGAAGGGGAAAAATCTTATCTTTCTCAAATGAATGTTCAACCATCTATACATGTGAAGATTAAGGAGGCACAGAAAGAAGATGTCGAGTTACAAAAGAAGGTGAGAAATGTTCCTGAATTCAAACTTGATTGTGATGGGATAATAAAGTTCAGGAATCGGGTTTGTGTTCCTCCCATCCCCGAATTAAAGAAGGAGCTGCTGGATGAGGCTCATAGTTCATCATTCTCTATTCATCCTGGAAGCACGAAGATGTATAGGGACCTGAAAGAGTACTTCTGGTGGGATGGCATGAAAAGAGATGTTGCTGAATATGTCTCTCGATGCTTGGTTTGTCAACAAGTTAAAGCTTAGAGACAGAAGTCTAAGGGGATGTTACAACCATTACCCATACCCGAATGGAAATGGGAAAACATCACTATGGACTTTGTCACAGGACTTCCTAAAACATCCAAAGGCAATAATGCTATCTGGGTCATAGTTGATCGTCTTACAAAGTCTGCACACTTCATTCCTATTAGAGAGGATTTCTCTCTAGATCAGCTTGCCAGGATATATGTAAAGGAAGTGGTAAGATTGCATGGAGTACCACTTTCTATTATATCTGATCGGGATCCGAGATTTACCTCGATGTTCTGGCGAAGTCTTCAGCATACTCTGGATACAGAGTTGAGTTTCAGCACTGCTTATCATCCCCAGACAGACGGTCAGTCTGAGAGAACAATTCAAACCCTAGAAGATATGTTGAGAGCTTGCTCTATGGATTTCAAAGGAGGTTGGGATCAACACCTACCTTTGGTGGAATTTTCTTATAATAATAGCTTTCACTCCAGTATTCAGATGGCTCCTTATGAAGCTCTCTATGGAAAGAAATGCAGGACTCCAACTTTTTGGGATGAAGTTGGGGAAGGAAAGGTATTAGGACCTAATCTCATTGATGAAATGGCAGAAAAGGTCAGATCTATTCAACAACACATAAGAGCAGCTCAGAGTCGACAGAAAAGTTATGCCGACAACCGAAGAAAAGACATAGAGTTTGAAGTGGGTGATAAAGTGTTCTTACGAATATCTCCCTGGAAGAGGGTTATGAGATTTGGAAAGAAGGGGAAGTTGAGCCCTAGATATATCGGTCCTTTCGAAATACTAGATCGTGTTGGGAAGGTAGCTTACCGATTGGCGCTTCCACCGAATCTCTCTCAAGTTCACGATGTGTTCCATGTATCTCTCCTGAGAAAGTACATACCAGATCCTTCACATGTACTCAGCTCAGAAGTTGTACCACTGGAGCAAGATCTTTCTTATGAAGAACAGCCGATAGAGATTCTGGATCGTAGCGAAAAAGTCCTACGAAATAATACCACTCGATTGGTGAAAGTTTTATGGAGTAACCACCAACTTGAAGAAGCTACATGGGAGCTTGAGGATATGATGAGGGAGAAGTATCCTCATTTGTTTGTTACAAAGTGACGAATTTCGAGGGCGAAATTCTTTTTAAGGGGGGTAGAATGTAACACCCGAGATTTTTATGAGTAATATTTTGTTTTTTATATATCATCAAAGGAATCTTTCACTACATACTAGCTTGGCTTACTTTACACGCAATCGCGACCTTCCTCGATAGCTTGCGTCGTCCGCAATACCGAGTTTCACTAAACAACGATATGCTATTAAAACTAGCCGTTATGAATAGTAATAACCACTTTTTAAAATTTTATAAATTTTATTTTTTAAAATGGACTTCATTTTTGGATTCGGAATACCGAAATTAGCCTAGGCTGAAAATTTGGTAATTTTCTGAAAACATTCAATTTTTGATGAACAGTGAAACCACTAAGTGGTAGGTTAAAAACTGAATTTTGCATAAAACTTAATTTTACCGCTTCTGTGAATGGAATTTCAAAAATCCGACAGACACGGTTGATATCAGTAAGTAAAATGTGGTTCAATGAGATAAAAATAATTTTTTGGTGAATAGTAACTGTTTACTTTTTTTTACCGCGGTTAATAGTAAATAGGGTAACTAAGGGTAAATATGATATTAATATTACCCTAACACATGTCCTAATTCTATTGGAAAAGTGTAATTCGACCAAAAACAAACTTAGGAATAAAATATGACCATTTAGGCCCACTTGGATTAGATTAGGACATTTATTATTAATTTATTTAAAGAAGGGTTAAAATAGATAAAATCAAAGTTTAATAAGTAAATCATTTTTAATATGGGGTTATACATAAGATAAATTCGACTATAAATATTCATTAGAAAGATAAAAATATTTCCTACATAATGGTATTTTATTTTTAATTTTTAGAGATTAAATAATTTAATTTATTTATGACACAATGATGATGTAGTAATTATCTTATTAATGAAATATTGACATAATTGATGTTATAAACACCAAAATAAAAGAAATTTGAGACATTTTATGAATTACACAAATTTTCTAGGTTACTATGATATATTAGTGGTGATTTAATCAACTTGGTTCGAACATATAATTCTGTTATGACTTTCAAAAAAATCATATATCAAATAGTGTCAAAATTGACACAAAATAGTTTTTAAATCAAATATTATATTATTAATTGTCATTTTATTCCTAAAAATCTAAGGTTAGGCCAAATGACTTAGATAAGGATATATATATTAATAATAAAAAATTTAGGGTTTTTTTGGCATGTTATAGTAAGTGTATTAACCATATAGTGAAAGAAAACAAAAAGACACGGAAAAAGTTAAATTATTTAACTTAGAGTTAAATCTAATTGATAAGGTTAAAATAATATCCTAAACTTGTCTAAATCCTATTGGTTGATAGGTTTCGACCCTTCCCCACTTTAGCTTCAAAATAAGACCCTTTGGAACCATTATAAACCGATTTTGACTTTAATATAAAATAATAATTTGAGATATTCCTAAGGTTCCCCTCTCCTCCCTTATAAAAGGGCACCTCCTCCCCCTCCTTCTCACACCAATTTGAGCACTCAAGCTCGGACAAACCCTGACATTTTCTCCTCTCCACTTACCTATAATAATCCTAGAGGTCCTGGCCTTCTTCAAAGACCAATCTTAGTTCCCTAAGTGGAGGATTCAAAGAGGCTTTCCAAAGAAGAGGTAATATCCGTTACCGATCTTTTCAATTTCTTTCTTCTTCAACTTCTTCTTCTTTAGTTGTTTCATGATAAAGTAATAACATAAATATTACTTACATACTGATATATTATTATAAATATTAAACAACCCTAATTCACCTTCTATCCATCCTATGGAAAAATGAAATCACCGCGCGTGCGTACGTACGGAATACCGTCTCCACGCCGTGGTGTAATCTATTTTTCCACCATCACTTTACAAGGATGGGTATAATGGTGTAATGAGTAAGTATTTATGATTATTATAAAGTAATACTGATATTGAAATAATATATATATACTCCAATACAGTTCCACGATCATAGGAATGATATCATCACTCGTGCGTACGTACGGAATACCGTCTCCACGATGTGATGCGACTCGTTCTACATGATCATCATTACATAATAATTATATAAATGAATTGAATGAGTAAATATGATATATGTTACACTAATACCATTATGGATATAAGGTATCTATAACCTTAAAATAAGAATAAGAATTTATTCGGCAAAACACGCATAAGAACAAAAGGCATTAAAGACCCGATTAGCAACTAACAATGAAATATTACTAACAAGAAGCTAAGAATATGACCATATATGATATCATATCAATATGTATGATTCTGGAATAAGTAAATAACATTATTTAAACCATTATACAGGAGCTTCGGACACGTACAAAGCAAATCGGTCCTAAGGTAAGGGAAATATCACAATCTCATTTTTATCCGAGATTGTTTATTTGTAAGTATTTACTGGGGTGTATTTTATCATCCACATCCATGTTTACTCAATATGTAATATTATTTCCATCCACCTACAATTGTTTAAATCCATTTTTACCCTTCGGTGGTTTTTTAGTAAAAGAAATGAAAGGAATCTTTTGTCGTTTTTCGTACGAGGTACTTTTTGACTTTTCCGACAAAAGTACGAAGAATGTTTTTCTTAACTTATACAGCATGAATGGATTTTTAAAACATTATTTCCAAGAAGCTTCCTTTACAAGTTTTCAAGTTTATTTTTAATCAACTTCTTTTAGTTTAAAATTGTATGACATGTTAAGAAAGGAAAAGTTTTTTTGAAGTAGAAAGGATATTTTCCTCAAGAATGGAGTTCAAATGTTTTATCAAAATTATTTTCCATCTAAGATAATATAGGGTTCTGTTTTTATCCCTATTATTACACTGATTTGATTATGTTTTGAGGAAATTATTTTTATGAAGTCATTTACCTTATTTGATTTGTTTTATGATGTCATGATGTTTCAAGAATCCCATTTTTATTACATGAGTTATGCGATGATGTATGATTTATGATTATGTGGCACACATAAGAAAGGATTCATTATAAGATGGGTGGGACCTATATCTCCCTCCAATGCATTGGGTAAAGATTTTATATCTCATGAGATAGACATGGCTGGAACGGAAGGTTATTTCAGTTCAGTGATACAGGACTGAAACGAGGAGTGAACTCGGTTCAGAAAGGGACTTTGTCCACTAAGATAGTCTTGGCAATGAGTCATGACTAACAAGAAATGATTTTCCATGATTATGTGTGCATGCCACAAAGTTTCAAGTTTTATGTTATGATTATGGGGATCTCATTTTCACTTCTATGATTTATTCCATGTTAAGATATTATGATCTCTTTTGCAGGTTTTGATTTTCAAAAAGATATAATATGATTTTTATTTCCTTTATTTGCCCTTGCTGAGCATTTGAGCTCACCCTTTTATGTTTTCTTTTCCCCAGGTCAGGAAGATGGATATTAAGTAGAATATGCTAAAAGGGACCCTAGATATGATGAAATAAATGGGAGACACTGTATAAGATTTATGAACCAGTTGTTTATGTTTCCTAGTTTCTAAAGACACTATACCTATACGGTCCTTTGTGGTTTTGTCATATGTTGTAATAAGTGTGCTTCAATTTTGAAGTATTAACAATGTATGTAAAGTATGGGTCGTTATATCATCATAGAAAAAAAAGAATAGGGAAAGAAACATTCAACCCATGATAACTTGTAAATTAAGTGGAATCATTAAATGATGCTCTAAGAGAAGAGATATCTCACCGATGCGATTCCAACGCAACTGAAAGTGCTCGATTTAGAGGATGGATGGAGGCTCAGGGGCTCATCGAAGATCCACATATGTACCCTTGCTCTCAGACTAACCAGACCTAGAAGAAGTCGGTTCTGTCCATCAGACATGACTTCGGTGCATTTAATGAAAAAAAGAAAGTACACAGCGAGTACTTTTGAAGTACAAGGTGTGTACTTGCCTTTTTCGTACTCCGCTTTATACGACCTCCACATCACCCCACACGACTGTGTGTGCGGCCCGGACACGACCAACACACGGCCTCCTGCAGCAATGCAGTACACGGCATGTACTTCAAAAATTTCCAGAAACAACCCTTTTCTCAAAAACTCCTGAAAAAAGAAAAACATAACTGAAAAGAAGATTCGGGTTATCACAGGTTTCAATGGTGCCTACCATGTTCCATTTCTTGAAACACAAAAATACCATAAGTGTCACTCTCTTGCAACTTAATATTAAACAATTAAAATTCTATCACATCATACTATCAAAACATTGATTTAAAAAATTTAACAATTCCATATGCAACCATTTTTTAAAATAACACTATACTTTTGAAAATCAAACCATTTTAAAATAACAATATCATGCCTTTTAAAAATTTCACATTTGAAAATATCATTAACAATTTTAAAAACTCATTGATTTTTTCCAAAATCATATATCCTTACTAAAAATGAATATGTACTCCTAGTGGGGAGAAACTTCTAAAATGTATTTCATGCTCATTTCACTGGATAAACCCATGAAAATGAGATTTTAAATCCTATATGTGTTTCCAAAATACTTATTAACACATATCTAGGGTAACATGATGTTTATCATAAAAAAGGTTGATATGTTTTTTTATTCTCTACATTTCATGTCCTAACAATCCTACTCCCTTCTACCTACATGAGATATGGAATAGAACATAAGTAATTTCAACTCCATGATAGAGAGAATTGAATAGTACTTCTTTTTCAAGCACCAAAAAACATGATACCACTTGTAAAATCCCAACCCTCCTCATTGGGTTGAGAAGGTGAAGGGATGTAACATGACCTTAGGATACATATCCAATGTGCAAAATTCTAGTAATGAATTTGAAGGGATTCATTAATAGACGGGGGAAAATATTCCCTTTTAAAATAAAACTACCAACCGAATATTCCATATACAAATAAATTACAACATGATGCCTAATATCAAAGGAAGAAAACTCAAAGAAACCATTTATATTAAAATATAAAAAATTCATGTACCAATGAGGAAGAATACAATATCAAAGTACATAGTGGGAGAAAAAAATAAAGACTCTAATGAAAACTCGAAGCCCAAAACTTTCTCCATGCACTAACTCCACAAAGAAAATCCAGTATCACAAAGAAACACTAGAGAAGTGTGTTACATTTTATAATTTCTAGAAAAAAAACATCTACAAAAGAACCAAAGCTCCAAAGAAGAGGTGGTTAATGAAACTTAGTAGGCTTCCCCCAAATGAAATCCCTACTCACACCATGAGGACAATCCATGTTACCACATTTATATAAAATAATTTATATAAAATAATTTCTAAAATGGTTTATATAAGATTATAAATAAGTAACATGGTAGAATAGTTTTCACAAGAAAACAAAAAGTTCCATAGAAAAAACAAAAAAATGTTTTAAAACCATATCATAAATTCCATTTTGGGAGCAATCCATTCCATTCCACATATCCACACATCTAACCATGTATGCAACCTTGACCTCTATACAATCATGAGTGGGGAGTCATCCTTTCACTCTACTCTAACATAATGAAGAATTTAATTGGGGAAATACCTAACCTATATCCATACCAATAATGAAGGGAGAGACATCATACCATTATTTTCCCCAATTGGGCATGAACACACACAATCTTTATGCCAATACCCAATCTAAAAACAACCATTTCAACAATTTTAATAAATCCTTACTTTTATTGAAAACATTTCATATAAACCATTTTAATTAAACTAACATTTAATTGAAAAAACGTTTACATGAAAAAAAGAATAATTTTAAAATATTCATTGTATAATAATGTTACAAAATTCATATTCCACAGAAATGCCCAATTTCCAAAATTCTATAAACTGTCACTAAATAGGTTTTCTAGAAAAATCACATCAAATTGAATACAAAATCAATAAAAAATTAGATTTTAAATCAAGAATTAATTTTCTAAATAGAATCTTCCAAATAGAAGCCACCCACCTTGTAAATTTAGGACAGAAATAATTAATAAACTAAAGACAGCAAAAAACTGGGTTGAATCTCCAAAAAATCCACTATAGATCACATCCCACAACATCAACAAAGCCAAATGTAATCTTATATTGAATAAAAAAACATATATATATATATATATATATCACTAGAGGAAGAATATCTGGGAATCTAATAGAGTGGTAGAAGTTCATCGATGACAAAAAAATAAAAACTACCATAAATGATGACTTACCCTAAGAATATGGTTTCAATGCACCAAGAGAAGCCTTCAGATCACCTCTGGATCAATAGGAGAATATCTATTACATTTGGGAGGGGAAAATATATATTTAGGTATATTTTTGTGAAAAAATTGGTTATAAAATAATCCCAATTTAGATTAACATTTTTGGATCTTTTTTTATACCATGCATGGTTAGTCACACTGTTAGAATAATCGGGCGCTAACTGTGCATCAGCTTCAACCTCAAGGGGAACCAAGCATGATTGTCCCACTCAATTAGAAAAACCATCCACCATCAATTCCAAAACACTTTACCCCACTATTCATAGTTTCTCTTATGTGACCGCATGGTTTTGAAGAACCATGCACCTACCCATGCACCTTCCCCTTTCCCCCGTCTCATTGTGCATGGTTTCCTGCAAGTGTTTTACAGTTTCTAGAAACTGTGCAACAAATGTGTAGCTTTAGAAAAGCCCAAAAAATATTTCAAAATTATTCTGAACCCTCTAAAAGAATACCCAAAAACATTATAAATTTAAAAATAAAAGAATAGCAACTTACGTGAATCCCGGGGTGAAATAATATTGATCCAAACTATTCAAAAAATATAATGTGGGTATTATTTTATTTCAGTTCATTTGACTTTATTATAGTGACATAAAATTAATCATTCAATATATTTAAAAATTATAATTCACTGAAGTCTTAGTTATTCTTCCATTTTCCAATTGGGAGAAATAGTTATTGCTCATTTATTTGATTATATTAATTTTCAGGATATGTAATGTTTTTCATGATATTACTTATTTTTAGAATTTTCTTAAATCAGAACTCATGCTCAAATATTTTATTATTATTTATATGTATATTGATCCATGTCATTACTTTTATTCTTCCATAACGAGATTTCAATTATTTTATGTTTCTCTACCATGTTTTATGGTTATTATCTATGGTGTTATGATCTTATAGTAAGATATTTATCCTCCATCATTTTTTCCTCGAGTTTCTTTATCTGATTCACTATAATTTGTTTTTCCCTTACAAAGAATGTAATCTCACACATTTCTAATGTTGCAATTCCCTAGGTCATGAATATGTTTATATTATGTGATATATCTAGAAATAGTCTATGAGGAGAATATTTAAGGAGAAAAGTTCTCAGGTGTTCTAAAATAAGATGTTTTTGTAGCTGATCTCTAAGACACTAAACATTTATATCCTTGGGTTGTGCGACTATTTTGGATATTTATTGTGAAAATACAAAAATTAATGTGTTATTTATGTTATGTTTAATATGGGTCCCATTAGTCTTAGTTATAATTTCCTAAAAAATCCTTTCATACATAGTACTTTTTATGAAAAGAATGTTTCTGATATAAAATATTACAAAAAATGATATTTATAAAATAATAAATTGAATATTTAAATGTGAGTGTCAACATTCTATTGATAATTTATTATAATTACAATATCGATTAGACATTAAAATTATGTATTATAATATTAAAGATTGAATCATACAGATATCAAATAAAATTTCCTCAAATAGATGCTTTTTAGTAGAAATATAAACCTTGAGTATATTCTTACTACAGAAAAAATTAAATATATATTTAAAATATTATTTACAAAATAGAAAAAATTAAAACTAAGATTGATGATGAATGTTTAAATACCATATCTCAAGAAATGAGGTATGATGACTATAACCCCGTCCCTCGATATTGCTTTAGATGTTATTTTCAAAGGGGAATAAATGATAATAATATTATACAAATATGGATTGGAAAATTTTGAAATTATTTTTAAGTTTAAATTAAATATAAAGGGGTTCATACTAGTTCAGAGGAGAAATCATTGGGGTTTTAGATTATTACGAAACATATGTATTCCTGTAAAATTTGTAATATTTATGGTATTGATAAATATACAAAGGAGAATATTTAAGAGCCAAAAATTTTATTTTATAATGGAATATTAAAGAACCAATAAATTTATTATGTCTTTTTCAATACATTATTTGAAGTATACTTGAAAATAAATTCATAGAATGGTTTCAAGAAGACTAGAAATCAGAATATATTATTTTTCATTATGATCAATGTGAACATATAACTCATAGTTAATCTTGAACTTCTAAATAATTATAGGTGATTGATGGATTTTAAGGTTTCATATGTATTGTGATGGATCTTATATAAATTCGTCATGTTGAATATCAAACCATTAAACTTATATTTTTTATTTGATAAGAAATTATGACAAGTAAAATATGATAAAACTATATAATTTCACATTTAAATATATAATCTTTTGTATCTATCCAAATATATAATGTTACTTATATCATGATTTTTCGGATTTCAATATTTTTTCTTACAACTAGAAAGAAAAAAATTCACAAAAATAATAATATAATATTTATGTAAATGGAATTGATTATATGTTCATGGGTGTTATCAATGTATCTTGATATTATTTTATAAATAGTTATTTTTAGAATATTCTAGTAAGTTATTTTGTGTTTTTTTGGTGAATTATGAATAGGGTAGTAATTTTTGATAATAAAAAGTTCATGGTTGACTATAAAGATTAGTAAAGGGTTATCTGTACTTCATTAATTATTTTATGTATTTTAGTTTATGTTTCTACGTGTTCAGAAAGAATTGAATGAAATTCATTTAATCTTACGATGAATAAGGCTAAGTGGTCGTAGTATAAATTTTCACTGACCATGAAGGTATTAATGTAGTAAAATTTATTTAATCATGAGGGTTAAATGTCTAAAATGATTAAATATAATGAAAATTATTAAGAAAAACCATTAATTTTAAATATTTAATATCATTTTAAATTTCTGGGATATTTTATTATTGGATTTTAATGTGATGTGTGAGGTATAATAAATACAATTTTACATATTATTAACAGGATTTAAAGGAGATTTAAATAGTGGTAAATTATTTCTATATATTGTTTATGAGATGAACATTTTCTCCATATTTCATTAAAAGTTTATACAGAGATATTAAATAGATATTTATAAGATAATTAAATATTTAAATGATATAATTTAATTTTAATATATTTATATAGATACTAATAATCATAAATATCAGAATACTAAATTTAATTAATATTGATCAAATAAAATAATTATTCATTGATGGAAAATGTAACATTTTGAAAATAAGTTAAACACAACAACCTAAAAGATATTCATTCTACAGTAAAAAGATATTTTGAATATCCAAACCTGGATGGATTTAATTAATTTAAAAATTTAAATAAATTGATGATTATATTTCTATCATTTGATTAATATGGGTTTTCATTTTAGGAAAAATTTATTTAATAACATTTTGGGAGATTGAGAGAGTATAAAGTTTAAAAAAATTATGGCTCCTAAGTAACTTTTCATAGAGAAATTTTTTTAAAAGGAAGATCTGATTACTTGGAAGTTTTTTTGGGAACTCTTAAAATACATAAAGAAATTATATAAATGATACAATGAAATCCTATTCGCAAAATAAGATCATTTACAATTTTCAAAAAACATTCATTGAAAATATAAAGGATTAATATGTTTTCCAATAATACATTAACAGTGGGTTAGGGATAATATAGTCTCACAAATGTGTTTAGTTTACAATATTAGTCAAACATCTATGATTCATTTTTCAACTGATTACAACTAGGATAAATTTAACCACACTAAGGAAGAACCTTGTACAAGTGATGAAAGTATGATATATTTATTTTATTTGTGCATACTATAGTGGGTGATATTTGTAAATAATTAGATTTTAAATCTAATTAATAATCATAGTTTATTTGAAAATGAAAATAATACAAATTAAAAATATTGATTAAAAAACCCCTTCTTAGGGTACGATCCAAACATTCTTGGGGAACTATACTTAGTATGAATTGAAAAGTCTGTACGATTTCAATATTTTCAATATATAATAAGTTTTTACCCATTTTTAACAATGAAATTTATTTCTAATGCTATGAATAATTATTTAAATTCTCTACTAAAAGTGGTGAATTATTTTTATTTGGAATGATTTCCTTACCTATAATGAATGTAAAAGATATATAAATCATGTATTTTTTCAGTTTTTATATCCAAAAAATATAAATGGTAAATGATGAAGACATCACATCTCTAATTTTATAAAAACTGGGTTTTTTTAAGAATCAATTGGTGTGGTAATATTTTTTCTCAAAATGATTTTTAAATGTTACATGTGAAAAGGTAATTTTTCAAAACCACATGAGATTTATCACTACATTTGGTCATAAATATAATAGAGGAAGAAATATTTTTTTGATTAATAATATTATTAACATTAATTAGATTTAATTTAAATTATGCTATATAAAATTAAACATCCCAAACTCTATATACTTTTAGCCATTAGTTATATTCAATTATTTTTACATGATACAAGAGTACTTAAGGATCCAACAGTTTAGTAGTCTTCAATTATTATATATATACATATATTATATTTAAAAACATAAGATACAATATAAATTTATTGTGAGATCATTAGTATCCCTTCCATCATGTCTTGGTAATTTGCACATAGTTCTCTTCTTGGTATTCTGGGGAAAGAAAACCAAAAAAGGGTGTGATATAGTACTCTATAAGAACCAATTACAAAATAATAACATGGCCATCCATGTAATGAATAATAAGAAAATAAAATACATCCCCATTAAATAAAATGATGAGAATGTATATGAGAGAAACCATTAATAAACATATATGTCATATTGTATCATTAAAGTAAAATGATGTACACTTATCAAAGATATATAGTAGTGAAGGTTCTTTCAATGTGATGGTTTATCCATTGAGGACAATAATCGGGTTCAATAGTATACATTAGTTGGATACAATGGTAATGGTAAGAATAATTTTACATCATGGTTCATAAAGAACGAGTGAATATTATAATGACTATGCCTCAGAAGTTCATGTATATGTGTGCAGTATTAGGCCCACTCATCATGCATCATGTTGATATTTGAGTCAATTCTCAACCAACCAATTTTTGGGTGATTACCCCTAGGAGAATTTTTGTCACATTTTCATCCACTTTCTTGTATCTAGAAATGTATTTATTTTTTAGGAAACTATACACAGAGTTACTTTTCCAAAACATAGGACATATTTTTCCCCATGTTAATGATTGAGTTTTACAACATCATTAGAACCTCGTGAATGATGGGAAAATGTGAGAGGTATAACAACATAAAATTTTAGGTTACTTAAATTTAATGATTAATATTGTAAAATTATTTCATGGAAATTTATGAACCACACCAATGGAAATTGGCACTAAATATATCATGAGCCCCAAATAATAAAAATTGAGATAGAAAACCCCCAATTATGGATTAGGTAGAAATTAAATAAAAACTATTTAAATAGTGTCCATTAAATTAAAATTTAAATATAATTTCTAATGTAATATTATAATATAACATACCACATTGGTAGTATATACACAACAGAAAATAAATTAGGTGTATAATAAAAAACATGTCTCAAAGAGAGTAATTTGAGACGAAAAACCCATAAATTTTGTCTAAAAATCCAAAAATTCATTTCAACATATTATATCACATGAATAAATATATTTAAAACATAATTAATGAATTTAACCATTTCATTTTACATTTATTATCTTTCTATATATCCATTCTCTCTAGGAATTATATTGATTTTCCACACTAGGTTATTGTACTTTTGATCGTTTATTTTAGTTACATAATATCAGTGTCCATGTTCATTCATCTATAATATCTCATAATTAATATATTAGTATGTATAATTTTAGAGATTATTTATAAACATTCGTAATCTCTCAAACTATTTTAAATACCGTTTTAGTATTTATCCTTGAAGACAAAATCGATAATAAGCATGTTTCGATGAATCTTGGTGATAAGAGTGTGTTTACTTAATTAATGAATTGAATATTGATATTGCAGAAATAGAAAAATATTAATTAAAAATTTATATCATATTTTAAAGTTAATTATTTTTACATATTCATTAATTATATAAATTCGTTGTATTGTTTAATTGGTTGGTTAAACGGACCCCAACATGTACATACTCGGATATAATGATTGATTATGAGGTGATTTTATAGTAAAATCTTTATATAAAAGAATAGTGATCATATTTAGTATTCATTAATTTGTTATATTTGAATTGTAAGGAATTATAAAATGAGTTAATCGATATGAAAACATTTCCCAATTAGAATCAATTATTATCCTCTAAACATGATTATTTTAAAGGATTAAATTTCTATGATGATTAGTGATCATATCATTAGTTAGTTTTACAATTTTTCATAACAATATATTAATGATATAATAAAAATTTTATTTATCCTTTAAATAATTATTTGGATATCACATTTTAAGGAATTGAAGGAAAATGAAACTTGTTGCATCATATAGGAAGTAGTCAACCCAACACATAAATGAAAATTTTGTTTTTCATAATTGATGAGGTATATGAATAAAAAAAGATAATACCATTAATGTAGTACAATTAAAATAATATAAATGATACTAATATCATTATATTATTTTTTATAGAACGAATTTTATAAAATAAAATTAAAGGAATGGATAAGTAGTTGATAAAACTCACGTTGGGGACTTTAATTTTCCTTAGATGTCTCCAAAGAAATGATGGCCTTATTCAAACTAATGGTGAATGAAAGATTGTGAATGTGGGATTGATTTATAGCAGGGTAAAAGTGAATATTTTCATGAGTAAATTATAATAATAGGTGAGTCCTGAATTAAATTATATGTTACCATGTTATATCTAAGGAGAAGGGCAGTTTTGGGAGTAGCACATAAATTTTCAAAAATGTAATGTTATTATTCAAGGGTAAATGGAAAAAAATAGAAAATAGCTAGGAATAGTTATTATGTATTTCAAGTCATCTCAAAAGCACATTTACGATAAAACTTTTTCTTATTTATGGCTTATTTTGGACATTTATCTTTTAAAGTAATTTACTTTTTCCTTGGAAATTAATTTCTAACCTTTTAACAAAAATTAATGAAAAAATCAATATTGACCCTTTTAACAATTTGGATAAATTTGATTTAACTATTTATTAAAAATTTATCCAATAAAATTAAAAAGGCTTGGAAAGATAGTTTTATAATAAGAACACATAATCTTATAAAAATTATTTTTAGAAAAATATTGTTTTTAATAATTAAATTTATAAATTTGATATTTTTTGGGGATAATGATTTTAATGAAATAAATTGATTTATAATAAAATAAATAAAGGGTATAAGGATTTCAAGGAATTCCAAAACCTAACATCCTATGAAAATACTTGATTCAACAAAAAGAACAAAAATAGTTATTTTTATTAAAGTAATGTTTTATTTAGTTCTAAAAATTTTGGACATTAGATTTATAAGTTAAAATAACATTTTCAAATTCATATTTTTATTTCGTAAATTCATATTTAATTACATTGATGGTTTTTTAAACTTTTAGGCCATTCTTATATAATTATGGTTACACAAATAATATGTTTCATGAAAACATTATTTTTTGACTAAAAATAGACCGTTTTTGAAAAATCTTACCAATTCATACAAAGATAATTTTGATATACTTAATACATAAAGTAATTTTTTTGATAAGTTTCAAATCATTGTATTTATATTTTAAATATATTATTTAATAAATTCTCCTTTGAGTTCACATTGTGTGATAGTTCAGTATATTATGTTCATTTTCTACAGTAGGTCTCAGGTATTACATAAAATAATAAATATCACCCTTAAAGTTTTGAATATCCATTCCACACACAAATAAAAAAAATAATTGTTTTTCATTTAATAATTAATAAATCAGCCTTTGGTATAATTTTACCTTTATCCATTAAATTTATAATTATTTTTAATTTAGGGTACTTTTGTATGATGTGTCCCATTATCATATATTCAATGAATGTGACATCTATTTAAACCCATTAGTCATAGTTTTTTATTTATAGTAGTGTTTTTTAAATTAATTTTTAGCATTTTACTATCTCATTAATAAATTTCAACACCATTATAGAGGATAATATATTAAAAAATATAAATAATTTTCTATTTTATTCATTGAACACCCTGACTTTTCTCCTGTATTGTTACTTCATTATGAGCTCTCAGTAACCCTATAGGAACATCTAATATAAATTTTACAGTTTTTTATATCATTTATTTCAGGGACATGAGTGGTAATTGGATTGAATGAATATGAAATGTCTTATTTATGTAAATTTCACCAGTAAGAACATCAGCAAGGGACTTTTTTCATTCACAATGTTAATAAGATGAGTAAAAATTATAATAATAGTTTTATTAGGATGTTTAATAATTCTTTACAAGTATGTTTAAAACAAGTTTATCCTAGTATTATTATATTTGTGTGGTCAAGTGTGTGACTTTAATAAGATTCTATATTTATTATGTAGTTAAGCATATAAAAACACAATTAAATTAATTATAATATAAATTTTATGAGATATATTTAGCCAAAAATGTTTGGAAACTAAGACTATTAAAATACTCATATTACATTATTAATTAATGTATTAATTAAAAATGAGTTATCATTACATGTTGAATATTCAATTTATTTTGAAATATAGATAAAATCTAATTTAGGAATATTGGGATACTCTTATATACAATATAATGCAGTGGAATCTCGTAACTAGTGTCTTGAATTGTTGAAAATAGTCATGATGATTCATAATACCATAATTCTCACCATTCTCAACATAATTTAAATTCATTCCTTAATAGTCATGGCCTAATAATTTAAATAGATCTATCTATCATGTGGTTTATAATATATGATGGTATTTGGAATTTTTTTTCATCACCTTTTTACACTCGTAGATTATTGATCAAATTTTAAAAATTTAGGCTCTAATCAATATATAGGGTTCTAACATGATATTTTGTATTACTATAATATTTAAACATATCAAACACATCATAATTTTATTTACACTATAGTTGACCTTATGAGTAAATATATTCAAAATGTTTTATTTTTTAGAAGTGGATAGAACTTAAAAGGATTAAAACTATAAATTTTTTTTAAGAGTCTCTCTCCTCAAAAAATGTAGATAAAAATTTTACGTTATTATTTTGATAGTTTTTTTTATCAAATATGGATTGAAAAACATATGTGATAAGCATAAATAGGAAAATGTATACATCCCTTGCCCATTTTGGATATAATTTTATTTATTTCTTTATAAGGGTCAAATTTATTAGTTTGATAAATTTTTATGTATTTTGAGTAAAACAATTTTTTCACATCCAATAGTTTTGATTTATAATAAAATAATTATTTCAAATGATATATAATGAATAATTTTTAGAAATATTAATTAACAAAAAATATTATTGTATTTGTTTAAAAATATTTAAGTACAAACATATGGATTGATCAATAATTAATAAATGAAACTATATCTATAATTAAATGAAAAAAATATTTATACTTATATAATTAAATAATGGCTCGTGGCCTATCCTAGATAAGATCCCACCATTTTCCTTCAAAACAAATGTGGTTGAGACTATTTTGGAATGTCTATTATAGATATTGGGTTTAAGAAAATGTTACTGACCAAGTTCTAAAATTGTGTTTCTAATTTATGAAGGTTTTATATATTCGTGTTTTATGTTGTTTTATTACTTATAGTTGTGTATTATTTGACTTCAAACATAAAAAGTAAGAGAAGTGGCATTTATAATTCACAATATAATCTTTGTGGAGTTATTTGTTGGAATATTTGGAAGACAATATATTTTGATTTGTTATCATCATGTTTTTAAAATTTCGTCCTTCAAAACAATGATTTGAAATAAATTACATATATATATTAATTATTTAATCTTAATTCTGATTTTACTTCTTCTAAAAATTCATAAATATCATGTATAAAAGTTTTCTTCCTATATAAAATGTGGTTTATTTGAAACTATTACATAGAAAATAATTCTTTAATCAGAATGTTGGGGCATGCTATTTTATTATAGAAAATTTTAGTGCTTGAGTAATAATATTTATATATTGGAAATGAATTTTCTACCGAATAAACATTTTGATTTATTTTTGAAATCCTTTTTCATACATGAGACATATGATCTAGCAAATTAACTAACCAAACTGATATTGTCACAACTTTAATGATTATATAACTGTAAAACCCTCAAAAAAATTGTTAAATGAAGTTTAGTTCAAGTGATTAGAAGATTTATCAACATTAATATTTAAATAATTCTAGTTTTACTGTTTCAAATAGATAATTTTTTGAAAATTATCCAAGATGAATTATAAGGCCTATATTCAGTATATTTATTTTTGTTCTCCACAAAGTGGGGATAATAATTTTCATTGTGTTAACCTATTTATCCCTACTCAATATATATAAAAGTATTTTAATCATTCCCCATTGTTTTTCTTAAAATAATTTACGGTAATTGATAAATACTACATATATAACAATTTTATACTCTCCAAGGTCATTAAAAAAATACTTTAATATGATGTTCATGATATCACCATATAAGGGTAACAAACCATAGTTCCATGAGACCTGTTTCTTGTGGTGTGAATATAGATTTTAAATTATTATATTTCCTTTAAAAATAAATTTTCTGTTCAATTAGAAATATGGTTAAAACTAAGCCATATATATTTTTAAAAAATTTATTCCACCATGACTAATGCAACACAATAAGAGGGGGGGGGGGGGGGTCAGTGAAACAATTTTATATTTTTCTTAGAAATAAAAAAATCACTTTTACCTCCACAACTAATAAATGAACATATCTATCTCTATCTCTCTCTACTCACTTACCTTCATTTTTAGGAAAAGATATATGTAGGTAAAAAACCACATAGGGCACTAAGATTTCATAAAAGGTTTCACCATTAATGTGGATGACTATGTCCACAATGTGTGGTGATTTTAACTCCCACATAACTCCTATTTTATTTTAAAGAATAATCTCATGCTAGTGAATGTCCTTGAACTCATACTAATATCACCAAAAAGCTATAATGTAAGAACCAAATTTTCTTTTCTGGGATTTGGCACCAACCAAGCCTCCCTCTACAAAATAATGGATTTTTCCTCGTCCTACTAAAGTTGATCACATGTAAGACATAATATTACATAAATTAATATGTTTTGATCTACATCCTTAAATGTAGAATTCAACTAGACCACCTCACACAAAACAATCACTTGGCCATATCACAAATCTAGTAACCCTAAGGCTACCTAACACTTCTTTAAAACTTATGATATGAGGTAACATATGTTTTAATTAGTTTGATATAGATATATCATAGGATAGGTTTCGTAGTGTTATTTTATCCCCTTAATGTTTAGTGGTGGCAAAATTGAATACATTTAATTCTCCCCATTCTATTCTTCTTTAATTTCAAAGATTGATCCACTCACATGTAGTGTTGGAACTCACTATTTCCCTGACACATAGAATTTTCATTGTGATAGTAGTTTCATTTCACCCAATATTTGACTAGAGATATATCTCAATGAATAAAACATTATTATTATCTACACAAATTCTATAAATAAATATTTTCTTGATGACCACAACATCAGGTGTCACTCACATATCTCGACTTTATACTTAGAATGATTATCAGAATAATACAGTATCAACTTCTTCTCTCTATATTGTTTTTTATATTGTTATTTTACTTTTTAAAATTAAAAGATTAACATGAATCCCATTTTGAATATTTTATTATGGGAAATTAATAAATTCATTAGCATAACCATAACGTTTAATTATTTCATTAATTATCCTAATAGTATCACATGAGACTACTCCTCACATTATCCTCATTTAAAATCCACTTTTCCGATATCCCAAAATCCTATTTATAATTATAAATATTCTTTAGCAGAACATGTAGTACCCCTTGTACCATTTTACTTATCTTTAATGGAATATATGAATCAAAAAATGTAACCAACATCATATTTTCTTTCATCATTAATGTTCTTCAGGGCTTAATCTCCTTAAATACAACACATAATCAATTTATCTTTTTATTTATTTATCACTAAGGATAGTTTCCTAAACTATAACTAATCATCCAAAATTATTATGTTTTTACATTTAATAATAGAAATACATCATCATAATTGGCTCTACAATAGAATAATAATTTCAATGAATCTTTCATTTTTTCAAAGGAATAATGATAACATATTTCTAGAAACATACATGGAACACTTAGGTTCCACAATGGAACATATAAATTTTCAAAATTATATATATTTATAAAGAATTATATGTATCATAGTGTTATAATTACTATACCAAATATCATTACATTTGAATAATTTTACATATTACCTTGAAACATGGGAATTTTTTAAAAAAAATCCCTCTAAGTATATTGATTCATCCAATATGATTTACCTTTAACAATCATAAAGTAACCTGGTACTTTTTCAAATCTCATTATTTTTTAGTATATATTAATATTGAATGGATCTCCTAGGTACATTACCAAATATTAATCATCTTTGAAACTTATGTATCTTAGGGTTCTTTAAAACTTTTCTAAATTATTATATTTTTAAACTAATATATTTACCACCATAACCTCAGTTTTATACATTCAAAAATTGTTATGTGCGAATAGTTATGAGTCACCTTGATGTAACAGATTTATAGTAGATTCAATACCAATTTCAACATTTAATTTTCTTAGAAAAGTGTGACACATGTGTATTATAATTAACCAATTTATAGGTTTCATGGTCTGGAGAAATCATAATGTTTCCCTTCAACATAAGTACCTCTCTAGATTGAATTTTTCATACAGAGTTCCATTAAATTATTTTATAATATTTATTCAATAAACATTAATATATATATATATATATATGAGTTCTCTAATTTCATCACAATAACTCACACGTATGTATTCAACTCCTTCTAAATCCTACAATATTTACCACTTTTAGAACATATCTTCAGGGTTATCAACTCTTCCTCAAATCATTTAAGGGTATCTTTAACAACACTAACTCAACTAAAAATACAATATATAAAATTGGAATAAAATCAAATAAAAATAAATCATCATAAGTTTAATTCCAATGATTATAAAAAATCTATATTTACTATATATTAATTTAATTCTCTTCCTCTATCTCAACCAACTATGTATCTTCTTCATCCATATTCTATTTGAAATATTGATATAGGAAATAGTCTTCTTGAAATATATTCACAAGGATAGTCATTAACTAAAGAATTATCAATATTTTCATTCTCATTAAATTTAATAACATCCATATAAATTATGATCTCTAAAAATTCTTGAATATCTTCATACTCCAAAAAAACATCCAAATCATTTTATACAAGCTTTTACAACAGTTATCCATGATTTGATCTTCATGAAGTTGTGAAACAACTCAAATACATTAATATAAACTAAAATTATTTTCCACATAAAAATTGATATTAATTTTTTAAATGGTATAATATTAGTAAATTCTTATTATCCATATAAATGGTGGAAATAACTCACATACAATCTCAAAGGTGTTTCTTTAATCCTAATTAGTTGTTTAAAGATTAATATTAAATTACACATTACATGAAATATTAACTCAATCTTCTTAACTAATCAAAAATACTTGAAATATTCTCTTCATAATATATATTGAAATTATTCTCTTTTGATTTTTTATTATTGAAACAAATATAACAAAAATGAAGTGGGCTTATCAATATACCCCTTTATAATTATTATCAATACCATTATAGAAAATATCTTGCAATATTTTTTTATTTTTTTTCTCTTCAGCTTATTTAATATAAATACAAAGAACCTCTAGGGAGGGTATAATCATTTCCGAGAAATTAATGCACCATAAATTATTCCATTATACATCTACTTGATAAAATATTAGTGTAAAAAATTGGTTAGACTAATTTAGATAAAAAATTAATCCATAACCAAAAAAATATGATACCAAGTCAGAATTATCCTCTTAGGGGACTTTCATATGTCTTTTTAATATCATCCAATTTTTTAATATATTCATATGATATTTTCAAAATAAAATTAAGTACTCATCTACACAATTCATTACAAAAAATCATAATTTCCAAAAAGTTGAGTTTAAAAAATAAATCATTGAATTTATTTAATTATTTATATTTTCATGTCATTAATCAATTCATATTCTCACCATTAACACAAGAGTTTATTCTTGAAAAACAAGTACATGAAAATATGAAAAGATACCTTTTTAATGAAACAATCCAGGAATGCTTCCCTGCATTCTAATATTATATATATTTTCAATTTATGGTATCTTATTGTATCTTCTTTACCTTATGGTAAACTATCTTTATTCACTTCACTTTTGTTGATATCGTTATCAATTATAAGATTTAAGATTAAAATTTTAGAGTTTATTTCACAAATTGTGACTTCTATCACATTTGGTGTAGTTATTCCATCATGTTAATTTTTTCATGTTCTCCCCCTTAATCATGCATCCCCATTAATTCCATTTATTTGAGTTTCAACACTGTATATGGGAATAATGTGGAACTAATTTTCCACTTAAATAGAGAAAAAAGGATAAAAATTTCTTCTCAACCTTGAATCTCATTTCCTTATAAATTCTTTTTTGAGAGAAAAAATCATGATTTAAATTTTTATTTTCAAGTCATAGTTTTATTTATGGAACATTGTTTCCATGATTCCTTAAATGAATTATTTGCATGGATATTCATTATATATTTAGGATAGTAAAGAAAATTTGAAATTTGGTTCAAATATCATATTTTTTAAAATAAATTCTTGACCATTCATGGTGATAAAATAATCTATGAAGATATGAGAAAAATTATTTTGCATCACAAACAATATATTTTGTACTATTAGGTCATTATCATTTCATATCCTATTAAGAAATTTGAATTTTTATTGTGGAATAATTTTTTTTCCATGAAAACATACATTCTTTTTTTTATTTCTACTTTTTTATTTTCCAATTTTAGTTGATCTGGATAGAATATCATACCCCCTTTAGGAACATGCTCAGTTTACTTGAAGATTTCACATGTTTTATAATAAATTTACACATCATAACCAATTATCATATGTATTTCTTGGATTGAATATTAAATTTTCATTATTTTTACAACACCAACACTAACTTCAATGGATTTGTTTCACTGGTTTATGGTGTGTCCTCATCTACCAAAATAGAATAATCTACTTCAATTTTCTAGGGAATTATTCCCAGTCTTCATGGGTGTGATATGATTTATGAATTTATCTTATATATATCCTAATGATTTATCGCATTTATTCTCTAATTAATGTTTATTATGATCTTATATATTTATTCTCAATTTAATTTGGATCGTGATTTCTTAGTTTTGAAAATAATGCAACTTATTTGTGACCACTTATATTCTAGATTATACAATATTTTAAAATACATTCAAATATATTTGTGGAAATGAAATTATTATTTTTTGTAGAGGTATTTTATTCAGCTCAACCATTCTCCCCATTAATGCATGATTTGTTTTTTTCTAGAATTTAATATATTATTCTAATAGTTTAACCAGAATTAAATACTTAATAATTTTTTTTAGAAACATGATATTTTTTTTATATTTTTAGGAAACAAATTTCAATAACTTGATCACATCCACCATTGATGTAATGGTGTATTTCTCATGATATTTCTCTAAATAAATCTATACTGTTATTTTAACAATTAATTATTTAAACAAAAAAAATTATCACAAATATATTTTTTTTAGTAAAGGGAACCCTTTTCATTGATCATGTATAAAATTTATCCCCAAATAACCTCAATCTAGTATTCCCAAAATATAGAGTGATTTTAGTAAAATTGAAGTATTTAGAAACACGTATTGTAAATGTAATTCTATTAGTAATTTTGGAAGACTCATATTAAACCATTAAAAAAATTATAATTTAACTTCGAGGTCAAGACATTTCATATTGTGGATATTTTACTCATCCTTTACTACCATTTTTCAATCTTCAAAATAATTTTTAATATTTTTAACTAAATATTAATTAATTTTAATCAATTTTTAAGGAAATATCAAACTCTTTAATGCTCTTTTATTTCATCCTCAAATGACCATCTTTGACAATGATAAATAATTATAATGCATGAATGTTTTATTTAATAACATTCATTCATTCATCCTTCTATTGGATTGTATTAATCTTCTACAAAGCTATATTTTTTATTGAATAAATAGAGAAAAACAAAAAATAAAATCATCAATGGGGCCTGAAAAAATAGAGGCCAAGGGAATATCCAATAATAATATCTACTCCACTTGGGAGAGGGAACCATTATTAAAAAATTCCTGGAGTGGGAGATTCTATAAGGTGAGTGATGACAAGAATTATACCACATGGTTACCTTTAAACCATGTCTGATAATTTAGATACCCCATTCTGGATATAACTAATTTTTCAAACCAGGTAGATGATTCAAAATGGTTCTGAAGAGTTGTATTTAAGTGAGTTCCACAGTATTTCTGAGTCAGAATCCACTAATGATTGAGGAAGATGTTTTTTATGGAACAACTAGAGGCCCTAAATCATAGCCCCTCCTTCAGCATCTAGTGAGTCTCCACACCCATGAAGTGAATTAATGAAGAATACCACATACCAAGCTGAATCATACACCACATAAAACACTTGAATACTACATTGAGTGAAAGAACCATCAACATTATGCTTAATCCCTTGGGTGGGGGGGGGGGCAGGGAACCCAGTGATTAGATATAAGAGGAATGGTCCAATTATATGAGTTACCAAGAGTCTGGTAACATTTGAGAGGGGTCACCATCTCTATATGCCTGAGAATATAATTAAGCTCCATGTTGAGGAATTTAGTAATCACAGCCAAGGCATAAACTGCGGGGATGGGACACATTGTCAGGATTGGTTCCAAGCTTCCCGAATTCTCCAGCACCCCACCACTAGGAGGATCATCTGAGAATTCCTTTTAGAATTTTTTCAACAGTTATCAGATAGCCCCCACTAGACGAACTCCTAAAATGACCCCACTACTACATGAAAAAACATTCCAAAGACTCCCAAAATGAGTGAATCCCACTAACTATTGAATAAGAGATGCAACATGGATTCTTCCATGTTAAATGACAAGTATGTGTATTTTTATTCAAGTAGAATGCCCTTTCCTTTAATACAAGTTTCTATTAGGAGTGTTTGGTTCCAAATTATGCAAACCAAAAAGTAGAATTTTGTTGGTATGTATTTTCACCACAAAATTCTACTCCACTAATCCCCTATATGAGAATCCCTAATAGACTATTTATATTAATTCAATGAAAACATTCCATAAGTGTTTTTATGAAAATGCATGGATTTATGAATCCTCCATCATGATATCATGGAAAATAGACCTCTGTTATCGGTCTAAGATAGCATGGATGAGTGTAGGGTGACAAAAAGATTATTTTAAGGTGATGTATGGCATATGCCATCCTTGAAAACTAGGGAAATGGACCACCCAGTTAAACTACCCTAATATGATGTTCTTATGATCCAAAATCCACAATGAGTGACTTAGAAGGTCTAGAATATGGAACTAGATAGATTTCTACAACTTCGAGCTATGGTCATTTATTATTCTCATAAAATTTCCATTAATACTTATTATGAACCTACTCCAAATATATCTCCCATAAATCACCTACCACACCAGTTTAACCTTGAAAAAATAAATTACATACTTAATGTTCCTATCATTAACTCATCTATGCTCAACCGGCTTAGAAAATTTATACCTGGGCACCTTGTAATATCTCCCCTTCACATGGGTGTCCAAAGAAAAATAACTTAGAAAATTATAAATATCACTGAAAGTCGTCTTGGTCACATTTATAACAACTGGGATATTTATGAGGATTTAATATAACACATTATTGATGAGGGTAATCATCCCATTAAAGGAAAATAATCTATTTTCAAATTGGTAATATGATTGGTTATTTTTTAGCAGTTTATTATAGTGATTAATCAAGACTCTTCTCAGTGCCCAGGGTGCACCCAGATAATCCATGGGGATATTCTATCTATGAATTCATAGGATGATATATATTTTATTCTTTATAATTTTTTGAAATGATTAAGGGATAAAGAGACCAATTTTCTTCCTTTATAATTATTTTTCCACTCAATTTTCAATGAGTCTCCAAAATTTTATTTAGGCCCCTAGAAGACGAGATACGACCATTAATAAGAAAATTACATGTCATATTCCAATAGAAGGTAAAACACACCACTATAATATGCTATATAATTATAGGTATAGATCACCCATCACTACATTAGATAATCTAGGTACTACTGAGAGTTTCCTAAGCCATGATGAAAATTCTAGGGGAAATTAGGTATTCTATCCTAAACCCACTCATTGGCATAGGAAATAAATTTTTACAACCCATGAAATCCATGTTTATCCCGGGCGAAACTTAGAAATATAAAAGTAATTCCATCCCCAAATTGGAAGACCCTATGCTTCTCATAACCTAGAGGATAAAATTCCATTTGATGAGATCATATTCCTTATCCACGAGAAGTATAAATATAATATTATAACTAATAACCTTATTCTTAATCATTCAAACCTTTTCCTAATATATACCACCAGCTCCCATAATTATTCTACCTAAAATGAAGGCATGCTTCGACACAATAACCTAGTTTGAAAAAATTGGGAGGGTCTTATATTCATGATGGATTCCCCAACTTTGTATCAAATGTTTCACATACTAATCATTTATAATTAGATGATAGCAATGGTTTTTATGTCCTATGGAATTAAGACCACATTGGTGGTGCTGGTAACTTGAAAGAGAGGACCTCCATAGAAGAAATAATTGATGGATTCAACTAGATCTCCCATGATTCGGTTCCAAGATGCAATATAAAATGACATCGAGAAACCATTAGGGTCTAGAATGTTATCCCAGTTCAAAATATAAATTGGGTCCCACACCTCGCTTTTCTCAGGTATACTATGAAGGGGTTCATTTTCTTTAGTAGAGACCACCCACAAGACACCATTGAAGATCTCATCTTAGACACTAGGGAATCCCCATGAATGTGTGGATTAGGTTCACATAGAACGAAACTAAACTATGAGTACACCATACCACCGATCACCCTTTGTTGTCTTGTGAAGGAACCTTCATCCAGTTTAATTTTTAGAACTCTCCCTCAAAAATTTCTTTTATGAATGCGTGGATGTAAGCATATATATGATCACAATTTTAAAGGGATGTGATTAATCTACTTTCATGAAGAAACCTTTAATTTTTTTAGCATTATATAGTATTAATCCAATCATAATAAATATTAATCACCTTAAATAAATTTACATATTCAAGGATCATATGAATTGACCAATATAAAGAGTTGTAATAACATAAACACCCTTTGTTCCAATACCTCCTTCTATTATTTTGATTCAACCTCAAGATTGGTGATATCCTCAGAAATTATTTCAAATGATTCATGAATAAAAGTCCAATTTATTTAGGAAAATTTTGGACGATTTCATTTAAAATAATAATTAAATCATATTTTTATTCCTAATAAATGTGATATTCCCCATTTTTTTGGTTCATATATAGGAATTTTTTAGAATGAGATTTTAGTTACATCATCTCTGTATAATAGTTTGGAATCTTCTGAGTTAGAATTATTATATATCTCCATGATAATTTATTAAACCATTTCCTTTTATTCTTCCATGATAGATTTTTCTTCTTCATAATCACAAGATGATGAAACATGTTTTTCTTACTCATTCTATATAAGAAATTTATTCATGAATTTATTCAACTCATTTTTATTATAACTCATTAGAGACATAGAATATATATAATTATAATTATAATTATTTACATCTTCTCCATATATACACTTAGTTAATCCTTTGGAAGGGATACTTAAAATCATGTATTACTTAAGAAAATTTAGATTATTGAAAATCCAATTAGAGGTGGAACCATGGATCAAATAAAAATTAGGGTTTTATCATGACAAATTCACCACACTGAGGGGGGGGGGGTCAATCAATGTGATATATTTTATATCAATTAAAACCATATCCAGTCTCTCTTTCATTTTCACCTATTATATGCATGAATCCAAATCTCTATCTCCCTCAACATGCCAATGAATTATATGAAAGGTTATAAATAAGAGTTAAAAATAGAGAGGAATACAAGTATTTGATATCACTTTTCGTCTAAAATATAGATGACTATATCCCTAGTGTTTGATAATTTTTATCCAACACATGAATAGCTCGCATTTTATTATAATGAAGAAGATATGGAAATGGTATATCCTTAGTCCCATACTATTGTAACAAACAATTTATAACTCAAGTACAAATTAAAATTTCCAGGACGTAGTACTAACTAGGACGCCCTATAGAAAACATAGGATACAACCTTCTCCTATAGATGTTTCTCAATATTAATAATGAGTCTATAATTAATTAATGGGGTATAACATCTTCTTTGTTACATAAGTAAACTAGGATTATTTATAGATAGAAATCACTTGGGTTTCACCCAAATGAAACCATCTCAAGGATTCCTCACAATTTTCTTGTTTATATGATACACAAAATCATAATTTTAATTCATTATTATATAAGGAAATCATAGGATAGGATGATAATCGTACTTTAATACACATGGTATTTAGTAGTAGAAACATCAACAACACACTCTCCCCTCATACTCTTAGTCTTCATCTCATGTGAATGATATTCTCACACATAGTATTAGAACTCATTATTTCCTCAATGTATAGAAATTTTAATATGATAATAGGGCCAGTTCTCCCAATCATTGATAAATAGAGGTGTCTCACAGAATTCATTATGGGTTAAATATTTACACACTTCAGAAGAAAATATCTCCAAGATAATCATAGTGTTGGGTAACACCAACTTCTCTCACCTTGATACATAAGAATAACCAATGGAATGATATAGCATAAACATTTTCACTCTCCATTATTATTATATTCTCTTTTTTATTTACATTTTATATTCATAGAGTTACATGAATTCTATTTTATGTATTTGAATATAGAAAATACATAAATTTTGAATTGTGATATCCTTATTCAATTATCTCTTTAGTTATCACAAAAGATCACATGGGACTTCCCTCCATACTCTATTCCTTAAGAATTAAACCACTATTTCATCATGAAATCCCATATCTCAGTACAACACATTTTCATGGGCATATAAAGAAACCATCGTGGTGTGATACTTATCTTCACAACTTGGGAATAACTCAAACAACAAAACTACCTTCATATTTTATTCCATAATCAATGTTATTCATGAAGGATCTTATTCTTTATGGAATATAATAATTTCATGTTCTCATTTATTCATTATTGAGACCTGATTATTGGATAAAAACTTCTCATACAACATTATTATGTTCATACCTTATACAAAAACACATCACCATCACAATTTATCATTCATAAAAATACTTCTGTACGATAACATCACATTTTTTAAAATGAAAAACCATTACTTATTTGTTGAAAAATATGAGGATACCTTATGTTCCTCAATATAAAACAACACTTTTAAAAATTATATTTTGGTATCAGGACTCTTATATATCATAGTTTCTCGATTACTTATCCAAATAGCATTATCGTAGAGAACCCTTACATGTTATATAGATACTAGTGACCTTTTCAAATTTTTCCCTCTATGTTCCTTTAGACATAACATAAGAGTTACCATGATGTATTACAGAGTGACCTAGTACTTTCCCAAACCTCATTCCAATTGAGTTCCCACACATATATTAAGGTTATCCCCTAAAATTTACCAAATCATTATTATCAAATATTATAATATATCATAGTGTGATTAAATTATTTCCTAATTTCCTAAATTTGGAAACTCATAAAAAACCCATGGAAACCTTATATCCCAAATTTACCAAAATATTTTGTGGGAACTATAGTGATTCACCTTAATGTATAACATTGTGACTCAATGCATTGATAATTTATAAATCCAATCTACTCTACATAATGACCTATATATATTGGACATTACCAAATTTCATCCATCAAGGTCTAGAAAACCCTTATGTATTTTTACTATAGGTATCACTCAAATGTGTGTCTTATGCATTCTGTTTATTTCAAAACTTCTTCAACATTTATTTTGAAATTTATAAAATAACCATATTTAAAAATGTTATTTATAACTGATTTCAAGATAGTCACCTATATGTATTTATCCATTTATCTATGAGATGCTTGTGTGGATTGAATGAAGACACCTCGGAGGTGTAATAACCTATAATTTTATCAATGGAAACCCCCTTATTGTTATTATCTCAAATACAATAAAACACATAAAATATCAAAGATAACATGATACAAACTTTTTAAATGAAGAATTAATGAAATAAGAGGTATTTCTAGAAATTGAGAAACCTTTACCAATGTAATAATAAATTGAAATTTGGAATAGTAATGAAAATATTATGACTATTATTTCTAACAATATAATAATAACTTATTATATCAAATTATGAATAAAAGTTAGGCATCTTATCGAAGACAACATGATATAATTATAACATAGTATAAGTAAATATATATTTTTAAAATTATTTATTAAGTACTAGTATTTTTTATAAGACATAAATGTTTAATAATAATTTTATAATTAATAAAATTATTTATAAGAAAATTTATATTCATAAAATATATTCATAAATTGATTTTTTATTATTATATGATAACATAATGACAACTTAATTAATTTTTCAAAATTTTATAAAATCATTTTAATTTTAAAATCAACATTTTCCAAGTAAATGATTTTAAAAAAAATAAATTTACCATATTTATAAAATTATTTTCATAAAATATAGGTAATTGTTTAATTATTCACATCAATAAAATTTTGGGTGAATTTTTTATATTTTGCTGAAACTGTTGGCTTTTTGTGAATAGTGAAATACAGTAATTTACAATATTTAACAAATACATGAATTATTGAGTCATAGTTGATGTATGAATGTTGTAAGACCAAAACTAAAGAAATATAATTCCTTATTTTAACATATTTAGTGATAAGGTTTAAACTATTCATTGTCTTGCACCAAAATAATAAACTAATGAACAAAATAATGGGAAAACACCCCACTCCTCTATAAATACCACCCTACACCACCTCTTCTCCTAAAACATTAAAATCCCTGATGATTGGTCAAGATATGACCAATAACAATCCCAAGACCCTAAACCATGTTCATGATCCCTTGGACTCATCAAATTTCCGAACATGTTTTCCTATGGAGGTCATCAAGGAAGAGAAATTCAAGATCTGAAATCTTCTTTTTCTCTTTTTTTTCCTTTCAATTCCTTTATTTTTCTTAAAATATCATCACCTCTAATTATAAAAGTGGAATTATTAATCTATTATCTTTTACAAACTAGTAATTTATTATGTTAATGAAATAATTAAACTTAAAATCTCTTCCCTTTTTCTGTTTATTGCAATAATGAAAATATCATCTTCGGTGTGTCGATTTACCACTACCAAAGATGATGTGTTTTAATTTTTAATTACCACCTTCATGGCCGGTCATAAAATAATTATTATGGTTAAATAATAATTTAATAGATATATTATAATTTATATAATGTTGTGTAACAAATATATATAAATATGATGATACAAGATCATAATGGTTGTCGAAATTGCGAAATAAATCAAATCATTTTCTTTAATGCTTTGTCTCATAAACTATCCTAATACCACATAACCAAATGAAATATAAAAACAATTACACTTCTAAATTTTCATTAATTAAATATAATCTCAATTTTTAAGAATCATTATCATTCTACATGTACTTGAATACTTTTAATCTTGCAAACTGATCATGAAAACCAAGAAAATAAACAATAATGAATTATTAAATAGAACTCTATAATTCATCAAAAATATAATAAATTAACATAATAAAACAATAATAAATCACATCAATCTATATGATGTTATTTATTTTTTTATTAATGAGTTTAATTTGATTATTCAAAATATTGAAGAGAATAAAACATTTATACACAAGGTACGGGGGTTGTTGAACTCAATTCCTTTCATTGGGTTATTCTCTATTCAATAGTATGAATGTTCATATTATGTAATTAAAAGATTTTTTTCTCTTAATTGAAGGATATAAATGTTCCTACCATTTACAAATATTTTTTAATAACACTTTCTAAACGTGACTTCAATATCCCAATCACCAAATTTTACTCCTCTTGAAATACTTCTTGTACACTCAAGAATATTGATTTGTTATGTCATATTATGATTTCAATTATTCATTTGGGAACAAAAATGTTTTTTCATGAATGTATACTATATGAAATACTAATTAAAAACATTATATTTCTTAGTAATACTTCAGGACGTTGATTGATATACGTCTATGTGTCATTCATGATTATGTAATGTTATGATGTGACAGGTGGGCCTGGAATTATATAGAACTCCAATGTGTTGGGTAATGTGATGTATCTCATGATATAAAGTGTAATATTTGTAAATAGTTTGATATAATTTTTCACAATGATGATGATTTTATTATTATGCACATAAGTTATGAATGAACATGATTCTAGATTTGTTTAAAACTATGTGTGGTTGTTGACCACTAAGACATGATGTTTCACTTTTATGTATTTTCAATTTCCATTCCATTTTCTTTTTCCACTTGTTATGTTTATAATAATGATACCATGATTATGTTATGATTATTATTATTATTTTCACCCATTCTATATTAATTAATTTTCTTATCTATCCTCAAACTATTATTTTATCTCCCAAATTTCTTTGATATATACACTTAAGTGATTACATGAACTATAGTGAATTTTAAGGCCACTAAGAAGATAGAGAATAAGGAATTAAATAGTGATTATGTTTTATTATGTAAAAGTTATGTATGTTCTTAATTGTTTCAAGACACTAAAATAATTTCAAAGATTTGTAATACAATTTTGTTTTTTATATCAAAAATGATGTAATGCTAATGTAAGAAAAAGAAGGGTCACTATAGACTATATGATGTTAGGTTTATTTAATTTTGGTATTAGGATTAGAGAACATTAGTGAAAACCATAGTATGAGACTAATTATATGTAATCACTGATGATTTTTTTTGAAAATTGATAATCATAGGTATCCATCAAGATTTTCCTTTATAGTTTATTTAAAAAATGATTTAATTATTTTTTCTTGATTTGTGGAATTATATTGAATTGATTTGTATTTTACAAATTAGTGGGACCTAGGAGGAACCTGGAAAACAAGCCATATGGGGGATAGTGATGGGATTTCTTGAATGACGTCTTTAATGCCTTGGCCGGTGGGGTAAAAATTTTCATGGTGATGCTTACCCATCTGTATTAGGCTATGAACAATAATCTAAATAGCTTGGAATTAACTTAATCCCCTAATTGTAAAAAATAGGTGATCAATTTGTTTATAATGTAATGACCACATACATTTAGTGGATATTTTGATCCACTTGCCGCATGATGTTATGTCAAATCAATAGAGAAGATATTTTCTATGCTTTATTATTTAGATATGGAAAAGGTGACTCTACTCATTCATCATTTAGATGGAATGGACGACCAATTGTGGGTGTTAAATATGAAAATTTATCCAAGGTAAGAAATTAAAGAGATGGGATGGGAAGACTTTAAGAGAATATTTATTAATAGGTTTTCTCTTGAACTATTTATACAAATATGGATTGATAATTCAAATATGTGAATAAAAATGAGGTGAATATTTCATATAATATGAATTAAATTTCAAAATGGTTGACATGTACACCTCAGGTTTTGTTATCAACAATAAAAGTAAAATAGATAGATTCATCAATTGTTTAAAACCATAAATTCAGAAGGCGAAATCTATTTAATACATTGGGAGTTTTCATGAAGTTATTCAATGTGATCTCAAGGTGGATATGGAGTTTAGAGAGTGGTTCCATGCCTATGGTGATAAGAAATTAAAGGTAGAATTTCAAGATGGCGGATGTAATAAAAAAGGTGGAAAGAGAACTCAACCACTCACATGTCCATGGTGTGGGAAAAATCCTCAAGGTAATTTCTATTAAGGGATTGGGAAATTCATGAAGTGTTGTATAGAATACCAAAAGTTTCAAGAATTTTAAAAATACATGATGAAGATAGAAAATGTGGTGGAATAAAGAAGATCACCTATTATAGTTCAATGCATCAAGTATAGGGAGAAAGGGCACTAGGAAAACCAGTGGACTAAACCCCATGTCCTAATGGGTAATCAGTATTAGCAACCCCTAAATCCAAGTGATAAAATGAAAGAAAATTCCATGGAAATTTATGAGGTGAAACCTAACAATGATGTGTTGATAGGTATGTTGGTTATTCAATCATTAATAGTGAATATATTATTTGATTTTGGTTCTAAACATTCATTCATATCTTTCATGTTTAGTAGAGATATTAAAACAACACCTCAAAATATGGAGTTTGAGATGTCTTTGAGAATAATAAATGGGTCAATTATTGTATTTGATGTATATAACTCCTCCCTGTTTAATGTTTGTGGAGTGAACCTCCCAAAAAATCATTTCCTACTTTTTATGGTGGCATTTGATTCTATTTTGTGTATGAATTGGCTATATTTATACAAATCCAATATCTAATGTAATGAAAGGAAGATCACTCTTAATATCCCAAAGAATCCTCCAATACAATATAAGTGTAAGTAGTAGGATAAATCATTATTGGATCCATCTTCTCAGATGTGGATATTATTTCTTTATGAGAAATCATGTCCAGCTCAAATGATTGAGATAAAGGAAATAATCATGATCGAAGACATGCCCATTGAAAGGGACTACATTGATGTGTTACCTAAATAATTTTATGGCCTTACACCAAACTAATAGATTTATCTCACAATTTATCTTATACATAAATATTTGCCTATATCAAAGACACCATTTATAATGACCACCATTGAGTTAGAGGAATATAAGACAGAGTTATAATTGAATCTGGAAAATGGTTTCACCTTCCGGAGTGCATCACCATGGTGTGCCCCTAGTACTATTTTCCAAGAATAATTATAGATCAATGCACCTCTTAATTAATTATTGTGAGCCCAAAAAATCACGAAAAGGAATAAGTATCCCCTTTCATAGATAGATGACTTGATCAATCAACTATGAGGGGCCATGTATTTCTCTAAGATGGACATTCAGTTTGGATATCCCCAATTAATGAAGAAGAAGAAAGATATTCCCAAGGATTCCATTAGAATTAGGTATGGACACTTTGAGTTCATAGTGATGTCCTTCAAAGTCACTAATTTTCCACCAATATTCACAGAATTAATAAATATATACTTTAGAGATTACATTGAAATAATTTGTTCTAGTCTATATTGATGATATTTTAAAATACTCCAAGAGAACGGGGGGACATGAGGAGAATTTGATTAATTTGATAAAGATGTTGTGAAGGAATAACATTATGGAATGTATAGTAAATTTGCGTTTTGGATGGGGAAGTATCATTCAAGGGGTATGTAATCACCATAAATGGAATATATGTGGACCCTTTCAAGAAAAAGGTAGTCAAAGAGTGGCCTTGGCCAACATATGTAATGGAGATATGCAGTTTTCATGGTATAGATATGTATTATCAAATATTTGTTCAGAAATTATCACAATGTTAACACCCACAAACGAAGATAAATCGAAAGGTAGAAAATTTTCTTTGGACCAGTGAATGTGATGATGGCTTCAAATAGTTAAAAAAGAGGCTTGTCACTCCACCAGTACTCACAATAAAAAAGTGTGTAATTATTTGTGGTATAAAACTATTATTTAAATAAAATATTAGGATATTTATTGATGGAAAATGATTATGTGAAGCCTTTCCATACGGAAATTGAAAAATCATCAGAAAAATACCCTATACATGATATGGAGTTTGCGGCTATGATCCTCGTGTTGACAATATAGTGGTGCTATCTCTATGGGGTGAAGTGTGAGATATATAAAGATCATAAAAGCATAAAACATATATTTACATGTAAGGGGATTAATATTTTCCAATGAAGATGGTTGAGCTCATCCAAGAATATGAATTACCAATCCACTATCATTCGGGTAAGGAGAAAATTTTGGCAGATGCTCTAAGTAGAAATGATCCAGCAACATTATCAATGATTTTAATTGATATATATCAAATTTTCATATATTTTTCTAATATTAACTAGGGAATAATTATGTTAGGAACATCACCAATTCATTCTCAAATTATTTTTCAACCATCCCTTATATATAAAATAATGGTTTCTCAAAGGAATGATATTGAAATTTAGAAAAAGGTGGAAGCAATCAGAAAGAGAAAACCTTCCAAGATCAAAATTGATGATGAATGAGTTGTAATAATTGGGTCTCGTCTATGTGTACCATCCAATCCAAATATAAAAAATGATTTTTTGAATGACTTACATAGCTCAACATTCTCTATTTACCCAGGCACCACAATGATTTATTGAGATATCTGAGAGAAATGTTTGTGGGAAAATTTGGAGAAGGATATCTCTAAATATACATCAAATTTCTTGGTAAGTAATCAAATGATGTTTGATAGAAAAAATTCATTGGGTATGATTCTTCCATTACCCATACCAACATGAAATGGGAAAAAACACCATAGACTTTTACACGATACTTTTTAAGAACATCCAGTGGAAAAAATGATAAATTGGTTGTTGTGGATCATCTTACAAAGAAAACTCACTATATAGTAATTTTAGATGACTTCTCACTTGATAATATTGGATGGATATATATCATAGATGTGGTAATTCTACATGGGGTTCCACTATCAATTTATCTGATTGAGATTCAATATTCAGCTATATGTTTTGAAAATGTGTAGAACATTCTATAAACACTGAGCTTAACTACCATACATCTTATCATCCTGAAAATGATGTCCAATGTGAATGGAAAATTTAGACACTAGAGAACTTGTTGAGATAATGTTCTATGTACTTAAAAGAAGGATGACATAAATATCTACCTCTATTTAATTTCTCTTACAACAACAACTTCCACTCTATCATCCAAATGGCTCCATATGAATCCCATTATGGGAAAAGATACAGAACACCCATGTCCTTGGATGAACTTGGTGAATGTAAGATTCCAGGACATGAAATGTCCAATAAAATGGGGTAAATAGTGAAAACCATTTATCAACACATCATGAAAGATGAATGTTGATAGAAGAGCTACTTAGATAACCATCAACAAGACCATGAGTTTAAGGTTGGAGACATTTTATTCCTCTACATATCTACATGGAAGAGGATCATGAGATTTGGGAAGAATAGAAAGTTGATTCAAAGGTACATCGACCCCTTCAAGATTCCTTATCAAGTCAGATTTGGGGCCCCTCAACTAGAACTGTCCCTTCATTGTCTCAAGTACATGATGTATTCCATGTATCCCTATTAAAGAATTACATACTAGATCCCCCATATATTCTGAATTAAGAGGTTGTACAAATGTAAAATGATCCCACTATTGTGGGGCATGATGTGATGATCTTAGACCATACAAATAATAATATACACAATAAGACAACTCACATAGTGAACATATAATGAGAAAACTGTAAGTACAAAGAGGAACCAAGGTAACCCAAGGAAGTGATGGAGGAAAAATTTGCACACTTTTTTTCAACATAGTATATAGAATGAAAATTTGAAGGTGAAATTTTATTAGGGGGAAGAATATAACATCCATGAATTTTATCAATGGAAATTCCCTTCTTAATATTATTTTATATAGTATAAATCACATAAATATCACAATAATAACTCTTTAAATGATGAATGAATGAAATAATTAGTATTTCAAGAAATTAAGGAACCTTTACCAATGAATTAGTAACTTGACCTTTGAGAATGAAATGTAACTATTAGTAACAGTAATTGAACCAATATAATATTAACCACCTCAATAAAAGTATAAATTAAATTTAGGCATCATATAATTAACAATATTAAATAATTATATAATAATATAAGTAAATAAATATTTTAAAAATTATTAATTAGGTTTTGGTATTTTTTATAAAACATAAATGGTTATTTATTATTATATAATTAGTATAATTATTTAAAATAACATTTATTTGAATAAACTAGATTGATAAATTAACATTTTTTCTTATGATTATAATATAATTTTATAATTCCCTAATTAAAATTTCAAAGTGTTATAGAATCTGTTATACATTAAAAACATTAGTTTTAAAGTAAATAGTGATTTAAATTAAAAATTTAATTTCCCATAATTAGAATTTTATCATATAATGAATTGTATTTTTTAATTATACGAAACAAAAGAATGTTAGGGTGAATTTTTAGGTTTTTTCTAAAATAGTTGAATTTTGTGAATAGTGAAATAATGTAATTTACGCTATTTAACAAATACATGAATAATTGATTCCTAGACGATGTGTGTCTGATGTAATCCAAACAACTCAAAATATAATTCATTATTTTAATATAATTATTAATAAGTTATAATCCATTCATATTATTGATCCATAACAATAAACTAATGAAAAAATAATAATGAGAAAACACTCCATCTCCTCCCCTATTAATACTACCCCTCACCACATCTTCACTTCATATATTACAAGGCTTGAATATTTTAAATGGTATTTTAAATATTCTACCAAAGTGCCTCCCCCATGTCCAGGAGTGATTGGTGCCATCAAAATCCCAAACCCTTTTCCTTAATGAGGTTCTCATGGAGGAGAAATCTAATAGGTAAAATCCTTTTTATTTTTTTCTTTTAATATATTTTCAATTTCATTTATTTTCTTATCCCGCCTTCAAATCCACTTATACAAGTGGAATTATAACTATATTATATTATATATAATATGACTTTTTTTAATGGATTAATTATTATTCAAATCACTTACATTTTCCGTTTATTTGAAAAATGAAAATATCGTCTATTATGTGTTGATTTACCGCCACCGTGGAGGATGCATTTTCATTTTTCACTACCACCTTAAAGATTAGTAATAAAACCATTATTATTGTTAAATATTATTTTATTATACATATTATATGTTATATATTTTTATGGATCTAATATTTATAATAAGGATGATATAATCTCATAATGGTCGTAAAAACCGCCAAATAAATCAAATCATTTCTTTAACGTTTTATCTAAAAAATCATCCTAATACCACATAACCAGATGAAATATAAGACCAATTGAACTTCATTATTTTCATTAGTATTATAAAATTTTAATTTTTATTATGCTTTCTCATTCTAAAAGAACTTACATACTTATAAACAAGTGGACCGATCTAGAAAACCAAGAAAAACACACTATTGAACAATGAAATAGAACTCTTTTACACATAAAAAAGACATAAATGTACATAATACAATATAAAAAGTCTAATACAGTATAATATGTGTTTTATTTGTTAATTAATTAATTTAATTTAATTATCAGTGAAATTAAAGAGAAAACATCATTCTGGTATATGGTAAGGGGATTCTCGAACCCAGTTCCTTTCATCAGGTTATTCTCCATTCCACGGTCTGAATATTCATATTATGATCATAAAATTTCCATTCCATCATCCTTTTAGGATATTAATATTCTTACCATGTAAAAAAATCAAAAAATTCATTTTTTTAAGGTGAGTTTAATTTCAAAAACACCATATTTTACTCATATTGAAATAATTATTGTCCACTAGAGAATAAGGATTTATTATAATCAAGAATGATTTAACTTATTAATTTGGGTACCAAAAAGTTTTCCATGAATTCATTATTTATTAAACACTTATGAAACCCAAAATCTAACTTGGTATTACTTCATGACTTTTATTGACATACATTCTATATGGGATGCATGATTATGTAATGTTATGATGTGATAGGTTGGATCAGAATTACAAATCCCTCTAATTAATTCAGAAATATGATGTATCACGTGATATATTGTGAATTTTTAGTGATCATGATGAAATATTTTTTCAAAATGATTATAATGTTATGATTATTTATATAAGTTACGTGTGAAGATGTTGGTAGCTTTGATCATAACAACATTTGGTAGTTGACCACTAAGACATGATGTTTGCTTTTTATGCATTTCAATATTCTAGGATTTTTTTTATGTTTCCTATCATGATTATGATGATGAAAACATCTTAGTTTGTGATGATGAAGATTATTCACTCATATTCTATAATGATTCATGTTCTCAAATATCCTTTTACTGAGATTTTATCTCATCCCTTTATTTGATGTATATACTCAGGTGATTACTTGTACTATGGTAAATTATAAGGATACTAAGAAACTAGAGAAGAAGGAATTAAATAATGTATATTTTTATGTAAATTTTATGTATGTTATTAATTTTTCTAATACACTAAATTAGTTGATCCTAGATTTGAATCAATATTACAATGTTTTTGAAAAAATTGGTTAAATAGTAATGTAATAAAAATAATGGATGATGTAAATGTGATTCATGTGTTTCCTAAATTTACAAAATTCTAATTTATACATTAAAATTTTACCCCTTGGTAATTCAACCTATGTTACATGTTATTGAATGAATGGATCAGTTTTAACTCTTACTAATCATCCAAAAATGACATGCAATGAAATTAATGTATGTTAATATAACACATTACATGATTACATTGTATGTAACCTTCATGGTAAACCTATTCCTTGTTATTATTTTTATTTTCCCAAATAACAGATTCTCTACTATAATCAATCTTAGATTAAAATGGGTTTAGTGCACCCCACACCTACACCGCATCTCATCAAGTATGCAATTTATAGAATCTCATAAGAGTTTCACCACGAGATTCTAATTGTTTTAATAGAGTCACATAGATAATTCCTAGAATAAATAGTGTCACACTTGTACCATAACATAACACTATGTATATACAAGTGTTTCCTTCTTTTATCTTATGAAGTCATTCTCTGGTCAGCATAAGAATTTCACTGCATCCAAAAATTGATCTTTTTATCCTTGTACTAGTGACCACAAATACCAACAGATAAGTAATTAAACCATTAATATCATGGTTATTGTTTCCTTATTAACATAATATAACTTTTACAAAATCATCTTACCGAAATATCTCAACTAAAAATCAAGATCTCATGATTTTTAAAAATCAAAATGTTCATCAAACATTGAAAGTCTTCACATGATTTCAAAATCATTCACAACAATTCTAGTCTATTTACCTTATCTTCATTATTATTCATTTTCATATTCTTCTAAAACTATTAGAGTTATATTATACTATTATTCATTTTTATCGGATAACCTAATAATTGGTTTTCTTAAGTAAAATATTGAATCCATCCTCTTCCTGCTTCCTTAAGAGAATTACATTCATCATACATGGATCCAGTATTTGTATTTACACTCACATATTCTCTTTTTTTAATTTTCCATATATTATATGACACCATAAAATATTTTAAATATTTTTATTTTAGAAAAACTCATTTGAATATCAGTTTCACATTCCCATTTTCTCAATAGTTTGTAAAGTGGTGCTCTCCCATGATCTATTTTTCCTTTTTTCACAACAGATTATAAATTTTAAAATGGTAGGATTAACCTTAACTTTTCTCCGTCATTTATATTTCATGAAAAAATAGGTGTCTTATATATATATATCATCAATCTTCCTAATGTTCGATTTCAAATTAAAAAAAATCTTCACAAATGCACATTCAAATAAATATTCATTATTGTATAAAATATACAACACATAGTTATAGAAAGATATAACCCAAGGATAATAATAAAATCTTAAATATCATTATATAATTTCATTGATTCATCTCATATACATCTCATATTCTTTTCTATCTAGAATAAAATCTAGTTTTTGATTTCCGATTCTACTACAACATAATACTTGAATCATATCATTGTATTTCATGATACAATTAATATTTAATTTTATAAATTTGGAAAAATATTTTTCTAAAAAATTAAATATGACATGACATCATCTGAATAATATAAATGATCATGTTCTCACAAAACTAGACTTAGATCACACATCATTTCATGTTTTTTGATGATTGAGGTTCAATATTAGCATCACTAATTTTCTGATTCATTTCTAATATATATTTTTCTAGAATATTATATTTTTCAAAATCATCTCAACTCTGAAGTTCTTCAAATAAACCCTTAAGATCATCATCTAATTTATATAGCTTTAATTAAACTCTTTAATAGTTGTTTGTGATTTTTAAAACATTTAGGAATAACATAAGCATCATCTCAAAGTGATTTTATACAAAAAATAAAAACATGGAATTATTTTACATTTCTATGTTGAACATAAAATAAATACCCTTATGTGGATCCTTATAATGTTTAATCCCCTTACATAGTTCTAAATTTCAAGATCCCATTTCATCGATCTTAATTTCTAGATCCCCTTACATTGGTCAATCTTTTTTGGATTTTCTTACATAAATCTTCATATGTGGTATGAATCCCCTTATATAGATGTCAAAAAAAACTATTGAAAAATCTTGATGTATGGATCCCCTTTTGTGGATAACTCAATTATGAATCCCTTTATATGGGTTTTCATAGATGAATCTCCTTATATTAATTTTCTTCTATGGTTTTGATCCACATAAATATAGATTAGTTGAAAATACCCTTACATGGTTATACAAACTCCACATATCCTAACAGGAGCACTCTTACATGAATTTAATCATACCATGATTTTCTATATTTTAATACATTTGAACAAGGGATCCATTAGTTCATCTCTAATACTTCATAAGAAAACGGAAAAAAATCAAAAAAATGTTTTATAGATAAAAAATATTCTCAATCCTTTCATCCCCATTCACAAGAACATACCACATATTAAATAATTTACATTGAGTATAATCATGTAACACTCTGCCTCTATGTATTCATCTTCAACTGAAACCATATCATCTATCATCAAAGTGATATTTAATCACTTTAATTAGCAATCATTATCTTCACCACACTAAAATGAATTATCCAACATCACATCTATATTTTAACCTTATTAACAGAACATCTTCATTTTATCCACCCATATATCCCCCCAACTCCTCTAAACTATTTTAGATAGAATTTGAAACAATTCATAAACACATATCAATGTATATCATAAACACAGACACATAAATAATTAAATTCAAGAACACATATCCAACCTTGAATTGATACTCCTTTTCATATCCAATGTAAACAACTATATATAATATGGAATTTATTACATATATATAGTGACAAAAATCTAAAAAAATATTTATATTCCATTAAGGAACTTAAAGCTCCCTGTATTGTCAATATCAATTAATATCCTCAAGTAAATGTATCAATACTCACAATTATTGAAATTAAATGAGATGGATGAAAACCCCTTATTGAAACTATATGATAAGATGAAATTACATTGGCCCCTTATTTTTATATTTATTTCATGATAGAAGAAGGACACCACATGTTTCATTGAAATGTGACTTAGGTTTGTTAAACCTAAGTAAATGTGGGTTAAACTTGTGTAAAAAAATATTAATTTTACCATAGAATAAAATATGATGAAAAACATTACTCAAGATGGTTCCGACATTGAATCCACTTGTTTTAGGATATAGAAATATATTTTTTAGATATTTATATAATCTTAACTGTTCTAAATAAACACATATAAATTGTTCAAGTGCATGTTTTTTTATTCCAATTTTTTCTTCATATTCATTATTCCTTGATAATCTATTACAAAAATAATTAAAACAAATTTAAGAGAGTGAAAATCATACCTCATTATTGAGTTTTTTGGGGTTGTACTATAATATCAATAAACCCATACCCTCACATCCTGTTCAAAAAACATATACATTACATTTCTGTCATTAATGTTGATAAATGTGACCCAATTTATTCCATCCAAAACATTCAACATAAAAATGGAAATATTTGATCCCATACATACCGAAGGTCCATTTAGGTTTAATTTTATACAAAATTAGGCAAAAATAATAACAACATGGATTTTTTAATAACTAGTTCATAAAGATTAACTTCATTTCCATCCATACCCAAATTTTTATATTCAAAATTAATCCTTCAATGAATCCCACAATTTTAATCATATATAAAACCTTTATAGAATCAAATCATTAAACACCATTAATCATAACCTAGGAAATATGAAACATAAGATATATGGGATGAAATTCCCAATAAGTGTAAAAATAAGCATTAATAGTTTACTACCATTAGTGAGAGTAATATTATCATAAGGGTATAATGAAATAATAAATGTTAATGAGAATAAAATAATAGAATTAATACCAATAAATATATGGATCCACATTCGTGAAATATAGTATAAATTTTTACCATTGGACAAGATTCCAATGAATTATTAATTATGAGTAATATGATGTCAACCTTGATTAATGGAAACATTTAGGACCCATATCAATTAAAATAAAACATATAGGTATCTAGGATCATTCTCTTATCACTCTTATATATGGAGTAGTGCTTAGGGTTACTCATGAAGTAACCCTCTTGGTTACACTTACAATAACCATCATTGTATTTCCCCAAATTATCTTAGGAGAAAAATAATCGGTCAGATTTATCCAATATTGGGAATAACCATCTGATCCACATCAATACCCAATGTGTTAGAGTGATATCATGGACCAGTGCATCTTTTATAACATAACCACATATCCATTATCTATAATTAAAAAACCCATCATTATAAACAGTTTTCAAGAAACATATCAAGAATAATGTACATTGATCATGTGTTTCATCATAAAACCCATGGAAACAATCATTATTTCTTTCATACCATTATTAACCTATGGAAAATAAATGTGTTACACGAAAATATCTTTGAAGAAATCATATTACACCCCAAGAATAAATGAGAAAGTCATAAATAAAAAATAACCCCAATGGAGTTTATATAAAATCAATGGTTTCTAAAATTGATGAATGGAAATATCATTAAAATATTTTTTTGAAAATTTTTGGGAAAATACCCTTTTTTATTTCAAAAGTAACTTTTTATATATCAAAACAACATCGATATTAAAAAAAATCCTTAAAATTAACCATGTAAAATATTAATGTTTCCATCAACACATTGAGGAATCATGATTGAAGGAAAATTCCTTGATGTTGTAAATGATAAAAATAAATATTATTTTTAAACATTTTGTAAAAGTGAGTCAAAAGTGACTCATTTAGAAAACATTTAAATTTAAATTTAAAATCCTATTTAAAAGTAGGTCAAATATTAGGTAAAATATTTTTAGAAAATCATTTATTTTTTATAAGAGGGCATTTTTTATATTTTTATTTGAAAACATTGATATAGAAGAGAACTATTACTGATATAAAGGAAGATACAAGATTTGTACCACAAATAAAAACATTGATAATGTTTTTTATTTAATATGGGGGGTGGGTAAATTGAAACTAAACCTGAAAAACACATTAAAAAAGTAGAATGAAATTCATGTGGTTCAATAATAAAAGATCAAATTATTTCCCCCAACGTAACTTTGAACATAAATAATATTAAAAGGAATGGATATTATAACATAATGCCTTTTCCAAAATGGTAACTTTTGAATCGTAAGCCTCATGAAATAATAATATAAAAATAAACATTTAAATTTAATTATTATAAAGATATTAATGAAATAAAATTTAAAATGGGAATTATATACACCTTATAAAATTAATTAAGAGCAGAATAATAAAATATGTCTCAATGAAAGTAAATGGAGTCGAAATTTCTAACCTCGAGTATAGAATTTACAAGTATATCCTTTAACAAAAAATATAATAAAATAATATTAATTATTTTATTTTTAATAAAATTTAATTGGATAAATAAATTATCCTTAAAGTGTATATTTCATTTATCTAAATAACATTGTTAATTACCTAATCAGTTTAGTCCACATTAGTTGTTTTGATAATGTTTGGTTCATAAGTTCAAAATCACTTCTATTGGTTGAATGAGGTCGAATAGGTCATTATTATATCATAAAAAAATATTAATCATGGAATAATTTTTATTTTTATACATAAATTATACTTTTAAATCCTTTATTTGAATATGGTTGTGAAAAATTAGATGGTACGTCATACGTACGCATGAGTAACATTTCCATTTTTCAATGGTAATTATAGAAAAGAGGTAAGTATGATTTGATATTTAATTAAGGGTAATAATATTATAAATTTAATTTTAATAATTTAATTATAAAATATATTTTATCTTTTTGATGTGGTGATGAAACACGAATCTCATTGCTTTATGGAGGTGGTATTATACCCATATGCATGAACGATGCTATCATTTTTTTTAATGGAATGGTAAGAAGATAAAAGATTTATTGTTTTTTATGATTTGTAAAAATTTCATTGATATCATATATTAAAATTAATTCCATTATTATAATCCATCCATTAGATAAAGTGATGGAAAAAAGAAATAAACTCATTCACAAGGTGGTAGTCCATCCTACTCACAAACGATGAATTTCCCTTTAATTAATGGAGGTTTTATATGTATATAAGATATTAAATTAAAATAATTACATAAATGTATATCTAAGATATTGGTTTTATTATTTTATCTTGTATTAATAATATTTTATGTAGGGGGAAGAATAAATAGATCTGAAATGCTTGACTAAAAACAACATCTCTTCTTGAGACAACGTCCTTTTCTTAAAACATCAATACCACTATGTTGGGTTTTATTCCCAAAATAATTTCTGTATAACATGTTTAGTGATTTTATGTATGTATTTTGGTATATATTAAACTATAAAATTGAATTTTATGTGTAAAGTTATAGGATTAATAGATTCTTTTTTATAAGAGAGGGGAGGGGCTCTCTTGAATTTCTAAAAATATTAAGTTAATATAAATTAAATTTAAATTAATTATGAATAAAAACTAATTTATTTAAAATATATGATTGTTAATGGTAAAAATAAAATCATATAATAAAAATTATAAAATATTTTCTTATTTTTTGACACTTATCTTTTAGTTTTAACCACTTTTAAACCCATTTCATAGTTATGGTGACAACAAGGATTTTTACTCCTTGGGTCTCAATATAATTAATAGAAATGGATAAACATATAATAGATAAACCTTTTTAGAAATTATAATACTTATCCTAGTAGTTTGGATGAATATTATATTTTTATAAATTTGATATTGTGTAATATAATATTATTTGTATAAAATATTATTCATATCGATTTTTGGAACTATTTATTACAATTTTTTTTATAAAAAAAATCAAATTAAAAAATAAAAATATTTTAAAACATCTATAACAAGTTATTTTAATCTATAAAATTCATTTATCACAATGATTTTCTCAAATTTTATTGTTTTTAATATTAATATTATCAACTATATTATTTTTCTATTAATAGGTGAATTATCGCATTAGTGTAGGGTAAATCTTTAATATAATAAATTATTTACAAAAAACTAAAAATAAATAACCATGGGGAATATAAATAATTTTTCCTTAATAATCATTTTTATAACAAAAAAAATCCTCTGTTAACACTATTTTAAATATATTATTGTCTTGACAAACAAGAGTGTGACATTTTTTAATTTACATTAAATAAAATATTATAATGGTTATAATCACATTAAAATTGAAAACAAAGGCCATATTAATAAATCTTGGATGATATTTGAAGAAATTATATTTTAAAAGTAAATTAATTTATGTATTATGGTCATATTATTGTTCATATAATATTATTTTTATCCCTTAATTACCTGATTGACACTTCACTATAGTAACAAAACGCACTTTATTTTATATTCTTGTTGACAAAATGTAAAAGGGAAATATTTTAAAAAAATTAGACCTCTTAATTACATATATTTAACCTATTTTTTAAAATTCAAAACATATAATTTAAGGAATCGACTTTAAAATCAATCCATTAATTGAGTTGAAAATTTATTTTTTAGAAAAATGCCATTTTAATAAAAACAATTATATTAAATTCAAGTATAAAATTCATTTAAAAAACCATAATAGGATAATTTTAAATACAATTGAAATAATTAAATATAATAAATAATTCAAAATAGATTTTTATTATCTAAATAATTTAAAATTAAAAACATTTTCCATAAAAATTAATATTTTCATTATTCACTAGAAAAAAAATATTTTCAGAAAAATACCAAACATTCAACCAAATTTATTTTTGAGATGATGATGTAAAAAATTATTTATTACATAAAATAAAATTTATAAATGTTCCAAAATTTAATTATATTAATCACTCATAAAAAGACACAAAAGTCATTTTTGAAGAAAACATATTTTTGAAGAATAAAATGAATTTACTATAAACTGGGTGGTTATTCTTTAAGAATTAATCATTAAATTTTTTTGATTAGATAATTTATATATTTTTCAAAAAATTATTTAATCATATTCATAGTGACTAATTTAAGGGATATGTTAAAATAATCACATTTAAATCATAATATTTCTCAATTATTTTATTATAGGTGTTGTGTATTTATTAAGCTAATGAGCCAATTGTAATTTTTAAATTATTGGAATATAACATTACCCAACATTAAGAAATTTTTTCCTGGAAAAATTTTAAATTATTATTGGTAATTAATGGTTGGAATTTTAGAATATATTTTTTTAATCAAACATTATAAAAAAGATTAATGAATCTTCCTCCTTAAAAGAGAGAAAGGGAAGTAAAAAGGTCATCTAGGACAAAAGATAGTTGGTTTCAAATTAGGGAAAAATCATTTGGAAGTGAAGACATAGAAATTGAAGACAAAATAACTCCCAATAAATGATAAATAGTAACAGAAACATCTCATGATAAGTTTAACCATCACAAAACCATAAATCTATGATTTGTTTAAAATGACCTTGATTTTTTGGTAAGATATTTAATGCGAAAAAAAATTTGTTTTCAAAATGCATTTCCTAAAGCTGAGGAATTTTTTTACTTCCAAGAATATGAAAATAAGGAAATATACTTACTTTTAACGAATAATTTCATCATTTAATAAATTTTTAGAATAAAATCATCATTTTTCTCTAAATGATGAGAATTCAAAATGACATTTACATTATTATGCCTAAAGAAATAGAATCAAAATCTAATATATCACTTAATCCACAAAAGGATAACAATAAATTCCACCTATATTTAGATTTTTTTAAAATCAAATGTTTAGGAAAAGATAAGATAATTTCCATAACATATAAACCCTCATATTAAGAAAAAAACATTAATTTCAAAATTTTATTTGTGATACAGAAAGTTTACTTAGAACAATAAATAAATAACTATCTGTAAAATTGCTCAAAATATTATAGATAAATGTTGAAACCACAAAAAAAAATAATGATTTGTTCACATTGTCTTCCAATATAAATTTAATATTCATCTCAATGTAACATCTGTCACTCTTAATTGATCATAACCAAAATGTAATTGACCTGATAACATAATCTCCAAGATAAATAGTCATTTCTACAAATATCCTGAATTACCATAAATCAAAAATAAATTCAAACATCCTTCCAAAATATAATTAAACCATTATTCCTCAAATAAAAATTCAAAATGTCCAGTTGACCTTAACCCTATAACATTACACAAAATTATAGCGATCTTCTTCAAAAAAACATAAACAAAAAATACATTTCCAATCCCATGATAAAAAAATAATTCCTAAAATAAACACAAAATTTATCTAAAATAACATTTAAATAATGGAAAATTATGTTCTACTTACCATGGAATCACACCGATCAGTGGTAAGTGATCCATCCATGTAACCCTTTGGTTTTGTGTTCAAGGCTCATAGCCTTTCCGGATGCGACTGGATGTTTCCTGTCCTATGGGTTATTAATTTTTGAAAACTAAATTAATAAAATCCTTTTAATATTCACATAAATGGTTTAATACATCATAAAAATAAACTTTCTATATTAAAAATTATATAAATATTTTGACTTTAATGGTTATCTCCTACCATTAATCATATATTGAGAAAATTAAAAGGTATTCTTCATCAAATAATATTTTTCATTAATCCTGATGGTTACATATATATAAACCTAGTAAAATATCTTCCAAAATGTCATTAATAAATTCAAATTATCATTACATAAAACCATAATAGCGGTGTCTAAGACCCTGAAATTATGATAAAACTCAACATTATAATCCTAAGAGGGTATCAATATCTCTTAAGTTTACCTCACATGAAAAAATATTAATCCTTAGAGTTAACTAAACCCTTCTATGATACTAACTGTAATATCTATAATATTAAACTATTGAATCCAATGATAAAATTATAAAATTACATATTTGTATTTCAAACTGATAAATGTGACCCAATTATCTCTATAAAAACATAGTAAATGAAAAGGAAATATTTGATCACATAAGAAACCTTGAACTTTTTAGGTTTTTATTTTTATGGATTTAGGTCAAACTCATAACAAAAGAGATTAAAAAATAAGTGGTTCATAAGAAAAATATCCGTCTATACCATGATTTTCATATTCCATATTATGTCCCCAACATCTCTGATACTTTTCATCACATATGAAACCTTTCAAGACTCAAATTATTTATAATCATTCTAAATAATTTGGGGAACATAAAATATTCGAAGATTGAGCTCAAATGCTATGTAAGGGAAAACAGAATGAATCAATAGTTGAATTTTATAAGTGAAAGTAATATAAATATATGGATATGATAACATAATCAAATTACATGAGTATAACATAAGAAAATTCATACAAATTAATAAATTAATCATAAATCATGGAACAAAGAATAAATATTTACCGTAGGATAATATTTTTTTTGAAGTAATAGTCACGAGCAATGTGATGTCAACTTTGATCAAAGTAAACTTTTATAACCCATAGAAAGCATAAATAAAACATCTTCATATCACAAAACATTTTAATATCACTCTTACACATATAGTAACCCTCATAGCTATTCATGACAAAACCCTCATGATTACACATGGAGGAAACACTTTATTATATTCCCATAATCTCTTATGAGAAACCTAATTGGTTAACTCTGTCCCATATTAAGAATAACATTATTGTATACTTAAATAACAAGTGAATTAGAGGGCTATCACTTAACCTCCTATATTTTATTTATAATGGAACCCCATTCTATAGACTATAATGGAACCACCAATCATCATAAAAAATTTCCATGAACCACTACATGATTAATGTAAAAAGACCTTGTCTTCTAGCATAAAACTCATAGAAATAATCATTACACCTTTACTAAATTCATTAAACTATAGAAAAGAAATGTGTTCCATGAAAATCTCTTTTAAAAAATCATAATCTATCTAAGGAATGAATGATTGTGTTATCAATACAATATAACAACTATGTATTTTATGTAACATCAAATGATGTTATAATTGATGAATGTAAATATTATTAAAATATCATTAAAAACATTTTTTGAGGCTAATACCCTTTTCTTTTCCAAAGTCAATTGTTTAATCTCAAAACAACACACATATTACTGAAACCATTTTTCGTTGAAATTAATCCTATAAAACAATAAAGTAAATAAGAAATCATTGAGGCATCATGATAGTGGGAAAATACATCCACGTGATAAATTTTAAAAATAAACATTATTTTGAACCAATTTGTAAAAGGTATGCAAAAGTGACTCATATAAAATATAAATTAAAACATAATTTTAAAAACCTTTTAAAAATACAGCCAAATATCATTTAAAATATATTTTAGAAATCATTTATTTTTCAAAATGATAATTTTAGAATTTTTTTTGAAAATAAGGATATGTAAGAGAATGATTCTTGTTATATATGAAGATAAATGATCTGTAGCACTTACACAAATTTTCCTGATAGTTTATTATTCAATAATAGGGAAATATAAACCAAACATGTAAAAAAAATTCATAAAAATATTATAATTAAATATATTTGGTTTGATAAAATAATATCATATGATTTTCCCCAAAGTAACTGTTATCATAAATAATATTAAAAGTAATGTATATTGTAACATAAATTCATTGAAACTTTGGTGACTTTTCAATCATATTCCTCCAAATAGAATAACATAACATAAAACCTTAAATATCAGGAACATGTGTAGATTAAAGATATAACATGTAAACGGTGAATTATATAAACATTAAATAATAATTTAGGTGTATAAAAATAAAATATTTCTCAATGAAAGAAAATTGAGACTAAATCCCTTACATAGAGTCTAGACTTTCCATTTATATCTTTTAACTGCTACATAATTAACACATGTAAAATATTTTATTTATTAATAAAATTTTACAATATAAATACTTTAACATTAAAATAATTAATTAATTTATCTTAATGTTATTCTTAATTACTAAATCAGTTAATTCGGTAGCAGGTGTTTTAAGGACTTTTAGTTCCTAAGTTAAAAAAGAATTCTATAGGTTAACTAAGGTTAAAGAAGTCATTATACAATCATATACCGAATAATATTAATGAAATACCTTTAATTTTTATACATAAATTATACTTTCAAATCTAATAGTTGAATATGGTTATGAAAAATGAACTGTGTTAAAATCATGGAGATCGCAGGCCATACGTACATGTGAGTAACGTTTCCATTTTTCAATGATCATTATGGAAATAAGTAATTTATTATTTTATCTTAAAATAATGAAAATAATATCATCAATATCATATTAATTACTTAAACATTCTTATATATATCATCTATGTGATGTGGTGAGGAAAAATGAATCACATCGCTTTGTGGAGGTGGTTGTCCACGCATATACACAAACAACATTATAAATATTTACCGAATGGAAAGTTTAGAAGGTAAACAATATTTTAACTTTTAATCTTAACAATTTCTTCATGAATATCATATATAAACATTAATTTCATCATTATAATCCAATAATGAGATATGGTAACAGAAAATGAATTACATCGGTTCTCAAGGCATTAGTCTTCTGTACATGAAAATGATGAATTCCTCTCAAATGCATGTAGGATGGAGATTTATATAGGTTATAAAATTAAAATAATAACATATATTTATATTTTTTTTTAATATTTATCATTGTTGAAGATATTTTTAAGGTGGTTTAAGAAAAAATAGAATAGAATCACTCGATTAAAAATGAAACCTATTCTCCAGACAACCCCCTTTTTATAAAAACTTAATACCACTAATGTTGGTATTGTTCCACAAATAAGGATACTAGATCTTTTATATGTATTTTTTAAAATTAGTTTGTCATATATTGGCCAAAAAAATATTTTTAGGTGTGAGGTAATGTTAAAATATATATTTCCTTTTATAAGAGTGGGGAGGGTATGTCTTGAAATTAATCAAACATATTTAAATATTATATTTTTATTTTCAATTAAAAATGGATAAAAATTGATTTATTTTATATAAAAATCGTAATGGGTATAAATATCCTCATAAAATTAAAATTATACATGTTTTTAATATGTTTTTACCCTTATATTTTTTATTTTAACCCCCATTGACTACTTCCACACTTACCGTGATAATAATAATTTGTAAACGATAGGGGTCAGGATAATTACTATAAATAAAAAATTGGCCCACAAATGGACTGTGGTTGATATTATAAACTATATACCAATCAATTGGAAAAATATAATATTTTTATCCGTTTTATATCATTTAATAAAATATTATTTATATATTATATCACTAATGTCAATTTTGAGACCTATTCATTACATTGAATATATTAACATCAATTAAATAAGTAAAATTTAAACCATATATTTTAATACATTCTTAAAAATTAATTTTTATCTATGAAATTCATTTATAACATTAATTATCCCAAAATATATTATTTTCAATATTACTAATAAATTTTTTTTCCATTAATTGAATAATTATTGTGATAGCATTCTGAAAATATTTAAGGAAATTATTTATTTACAAAATTTTAAAAATAAGTTACTATGAAGAAGATATACCATTTCTATTTCAAAACAAAATTTATGATCAAACATATATATTGGTTAATGATATTTTAAAAATATTATAGTCATTCAAAAAAGTGAGACATTTTTTACTTCCTTCAAATAAAATATTATAAAGGATATAACCCCATTAAAATTGAACCAAAAAGGAAATAAAAAAAAATATTTGATGATTTTGGAAGAAATTAACTTATACAAAAAAATTAATTCATGCCTTAGGTTCATGTTACAGTCCTTATAATATTAATTTTTACCTTTAATTACCTGATTTACTCTTTACTGTGGAAAAAATATTACTTTGGTTGTTTTTCATATTGAACAAAAATTAAAGGAAACTATTTAAAAAATTTGTAACACATGATTCTAAATATTGAATAAATTTTACAATGATTGAAATACAGAAGTAGAATAATTTAATTTAAAATCATATCGAAAGAACACAATTAAAAATGGGTTTTGAAAAAAATGCCTTTTTAAAATATAAAATGTTTTTATACTAAATCAAGAATAAAATTCATTTAAAGAAACAAAATTTTATTATATTTATTATAAGTTACTAATTAAATTTTAAAATAATCCAAATTATCATTATTCTCTCAAAATAGTTTAAAATAATATACATTGGACAATTAAAATAAGAATTTTTAACCATTCACTGAAAAATCAATATTTTCATAAAAGTAAAAACATTTCTCCCAAATATATTCCTAATATGATGATTTGAAAATAAAAATATATTTCATAAAATATAATATCTATAATTTCCAAAATTTAGGGATAATATTCAATCACAAAAAGAAATAAAAAACAGCTTCGGTGAAATCATATTTTTGAAGAAGAATATTACCTTACTAAAAATTAGGTGATTATTTCATAATAATTAACCAATAAATTAATATTGATTAGAATATTTATATATATATTTAATAACGTATTCAATGTTAATAATATCCTCTAATTTAATTTCTCGGTTACAAATGTCACATTTAAATAATAATATTTTATAGTTTGTATCCTCTCGGTGTTATGTATTTTTTACAGTGTCAATCATAGTTGTTTTTTCAAAATGCTCAGATATTACATGTATAGATTCTAGATTAAAAAATGACTTAGGACTATTTACTCCATTTATTCCCACCCATAAAAATGATTATCTCTAAAAATATTCAATATGGTAGTTTCCTTCGATTAGTATCCTCCAAGGAACCTTAATACTGGCTAATTGTTGATACCGCATGAGTTATATCAAATGATATTTTTCAAGGAGATCTATGATACAAATTACAATTCAAAGTGGTAAATTATAAATTTGTTTTAACACTACAACATAAACCATTTTACCTATTTTAATTCTTCATCTTTAATCCCATCATAATAATGTAAAACCACCAACAATATGGGATTAAAGTGGGTCTATATCAGCTCTTTAGTTATAACACTGGTGATAATACATCTATATGTGTCCAAAGACTCCCTTATTTAAATGTATAATTATTTTAAACATCTTAATTCATTTATTTTCATTATATTTATATATTTTAGAGTTTGTGTGCAATATGTGTTTTTTTTTAATTTTCATCTTGGTTCCTAGCTAGAATAAATTTATTTTCATGATCTAGAAAGATCGCCTCACACTTTTCATCTCACTACATCTTATTAGACTCTTAAAATTAATTTGAATATATGATTAAAATTTATATGGGGTACATGGTCATCATTCCCTTTTTGTGTGTAATCCTTCTTTATAACAACCTTTTTGATGTTGGGAATAATTGATTCTTTTTTTGTCCATCTAAATATTATATTTTTATAGAATCCATTTCAATAATTTATAACAAATATGACATGACATTTAATACCATTATCACACACCTTTCATACTTTTTTATTTTCCATTCTTGGGAAAAATTCCTATTTCTTCATTGAAAGTGTAAAATATCAAACTAATCTAGTCATCTCTTTCTTGGTTTAATTATTTATTTCTTGATTAAAATACACTTCTTTTTTCATTTGTATTTATATCTATATTATAATGAAATTTTATTTTTTGTATCCTATAAAAATAAAACAATTTTTTCTTTTTGGGGAAATCCATGTCAATTGTATTCTTTTTTACTTGAGGTAATATTCTTAGTAGTATTAGTCTTTTTTTACATCTTAATAATGCCTTGTATTTCTACTACATTTTTCCTAATATTTTTCTATTCTCACTTTACTAGAATATGTGTTACTCTTGGTATATTTTTACTCAAAATATTTAATATAATGGCCAGATTTTATTTAATATTCAATTAACTTTTCAAAATTATAAAGTATTTTTTTAGTGATACATTTTTCTTTAACTGTAAAAATATATTTTTTCACAACAAGTTTCTTATTAAAATTAAATTTTGTCCCCTATTTATTTTGGATTTCAATGACCTACATATGATGAAATTGTAAATTAAAAATCTATGTCCATATTCCCAACATCCATTAGCATCAATATTTTTTAATAAATTACTTTATATTCATGTTTATGAAAATACGTCTTAAAATTTTAGCATATAGATTTCGTCTAAAAATAAACTATTAGGGATCTATTAGGTGTGATGATTTTCTCACACATGTATACCTTAAATATTGATATCTCAGTGGGTTTATCATCATTTTACAAAAAAATTTATAGAATATGATTTTTTTCCTCTCCAATTTCTAAAAAAACAATTTAGTTCAAAGTGGTTTTTTGGTAAATGGGATACATTTTTATTTAAGATGAATGTGGGTTTATCATGGAATGTTTTCCAAAATATTTTTTTCATCAATAAGAGCATTATAAGGAGAAATATTCCCTTCTTATGTTTGTGTAGTGAAATCATTTATCCTAGCATATTTTGACGTCTCTTCAAGGGTGAAAACCATATTTTTTATCTTGACTTCCATCTCAAGTCTTTTAATATTCAACAAGTACATATACTATTTATATGATTTGGCCCTCTCTTTTCAATATTATTTTATTTTTCTCATATAAAACATATAAATTTTATTTTTATATAACTATGAAATATCTTTTTCCCGTATGATTTTGTATTTTTTCACTACTTTTCAATCGTTTAAATTTACAAATACTTGTTAAAATTTGTTCAGCACATGTTCCAATGCTATGTTTTTTTATAAAATGACACTTTTTACAAAATAATTATTTAAAACTATTCATCATATGAAAAATATATTTAATTACATATTGAGATAGATTTATCATTTTCTAAAACTATTTTTGTGAGGGTGTTGTATATGCCAACCTTTATAGCAAATGCATCTTCCATAGTATTGGATTCATGTTATAGATGTATTTTTTGTTTTTTTAGTGCAATAAAATGTTCCTGAACGATTTCAAAAACTTCAATGGGGACTATATCAAGATAACCCTTTAGTTGTGAGTAAAAATATTTCAGTGATTTTTTATTCATTTATTATTTATATTCACCATTTCACGAATGTGAATATTATAAGGAATACTAACTAACTATTTTATCTGGTAAACACATACTATTTTGAATAACATCATGAAATAGTAATTCCTTATTCATATCTGAATTTTTTTTCAACATCAATACCCCTTTCATTTTCTTATTTTTTAATGTCTTGGAAAAAGACTCATATTTGATTCAATAGGAGTTGATATGGAATTATTAGGATGAGAATATTCTTAAAACAATTCAAAATATTACATCATATATTATGATTAAAATACTATGTAATGTAAATTAAACCCAATCAGAGTTAAATTTATATGATACTAATTGAGATTCCCACATGGATCATGTGGAGGCACCTGAGCAGGGGTGAATAATGTCTTACTTTTTTTTACAAAATTACAATTTATCCTGAGAACATTTAACCCCTTAGTTCTTTTACATCTATTACTTATTAGGGTATGAATGATTTTTTAACTCTTGAAAAACATGAAATAACTACATGAATAACAAATAAAACAATTAAATATGGCATGTAATATTTTTATAAGGTTTGAACCCTTTATGGAAAACATTCACCTTACAGTTCTTGTTTATTCGCTCCAATCGTGGATTCTTCAATACAATCAATGTTTGATTCCAATGGGTTTAGTGCATCCTACATGTTCACAATATCTCACTATGTGTACAATTTACAAAATCTCATTAGAATTTTCTCAACTATATTCTTAATAATGTCACAGTTTCAAACTATGAATTCCTTATATTCCTAGAGTCTCATTAGTTCCAAATTTTTACTCTATGTACATACAAGTGTTTACATATATCCCCTATTAAATCTGGTCCCTATTTAACACATGGATGACATTCTATCTAAATAATAAATCATCTTATCCTCTACAAAGAATCTTTGAATACTATTAGATAATCAAATGAATAACATGGATCCTAGTCTCTATTTATATATAATCTTCACGAAACGTACATCAAACCATTTAAAATACCATTATCATCTCATACTTGAGCTACTATGATATTCTAGAATCAGTAATATCCTAAAACATACATAGTCTTGATGAAAATATCATAATCATGCACAAAATTTTGATTGTTTTCTCATCAATGCCTTTCTTTTTCTTATTCATCACATTCTTTTGAATCTATGTGTTTCACCGTATCATCTTATTAATTTTTCTTCAATACCCAGATGATATATCATCATCATCGAAGGACCGAATTAATCTTTCGCCTTCTTCAAGAGTTCCATATTCTCCCTACTTTGATCTTTCTCTTATTATTCAAAGTCACATACTTTCTCTTATAATTTTTTTTATAAAGGTCATGGGATATAATTTATTTATATATTAATAATATATAAAATATCCTTCAAATTTCAATACCATGTTATTATTTTTACAATATTTTCTGCATGGGAGTTCCCATATCATACCTTTTTCTTTTTTCCTTGACCAAGTGTCTTCTATAAAATAAATTCTTCTCATTTCTATTTTTCTTATCATTGAACTTTAATTGTTGAATAGATTTTTCCCAAATACTTATTCCAACATGACTTGAATTCCATTTAATTTTAGTGAAATGTTTCAATATAATTCCACTTTTAAAATATTCTTAAATACTATCTAAAATAGATATCACACGTTGGTGGAATAACATTATCTAAGGTTAGTTGTATAAGCTTTAACTTCACTCTATTATTTCTCATATTCTTATAAACCCATGAATCAAAGATCAATTTTTGATACATAGTTCCTCTAAAACATAACATTTTCATTATATCATTTAATTTAATGACTTAATTAATATATAATTTAATAATTTTAGTCTAAATAAATGTCTTTGAAATTCATATATCCTTTATCGCTTTCTCAATCATCTTGAAGATATGGTTCACACTCAACCAATATTGGATCACACATCATTTTGTGTTTCTTATTAATGAATTTTTTCCTTGAAATTTTATGATTTATTCTTCACTTTAAGAATATTTTTATGAAAAATTTTAATTTTTCAAAATAATCTCAACTCTAATATTTTTCAAGTCAAACACGAATATTTTATTCATATTTAGTTATATTGAATCATACAATATTTTTGTTTTTTTTGATATTTATAACACCAAGGAAAACCATATGCATCATCCTAATTTTATTTTCTCAAAAAAATAAGAATTCTAGAAACTATTGATTTTTCCATACAGAAAGTGTAGGAAGTACCTAGATCCCTATATGTTGTTCTTAAGTTATAGATCCCCTTATATTGTTAAAACTTTTATGTATTATCTTACATAAATCCATATTTACAGTACAGATCATATTATATGGATGAATGATCCTCACATACGAATCGCATGATGTGTAGACCCATTTATATGGATGAATTATCTATGAATTCCATTAAATGGTTATTCTTACCTAAATCACATTACATTAATTTTCATCCATGGTTTAGTTAGATTTATGTAAATGGATTAGTTCAGAATCGGTTTTCATGGTTCTACATACTCCAAATGAAATCATGTGTGCACTTCTTAATGAATCTGGATTTTACTATAATTTCCAAATTTCCCTAAATATGAATTAGGGAACTTTTAGTCTAAATCCATGACCTATTAAATAGCTCAAACACTTTTAAAAACTTTTGGTAAATAATAATACCTTCTAAAACTCTTTAGCCTCATTTCTAAGAACTTGTTGTATTTTAAATACTCATGTATTGGTATTTTCATGTAACTCACTACATATAATATTTTAGCTTCAACCAAAATAATTTATGTTGCCATCCAAGTGATATTTATTCACCATAATTAAAATCCATCAATAGTATCATGATATGATATATTTTCACAAATTTCAACTAATTTAAACTTCTATTAATACAATTTCTTCTATTTGTTATCCCAATTATCTCTCCAACCCATCCAAACTATTGTAAAAAATTGTAGATAAAATCCATCATCTTAGGTAATTTTATTTTCATGATGACCAATAATTCAATCAGCTAATAAATAACCCCATTTCTATCATCATACACTTTATTCCTTGAATATCATATGACAACACTTCCATATTTCATTCACATTCCTTTATAGCTCCAGGGACAACAAATTAAGGATAAATATAATAATAGATCCCAAACTTATTTTGTTAGTTGATTTTATTCTCTAGAATAGATATATTTTATATCTTATCTTCATGATTCCCAAGTCAAATTTTTAATTCCATCAAGGTTACTATATCCACTTTATCTCATCTCAAAATTCATCATGCCATATAAGAGAAACTTCATATAATATTTAATCATCATCAGAGTAGTTAAAAATTGTATGTTGTATCTAAATACACCTTGGATTAATTTAATGTTATTTCACTACCTTAGCCAACATTATCTCTTCATCAACCATCATCCGAGAGAAATATCTATATAGAGAACAACTTCAGGAATGATATTCAAAAGTATGGATCTTTTCCAAAATGAAATCCAACTTTTCAATATATGTATACGAAACAATCTTCTATTTAAATTTTTCACTTTGACCATATAGAATGTCTTCATACTATAAGAAGAAACATCCACAACATTTTTATCCATCTTGGAAAACCTTCATAAATGATTCAATCTTTAAGAAGTGGTGACCAAAACTATTTTTTTAAGAAACTCAAATACATTTCTATATCAAAATGGATTTTCATTAATCTAATGGTAGAATATTAGTTAAGTATTCTTTTACATTTTAAAAGTAATAGTAACTCACTTAAAAACTGTATAGCGTTTCTTTAATACTCTTTCATTGTTTATATGTTAATATTGAATGAATGGTTTCATGGGTACATCACTCAATCCATCCAGGTATTCCAAAATACAAGAAATATTCCCATCACAATATATATTGAAATAATTCTCATTTTAGGGAGTTTTGTGTAGTAGAATGTTCAAATTCATATATTTTATCTATTAATAATGGTAACATGGTCATTCTATTTTGTGTCAATAATGGTAACATGGTTATTCTATTGTTAGTTATGAATGGTAACATGGTAATTCAATTTTTATACATATAAGTTGTAACATGTGAATTCAAATATAAATAAAATAATTGTAACATGGGAATTATATGATATGATATCACCTCATACATACTTCATTCTCCGTAATGATCTGAATCTAGTATTGCATTATGGGTGTCCTTGAGAACCCAATAGTTTATGTGTCTAAATAAATAATAATAATTTATAGTGTGATAAATCAATAATTATTCATTTTAATTATTTATTTTGGAATTTTCATACACTATTATTAATTGGATTCTATATTAGAGAGTGTTGGTGGTTGCCTACTGAGTTGCACTCACACCCTACATGGGATACCGAATTGGAACTTGAATATACCTAATGTTTTCAAGATAAGATAAGGGGAAAGGCCTTAGGTTATATGGATGATTTTTTATGGATCATGGTTAGGGGAACAAGATATTGTTTGGGACCCTTTTTTGAGTCACCAGTTTCATTAATTTTGAGTTACATTTCTATATAAAGCATGTACATTAGAATGGAATATTTATATTTCAAATTTGATACTGTCTCTCAAGTATTGGTCAGTGTGTGATATAGTATTATTTGGTTTATGTCATATAATTTGGCCAATATTATTTATTTATTTTTGTTGTTGTATTAATATGAGAAAAAGAAAAAGAAAAAGAGGGTATAACATGACCCTGATTGATACTAGAGCCTCATAGTTAAACGGCATCATCTAGAGTGTGGGAAGAATGCCTGAGGTTATGTGGTGAACCGAATTGGGGCACCAACATGTGGCACGTGGGTTGGGATGTTGTAAAGTGGTATCAGATCCCAATTTTATTTTCTACTTATTTTTTCTTACTATGTGGTAAATGTAGACTGGAGACCAGGAAGAGTCAAACCTTTATTATGAGATCACGCTTTGGATTTGCTAACCCATGTATGAGGGAGAACCTAAATACATAGGGTCGTATTTTTGTTATTATTATATTGTTACAATTGAATATTATATCACATTGGGTGACACACTTATAGTTTGATGTTTTTATTATTTCAAATAATTTTTTATATTTGACTAGTGTACTACTAAAGCATTGTAGTTTAGTATTATTGCTTAATATCTAGGCACTCAGTGTTAATTTATGACATGCATCATTTTAGTCATGCACGTAAAATTGGTTTTATGGAATGTTGTTGAACTTGAGCAGTTTTTCTAAGCTTGTGAAATTGAAATTATATTATTCCTAATGTGAATTGAAAAAAATTATTAAATGATGCAATATATGGATAAATTGTTTTATAATGAGAAACACGAATTGATAGTGTGATAAAACATTGTTATCCATGACGTACATATAGGATGGTTAAGGGAATATATAGTGCTTCATTTTTGAAAGTGTGGCAGGAAAAAAGGGGTAAATACTTGTTATGGTGTTGTGTAAATCCCTCTTATTAACTATGATAATAATGTGAAATGATAATTCTTTGTGTTTTTTATTTGCCCCTTGATGTGAGAATTTCCAAGTTTGAGAACTCGGTTATAGGTTGTGTGAGGTACCCTCTAGTTTTGGATCATTATGGTGAGATGCTGGGGGCAGGGAAGCCCAGAACATTTGATATGTTATGGTGTTTCTATAGTGGTATGTAACATTGGTGATGAAGGACTTTTGGTGGCCTTCCTTGAAATCATCCTTGGTACATTGATAAATCTTTGGCATCATGATTTGATTCCAAAATGTGTTTTGGTAGGATATGGGGCCTCCTAGAGGTTATGCTAATGAAGCAGTATGTGGAACTAGATGGTTGAAATTATTTCATCAATATTTACGGAAGAGGTTTTTAAAGTGGACCAAAGGTCGATGAATTTTGTTGTTATTATGTTTCTTGAAAAATTTGTGTTAACAAAATTGAAAATGTAGGTAGTGATGTTTCAGTGGTATATGTATGAAGAAAGACCTTGGGTTAGAAGTGGTGGAATCGGACTGGTAATGAGGAACTTGTAAGGTTCATGTTTAAATTCTTCTCAGAAAGGCTACGTTGGCCTTGGAGATGGTGGATGTATTCCCTTTCTAGTCTGTTTTTTATGGCAAGGCTATGTGCCAATGTTGAATAGAATTCTTACTATTTTTGGGAACAATGAGTTTGAAGTAATATTGGGTATATTGTAGAAGTTGATCTTAATACTGATGAGTCCTCTCATAATCATTTTATACATGTGTTGGATCCAAGAGAGAAGGTGTTGTAGGAAAAAATGTGTTGTTAATTTATGTATTGTGGTAACATGGATGTGTGTAGAAAGAATCATGAGACTGTGAATTGGTTGTTAGGGCTTAGTAAACCATGTTTTTGACTTAGAATCAAATAAATTCTTGGGATTACAACTTGAGGATGATCTATTAAAGGTGGGGAGGTTGTATGATCTCAATTTTTTTGAGAAGTAATATGCTTTTTTATAGGAATTATTTTCCCTTATTTTGATTATATATTTTTTGGGTCTAGCTGTGGTTGTTTGGGTAAAAATTAAGTAATTTTGGAAGGAGGATTTTATTTTCATGTTTTTCGCACGGTTTTCGTATGCTTTAATTGAGTGTGAACCATGTGTTTCATGGTTTACACGTTTTTAATCAAAGTGTCCTACCTATTCCATGATTTTCCATTAGTTTGAACATAGTTAAACTAATTATACAGCCTAGTCACACAGTTTTCACATTCTTAAACTATGTGTGTATCCTATGTGTGAGACTTTTCATGGTTAAGGTACATGGTTATTAGTAACGGTGTGACATCACCCATCAAACCATGCATGAAAAAAAAGATATGAAAATTGATTTTTACTTCTATCGAACCCTCATATTAACCCAAAATTGATCCCAAATCAGAGACAACCTATTCCACTCATTTTTGGAGGATCTGAGAAGAATTTATATAGTCTCAACCTACTTTCTTGGTGATTTGAACCCAATAATGTAGATATTCACCTCTCCCTGTATGAGATTCCAATACTAATTGTTTTCCTATTCTTCTTTCTTCCATCTCTCATTCCATAAGATAAGATGTCCTATGTTTTATAAGATCTAGATCTATATTTTTGGGATCTAGATCTAGTCTTATTTGATCTATATCTATGATTTATGGATCATGATTATTTTTATTATAGATTTTATATTATGATCTAGATCTTTTTCTTCATAATGATTTTAGTAGTTCCACTGAAATTGGGGTTGTCCATTAGTGAGCGTTTGTCAAGATTCGTGAGGTAGGTGGTCATTAATTCAAATCACAAAGGCTAGATTTCAATTATTTTTATATAAATGTAAAACATCCATTAGATTTTTAGAAATTTCTTTCTTGATTAAATTAATTAATTTGGTGAATAAATTAATTAAGAGAATTATGAAATTGGAAATATCAGAATAAAATATTTTAGGGATATTTAATTGTTGAATTAATTATGGATTTATTTAGATTATTGAACATGATTAATTAATTTTAGAAATAATTAATGGGAATGGTTAGGAATGTGATGTTATGATTTTGGATAATGAGTTTTTGAATTAATAATGGTTATATAGAGATTATTGAAATTCAATATTTAATTAATGAATTAATTATTGTTATATTGATGTTATGGAATGGGTAAAATTTAGTGTCAATTAATTAATGGACATTGTTGTGATTATGGAATTGGTTGATATATAACAATTATTTGAGGTATTCAATGGTGTATATTGAATTGGTTAAGGTAGAAAAATAAATTGAGGAATTAATTAGGGGGATACTGAATTGATTGAGAAGAAAAAATAATTTATGAATTAATTGGGGTTATTAAATTGAATAAGTTAGAATAATTAATTAATTAATTAAATATGGTGATTTAATTGATTGTGGATTTGATTAATTAATTGAAGAATTAATTAATGGTAGTAATGTGATTATTTAATTGTTGAATTAAATAATGGGATTCATGAGATTAATTTATTGATGAATTAATTAATGGAATCAATGTGATCCTTTAAATAGAGAATTAATATAATGAGTTGGACATGATTAATTAATTGTGAAATTAATTAATATAATTGATGTATACAATTCATTATTGAATTAATTAAAGTAGTTGTATGTGATTAATTAATTATTGAATTAATTAATGGAATATTCATGAATAATTAACTAGAAAATTAATTGAATGGATTGAACATGATTAATTCATTGTAGAATTAAATAATGGGATTGATGTGAGCAATTAATCCGTGAATAAATTAGAATGACTGGTGGATTTAATTAATGGATGAATAAATTAATGGGATTGATGGGATTAATTAATCAATGAATTAATTAATGATATTTACGAGATTAATTTTTTTAAAATTAAATAATATAGTTTTTTGTGTTTATACAATCATTTATTAAAAAATTAGTCATTAAATTAACTATGGGATATTGGGATTGTGGATTAATTAATTAATTTTTGAATTAATTATTGTAGATTGTAGTGTTTTTACAATTATATATTTAGATAATTAATTATAGAATTAATTATGAGATTTTGAGATTATTCACTGAGATAATTAATTGATGAATTAATTATGAAGTATTGAGATTTTGAACGAGACAATTAACTGTGGAATTAATAATGAGATTTTGAGTTTGGTGATATTGATTGACCAATGGATTAATTAATAACTGGGATTAATGTATATAACTGATTAGTGAATTAATTAAGGGTATTGATGTTATTAGTAAATTGTTGAATTGACTAATAAAATTTAAGTTATTAGTTGATTTTTTATTTAATTAATGTAATTAATGTGATTGGTAATTTATTTAACAGACTAATAGAATTTATGTGATTAATTAATTAATGAATTTATTAGGGTATTTTATTTTAACAGTCAATTGTTGAGTTAACTAATGAAATCAAATGTGATTTATTGATTATTATATTAATTTAATTAATTGTTCTGATTAGTTAATTTTTTAATTTACTATTGGAATTAAAGTGATTTATTAATTGTTTAATTAATTAATGTAAATGATGTGATTAGTTAATTATTGAATTTATTAATTTAATTTAAGTGATTAATTAATTTTTTAATTAATTAATTTATTTTATGTGATTTTTAATTGTTTCATCAACTAGAGAAATAGACATGATTAATAAATTTTTGAGTTGATTAATGTAATTTATTTGAATAGTTAATTTTTGAATTAAAAAATGGAATTTCTATGTTTAAATAATTATTGAATTAGTAATAAAAATTTTGTAGATAATACATTGTTGAATTGATTTTTGTGATTATGAATGGAAACATGGTCATTTAATTGTGAATTTATGAATGGTAACATGGTAATTCAGTAGTGAAATAAATAATTGTAACGTGGTCATCCTATTATATGTAAATAATGGTAACATAGTCATTCTATTATGTGTTAAGAATGAAACCATGAATATTCTATTGTTCTAAGTATGAATGGTAATATGTCAAATCATGTATGAAATAAAGAATGGAAATACAGTATTTTTGAGATATGATATCACATCAATCACACTTTAGACACTAACATGATCCAAAGTAGGTATAGAGGTACCATTGTCCTTGGGAACCTAGGGGTTTATGTGGTTAAATAAAGAATAGTAATTGATATTTTGATAAATGTTTACTTAAAAAGTGTACTTATTTCTTTGCACAATTTCATACACTTTTATTGACTGGATATTGTTTTAGACACTTTTGGTGGTGGCCTACTTAGTTACACTCGCACACCACTTGGAGTGCCTGATCAATGCCTGAATATACTTCATGTTTATAGGATAGGATAAGAGAAAATGAAATGTGTTGTATGGATGATTTGGGGTAGAGAATGTTTGAGGGAACCTGACACGGTTTAGGGACCTTTCATAAGTCATTAGTGTCATTAAATTTGAGTTTCATTTGGAAACACGACACATTCTTTAACCAGATATACTTATAGTCAGTTTTGATATTGTAACTCTATTTATTGTTATCTTGTGATGTAGTATTATTCTGGTTATCCAATATCATTTTTCCATTACTGATTATTTATTTCCAATGGTGTGTTACTCTATGAAAAAAATAAAAAGAATAGGGTATAGTATTTCCATGATTGATATTAGACCCTCGCTACTAGTCGGAAGCCTCTGGCGTACATGCAGGCATGCCTGAGGTCATGGGTCGTACCATCTAGGGGATCTAATGTTTGGCGCTCTGGTTGGGACGTTACACTCATAATATATAAAACACATTTATGAGAACAAAAGTTACAATAAAATTTGTCTATAATCTTCACCTAGACCTATACATAATTACATTTCCTTATTAATTCATCCCATAGCATCCATACTTTTTTCTTCCTCTACCAATCATTTTCATCCTTCTATAATGGTAATCAAACATATATGGTCACTACATTATAAATTATCATGATATACTATATGAAAACATAATAACATAGCCACGTTTCACTCTATTAAATTATTTGTTAATTTTCATTGGAATATAATTAGAAAAATAAATTGAATAAAAAAAGATAATTAATAAATTTTAGATAAGAGCCTTTGATTTTACATCTCAAAATCACCATCAAGATTGAATATTCTCTTCTTATCTTTATCCTTCTCCATTTTAATCCCTAATTCATATCATTCACAAATATAAAATATATTGTATATCTCCTCCGCGGTCTATTTCTTCTTTTTTACATATACAATATTTACATTCCTCATTTATGGATACTCTATATTCTATATCATTCTTTAATGAATCCAAAATACCTAATGACCTTATAGTCATTCAAAATGTAAATACATGTAACCTATTAATTATTTTAAAAGAGATCATGGTATGTGTGATTTTATATACACTAATTCCAGTTCATGTAATATATAAGTTACTAACATCCCTTGTTCCTGATCTTTGATTTTTATACTACTACATATCTATGCATGAAAAATACATACATATTCTATATCAAAGTATTGTGATGAAAAGCACATTTGATCTTTCCATGAAATGTATAAAATCTTTTCCATTGAAATTTAATAAAACTGACAAAAAAATAAAATCCATATAGCTGCACTATGATATATTTATGATAACTCAATCTTATAGTAAAATTGATATTGGATCTAAAAGGATCATATTCAAATTTACAATTTTTTATTATATGTCATGAATACTTGTATCCCATGAAATGATATCACATTCTTTGATAACCCATAATATCCTCTGTGAATAAAATCTTACCGATACCAAATAGTATCCGACAATATGCATTTGGTCATACAATAAATTGACTCCCTTATCTATGCTCCATCATCAAAAGTAAACACTTTAGAATTTCAGATGATATATTCTATTTACACTTGTGATATTGTTTTCTTCAAGTGATGTACCGTGTCATCACCCATTATAGTGAAATTAGACTATATTTTTTGCATAAATGTTTTCCATTCATAATATTTAACTCCCACAAATTCATTTGATATTCATTCCATGAATACCCTAGGATGATCATTAAATTGATTATGGGAAGTCACTCAAAATATATTGATTTGGACTGAAAATGATGACCCTTAATCATAGGATATATTATGGATTTATTCAATATTACATGCCTTCATTCATCTAAATTACAGATTAAAATATCACAAAACACTATCTCAGTATTAGTCATATAATATGAATCCTTTTTTAGAATTAATGATATAAAAACTTCTTCATCATCTATAATTTCAGCTCAACCTCCATCATTGAAAATAATCTCAATATTTTTCTTATATACCCTTTTTAATATATTTATTAATTCTATATAATTTAAACCAACTAATGATTAATATCTTTAGATCACAATATGTTCTTATATACCCTTTTTAATATATTTGTGTGTGGCATAATAATTTTATTTGAGTTTTCTAATAATGTTTAAAATTTTTACCACTTCCCACCATAAATCTCAATCAGAGAATATGTGAGGCTTTTACGGCCCAAAGGAAAGGGTACATTTATATTTTTTTCATTATAAAACATATAATTCTAATCAACTTGACTGAAATAATAAAATAAGAATCCTCTCGGAAGAAAATTTTTAATTGTCAAATAAGGAATGGAATAAGAGTATGGGATCTCAATTTAATTTTAGTTTCATTTTATTTCATTTAATATTAATTTTATATGCACACATATATTTGAATTACAATGAAAATTTTGAAAATGATTTCAAAATTTCTTATACTTGTGGAATTTTAATGTTCGAATCATATAGAATATTTATGGTGAATTTTATATTTCATTAATTTTAAATCCTACAAATCATCCTGAATTTGGTCTGTGATTACAATTAATTAATTTTCAAAAATTATATACACATAATCTAATTAGTTAAATTTCAAATTATTTGAGTGAAACTAAAAATAATACGACTCTTAAATGATGTTTTCTTCTTAGTAAATATGGATATTAAATCAAAAATACAGTTCAAAAAAACAAATACCTAAAAACCTATAATTTCATTAATATTATTTTCAAAATTGGTATATTTAAAGAATAACATAAAAAATTCAATGAATGCATCTAGAAAATATTTTTTAAATATTATAATATTACCCTCCAATATTTTAATTCTCTTAAATTGTAAAGTTGGGTATTTTCCATTCCTTAATATTTGTGTTATATATTCTCATATTTATAATATAATTATTTACATAATAATAGGGTTTAAAAAAATTTAAAAAAGAAATTGAATACTCTTATTTTGGATTACCTCTAAAAAAGTTTTTTGTTTTATATTTTCAACCTAATATAGTTAATGGGTTATTATTTAAATATTGATATGGGTGATTAATCTATATAATATCCCCTAATTTATTTTTTTACATTTTTCTATGAACTATAAATGTTAATTATCTTGTGTTGAAACAACCATGAGTTTGTTTTTATATGTTTTCAATGAAGGTGAAGAAAATATACATGATTTCAATATGTGTTGGTGAAGTAAAAAATAAAAGGAAGTTAGAAGTTTCCAAACATCTTGATATGGAATGATTTTTCTCTAACAAGGTGCCATTATATATGTTTCACGACTAATAATTTATTGAATGAAAATATTGTGGTTTTCATGAAATCTACTTTCATTATTCATATAACAAAGGAAGGATTTTAATTAATTTTAATCTAGGTGAATTAACATCGAAAATCTGATTTGAAGATGATGTTAATACTATTTCTTTGAGAATGAAGTTTTTCATAACACTAATAGTGTACAACAAATATGGATTGTTGGAGTGTTTTTTATTCACTAATATTTATAAGAGTTTTAAGGAGTGTTACGAAATATCATTATTATATAATTGTAAAGAATCTATAAATCCAGCTATATATTTCCATCAATGTACTTGTCCTACTTAAAGAGTTATATATCATATGGGACCCATCTTGGATTATGATTATATAAATAACTAATTTTTTATTGTATTTGAATACCATTTCACTAATCTAAGTAGTATTTAATTTTTTCATAATTAATTGGTGTTATTTTTGTGTTGATTAATGATTATTTGATGTTTTTCTTATGTAATTTGTGGAATTATAGTTGAGTTAAATAAAAAAATATGAGTATGTAATTTCATGTTTACAAGTTATAGATTTTTATATTACTATAAATGATGTAATTTTATAAACTATACATGTTGAATATATAGAAAAATCATACAACATACTCAATACATAAGGTTGTTACATTTGAGAAGCCTATTGTTTGAAAAATTAGAAAAGGAATTGATTTACCTTAGATACATAAGATTTAGTCTCTATGTCAAAAATGGAAAAATCCCTAGAATTATTACCCTATGATAAATAATAAATTTTAATCTTCAAGGATATAAAAATAATTAATGTAATGAATAACCTTCCCTGTATGTATATGTTTTTTGAGTTCCTGAAAAGAAAAAATTACATAAGTCACCCTATCATACAGAACTCATTCTCATGGTGAAGAAATTATAAAATTCCTCAGATCCCATTGTAAGGTATATTATACTTAAAAAATTTCATTGGATATTATACTCTTATAAAATGTTAAAAAATAAATTCAATGAATGCATAATTTTTTTTAATAATGCATACGTTTTTTAATGATACGAAATGTAAATATTTCTTATGAAAATTTTCCCCTCACTATAAATTAGAAATGTATTGATATTTATGTTAATTAATAAAAACAATTGATCTTTATCAATTATATTTAAGAAATTACATTTCATCAATATGTTTTAGCAGTATCATAATTTTTAGAAGTTGATGATTTCTGGAAATTAACAAGGAGGTTGGGAATCAGTGATTCTGAAAGAGGAGTTCTGAAGAAGAATGTAAACCTGATGATTCTTTTTTATTTTTTAAGTTTCTAAAATCACATGATGGTGATCAATCCCTAATTCAAGATACAAATCGTGAATTAATTTTTAAGGAGGATTCCATGTTCTTAAAAATTAGTCCACGGTATGTAGAAATAATGATAAATAATATATAGTCAAAGTTGGTTATGTGGGTGAGAGACAACAACATCACAAGGAGAATGAATACACTGTTATGAAGATGAAAAAAATGGATAATGATGAAAACAATATGTCAGTTAGCATTTCAGGTGATATTGTTATCTATAAGGATCACAAAGACTCATTTGCATTGTGTTTGATTTTTTGGTGGAATAACACTATAAAGGAGTAAGTAATTTATGTTACACCATGAAAGGAATTTCTATGTTGAGACAATGTGAAACTAAAATAAATCCTATTTCATTAGTAAGTTATTCACTAGTCTAATAGTTATTGATGTATGTTATCATATAGACATGGATTATAAATGTGAATATTTTTTAAGGAATTAAAAAAAGAAAAACATAGCCTATGATAATTAAGGAATATCACATGGAAGTAAAATAAATTCAAAAGGAATAAAATTGGAGATAATATTCACTTGTAAATAAATAAATAAGAGTATTTTTTCTATGAATTTAATGGAATTATTGGACAAACACATGATATCATAGATAACTAAAACTCCATAATATTATATAGAAATTGCTCATGTGGTTTTATTGATATATATAATGAGATGTAGAATATGGAATGGATGTGTTCATATACTACTTCCTTCTAGTACATTATGATAGTTTAAGAAGAAAAAAATAGAGTCCCTAAACTATATTCATATTCAAGATTATACATATAAAATCAAGACATATTTGTCACTATTGAGAAACTGATTATACTTGTGTTTTGAATAATAATCATAAAAGGATGTGACCACACATTGATTTGGCTACTAATTACTTAGGTCAAAGAAGAATATTTAAGAATCTGGTCTAGGATATTATTATATCATAAAAATTAAGGCTTATAATATATCTATATCATATGGTTTGTATGAAAACCAATATTTTAATACATCATAACTCCTAATTTATTAAATAATGGTATACATAATATAATTCAAGAAGTTTATAAGGCCAATTATATTTGGGAAATTAGTTAAATAGAATAATAACATGAAACATGGGTACAAAAAAATTATTTAGAAATTCCATTATATTTCCTTTGGTTTATTTTATATTTTAAAATTGCACGAGATAAATATGAGACATACATATGAAATGGGAGAGATATAAATCTCAGTTATGGAATAACCAAAGAAGATTATAAGGTAAATCAACACAAATGAGTCAATAGGTATATAAAGGTAACATAAGCGGGGTTTGATTCATAAACATGAAAATGAATGTAGGATATAAGATGATAACATAAAGGAGACATGGGAATGTGGAAAAAACATAAAAAAAACATCATAATCAATAGTAAATGATAACCAACTAGTCAACATAATAGAGTGTGATTAGGATATCTTCCCCAGTACCATTCATGGAATCTCATGATGTAAAAACATTACCCAATTCATTATAGGGAAATATAATTTTAGACCCAAAAATCACATTCATATTATGTACAATCATAAGTGTGACACATAGATCATAGAAAATAAGGATGTATTTTATCAAATTAATTACCATTGTTAAATTTTTTTGTTTATATAATATAAATTCCCCAATCAATTAGGATAAGTACATATAGTTTAATACCCATTAGGGGAAATCGTGATGGGTATTCACTACACAAATGTTTTTTAGGGAAAATTGCTGGATAGTTTCATCATCATTTTAGGGGTACAAAATTATTTATGGAAGTGTTTAATGATAGTAAAAGAGGTTTATAATGAATTGAAAATCAAAAGGATAGTATGAGGTATGTATAGAAATACTTTACTTCATGATAAATTTAAAATAAAAAGGTATATTACAAATAAGGTTCTTAAATAAATATGAGATTTAGTGGATACCTTACCATGAGAGGATTCTTATACGACCTTGTGAGGAGCATCTTATGATATTGGGCATATCTTATGAAGTATATGAAGAGTGAAAAGTAGTGTAAATTCACTCAAAAATATTTTTTAGTGAAGATTAATGGGATGTTTGGTGGGTTGTAAATTAAAAGAGAAAGGAATTATTTATTAATTTAAAAACAAAGGTTTTTTAATCGATGCGGTAAAATAATAAATGCCTTATGATGGTTTGTACCCATTTTTTCCAAGTAAGTATTGTTTTCAATATTTTTTATGGTTAAGAACCGAACTCATTAAAATAATAAACTTGGTGATGTGGAAGTGAGTCATGTTAAAAAGAAATTAATTTTAAAACCTTAAAATATAATATTTTCTTGGAGGATTCTTTAATTCCCTATAAAAGTTATAAAATGACATAAAAATAAATTCTTTTAAAGTAAAAAAAATTGGCCTTGGATAGTATTTATTGTATTTATTATACCACTTTTAGGATTTTATTAGTTCATATTACCAAATATATATTAATATCATATTTATTTTTAAAAAAGAAATTATACCACTCAGAAAATGATGAAAATTTCACTATTGAATAATTTTAATGATTCAAATTCGAAATTATTATTTATTTTATCAAAATAAATCTCTAAATATGAGAATTTTCATATAAAAATTAAAATTTCCATTTATTAAAAAATATTTGTTTTTATGAGGATAATAGTTTTCATACCCTTATAAAAATAACATCTGACATCAGTAAATTATAATAAGATTTTATTTAAATAAATATTATTTAGTAATATTATTTTCTATGACGTTGAATTTATTTCATAAATTCCTAAATTCATCACTAAGGGTGACTTGATTAACACTATATATGTCCAGAAAATATAATATAAGTGTTAACCTTTAAAAATATAATATTTATAAAACCTATTATTTAATCATTTATAAATCAATAATATAGAGAATAAATATCATCATTATTTTATAAAAAAAATTAAAAAATCATGTTGTTATGGACTAGAAATATAACCCCTTTTTACACCAGCATAAATCTTAAGCGTAAGTTGTGTGTTAGAAACATATTCTTTCAGTGTTTTGGAGAAAATGGTTTAGTCTATGAAATCTATAATTTTGAAATTACATCGAAAACGGTTTCACCCATGATTTAATAATTTAATCTCAGCTTATGCTTAGTCATTGAAAAATTGAAGTGATGCCATATCCCATAGATGATCTGATAACTGGGCTTTATAGGGTATGAAAAAACTGGTCGAGGACATCACTTCTTTCATCTGTCTGAATTTGATTCATCATAACCCCTAACATATGCATATTATAATAGACACTATACATTCACAATCAATGGTTATAATGAATAATGGTATTTTAAATTTGAATCTCTATAACCGTATGAAATAATCAAAGTGGTGCATGTGTTTTATAAAACTATATTTCATAAAAAAATTATTCAAAAAATGTAATTTCATTTCTAAAATTTTAGTTCATTAAATTATTACCCATTTAGAAATTTTCTCTTGAAAATTTATTTCATAAACTAAAATATATGATGGTATTTTCTTCATCACCTATTTCGGTTGCAAATATAATTTTGAAAACTTGTTTGTCTGCGACAACACATTGACCATATAATTATTCTTGTTTTATAAAAAAAATTCTCTATGATATAAGATCTTTATTACCTTCTCCTCATACAAAAGATCATTCTCTAATGGTTCCACCTCTTGATTTATTAAATGTTAGGATAATAATATATACTTACTCAAAAGATATACATGGAATACATAATTTATTTGAGATGGGTTAGGTGGGAGTTCTAGTCGGTAGCACACAACTTCGATCAGATCTAGGATCTCAAAGGGGTCAATGTATATTGGACCAATATTTCTATTCTTCCCATACCTCCTCACTTTCATACATGGGGATATGAAAGGGAACCATTTAGCTATGATATGAAACTCTAGATCAAGTAGATTATTATATACATACCTTTTCTATTAATCTTATGTGGATTTCATATGATATTTAATGTTTTAAAACTTAGATGTAATATCTTTGACACGATAAGGTCCCATCATCTTCTTCTTTCCAAAATCATCCCAATAAGCTAAAATCTAACATTTCTTTCCATACATAGAATCATAAGGTTATATTTTAATACTATATTGAAAACTATTATTATATAAGAACTACACTATTGGAAGTGGTCGATCACAACATACTTGAAAGTCCATTGGAAAAGATCTCATATTATACTCTATAGTTTAAATTTTTCTCTCAAACTGACTATCTATCCATGGGTGATATGTTGTACTAAAACATTCCTCTATATCTAACGCTTGCTGTAGGAATCTTGAAAACCTTGATGTAAACCTCTTATCTGAATTAAATAAAATGGATGTAACACCATAAGATGTTCAACTAATTAATTGTTCATTATGATTCAGAATTATAGAAAAATTTATTTTCAGCAATAAAATATAAAACAGGGGTTTTCATGTTACATAATCTTATGATTAAAGTAATTTTCAAAAAGGGAATTTTTAATCAATAAATTTAATTTCAGAATAAAAATCATTGCATAAAAATTATCTATTTAGGCTATTTTTATTTTTGGATTAAAAAATTAATTACCTTGGTTAAAAAAATAGTTCTTGTTGTAAAAACGAAAATGGTAAATGTAAATTTACATAGTGGTTAAGGGAATAATATGTTTAAAAAAGAGTCAATTTATTTTTCAGATGCATGGATCAGACATAACTTCCCTACAATTTATTTTTTTAAAACTTTGGCGGCACTTGTGGTGAGAGTGACCAACCATTATTGAATAGTTTTTTCTATTCATGGAAACTCCACTCCTCCTCAATTATAAAAGGGAAGTACCTATATTCACTTATTCACCCCTATAAATAAATATAGATAATAATTTTGATAAATATCTCCTAAACACCTTAATACAAATTTTATTGAATACTGTATTCCTAAAATACCAACTTTAAGTCCTTAAGTGGAAATCTTAAGGAGGATTCTCTAAGAGAAGGTAATCCACTTAATAAAGATCTTTCATTACGTTTCTTCTTTTCAACCCTTCAATTATGTCATAAAAGTTTAAATAAAATAATCCTATTATATTTAATATAATAATATGTTATTATTTTAATTTATTAACCTATATCTACCAACTCTTCTATAAAATCAGAAATGAAATCCATGATTATGTGTACAGTAGACTACCCCCTCATGTACCGATGTGAATTGTTTTCTATAAATACTTATAATGGTTGGATATAATGAAGGAATTAATGTATGTATATAATATTTATGATATAATTTTACTTCTTGGAATTAAATATCATATATAACATCTAAATTTTCATCCCGTTTAAAATACGATAATGTCAGTATGGAGTACGAAGGAATACAACCTTGTGAAGTAATGTGATTCATTTTTCACTAATTCATTACATATAATTAATAATGATTAATTTAATGAACGTATTTGATATATATGATATGATATTGAATCTATAATATTAATATTACACACAATTATATACCATTTCACCCATTAAGTAAATTGTAATGTCACTTTTGGGTACGTGTGACCAACCATCCCTATGAAGCAATGTGATCAATTATTTTTGTTCAAATTTAAATAATGATTACAAAAAATAGTCTAATGATAAAATGATATGTATAAAATTATTATTTTTTAATTATGGTATAATAGAATATTCTCATGATCCGGATGATTCTTGTTAAAACACACATCAAAGAATAAGCTTCTTAACAACTTAAGCATTAGTAATAATAAAAGATTATTCACGAACACATGATAATATTTTATTAAATGATCATATATGATATTACAAATATTAATATGGTTTTATTATTTTTAAATAACTTATTTATAATGACTATATGGGATGTTAAATTAAATTCATAAAAATGAATGAGTGGGGTAAGAAACTTTTCCACAATTTACTTTTAATGAGGCATATTGTAATTTAATATACCTAATTTATTTTATATGTTATATTTACTAATTGGTTTACATTTTATATATAAAATATTTAATAATTAATTGTATTTTATGTTTCATTTTAATTTAACTAATCCATAGGGATTTGACATGATAATTACCAAGTGGTAATGGATTTCATAACTATGTTTCTTTTTATTAGGTTGTATTACTTATTCATTGCCTGTGATATTATTAGATTACATGTTTAATATAATTTGATTATATTATGTTTTAATCAATATTTTATTATATGGATTTACATTTTTTAAAAATAATTGATTCATTGATTAGTTCCCAATTCAACGTATGATCATTGTAAGGGTTGATTGTCTCAAATTTCCATCATTGGGACATATCTGATATAAAACACCTATCTTATTTTCGATGTGTATCTACTAACCATTTTATATGATATATCTTGAATATATTTATATTAATTTTATTTTATGTTTCATTTTATGTTATTACTTTCATGGGGGTTATTATTATAATGTAATCAATGTTGTAAGAGATTTATGTTTCTATCTCATTATAATAAATATTGTTTATACTTGAATTGATGTTGAATGAAATTATTAGATAATTGTCTAGTAAACCCATTATATTTTATTCTCATATGGTTATTCATGATTATCTCATGTAATAGTACCATTTTCCTCTCTTTGGTACTTAAAATAATTTATAATTTTTTTTAATAAAATATGACTTCATTTATCTATTTGGTCGAAACTCCATTTTCTTGAAAATAATTGTTTTCCAAAAATATTATAAAAAATGGGTTACTACGATAATTTAAAATAATTTTTACCCATTATTTTATTTTTAAAAGATATTTTAAAATTACTCTTCTTATATTTTTTAAAATAATGATCCTTTTGACTTTTTATACAAAAACATGAAAGGGGTCTTTGTTTTTAACATACTCAACCTGAACAGAACCTTCCATTATCATTACTAGTCATTATTTTGAAGAATTTTTTTCATGTTTAAATGATTATTTTTAAGTAAAATGATTTTTCTAATATTCAATATATTTTATATTTATAAATTTTATTTTCAATGTAAAAAATAATATTTTTCTGAAGAATCTTTTTAATGACAATTTTGTTGTATTTTTTTTCTAATTTTAAAAAAGACCTTTATTTTCAAATAGTCCACTATAGATATTTATTAATAATGTGAACCATATTCTTTATCTAGATGATTTATGATCATTTTGACTAGATAATGTATTGATATTAATTTTCATGATAGATTATAATAATAATAAACATTCCCATGAAATATCCACATTCTTATTATCATTGGAAATTGGATTTCCACTAAATATAGTTATTGATTAACATGAATATTCTTATTAACTAAACTTTATATCAATTCCACATATGGTATTTTTCATTGAATATTATATTATCAAAAATTGAAATTATTATTAATAAATATTAATTAATTGATACAATAATTTATTCATAAAAAATATTGTTCATGAGTTAAATCTATCATTCGATATATAAGGAATTCATTGGACATGAAGTTATGGGTGAGACCTATTTACTGAAATCCCCTTAATGCATCAGTAGTCTCATGGGATGAATCATTTGGATAACTTTATTTAAATGGATTTCTATTTCATACCTACCCTTCAAATAAACTATCATGCAACAAGGTCTGGGTTGTAAAGGTATCAGGATATCTGAGACCATAAAGTCCAGTAATTAATCATTTCAATAAATATGAATTATGTTATAATTATCCATGATACTATGGAATTGATATTACCTATAGATTCATTTTTTCTGATTTTATTGATCAAATGGAATGTTTTTTCATTTATTTACCTTTACATACTCATTTTTCTTATCTAATCATTATAGTCATATTATTTATTAAATGATATGCGCGCTTAGATACTTACCTTTCCATATTGATTATTCCTTATTGACAATGGTTTATTTACTCATGATAATGTCTGTTGTATGATTCCCATACTGTGAATTTGATCTCACCCTTATTTTGATTACATTCCATGGAATCTAAGAAGTGTACTATAAATGATATAGAAGGTCATGCTAGAGGGAATAATGATATTATCGAAAAAATTATTTTTTAATTTTTGTATTCCTATTATGTATGGGAATCATATATTTATCTTTTTTACTAAGACTACTGAACAATTCGGTGCTTTGGGATGCAATCACTTGTATCTAGAACTAGTATAATAATTTAACCATTGACTATGGACTACTGGGGTTGGTGTCCTTATAGTTGATATCAGAAAATGTTTAGTACAAACATTAGGGACTAGATTTTGGAAAACATTGATTAGAGAAAATAATCATAAGAATAACTTTTATTATAAGTCTTAGTGTAGGATACATCCAAAAGTTTAGGTAAGGTTGCTATTATATGGTTCTCCTAGAAATACATCTCTATCTTGAAACTATAAGTTGATGGGGTATTTTCCCAAATGCATCATGGGGTAATAACCATAAAATGAGTTGGTGAAGTACATCTCAAACATCATTCTGGTTCATGGTGTGTGTGATCTACTTCTCACCATCTTTTACACTCTTAGCAGATATTATTTGGCTAATTCAAATTATATATATGATCAATTATGATAAATTAAATAAAAGTAACAATGGTAACCTATGATATGCCTTAGAGATATGGGAAAATACCAAACTATATTGGGATGATATGTTTTGAGGTTTTAAATGATTTATGGAAAATAAGATTAAGATTATTTTGGGAGACATATATAGAAATACAACCCATTGGTTTAGTATATATTTTAGGGAAAATTTTATTTAAGTAATAATTCATTTTCATTTTGTCGAGAGAAGTTTAAAGGTATTGGTAACCTTTATGGTTTATTATAACTTTAATTTTGAATTAGTTATGAGTTACTACAATTTGGGAAAAATTTATGAATTATAATAACAATGTTTTTAAAAAGGGTTAACCAGCATGTTAGGTGATAAATTTTCACATCTAGAAAGTCCGTGGAGATTGAACACGAAGCTTAAGGGGGTAGAGATGTAGTGCCTACCACTGGAATACATAATTTCCTAGTTAGTATGAATGTGTTTTTACTTAAATGACTTGATGATTTAGAAACATATTATGGGATAAAATATTTTTAGTATTTTTATGACATTGAGGTAAATAATGATATTTTGGGATATTATTTATTAGTTTTAGGTATATATATAATAAAATTAGGTTTAGTGTAAAGGATTATTGAAGAAGAATATAATAAAATACTTATAGATGTTTGTGAAAATTAATGAGATAAACTTTGAGGTTAAAAACATATTTAATATTGAGGTTATTCTGGTTATTTGGGAAATATGAAAATCTATTTATTGAATGATATAAGTTTAACAATTCGGTTTATTGTTTAATTTTTGAGATTAATATATTCATATTCATATTTTTAATTATCATATACTGAGTAAAACAAATTCATTTTAATAAATATTTCATGAATAACTTTTTATTATTTTTTAGATTAGATGATCTATTAAAATTAAATTCTAGTGCTTCAGGAATAAAAGAAACTCATTTTTGATATTTATTTCTTAGAGAAAGAAATGAAGTGGAGATTGATTGAAAAAAAATATGTGGATTATGATATTATTATAAAATACAAATATATCAAGCATGTATATTTTATTGTTTTCCCTATCCTAATAGTAAAATAATCCCTCAACTCTATGAAAAGGATCATGAAAAGAATGTTAGCCTATTACATTCATGTTAGATGAATTTAATAGTTTATTAACTCCCCATAGACTTATTATTTTATTGTGGTAAACTCTCTCTTAATCATTCACTTTCTTGTGATCAATGATCTATATCACTCTCAATAATAATTTAAGCTTATCTTGTCATGACCCGTCCTCAGGGCCTATGTCGTGACTACCCCAAGTCCTCCTTCCATAGGCCAGGGGATGGAGACTAGCACCAAAGGCATAAATATCTAAACTGGGAAGGAATTGACTTTATGAAAGTAAACAAACCCAATAGAGTACGCAATAGGAAGTAAACACTAGGTGAATACTGTATACAGAAAGTAGTGTTGAAGGTAAAGGGGTTCGGAAATACATGCCCAATAGTAATGTACAGGTACAATGGAAAACAAGTACAACTAAGAAAGGGACAACAGCTAAAAAGGGAAGATCCTCGAACGTCCGCCGAGTATCCTACCTGAAGGGTAGGTATAGATGTCCACCTCAGCACTCCACGTCCATCAGTCCGCTCCATGTACCGTATCGTCGTGTGGTCCACCTCCGGGTACCGACAGGTCATGGCTCACTCTCAGCTTCCGTCAATGTTGTTCGTTGACTGTATCCAACACAACGAAGTGCGGGCATAGCCCGTGTTGGGAGGAGTATAACGTTACTCAATAGGGACCCCGAGACCCCCGAAGGTCTTCCAGAATCCAAAAAGGATAAACCATAGAAGAGAGATGCAACCATGAAGTATCAACCAACCCTACTTTGGTATATTCCCATACATATACCTAAGTTATCAATCTCAGTTCAGCTCCAACTCTCGAGCCCAAGCATAACCCAGTCCACATAGGAAGTAATGTCAATCACATCAATGATAATTATTAAAAGTCAAGACTCAGCTCACACAGGTATACATCTTTCGTATAGTGATAGAGATGATCAGATGTAGTCACTGATTCATCTAAGCTATCGGACCCACACAGGATACAAGACCAGCTAAGCTGTCGGACCCACACAGGATACAAGACCAGCTACTCTGTCGGACCCTCACAGGATAAGAGTACATAGGTCAAACTGTCAGACCAACACAGGATACAAGAACAGTTACTCTGTTAGACCCATATAGGATATACGTACAGAGGTCAAAATACTAGACCCACACAGGATACAAGAACAGTAGTCATCACTGTCAAACCCACGAAGGATCCTAGTTCAGTAGTCATCGCTGTCGAACCCACAGAGGATTCCAGTACAGTAGTCGACGCAGTCGCAGCCAGCTCTAGGGTTCCCGCACACAACATGCTTGCTTCTAGGAGGGTTTTATCCTCATGAAAAGGGGTCGATACATAAAATATCACGAAGTCCAGAGTTGATGTATCCTGATGTTCCGTCTCAACAAAAGGAACCTAACGCGACAGGCGACACATCAATCGGACGCCCAGTCTTTGAGTTATTGACTTTCCTGTTCTAGGGGCCCGGTTGGAATTATGCTAATTCCAAACCTGGAAATTTTATGAATTTTTTTAAAACTCACTTAGAGTATCAAAAAATGATCGTCTCTTCACTAGGATCCTAATTCCGTAGACGGCGCGTCGATCGGACGTGCGGTCTAGAAGATATTCACGTTTAAGGGAAATGGGCCCGGCCCATCAAGCCTAGTGGGGTGGAGGGTCGTCCCGACTCGGTTTGGTGGGTCTGACCCAGCTGGGGTGTCGGCCCATCCCAGTGGGGCGCAGCCCAGCCCGGCCCGATGGGGAGCGGCGCGGCCCGCCGTGAGCCACGGCTCAGCCAGCTGGCCGAGCTGTGCGGGAGGGGCGGCCATCGGTTTTTCTAAAATGGCGGCGCCTAGCCGTGCTGCCCCTCCTGCCCGGCCGACCGAAGTGTAAGAACCCACATTCTTAGGCCGGATAAAATAAAAGTTTTTTTAATTTTTTGTTTATCGGTGGGTCAGTTTTAAAACCGCGCTTTGGAACGAGGTTCCGAGTGCGCGAACCGGTTCAAGCAGTGACATCGGGTTGCGCATGGGTGGTTAGACCATGCGGGTCAAGTCGCGCAGTTGACCGATTGTCAAAACATGTTATCCAATTAATTTTAATTAATGGATGTTTTAATAATAATAATAGCGAGAGATTATTATTATTAAATGTTGTGAAAACGTGTTTAATGAAATAATGGTCAAACGAGATTAAATGTGGATTTTTTAATAATAATAATTTTGGAAGATTATTATTATTCAATATTATGAAGACACGTTTATTTAAGTGGCAGTAAAATGCCATTAAATGTAACGTTACAGTTTGACCAAAGATTGTCAAATTAAAATCATGGTTAACAGATTTTAATTGATGTGGTGGTTTAATAAAAGGCGTGCTATTTAATTAAGTCAATCAATGAGATTAAATGGATGTTTAATAATAATAATGTAAGGATATTATTAATTATATTATGTTTTATTAATTAAATTCCTAGAAAAGTGAATTTAATTAATTGCGTGAAATAAATTCATTGATCTCTTGGGTCAAAGATATTTTATTTTGATGGGAAGTTTTAATAAAAATAATGTTAGGATATTATTATTATTAAATGTAATGCAGACACATTATTTAATTATTCTAAATAAATGGATGTTTTTAATAATAATAATATTGGGATATTGTTATTATTAATTTTTTCACAAAGGATTTTATTTAAATGGCGGTCAAACGCAATTAAATGTGAAGTTGCAGTTTGACCAAGAACGTTAAATAAAAATCATAGTTTAGTTCATTTTAATTAACGTTGAATTTTTAATTAAAGGGAGCGTTATTTTTAACGCGTTATCTTAATTGTGGCGGCATTGCAATGAAGCGTTTAATTAAACGAGAGCGTTTAATTAAATGTTTGGTAATAATTATTAGTTTTGATCATTATTATTATAATATTAATTGGGTAATTAAATAAGGGTTATGGTTGACTTAATTAATTAAATTGATGGGTAAAGAATACATTTAAGGATTTAAGTGTAATTAATCCTAATAATAAATATTTTTTACCATTATTATTATTATTATTATTATTATTATTATTATATTCTTGTGAATGTTATTATAAATATAAAATTAATGATGGCCTATAATATATATATATATATACATAGAGTGTAATATATATATATGTATATAGATTAGTTGTAATATATATATATATATGAGTAAGACAAAAAAATAATTTTTTTTAAAAGAGGTGATGGGAAAGGGGGGCGTGACTCCCCCCTACCCTTTTTCTTCTCCAATCATGCACCTCATGTGCATGGTATCTCTTTTTATCTATTCTTCTTCTTCACCCCAAATCCGCACAAGAAGCCTCCCTCTCTGGCGTGACTCTCTGCTGCAAGAACAACCCCCATGATCGGACCTCCTCCTTCCGCGGGGTCCCCTGTTGCCGCACGTCGATGGCTCTCCCTCCTCCTGGCGTGATGGACCTGCTGTGGTACGACCTCAGATCACGGCTTCTCTGCAGTGCGATCCCGACCAGATGACTTCCTCCTGGACAGCGCCCGTAACATGACACCCTGCTTCAGCTACTCCCCACGGCGCGAGTCCTCTATTTCCCAGTTCTCTTTCTCCCTTGACCCAAATAGGCTCCCTTGGTGGACACTCGCTGTAGCAGCACAACGACCGAGCATACCCGAGGTGCACAACCAACCCCTTCCTAGATTCTCCTTCGTGCATCATTTCACCCAGATTTCTTCTTCGGTTTAGGTCGATTCATCAAGGTATATAATTCCATGATATTTCTTCTTATCTCTTTTACGGTTTGGGTTTGTTTTGATTCCAAGTTGAAATTACCTGAAACTCTTTATTAGGGTTTGATAGACTCTTGTGTTCTCCAATTTTCAAGTTTGTGCGAGCAACGTTTCAGGACAGTTGGACCACACTCGGACACCTGCAGACGAGCGCAAATATTTTTTATCACTGTTTGGGTATGAAACCATGTTTACACCATGGTAGTTCTTTTTATCTGGTCCTGTGTTGGTTTCGATGTTCTAGTAATATATTGTTGTTTACATTGTAGTTTATATATACGCATAAATTTTATGTGTATAGGTATATATATATATATATACACGCACATCAATGTTGTGCACGTGTGACTGTGTGACCGATAAAGCAAGGCGTGTTAACCTGGGTCCACTCCGAGGGAAAAATGATAGCCAACATTTGAGTATATCATCCTTCTCACCTCGAGGTAGGTGTTTTGTGCCTTTCTGTAGAAATTTGATGAGTATTTTGTGCAAATTCCACCAATACCCTTGAACGGGGTATTGCGTGTTACCTATTTTACTATGTTGTTTGCCTTCTTTGCTTGATTGTTGTAGTAGAGGGTTATGCTTGTGAGTAGAGTAATTTATTTTGTGCTTAGGTTGCTTTTCCATGCTTGTTCTGCCTTTTTGGCATTTTTCCAGTTGCCATGCCTAGTCATAGGATAGTGGAAATGCTACTTTTTTTATGCTGTTGAGCCTTAGAATGATATCCAAGAATTTCTTGAGGTTTACTTGGACGATACACGCACATTATGCATGTTTATTTTCACTCAGGACTGTGATAACATATAGTAGTACACCAAAGGGAGAATTGATGTAAGGGATTCTCTAGAGTGTCTTTAAATATGATGTGAGACCACATGGGGAATTGACGATGAGTGCTTCCCCAGAGAGTCTGTAGTTCCTCAACGCGGGCCACTAGGGGAATGAGACGTTGAGTGCTTCCCTAGAGAGTCTTTAGTACGATACGAGACTATAGAGGGAATTGACAGTGAGTTATTCCTCTGAGAGTCTATTAATTTCATAGCTGAACCAGAGGGGTGAGACTGTGTGTTCCTCTTAGAGGGTTGCTAGTACCAGTAGGTTGAACCATAGGAGTTAGGCTGTGAGAGCTACTCAGTGAGTTACCTATTTCTTACTTGTTATTGGCTCCTAACTTGTGTACTTTATATGTTAGAACTCTGAATTGTAGCTGATGTTTTTTTCCCTTTTACTTTTCTTGTACTTTACATGCCATGTATTCATTAACTGTTAGGCACAGATCTTTGAGTGGTTGCCTACTGGGACCTTGTCTCACACCTTTTTTGGCCATGTTTTTGGGCCCAAGAAGACTATGATTCTGCAAGTATAGATATGGGAAATCACCCTTCTACTTCGGGTACCTGACTTGCTGTGGAGATGGAGATCATGGGACTAAGCTAAGGATTGCGATGCTGAGGAGACTTTTGGATACCTTGTTTTTCCTTTTCATTGTTACTATATTGCTTCCAGCCTATTGTTTGGTTTGGCTGTTTTATTAGACTTATGACATGTCATGCATCATATCTTCAGTTCCAGTTAATTACTATTTTATAAAGTCTTCTGCTGTTAAATTATTATGAGAATGTTTTTTACTTCTTCCGCTGTTATATATTGTTTCCTTCCTTTTATTGACATTACCTATGAGGGCATAGTTCCCCCAACTACCTTACCCAAGGACCTCGCTGTTAGTTGGCAGCCTCTGGCATTCGGGGGAATGTGCTTGAGGTCATGTGGCGAACCTGGTACGGGCAATAGTTGAGTGGCTCCAGATTCTGGTCATTACGAAGTGGTATCAGAGGAGGTTGTTCTTTTTTTCCTTTTGTCTTACAATTTTTGGGTTGGTAGACAGGAGACTAGGAATTTGTCGGCGCTTGGGTTAATAGCCGTGCTTGGGACTGATCACCCCATGTACGGGAAATAACCATGTGACCAGGGTTGGGATTGATATTCATACTGGTTGTCGTTATAGTTGATATGATTTCACCTTGGGTGAATGTTGTAGTTTCCACTACTTATTGATTATGGAAAGTTTTATGAAAATTTGACTTAGCCTGTTATGGCAAGAAAAATTGCATTACATGCATCATATTAGGCACTTAGAGATTCATATGCATGCATATGTGCCATTCCATGTAGTTGCATTAGTAAATTTCCTGCTAATATTGATTGTGTACCTTGAATATGTGACATGACTTGCATTTATTTAGTATATCTTGATTAGATAGCATGTTTCGATGATACAATTAACATTCTTGTGTGATAAAATGTCATGCTTCTTATCTTGTTATATGTCATGCTTTTATGTTATAACATGTTTGGTGATTTAAACATGCTGTATTGTGATAGTTAATTATATTGACATGGTAGATTGCAGATAAATGATAGGTTGTTATGGATAAATGTTATTGGTTGCGAATACACGGAACCGGGTTTTTTAGTTGTAAGGTGTATGGGCTCCTTATAACTGGGAAAAAGGGTAACCCGTGTATTCGAACTTATGAAAAAGGTTTCTAAAGTAAATCATAAAGTGAATTGATCTTGAATGGGACCCTCATGGGTCACCTTTTTCAATAAAAAAATTTAGATGCTAAATTTCCTTCTAATGTTTGAATAACATTGAATGCTTAAATGTTAAGAGGATGTTGTTCTAACTTTCCGGTATTTCCATGGCAATTGTTTGAAAACCAAGTGAACTTGTTGTGAACAATACTTGTGTGTTTTTATAATTCTTTCAAATGTTTATGGATTGAAATGAATTAAATTTAAATGGTTAAAATGAAAATGGATCTTGAGCCTAGTATTTAAATTTCTTTGCGTGACCAAGAGATAGAGTCAACGCGTGGGCTTCATAAGGACCCAGCCCATGGTAGATAGCACCCTTAGAGCCTGATATGCCTTGTTCCGGTAGTGAACTTTTAAGGTTGGTGCCTTTCGTGACGTTGTTCCTAGTAGGACTGTTTCAGTTTAGAAATACATCCTCGTTCGGATGGGTGGACGTTGGCCCCTTTGCTTCTTATAAATCGGATGACTCATTATGACGTCATCCAGGACAATCACTATGTTACGTGACATGACCATGATGTAAATCTTCTTGTTCTATTGAGTACGATTTCGGGTTTCCTCCGTGGTAGAGTGACCTGTGCATTAAGGAATAAGTTCCATCCCACTACTCGGGAGAACTTTTAACTCATGTATTTTGACACGCTAACTAGTTTATTTATCGTCTTACGTGTAAGATGTTCATGTGGTGATCGAGGTTCTTGGAACATCACACATGGGTTAAGATATTATCATATAGCACGTTGGTTAGAGGCTGATCTCTTTTTGCGACGACATGGAAGATCTTAAGGTGGGCAGTGTCGCTTTTGTTTCCATAAATGTGTCGATACTTACTTGGTAGCACAACTGATCTTCTTGATGGCCTTGGTTGCCTCTTAGTGCACTCTCTCGAATGCGACAAGCATGTCCTCCATCTTGAACTCATGCTAGAGGAACTAGGATAACGTCGGTTATACGAAACGCTAAATTTTTAAAAGCAGTAGTCTTGTCTTGTGATCTCCTTCATAGTTGTTCACAAGATGTGTTTTTCCTTAATCTTTGACCTTATTCATTCTAAGGCATGGTTGTTTTCAATAACCTTGTGAAGGTTTGACTTCAGAACGTTAACAAAGATCGGTTCGGGACATCGGTGTATGAACAGTTGGTAATCTAATGGTTTTAAAGACACGTCGTCAGTTAAAGGATGAGTGTGGGTGTTAGGTCAACGATGTCTTTCGAGGAAGCATGTATAACCTCTTTATGTTGGTTGATTGAGATTGACCATTTTCCTTGATAAGGACCCTGTAATGGCCTCGGATGTAAAGCTTTGTTTTGGTGTTTGAGTTTTAAAGTGAGTGTTGGCTTGGGTTTTAAATGCTCAAGTGCGGTTTTCTTAGGAAATTCTTAAAGATGCATTGGGCATTGGGAACGCAATGCAATCTTGTTGAATAAAACTTCACAACCCTTATAGGTCAGGTGATGTTTTCGTTTGTTACCGAAGGTTTCTTGGGGATGAGAAGTTTTTAAGGTGGGTAGTTTGTAAGAACCCGCGTTCTTAGACTGAATAAAATACGATTTTTTTAATTTTTCGTTTATCGGTGAGTCAGTTTTAAAACCGCGCTTCGGAACAAGGTTCTGAGTGTGTGAAGCAGTTCAAGCGGTGACATCGGGCTGCGCGTGGGTGGTTAGACCATGCAGGTCAAGTCGCACAGTTGACCGATTTTCAAAACATGTAATCCAATTAATTTGAATTAATGGATGTTTTAATAATAATAATAGTGGGGGATTATTATTATTAAATGTTGTGAAAACGCGTTTAATAAAATGATGGTCAAACATGATTAAATGTGGATTTTTTAATAATAATAATTTTAGAAGATTATTATTATTAAATATTACGCATATGCGTTTATTTACGTGGCTGTCAAATTCCATTAAATGTAACGTTGCAGTTTGACCAAAGAGTGTCAAATTAAAATCATGGTTAACGGATTTTAATTGATTTTTTGGTTTAATAAAAGACGTGCTATTTAATTAAGTTACTCAATGAGATTAAATGGATGTTTAATAATAAAAATATAAGGATATTATTAATTATATTATGTTTTATTAATTACATTCCTAGAAATGTGAATTTAATTAATTGCATGAAATAAATTCATTGATTACTTGGGTCAAAGATATTTTATTTTGATGGGATGTTTTAATAATAATAATGTTAGAATATTATTATTATTAAATGTAATGCAAACACATTATTTAATTATTCTAAATAAATGGATGTTTTTAATAATGATAATAATATTGGGAGATTATTATTATTAATTATTTCACAAAGGAGTTTATTTAAATGGCGGTCAAACACAATTAAATGTGAAGTTGCTGTTTAACCAAGAACGTTAAATAAAAATCGTTGTTTAGTGGATTTTAATTAACGTTGAATTTTTAATTAAAGCGAACGTTACTTTTAACGCATTATCTTAATTGTGGCGGCTTCGCAATGAAGCATTTAATTAAACGGGAGTGTTTAATTAAATGTTTGGTTATAATTATTAGTTTTGATCATTATTATTATTATTATTGGGTAATTAAATAAGGGTTATGGTTGAATTAATTAATTAAATAGATGGTCGAATAATCCATTTAAGGATTTAAGTGTAATTAATCCTAATAATAAATATTTTTGACCATTATTATTGTTATTATTATTATTATATTCTTGTGAATGTTATTATAAATATAACATTAATGATGGCTTATAATATATATATATATATAGAGTGTAATATATATATTCATATAGATTAGTTGTAATATATATATATATGAATAAGAAAAAAATAAGTTTTTTTAAAAGAGGCACTGGGAAAGGGGGGCGTGACTCCCCCCTGCCCTTTTTCTTCTCCAATCACGCACCCCATGCGCATGGTGCCTTTTTTTATTTTTTTATCTATTCTTCTTCTTCTCCCCAAACCCGCACAAGAATCCTCCCTCTCCGGCGCGACTCTTTGCTGCACGAACAGCCCCCACAAACGGGGCTCCTCCTTCCACGGGTTTCCCGACTGCAGCATGCCGACGACTCTCCCTCCTCCGGGCGCGACAGACCTGCTGTGGTGTGACCTCAGATCACGGCTTCTCTGCGGTGTGATCCCGAGCAGATGAATTCCGCCTGGACAGTTCCCATAGCGCGACGCCCTGCTTCGGCTCCTCCCCACGGCACGAGTCCTCTCTTTCCCGATTCTCTTTCTCCCTCTATGCGAACAGGATCCCTTGGCAGAAACTCGCTGCAGCAGCACAACGGCCGGGGATACCCAAGGAACACAACCAACCCCTACCTGGATTCTCCTTCACGCATCGTTTCACCCAGATTTCTTCTTTGGTTTGGGTCGATTCATTAAGGAATATAATTCCTTGATATTGCTTCTTATCGCTTTTGCAGTTTGGGGTTGTTTTGATGCCCGGTTGAAATTACCTGAAACTCTTTGTTAGGGTTAGATAGACTCCTGTGTTCTCTTATTTTAAAGGTTGTGTGAGAAAAGTTTTGAGACCGTTGGACCACACTCTCACACCTGCGGATGAGCGAAATTATGTTTTATCACCGTTTGGGTATGAAAGTGTGTTTACACCACTCTAGTTCTTTGTATCTGGTCCTGTGTTGGTTTCGATGTTTTATCAATATATTGTTGTTTATGTTACAGGTTATATATACACATCACTTTTATGTGTATAGTTATATATATATATATACGCACATTAAAGTTGCGCACGTGCGACTGCGTGACCGATAAAGCAAGGTGTGTTAACCTTGTTCCACTCCGAGGGAAGACTAAAATCCAACATCCGAGTATATCGTCCTTCTCACCTTGAGGTAGGTGGTTTGTGCCTTTATGTAGAAAGTTGATGAGTATTTTGTGCAAATTCCACCAATACCCCTAAACGGGGTATTGCGTGTTACCTGTTTTCCTATGTTTTTTTCCTTCTTTGTTTGATTGCTGTAGTAGAGGGTTATGCTTGTGAGTAGAGTAATTTATTTTGTGCTCAGGTTGCTTTTCCATGCTTGTTCTGCCTGTTTGGAATTTTTCCAGTTTCCATGACTAGTCATAGGATAGTGTAAATGCTACTTTTTTTTTATGTTGTTGATCCTTAGAATGATAGCCAAGTAGTTCTTGAGGTTTACTTGGACGATACATGCACGCTATGCATGTTTATTTTCACTCGGGACTGTGAGAACCTAGAGTAGTATACCAAAGGGAGAATTGATGTAAGGGATTCTCCAAAGTGTCTATAAATACGATACGTGACCACAGGGGGAATTGATGATGAGTGATTCCCTAGAGAGTCTGTAGTTCCTTGACGCGGGCCACAGGGGGGGATGAGACGTTGAGTGCTTCCCCAGAGATCCTTTAGTACGATACGAGACTATAGGGGGAATTGACGGTGAGTGCTTCCTCAGAGAGTCTATTAATTTTATAGCTGAACCAGAGGGGTGAGACTATGTGTACCTCTTATAGGGTTTCTAGTACTGGTAGGTTGAACCATAGGGGTCAGGATATGAGAGATACCCATAGGGTTACCTGTTTCTTACCTGTTGTTGGCTATTTACCTGTGTACTTTATATGTTAGAACTGTGAATTGTAGCTATTGTGTATTTCCTATTTACTATTCCTGTAATTTACTTTCCATGTATTCATTAACTGTTAGGCACAAATCATTGGGTGGTTGCCTACTAGGACCTTGTCTCACACCTGTTTTGGACATGTTTTTTGGCCCAAGCAGACTATGTTGCTACATGTATAGATAAGGGAAAGCGCCCTTCTACTTCGGGTACCTAACTTGCTATGGAGCTGGAGAGCATGGGACCAAGCTAAGGCTTGTGATGCTGAGGAGAATTTTGGCTACCTTGTATTTCCTATTCATTGTTAATATATCACTTCCATCATGTTGTTTGGTTTGGATGTTTTATTAGAATTATGACATGCCATGCATCATATCTTCAGTTCCAGTTAATTACTATTTTATAATGTCTTCCGCTGTTAAATTCTGATGAGAATGTTGTTTACTGCTTATACTAATATATATTGTTTCCTTCCTTTAATTTCCATTCCCTATGAGGGCATAGTTCCCCCAACTACCTTACCCAAGGCCCTTGCTGCTAGTCAGCAGCCTCTGGCATTTGGGGGAATGCACTTGAGGTCATGTGGCGAACCGGGTACGGGCACCAGTTGAGTGGCTCTGGATTCGGGTCATTACACGAAGCCGGCCGGTCTTCCCTAGTGCGAGCAGCCCGCACTGGCGGGCCACTATTCTCCCACGCAGCACCTTCGGGTACCGCAGCCTTCTTCAACCCGACCGGCCGTCTTCCGGCAGGTTCGCCCGCGGAAGCGGGCCTCAATTCTCCGCAGTGTGGTGCCAAGATGTGATGTCGTTCTCCAGCTTGGATGGTCATGAGACCAGCTGGTTCTTCTTCAGCTGAGAGGCCTAGTTCTGTGCCACGGTCTCCTCTGCCCACATAGCACCCTATTCCGCGGTCCTCTAACGGGCCGGTGTGCGGCCGCTACTTATGTTGCCGCCTTCGGTTGTCGTCAACTCTGGTCACCGCCACCTCTTCCATGTCCGCCTCCATCACGAATAAAAACAATGATCAATGGAGGGTGATCATGCTGTGTTCGTTCGGCCCGCACCCTCCATGTTAGGTGATATCAGTTGGTCGAATACATCCCAAAGTATTCAACAAGAACGAGTTAATTTATTCACTTAAAATTACTCAAAACCCCTACCTCGATTTCAATAATGATTCACGTCAACGAGCCATAGAAGACGAGTGTTGCAGAGGTTGGGCGTCGCGTAATACGGACGTCGATTCCATTGACGTTGGGGTGCGTCCAAAGAGGAAGCATCATAGGAGAAGTTATTCATGTTCTTCATTGGAGATGTTCTTCATTGAAGAACGGTGTTCATCATCGAGAGAGGAACACCTTTCTTCTAATTCTCCATAGCCTCCCCCAATAGAATATCTATCAACGCAAATGAAATAATAGGCTCCCAATATTATAATAATATTTTCATGCCTTTCAATATATTTCAAACACATGAACAATTAATAAAATCATTCACTTAATTAATTTTCCATGGGTTTTCAATAATTCCAATGGTTTCATAAATTTAAAACATGGATGAGTTGGCACATTAATGGGATGCCTAGAGGTTTATAGGGTTAAAGGGGGTTAGGTGATCCTGTGGGCCCCATCATAGATTATCCTCCCATGGGAGGTTATGTGGGGTGTGGGCCCCACCTCCAACCTCCCTTTGGTGGATTTAACGACCACCATTAAAAATAAAATTTTGTACACAACAATTTTATTTAATTTTTTATGAAACCCCAAAATAAAAATTCTACTCCCGACCAAATGCAACTGCGGTAAAGGTCTCCTTAAGAGAATACAGAAACTGCAAGTTCATCGGTGCCCTCAGATATCAATTCCGAGTACTGGTTTAAAAGATAGAAAAACCTGCACGTATGTTTTTTGAACGTACCCGAACAAAGAATCATAAATTGATTCCAGGCACACCAGCCTTGGAATCAGGTGCCATCAGAAACTGCGGTCTTGTAAAATTCCAATGAAATTAAGAAAAATTTTCCTTGAAATTTCTAGGTCTTTACATTACCCCACCTCAGGAATTTACGTCCCTGTAAAGATACAACACACACTAGGGAAACAAATGATGGTAATGAGCACGAACCTGAGCCTCCCACTCCCATGTGCTCCTCTATAGGTTCTCGTGCTGCCAGGGAATGGGCACCAGAGGAATCGACCTTCCACGTAGGACCTTCTCTTGTCGATCCTCGATCTCCACCGGGACCTCTGGGAATGTCGCCCTATCATCGATGTACAGGTCCCCGTGGTCGATGATGTGGGATGGGTCGTGCATGTATCTCCTCACCTGAGATACATGGAAGACGTCGTGCACCCGATGTAACTGAGGTGGAAGGGACAGGTGGTAGGCCACCTCACCTACTCTACTAAGGACCCGGAATGGTCCAATGAAACGTGGAGATAACTTTCTCCCTCGACCTAATCTTCGTAGACCTCATCGAGGTGAGAACCGTAAGAAGACGTGTTCACTATCCTAAAACTCCAGTGGTCTCCATCCCCTATCAACATAGGACTTCAGTATTCTCTATGCAGTCTTCATCTGCTCCTGAATGTAAAGGCGTCCCATGCTCTTTACTGAGCCCTACTCTCAGATCGGTAGGAAGTGGGACGACTTGGTGAGTCGGTCGACCATCACCTAGATAGAGTAATTTTCTCTGGATGTACGTGGAAGTCCCATCATGAAATCCATGGATATCCCGTCCCACTTCCATACTGGAACCTCTAAGGGTTGTACCAAGCCTGCTGGTACCTGGTGCTCTACCTTCACTTGCTGACAAGTGAGGCACTGTGAAACAAAGTCTACAACTGTTTTATTCATACCTAGTCACCAATGTTATCGTCTGAGGTCCTAATACATCTTCGCCACTCCTAGATGTACTTCTACAGGGGAAGTGTGGAACTACCTCAACACCTCCTCCTGTAGTGCAACTGGTACCATGGTACTTCTTATGAAGAGGTTGACGTGCTCCCCACCTTCAGAAAACCCATCTGGTGCATGTCCTAAGGATATCTGAGCACATCACATCTCATAGTCAATGTCCCCTCGTTGTACCTCCCTAACTCACTGAAGAAGTGGAGGAGTGACTATGAGAGACTGAAGAAAGGCTACTCCATCTCTATCCACAATGGATATATGTAATGCGGATAGCTGCTTGGTAGCCTCTTATAGCAGATGAATGCCTGGACTTCTGCTGAGAGCATCTGCTACAACATTTCCCCTTCCCAGGAGTATATACTATCTCAAAGTCATAGTCCTGGAGGAACTCGAGTCATCGCTGCTGTCTCAGCTGCCGAGAACCATACGCGACCATTGCTCGTTCATGCATAAGTACACACCTGAGTCCGGTCCCTGATGCGTTGCAGTAAACAACATATCCAATTCCGTCCTCCAATAGCCTCAAGATGGGTGCACTAGTCAACCTCTGCTTTAGCTCTAGAAAGCTCTGCTGGCATCTCTCTGACCACACGAAGGGTTGCCCCTTCTTTTTCAACGCTGAAATTGGTGCTGCATCTTTGGAGAATCTGGCACAAAGGTATGTCTGGCCGACTCTTGAGTGATCGACTGCAACCACTTATGCATGCTTCCATCCTGTGCTGACTGGGGTTTCCTTTTCTCTGACCATGGAAAAACCATCCCAACGTTGTAGTTAAACCACATCCTTTTTTCCTAATACATTCAATCTGTTAATGAACTGTGGTTGCCCAGTCTATACCCAAACTAACGTCGTAAGGCCTCGACGCTGCCACCAAGAGGTTCTAACCGAAACTCTCACCTCAAGGGTCAGATCACATAGTCATTGTAAGTGTGATTATCAAGTCTCCTCCTAAAGGTATCTCTAGACGTGAGGGTCAAGTGAACGGTTTAACCGAAAACTCTAGGTCTGGGACAAGATTCGGGGAAGGAAGGAATGATTGGTACCTACGTCTATTGATACGACACCTAGTAGTAGACACAGACCGTACCTCAAATAATTCTTAGATTAATTGGGTCACACTCCTTGACATCATGTAACTACTATATTCCTCTGCCCTCTAGCTCCATGAGCCTAGTGGGGACTACAAAGGCGTGTTGTTTTAACATGTCAAAATGTTCACCACATCATGCTGCTCTCCTGGCTCTGCTTCCACGTCTACTGCACTGTAGATTCATATGTCCTTAACACTTCCTCTTCTCGAATAATTTTACATGCTCAAGTCTCTGAGACTAGTGCCATTTCACATCTTCCCACTACTAACATTCACTGGATGTATCTGCTAAGACAAAGAAAATTCAATCACAAAGGTTCTCTATAGAACTCTAACATAAGTAGGAATGCATAAAGGAAAAAGTGTTGGCTCAGATGTCCTTAAAAACACCTCACTCAGAGGTTCGAGCTCTAAATCACTGTTCACATCTTGTTCTTCGAGTCCCAGGAATGGTCGGTACGCCTTGATGAATACCCAACAACCGACACGTTGTCCTGCAAAAGCTGTATAAGCTCAAGAAAACTCTCAGCCACCTCCTCAAGCCTGTCCTCAGCTGCCTATGGGTCGGGCTCGCCTCGGAACTTGAGGGATATCCGGTGCTGAAACACATGTAAGGCACTAAGCCTACAAGTGTCCTCTACCGGTACCACTGGTAGTGTCTTCTGACCAACAGGCTATGATATAGCTGGCACTCTGCCCGAAGGTACCATCTCGGAAAATGGTCCATGTATCGAATCATCATCATTATGCTGACCAACCTCATGGTCACTCACTGAAAATTATTAGTATCTAAGATCAACATATACTCTACTTGTGTCTCAACTAGGAGGAAAACCCCAGTAATAGCCTCCATCCAGTCCTCTGCTACTGTAACTCATGAAACATGCTCTGTCGGCGTGCATCATCTGCTAGTACGGCTGGTGGCATCTGCTGACCAATGGGTGGTGGTGCTGCTGGTACACCACCTAAAGGTGCCAACATAGTAAGAGGGCCCTGCACTGGAGCCTCGTCGCTCGGTGGGCCATCATCTTGTACTGTCTCAGGAACCCTAGCTGGATGTCTTCGTAGTGGAATCCCGATAAGGAACAGGTGCGCCACGGTCAAAATGTTTTACCTGGTGAGCTAACTCAAAGAGACCAGAAAGGAAACTCTTTAAACACACATGAAATTAGTGTTTCTGTGCATTAAGATGGAAATTAGAGGTCAGGGTCTTAGTGTATGAATACGTCGGCCGTCGTACCAACACTGGACTCTGTAGACTGAAAACCATACTCAATACTCTTAACACTATTTCTTCACAGAAAATAAAGATCTGAGTCCTATGTTCTGCGGTAGAACCGACTCCTCTGATACCAATTTGTCACGACCCTTCCTTGGGGCCCATGCCGTGACTACCCAAAGCCTGCCTTCCATAGGCCAGGGGCTGGCGACTAGCACCAAAGGTGTATATCACTAAACTGAGAAGGCATTGCCTTTATGAAAGTAAACAAACACAACAAATTATGCAACATGATTTAAACACTAAGTGAATACTGTATACATAAAGTAGTGCTGAAAGTAAAGGGGGCTAGAAGTACATGCCCAAAAGTAAAGTACAGGTACAACGGAAAACAAGTAGAACTGAAAAAGGGACAACAGCTAAAAAAGGGCAGCTCCTAGAACTTCTGCTGAGTATCCTACCTGAAGGGTAGGTATAGATATCCACCTCAGCACTCCACATCCATCGGTCAGCTCCGTGTACCGTCTCGCCGGGTGGTCCACCTCCAGGTACCAACCGGTCCTGGATCACTCTCAGCCACCATCAACGTTGTCCGTCATCTGCATCCAATACAACCAAGTGCGGGCATAGCCCATGCAGGGGTGAGTATAACGATACTAAGTATGGACCTCGAGACCCCCAAAGGTCTCCCAGAATCCTAAAAGGATAAACCGCAGAAGAAATATACAACCACAAAGTATCAACTATCCCTACTTAGGTATATGCCCATAAATATACCTATGTTATCAATAACAGTTCAGCCCCAACTCTCGAGCCCAAACATAACCCAGCCCACACAGGACGAAAGGTCAATCACATCAATGATAATGATTTAAAGTCAAGACTCAGCTCACATAGGTATACATCTTTCATATAGAGATAGAGAAGATCAGATGTAGTCAATGATTCATCTAAGTTGTCGGACCCACACAGGATATAAGACCAGCTAAGCTGTCAGACCCACATAAAATACAAGACCAGCTACTCTGTTGGACCCACACAGGATACAAGTACAGAGGTCAAAGTGTCGAACCCACACAGGATACAAGAACAGTTACTCTATCAGACCCACACAGGATACAAGTACAGAGGTCAAACTCCAGGACCCACACAGGATACAGGAACAATAGTTGTCGCTGTCGAACCCACGGAGGATACCAGTACAGTAGTCATCACTGTTGAACCCACAGAGGATTCCAGTACAGTAGTCGACACAGTCGCACCCAGCTATAGGGTTCCCGCACACAACACGCTTGATTCCGGGAGGGTCCGCTTCTCGAGCAAAGGGGTCGATACAACAACTATCACGAAGTCCAGAGCTGATGTATCTCGAAGTTACCTCTCAACAAAAGGAACCCAACGCGATAGATGGTGCATCAATCAGATGCCCGGTCTGAGAGTTATTGGCTTTTCCGTTCAAGGGGCCCGGTTGAAATTATGCTCATTCCAATCCCATCCATTTTCCAAAGTTTTTAAAAACACACTTATATTATCGCAAAAGGACCATCTTGTCACAAGGATCCCAATTCCGCATACGGTGCATCGATCGGATGCGCAGTCTAGAAGATATTCGTGTTTAAGCGAAACGGGCACAGCCCGTCAAGCCCAATGGGCTGGCGGGTCGGCCCGACTCGGTTTCGTGGGTCCGACCAGGCTGGGGGGGTCGTCCCGGACCGGTGGGCCATGGCCGGGCCTAGCGGGGAGCAGCGCAGCACGGCCGGGTGCGGCACGGCCTGGGGCGGGTCGCGGGTCAGCCAGCTGGCTGAGCAGCGCCGCCCCTCCTGCCCGGCCGGTCGAAGCCGGCCAGTCTTCCCCAGTGTGAGCAGCCCGTACATGCGGGTCTTTGTTCTCCCACGAAGCACCTTCAGTTGTCAAGGCCTTCTTCAACTCGGTCAGCCACCTTCCAGATGGTTTGCCCGCTGAAGCGCCCCGCGGAAGCAGGCTACGGTTCTACGCAGCTCTACGCCAAGAGGCACTGCGGTTCTCTAGCCTGGCCAGCTTAGCTGGTCAGTTCTCTCAGGCCGGCCGGTCGTGAGACCGGCGGGTTCTTCTTCGGCCGAGCGGCCCAATTGCAGGCCGCGGTCTCCTCCACCCACGATGTACCTAGTTTCGCGGTCTCCTCCACCCGTGCGGCACCCAGTGTCACGGTCCTCTAACGGACTGGCGCGTGGCCACCGTTGCCGCCGCCGCATTCAGTCAGCACCAACCCCAGTCACCGCCACCTCTTCGATCTCCACCTCCATCATGAATGAAAACAAGGATCAATGGAAGGTTTTCAGACCATGTTCATTCTCCCTGAACCCTCCATGTTAGGCGATAGTAGTTGGCCAAATACATCCCAAAGGATTCGACAAGAACGAGATAATTTATTCACATAAAATTACTCAAAACCCCTACCTCGATTTCAATAACGGTGCACGTCAACAAGCCGCAGGAGACGAGCATCATAGAGGTTGGTCATTGCGGAATACAGAAGTCGATTCCATTGACGTTGGGGTGAATCTGAAGAGGAAGCGACGTTGGTGAAGTTCTTCGCATTCTTCATCAGAGATGTTCTTCGTTGAAGAACAGTGTTCTTCGTTGAGAGAGGAACACCTTTCTTCTAATTCTCCAGAGCCTCCCCCAATAGAATATTTTCCAACGTAAATGAAATAATAGGCTCCCAATATTATAATAATATTTCCATTGCTTTTAAAATATTTCAAACACACGGAAAATTAATTAAGTGATTCACTTAATTGATTTTCCATGGGTTGGCAACAATTACAAGGGTTTCATAAATTTAAAACATGGATGAGTTGGAAAATTAATGGGAATCCCAAAGGATTAAGGGGTTAAAGGAGGGTTAGGTTCTCGTGTAGGCCCCACCGCACATTATCCTCCCATGAGAGGTTATGTGGGGTGTGGGCCCCACCTACAACCTCCTTTGGTGGATTTAACCACCCCCTTTAAAAATAAAATTGTGTACACAACAATTTTATTTAATTTAGTATGAATCCCAAAAATAAAACTTCTACTCACGACCAAACACAACTACGGTAAAGGTCTCCTTAAGTGAATACCGGTGCTGCGAGTTCATCGTTGCCCTCAGATTTCAATTCCGAGTACCGGTTTAAAATATAGAAGAACCTGCACGTACATTTATAGAACATACTTGAAAAAAACTTCAGAAATTGATTCCAGGCACACCGGGCCTCGGAATCAGGGTCCGTCAGAAACTGTGGACTCGTAAAATTCCAAAGAAATTAAGAAAACTTTTCATTGAAACTTCAGGGTCCTTACATATCTTTTATGTACATGAATTCACATCCTATATATATTCTCCTAAAATTTATCCTAGTTAAGTTTCATTCTTAATTACCTTTGTATTTACCTTACCTTCTTTTAAAAGGATGTTTTGTTATCTCTTTTTATGATATGAGTTTTTAAAAAAGTCATTTTCAAATTTCAAACCCTTTATTTCTGATTGCATGTTAAAATAGTGAGAAAGAAATTTATTAAACATCAGGAGAATGTAACACCTAGATTTTTTATTTTAAATAAATTTAATATCTCTTAAATCTTGTGAAACAAGGAACATGAATATTTTAAAAGATGAAAAACGTTTTTGATAGTGCATATATCACATTTCACCGACATCAACGACCCAAAAAATATATTATTTAAATACGTCCATTATAAAAATGATATTTAATTGGATGGTATGAATAAGATTAAATAATTTATGAAATATATATAATGTTCCTACCCAATATAAATTAATTAATAAATTTTTAATAAACAATCACTAAAACTTTAATAAAGATATTTCATTCTTCAAATAAATAAGTTTTCAAAAATAAAATTTATTTCTCTTAATGAGAAAATATTATAATTAATTTTTAGATATTTTAGAAATGTTGTATCATAATACGAACCTGAAATTTTAATTTAGGATATTAGTGTTAACTTAGGGGGAATGTTTTCAATTTTTTGAAAAATATTATTATTTCAGTGAAGATTGAAAAATAACTATTTTTGTAAAATTGAATTTTCATTTTAATTGATTAAGTAATTTAACAGTATCATCCTTAATTTAATATGATTTCACTGTAACATAAGTATTATTTAGTTATATTTAATTCAATTAATTACATTTAAATCTTCTTTACACTATATTTTAATATAACATTTTTTTTACGCTTAAAAACTCAATTTTATTTTGAAAACTATTTCTTAAAGCATAGTGTTCTGATTAAATTAAAAAAAATAACATTGTATAATTTAAGTAAAATTAATATATTTTTTATCTAATTATATGAATTTTAATTCATATCTTGATTACTAAGTTCTATATAGTTAATATAATATCATCTAATGCTTGAAAAATGATTTTCCTGAAAATCTATTTTTGTCAAAATTTTCAGGTTTATTGTAAAATTAAATTATACCAATTATAGTAATTGATTTAATTAAAATTTATATAGTATTTTTAGTCATAATAAATAATATTATATAATAATTTAAACTCAATTTTTTCCTAATGATCAATAAATACAGTAAAATTTATTTCTCACAATTTATTTTAAAATGGGTGTTTGCTTGTTATAATCACTTGTGTTAAAATTATTTTTATAAAAAATATAATTTTTAATGAATAATTTTTTTTCATATATAGAAAAATTGGGTATAAATTATATGTTAGATTTATTTTTATTTTATGATTAAAGGATTAATTTCCATGGTTAAAAATCTAGTCACCATGGGTAAAATTAAATTAGTACAAGTAAATAAACATATAAGGAAAGGGAATAAAATGTTCAAAACATGTTTATTTTTATACGGGGGAGGTTTTAATAAACCTTAAAATCTATTAAATTCAATTTTGTTAATTTTTGAGGCACTTGGAGTGTGATTGAATTCCCATTATTGAATAGTTTTGTCTATTAACAAAAATGACATTCCTACTCAATTATAAAAGGCCACTAACTCCCCTAACATTTTCACACCTCTCAAAAATTTTCAGTGAAAAAAAAAACATCCAAAGTATCTCACCAAAAATATTAGGCACAATATAGATTTTATATTATTCCAAAATTACTTGCCCTAGTGTCCTTAAGTGGATATCCAAAAGAGGCTTCTCTAAAAGCTGGTAATAGTCTTAATGAAGCTCTTCCATTTTATTTATAATTTTTCTACCATAAATTATTTATTAACTTTTACTATAAAAAATCACCAATATATTAAATATATTAATATTTTTTTTATGTAAGTGGAATAAACTATTTCTATTTCCTCTCCTATAAAATGGGAAACCAAATGGTCGAACATTTTTATAGAAGACTACCCCTCGCGAATTGATGTAACACTTTTTCCATTAACACCTATCATGGTTGGAAATAATAATGATTTAATGTATATATAAAATATTTATGATATAATTATACTTATTTAATTCTTATATCAAATATACCTTCTTACATTACATTACATTTACAATACAATGACGTCACTCATGTGTACGGTAGACAACCGCCTCACAAAGAAATATGATTCATTTCTCACTAATGTTCTACATGGATGTTAATAATGTAAAATTCAATTAATATATGTGATATATATATAATTATATTGATTTTATAAAATTAATATTTCATCTATTTCCTTACCCTTTCACAAGTTAATGAGATGATAACATCAGTCTTGTATACATTGGACCTACCATCTCCATTAAGCGATGTGATGCATTCTGCATGATCAAATTTATGTAATGATTATAAAAATATACCTAATTAATAAAATTATATTTATATAATTAATATAATTCTGTAGATGATAAAAATATATAATCTACTCAAAAAATTATAACTTTTATGTTAAAACATGCATGAGTGAAGAAGGCAGTTAACAGACAAAGTAATAGTAATAATGAATGATTATTAACAAACAAGTGATAAGATGTTATAAAAGGATAATACGTGATATTATAAATATTAATATGGTTCTATAACACGTTAATAACATGCATAAAACCTCTTCAAAATAGTCTAAATCACATTCAACCAAAATGAAGCATGTGGTTAAGGATTTTGTCTCAACTTCCTTTCATTGAGGCATACTATACTGCTATACATAAAAATTTATTTTCATATGGTGTATATAATTCTCCTATTAAATGTAATTTCATGAATAATTAATAATTAATGTTATTTTAATTTTCAATTTTAATTATTTCATCATAGGGGGATTTACATACAAATTACCATGTGGTAATGAATTTCATAAGTCAATTTATTTTCATTGGGATATATTAATTATTCATTGAAGTAGATATTCATATATTATTTGTGTAAATAATAATTATTACATTATGTTGTATTTAAACATGTTTTATGTTGAATTAGATTTTATACACATTATCAATTCATTGATTAATTCTCACTTCAACTTTATGATAGCTGTAAGGGTTGGTCCTCTCAAATTGTATTCTTTGGGACATATGTCATGTTATTAACATATATTCTTTGATGAGGTGTATCTACATTACCTTTGATACATTATAAAATTAATATATTTATATGAATTGTTTTTAATGTTTCATTTGTTGTTTTTCCTTTCATGCAGTCTAGGATTCAAAATTTTCAAAAGTGGTAAGGATTTTATGTATCAACATCCTTTTAATTAGGAATGTATAAACATGAATTTACATTAATGTAATGTTTTTTTAACTTTATAATAAAACTATTTAATTTTATTATCATATTTTTAGTCATGATGTATTCACGTAAAAGTACCATTTTACCTTCTGTTGTACTTAAAATGATTGAGAAAAGGGTTTTTTAAAAAGACAACTTCATTTTCTTCTTTGGATGAAAATAATTTTTCTTCCTAATCCATTATTACTAAAAATGATTTATATTAAATTTTAATATTATTTTAATAATTTATTATTAATAATAATTGGATTTTACATTGTTTTTTTAATAGAATCTTCAAATAATTTTCATAACAACGCGATTTTAAATTTTCTTACAAAAATATTAAAGGAATTTTTGTTTTAACATTCATGGAATGAAAAAAAACTTTTTTCATCATTAAAAATCATTTCATTGAATCTTATATTTTAAATTTGAAGGTAATTTTTAAATAAAATAGTATTCCTAATGTTTTGGATATTTTAATTTTTAAAAGTGATTTTTAAGGTGAAAAGATTATTTTTCTTAATAATATTTTTATATACCTTTATTTGTAATTCTATTCATAAACAAGAAAACCCATTTAGTTTTCATATAATCCACTATAAATATGATTTAATTATTGCATCATTATTCTTTATCTATATGGTTTATGATTAGTTTGTTCAGGGAAAGTGTTGAAGTTCACTTTCCTGATTAATTTTTGCAATCAATTGGTTTCCCTTGAAATATTCACTTTCTTTATCATTGGAAATTACATTTCCCCAAAATATTCATATTAATTATCCTGAAAACCCATATTACATGAAAATTATATAATTTATACATATGGTATTTTCATTGAAAGTTATTTGAATGACTTGGGAAATTATTATTAATCCATATTCCTAACTCAATTCATAAATTTATATATAAGCCATATATTTTATGAATCAAATTGATTATTCGATATATGAGGAATGCGTTGGAAATTAAGTTGTGGGTGGGGTCTGATTATAGATAGATTCTTAATGAATTTGGTTCTTCAGGATATGAATTAGTTGGATAGCCTTTTTAAAATGGGTTTTGGGTGTATACCTACCCCTCAGTTATATTGTCTTGCAATAATAACTTGATCATAAAGGTATCATGATTCTGAAGATATTGAAATGAAATATGTAATCGATTCCTTCATTAAAAATTAAATTATTAATTTCCATGATATTATTTCATTGATTTCATCCCTGGATTCATTTCATACTAATGTTATTGATTAAATGGAACGTGTGTTCAGTTATTTAATTTTTCATATTTATTATTACTTATTTATTAATTATAGATATGTTATTGATTAAATGTAATGTGTGTTTATATATTTAACTCTATGTATTTATTATTCCTTATTGATCATGATTTATTTACTCATGATGGCTTCCACTATATGTAATCCTGACTATGAATTTCATCTCACCCTTAATTTGTCCCATTTCACAGGAATCCATGAAATGTAATATGAATAATATAAAATAATATTCTAGTGTGAATAATTATATTACCAAAATAATATTATATATTAATTTTTTTATTCCAATGAATTAAGGGAATCAAGAATATAACTATTTTACCAAGACTAATAATATATTATCTCTATTGGGATGCTATCTCTTTTACCTAGTACCAATTTAATAAAGTAGTCACTGACTCTGGGATACTAGGAATTGGGTATTTTCAATGGAGATTGGGACTCCATGTTGTTTTATCACTTCCCTTGGGTATATATTTGAAATTTTGTCATGAGAGAAATATTCCCTATTTGAATTGAAATGCACTAACTTTGTATTGTGATAAAATACTACCTGGAATAAATTATTTCTTTTATATTTTTTAGGGAATCCTCTGATAAAATCCATCGTTATTTATTCAAATTTCTATCATAGTATTGGAATTGGATGTATCATAGCCTTAGATTTATATCGTTCATCCTTGGCATGTTGGAATGCAATACATCAAGATTCATATTATACAATTTCCTTATTTATGTTATCATATCAAATGTTTTTATTTAGATATTGTATAGATGAGTTATTCCCAAATGAATAAAGAAGAATGAATTTTTTTTTAAAAAATTTACATTTTCATCTATGGTTTTGATGGAACACATATTCGATTTCCAAACCTTATAACTCTATATTTAGAAAAGTTAAAGTCTACAATATTTGTTAACTTTATCCATCGCACCTAATCATCTTTCCAGGTGTCGAAGATATTCTTAAGAATATATAGTTGATTAGTAATTTGAGAAGATATATTGAAGTTCATTTTGTTATTCCCATGTACATCCATTGAATATTGAAGAATATTGGATCCCTTGTAATCCTTATAATGGATAGGGTTGTGGGACCCTTTGTAATCATGATTTTTTTCTAGATTTTTCTCCTTCATATGATGGTAATGAATTGAATAATTATAATCCATTATATGTTATAACCACTTTCGTTTGTAAATATTCACATCATTTTTTGTGAATATGCACACCTGAATTTTATGATCTTTATATATGTCACACTTCTCTCAATAGAGATAATTTCACAAAATCATCAATGTGAAGATCACTACAGTCAATTCTAGATCTTTTGTTGGGTTATTCAACTCATTGATCTTTAATTGTCTGGAGGAATAGAATATCACTTTTTTATCTTGCATTAGTACACAACCTAATATCATTTTTTTATGCATCACTGTAGGTCACAAATACTTCTGTAGTGGTGGGTATTGTTAGCATCGATGTAGTGATTATCCACATATTTAACTCTATAATTCTTTTAATACATTCATTAGTTTATAAAATATTTACCCCCTTTAGAGTTAGCTTTGTTATTGAGATTAGAAATTGAAAAACTTTTCTCATGAATCGATTATTATTAATAGATAATCCAAGGAAACTGTGGATTTTCATCAAAGATGTTGGTCTAGGTCATCCTTCAATTAATTTTTTTAAGGATCTATAGGTATCCCATTGTTGGTGATAGCATGTCCTTAGAATAGTACCTTCTCCATCCAAATTTTTATTTACTATAATTTTAATTTACCTTTTCCTTCCACACAATCTTCTATATGAAATTCAAATTATCCAAATATTCCTATTTGATTTTCTAGTAGATAAGTTTTTCTATAAATACTACCACAAATTTGTAGAGGTCACCCCTGCTACTCTATTCATAAATTCCAGGAAAATAGATTGAGAATTACTGAGTCTAAATGGAAGCAAAATAGAGTCATAATATATGTAACATGTATGAAAATAAGTCTTTAGTATATCATAATTCAATAAAATTATGTGATAATATTCTAATTGATGATAGAACTTGGATAAGTACTGATCTCCAACTATTTGATCAAACAAGTCATAAATCTAATGTAGTGGATTACAATTCTTTATCAGGATCTCTTTGAGCTCACAATAATCAATATACATGTGCATTGACCCATACTTCCTATTAATGAAAAGGAAAGGTGAACCCCATAATTAAAAAAATGTTCATATAAACCCTTTATATTGATTATTTTATAGATTCTTATTCATCTCTTGAAGTTCAATATTGGACATTCTATATAGACTCTTAGATATTGTAAAATCTATTTCTATATGACTAGTTGAGAAATATAACTCCCATATAAGAGTAATACCATTAATTTCATAATGAAATAGATTAGAGAAGTACTTTATAAAGGGAATCCCATCAAGGATGTACTTTTCAGTGGTTTCAATAATTTGAGCTAGATATGCTTACTCAAAAGAAAATAACATCTATTTAGGAGATTATTATAAAGAAGGATATTCAATCACTTCCATGGAATGTTATATAACCATAGGGTGATTTGTGACATATATGGTGATTTCCTTCACTCAAAAATTTATTTTGGATCTATATAAGGATAGCCAATACCTTACTAGACTTTTATCAAGTTCCACTAAAGGGAGTATCATGAGGTTCCTTGGGAAGTTCAGCCCGAAAATTTGGATAGGGTGGGAGTAAAATATTGGGGAAAAATTATTTCCCCATTTTAATTTTTCCTATATTTCTCTATATGAATGTTTTTATGTGATGTTTGAATATTTATACATAACATGCATGAAATGAAAGATTGTGTAGAACCAAAATTAAATAGTATATTTACTATCCTTGAATGATTAACAAGCATACATGTAACCAATTCATTATCAGAATCCACTTTCATAGTTGTGTAGTATAAGGCTATCCTGTATCTCTTGGACTTGAAGGATATTTTCATAAAATGTTACCAAAAAACATTGGTATAATGTATTAATTTTAATAGTTTGCTTTTTCTTTGTAGTTGAAATATTTTATAGTAGGCTGAGGTTTTATTGGAGAATTCCTTTATTCTAAAAAACTGGCGAGTTTATCCCAAAAATATTTGTTAGATAGGTTCCTTTATTACCCACACCTAATTAATTTTCATCCCCCCTTTAGGAAATTGCAGAGATTATTTGTTCCATAATTTTTATAATTGAGATTATGGGATTTATCTCCCCCACAGTATTTCTTTTTCACACATCCAAAATTAAAATCCATTATTTGGTTACTATATTCTGAACTTTGACAGTGTTTAGATTCACCAATATCAATTTAGATTTTATGGAAACATCTGACAATTTTATCTTATCTATCAATGCCTCAAATCTCCATGGATTGTCATAGACTCGGCTTTGGACCACCAATTAAGTGGTAAAAATTAGATTAAGGTTCAATGAAAAAGCTAAAGGCATATTGTGAAGGTATTGTGAAGTTCATCTCATACACCATAATGGATTTATCTACCTTTTACTTGAGGCCTAGAAAATCCATCACCATTTTTAGTTGAAGGGTAAAAGTAAATAATTTACTTAAAAAATATTCCACACATTCTTTGTACTCTATCCCGTCAATATCCTCTATGGGATTCAATATTTTTATCTATAACCACGATTGATCAACATATGCTTCTATATAATAAAAAATCAGCAAGACCTTATCTTTATCATAACATCAAATGATATAGAATATCTTTTCAATGAGTTTGATCCATTTCCCCATGATTAATGTCTTTTTAGATCCACTGAAAGATAGAGTCCTTTTCATATAAAGGTCTTCGTTTCAACATTCTCTTTCTTATAGGTATATTGTATTTCCCCTTGACTAAATTTTCTGTTATGGTCATGAGTAAATTGTGAAATAAGTTTCATTAAGATTTTGAATCCTTCTCTCTAAGAGTTGGGATTCACATTAGGAAAACCGTTACATTTCGCATCGCATTTGTTTTTTATGTGGTTCCTCCTATTCCATACCATTGGAAAAAATAAGGGGGAAATTAGGGATGAAAATTTTACTACTAATGATAAAATAAAAGGGAAATTATTAAAATTGAAGGGATGACCCATATATGATATATATTCCCTAACCTATGAATTTATAGGTCTCAATCTATGTTATTTTTGATCTATTTCCTAAAATAAAAATCTCATCAGAATTGTTGGTCCCTTTATAAGGGTTCATAAGGATATTTGGAATTTACCAAAACATATACTCAGATAGTGTCAAACTATTTGTGTATAAAGGCTTCTCTATTAGACACTAAGAAATGATTAATTTAAATCTCAATGGCTCTTTATGAGTTTATTACCCCTAGGTACTACTTTATTAGAGACACATTCACTTGAAGTTTCTAGAGAGTGATTATTTTATTGGAAACCACTAAATCTAAAATTTCCCAAAATATAAGGATGTTTTCCTAGGTTCGGTCTTATACATATGGTTTAACAATAGTATTCAATTCCTAATACATAAAAATAACTATACTTTCCTCTGATACCAACTATGAAAACCCATCTTTTAATATACATTTATTTATGATTTATTACATAATGTTACCCATAATAAAATCATTGAATATCCTAAGGCCTACTGTCTTTGGGAAATTAGGTACATAACACAATAACTTGAAACATGTGCATGAAAAAATTATTTAAAATATACATAACATGCCCTTTGGTTCCTTTGAACTTCTAAAACAAGACATGATAACCTGGGGACATACATAAGAATTGGGTGAGCTATAATGCCATGTATGTTAGTAAACAAAGAATATAATAAGGTAAACTATTACATGTGAGTCAATAGGAATATAAAGAAAATATAAGAGGGGTAATAATAATAAACATTAGCATCAAATCAGTATATAAGATGACCACATAAAGGGGACAAGGGATTATGGAAATAATATAAACCATTAAATTATAAGAATAAGTCAAGTTTAGCCACCAAGACATCATAATATAACATGATCAGGATAACCTCTCATGAAATATACTGGAAATATCATGTGATAAAAACATTACCCAATGCGTTGGAGGGTTATATAATTCTGGCCCCACTATCGCATTCATATCATGTACATGTATAAGTATTCCATATAGATCATACAATATAAGGATATTTTTTACCATTTTGAATCCCATGATTATTGAGTGTGGGTTTTATACATTGAATTACCTAATAAAATATGTATAGGTAGATATATTTTAATACCTTTATTTTTAAATTGGTTTGTATTTTTACATTACAAATTTTTTGAAATGAAAGTAAATGGAAAAGTTCAGCAACATAAAGAGACTGCATGATAATTCATGGAAGGGTTTAATAAGATTTAAAGGGGACACTCAAAAATTTTAAATCTCAATTAAATTGTGTGACATATGCAAAAACATATATCGACAAAAAATTGAAAATCTAAATGCATAATTTATAAAGAAGGTGATTGAATAAAGAGGAGGAGGAGAGGATCCATGACCACGAGAGGGTGCTTTTAAATTCATGGGAAGATATTCTTAAGAGATTTGGAACACATTGGAATGGATCTATAGAGTTAAATTAATTGTAGATTCATTATTTTAGGGGTTTGAGTAAATAGAAATAAGGGGTTCAGAAGGTTTTTATATGAAAAGGGAGGAGAACTCTATATTAATTTCTAAACATTGGTTTTGGAATCTATTTAAAGAAAAAACATTCCCGTTGTTTTTCCCATGGTTTATATCAATGTTGTGAAACCCCAAGCTTCCACGGTATGCTTCTCTTTGAATAATACAGTAGCGTGTGTTGTACGCAACTCTGAGTTCTAACACCCAACACAACCAATCAAACTAGCCGTTATGAATAGTAATACAAACTTTTTCAAATTTTATAAATTTTATCTTTCAAAATGGACTTTATTTTTGGATATGGAATCTCGAAATTATCTTAGGGTGAATTTTTGGTATTTTTCTGAAAAAATCCAATTTTTAATGAATAGTGAAAAAACATTGAGTTATAGTTTAAAACCGAATTTTTATTTAAATAATTATTTATTTTATTTAAATTTAATTAAGGTCAAAATAGATACATAATAACTATATAAGTTCAATATAATTTATTGGAGTTAGTTTAGAATAATTTTAGATATATAAAAATTTTATGGAACTTTTCACCGTCTTTTACTGACATCCTAGGAGAATTTGGAAATTCACATAAAACAAAATTTTAACGCTTCTGTGAGTGGAATTTCAAAAATCCGAGAGACACAGTTAATATCAAGGAGTAAAATGTGGTTGAATGAGATGAAAATAATTTTTGGTGAATAGTAACTTTTTACTTTTTTTTTACCATGGTTAAAAGTAAATCGGGAAATCAGGGGTAAAAATGATATTAATATTACACTGAAACATGTCCTAATTCTATTGGAAAAGTGTATCTCGACCAAAAGAAACCTTAGCAATAAAATATTATCATTTAGGTACACTTGGATTAGATTAGGATATTTATTATTATTTAATTCAAAGAAGAGTTAAAAGAGATAAAATCAATGTTTAATAACTAAAATTTTTTTAATATGGGGTTATACTTAAGATAAATTCGATTATAAATATTAATTCGAAATATAAAACGATTTCCTACATAATGGTATTTTATTTATAATTTTTAGACATTAAATATGTTAATTTATTTATGACACAATGGTGATGCAGTCATTACTTAATTAATGAAATATTAAAATAATTGATATTACAAATATGAAAATAAATGTAATATGAGACTTTTTATGAATTACACTAATTTTCTAGGTTAATATGACATATTATGATTGGTTATATAAATTTATTTCGAAGTAATAATGTTGTTATGAAATTATCAAAAACAAAATACCCAATAGTGTCAAAATTGTCATAGAAGAGTTTTTAAAACAAATATTATATTATTAATTGATATTATATTACTAAAAACCTAATGTTCGGCCAAAGGACTTATATAATGATAGGTGTATCGTTAATGTACCACTTTGGGGTCTCTTGGAGGTATATAGTAATTTTATTAAATATACAATATAAAAATACAAAGAGACATGGTAAATGTCAAACAATTTAACTCAGAGTTAAATATAAATTATAAGGTTAAAATAGTAAACCAAACCTAACTAAAATCTATTGGTTGAAATTATTTCGACCCATCCCCACATTAAAATTTAAATAATCCACTTTGGATCCATTAGAAACCGAATATGAATTTATTATAAAATAATATTTCTAGTTTTTCCAAAGGAGCCCCCACCCCTCTTATAAAAGGGTACTCCCCCTTCTCTCTAATTTACACATTCAAAGCCTTTTGTCTTGGCCAAACCCTGACCAAATATTATATAAACTTCCATCACTTCAACCTAGAGGCAATAGTTTGATCAGAAAGCCAGCCTATGAAGCCCTTTTGATCAAATGAAAAGGAGGAACGTGAAGAAGACGTAATGTTTTCACCACTATCTTTCAAGTTCCTTTCTTCTTCAACTTCTTCTTTATTTGTTATTTCCATTATAAAATAATAACTCCAGTATATTTTATATACTGTTATGTTATTATAGATATTGTACAACCATATTCAGTATTTTATCCATCCTTTGAATGACATGTCACTATACGTGTGTACGTACGGCCTACCGTCTCCACGTCGTGGTGTAATTGTTTTTCAATACATTATTATTTGGATGGGTATAATAATAATGTTTAATTCATGTATATAATAAGTATAACATGATAATTATTCTTTATATATTATATACCATCCAATTATATATGATTTTAATATCAAAAGAATGATATTATCGCTCGTGCGGACGTACGGACTACTGTCTCCACGAATACGATGAGATTCATTCCCCATCGTATCCATACAAGTATAATTCTCATTTTATGATTAAAAATAATGTTTAAGGACTTGATATCATTATGTATATGAATAATATACAACCTATCCATAAGAAACACGAGTTATGTAACAAAACATATAAAAGAAAATGAGTAAGTTAACACCCGAAATGACGATAATACTAAGATATTATTAACAATGCAATGTTAAAAGATCATATATGATATCATATTAATGTATATGATTCTTTTATAATTAAATAACAATTATTTCACCATTATACAGGAGGATAACCTACCCTAGACCAAGGAAAAAGTACAATGTAAGTGTTTTCTTATCTCACTTTTAATGCTGTGAGATTTCCATTATTCACCACTTATTTATTGAATGTGGTGTGTGTACTTCCCATGATTGTATTAATTGTGTAATATAGTTTAATTTATGGATATTTAAATCCTCATTGTATGATCCTTCTTTCATGGGTGTATGTTTTGTATGTTACCCAATCGATAAGGGAATTTGAAATTTCAATTTTCATTCATTCGGCTTTACGCATACTTCATTTATTATTTTACTCCAAGATTATTTGTGGAATCTCTGTTCATTTGATTATGTCATAACTTCCACTCCCATTTATGTGGATATAGTTTGTATACACATAATCACTCCATTTAAAATTTCTCAAGCCATCGATATGAACTTGATAAAAGTAATTTTAACTCAATCTCCATTTGTTGAGTTAAATATCCAATTCATTGGTGTTGTTTTTAAAAGAATATATGTGAATGTCCTCTAATTTATTTACACTAAATATCCAATCATATTGAGTGTATTTATATTTGTCACACATAATTATTTCGTTGATATATCCTTAACCTAATGATACAGTATTTATAATAGATTTCATCTCAATTTATATTCCATTGAGACTTCTTTGTTGTTATACACAAAATCACTTTTATATGCTGTATATAATGTACTTTGACATAGTATTTCATGAATCCCTTTATTCTCATGATATTACAAAGTTTTTATTACCTCAATTATTAGTATTCAAGTGTCTCTCTTTTGGTTAGGAACTCTAACTGAAATGTAATTTCAATGTTTTAAATATTTATTCTTCTAAAAAAATCTATTTATTGTATATGTTTTAAAAATATATTTAAAGATTTATTTATATGGGAATTAATTAAAATTAATTTTCAAAGATTCAAAGTGGTATGGGAATCTTTGAATAAAAAATTTATTTTAAATGGCTTCTTGAAAAATAGTGTGACTTTGAAATGATTTCCAGAAAGGGGGGATATTTCTCTCTAATAGTTTTGATGATTATTTTCATCTATGTAAATATCCATCATTATTCGCAATTGATGTTAATATGATATAATACAGTCTTCCATATTGTATAGAATGAGTTATTTTTGACTGTGGATGTGCTATTTTTATACCATTCATGGTTTGTGGATAATGTATTGACATTTCGTATGCTAGTTTTAGTACGAATGTTTCTTTTATTTTTCAAAAAAATTATATGAGGAATGCATTGGACTTAGTAAGTGACGGGTGGAGCCCTCTATAGCTCCTTGATGCATCGGTAGGTCTCATGAGACAAACTAGTGTCTTGGCACAAGGACTTGACAAAATCTTATTTTTAGTCTTGGCACGAGGCCTTGACTATGTGGTTATGATAGACTTGCATTATGCATTCCATCATTTTGAAAGTGGTTATTGATATTTCTTGTGGTTATTCAACTAGTATATATCCATGTGAATAATTAAATGGAATTATTTTATTTTATCTTTTCCATATTATGATTAAGTTCATGTTTAAAAGGATTTTGTTTTAGTTATACATTGCCTTAAATGTTTATGCTTATTTATTAAATTTATCGCTATATTGTTATCCTTAATGAGCATCTGAGCTCACCCCTTTCAATGTTTTATTTTTCTCAGGATGTGAAGAAGTATTTTATGAATGACCTATAGGGATAGTATGATGGGATATGAAGACAAGATTTTGTTGTTGTTTTTTCAATTTATGATATAATGTAAGACTTATGAATATATCTAGTGTTTCCAAGACTACTAAACTAATCGATCTTTCGAGACTGGATCTTTTGTGATCATTCCAATTTTATGTAATAATGAACTGACTCTGGGTAACTCAGGTCGGGGAGTTACAGTTGGAATCAGAGAAGTTTAGTACAAACCTTGGAATCTAGATTTAGATAAACTCTGATTAGAGCACATAGCCCTAAGATAGACTTTGAGGATTAGTATAGAAGAACTTCCTAGAATTTTGGTATTGTGTAGATTTTGTGAGTTTTCCTTGAAATACATCCCTGTCTGGATATGAGTAGGTAAAGGTGGCTTGGGCACAGATGTACCTAGGGGTAAAACCCGAAAACACAGCTTTGAGCTAGACTTGAACGGGAACTGGTGCACAAAAATGGGCCTTGCTGCACTCTTGGTTAGGACACTCCCGGTAGATATGCTTAGGATAATTTACATTTTCTGTACAAACCAATTTAAATTATTTTAATATAAGATGAGAATAAACGACCTTGGTTAATCCTAAAGTGTTTCGATTTGGAAATATGGTGTCATGATACTCTCTAAATGATTTTATGAAAATTTTTACTCACACAATTCTTTCTGGTTTTAGTCAATGGATGGAGTCCAATGAAGTCATAGTATCTTTGAGAATGATGTAAAAGGTGGGAAAAGTGGTGGAAATGAGCAAAAAAAATCGAATATTGATAGGCGTAAAATATATCTTGTTCATGCCAAATCTTTTTTCCAAAAATATGATCAACAACATATATATTAACCAACTCTCGGACTCAAAAAATAAGAGAAAGGTGATGAATGATAAGAGATCCATAAGTAGAGACCATGGAGAAAAGAATTCTAAATTTCCATCATGCAGGAAATGTGGAAGGAGACACCCAGGAAAGTTTCTCAACCAAACAAAGAAACGCTTTACCTGTGGGAAATAAGGCCATAAAGTGAAGAATTGTCGAGGAAAAATGAAGAGTACTATAGAAGAAAAAAATGGTCCCAAAAATCCATTTACAGTCATTTTATGTAAATGTAGGGGACCTAGCCATTACCCGAGTGAGTGCCCTATTCTATAGGATGTTTTCTTGGTGAAATAAGAAGCTATGTGGAAATAAATGGTTAGAAAAATGATTAAAAGTATTAGTGATCCTTATTGATGGTAATACTTTGGAATAATTTTCTCTTGTATTTTTAACCCCATAGTTTTCCATTTGAGAATGATATTTCAGGAATACATATCTTTTCCCTTGTGGATATAGTTATAAATAACCATTCGGTTATATATGATCATTGGGTTGGAGGCAATTATAGGTTATTATATTTTGGGAGAAAATTCAATGTATGAGATAACATTTTTTGTTGAAATTATGTTATGGTTATTTTGAAGAATTTATCTCATTTTGGTAATGTTATAAAATATAGTTTTTGAAAAAAGACAACACGCAGACCATGTGACAACCCGTCGCGTCGGACAAAGCTGTGGGAAATCGAACCCACAACCAAAGTGTGATTGGGATTTATCGCCTTCCACTGGACTACCTGAAGTCCCTGGTTCTTGTGACTTATTATTTTTAGTTAAATGATTTTATTTATCAATAATAAGTTGATTGGGGTTCTTATGTCTTATCAAATAAATACCATTAGTATAGTAAAATGATTTGGTGATTAAGTGATAAATGTTATTTTGGAAGATGTTTTCTTTGTTGGGAACACTATATGCCCAAGGAAACTAGAACACTACGGGATTTCATTTGAGGAGTAATGGTGGATTTTTATCTACATTTTTATTATGGATTTATAGTGATTTGGGTTATTTATGGAAATGATTAACCTATAATAGAGAATATGTTATTAGGTTAACTACTTTTAAGTATGTGACTTTAAGAGTAGTCGATTTCATTTGGAGATAAAATTTAACGTGGAAGACTACATAACCAAATTATTATAAGTTTTGGGTTTCAATATTAGATTGGATTATATTGAAGGATTTTAAGTAAAATTGTTTATTGAATTGAATTTATTTATCTTTGGGGTATTGTTAGTTTAATTTTTGAAATTAAGATTAGTGTTTCATTCTCTGAAGGAATATCCTTTTGGTGGATCATCAGATCTTGTACTAACCGTTTTGGTTTTGATTAATCTATAAAGACAAGGTAAATATATAGTTTATCCTCCATGGATCAGGTGATTCTATAAAAGTTTATTGTAGCTCATCCATTGTGACCAAGTCTTCTTTAATACTAATCATTTAAAAAAAATGAGTTAGTGGTGGAAATTTATTAAGGGATGAAAATATACTTAAAAAGTAAGTATATCTCTTTATTTTCATAGTCAATCTCGTAAATTAATTCCTCATCTTTATGTAATGTAACTAAAAAAATGTTGGCTGTATACTTTTCCAATTGGGAAACTAATGACCATTTTTTCCATCAAAAGTGTGTGGCATTCTTGTTATTAACATTATTCTGATCATGTTTTCTATCCCTCTCTATCAGAACGTGACACATAGTTTATCTCCCATATCCATGTTTTCTTACTTGGAATCCTAGTATGAGTTATCTTGGGTGACCTTTGTTCTTCTCTTTCTTTCTTTTAGGGTGATAGTTTTATTGACACCTTTTCCCGATGTGGGACATTCCATTATATTCCCAAGCCCAATTTAAAAAATTTCAAGGAAGAAATTATTTGACGTACGGGAGAATGTAACACCACAAGATTTCACAGTATGCTTGTCTTTGAATAACACAGTAGCATGTGTTGTACGCAACTTCGAGTTCTAACACACACCACAACCAATCAAACAAGCCGTTATGAATAGTAATACCCACTTTTTAAAATTTTATAAATTTTATCTTTCAAAATGGAATTCATTTTTGGATTCGGAATATCGAAATTAGCTTAGGGTGAATTTTTGGTATTTTTCTGAAAACATTCAATTTTTGATGAATAGTAAAAAAACAATGAGTTAAAGTTTAAAATCAAATTTTTATTTAAATAATTATTTATTTTATTTAAATTTAATTAATGTCAAAATAGATACATAATACCTATATAAGTTCAATTTAATTCATTGGAGTTAGTTTAGAATAATTTTCGATATATAAAAATTTTATTGTACTTTTCACCGTCTTTTACCCACATCCTAGGAGAATTTGGAAATTCACATAAAACATAATTTTAATGCTTCTGTGAGTGGAATTTCAAAAATCTGAGAGACACGGTTAATATAAAGGAGTAAAATGTGATTTAATGAGATGAAAATATTTTTTTGTGAATAGTAACTTTTTACTTTTATTTACCACGGTTAAAAGTAAATAGGGTAATTAAGGGTAAAAATGATATTAAAATTACACTAAAACATGTCCTAATTCTATTGTACAAGTGTATCTCGACCAAAAACAACCTTAGGAATAAAATATTTTCATCTAGGTCCACTTGGATTAGATTTGGATATTTATTATTATTTAATTCAAAGAAGAGTTAACAGAGATAAAATATATTTTTAATAACTAAAACATTTTTAATATAGGGTCATACATAATATTAATTCTATTATAAACATTCATTATAAAGATAAAAATATTTCCCACATAATGGTCTTTATTTATAATTTTTAGACATTATCTAAGTTAATTTATTTATGACACAATGGTGATGTAGTAATTACCTAATTAATGAAATATTAAAATAAATGATATTCTAAATATCAAACTAAATGTAAGATGAGACTTTTTATGATTTCCACTAATTTTATAGGTTAACATGACATATTAGTATTGGTTATATAATTTTTTTTGGAATTAATAATGCTGTTATAAAATTATCAAAAACAAAATACCCAATATTGTCAAAATTGACATAAAAGAGTTTTTAAAACAAATATTATATTATTAATTGATATTTTCTTCCTAAAAATATATGGTTCGGCCAAAGGACTTATATAATGATATTTGTATCATTAATGGACCACTCGGGGGTCTCTTGGAGGTATATAGTAATTTTATTAACTATATAATATAAAAATAAAAAAAGACATGGTAAATGTCAAACTATTTAACTAAGAGTTAAATATAAATGATAAGGTTAATGTAGTGAACCAAACCTCTCTAAAATCTATTGGATGAAAGGATTTCGACCCATCCCCACACTAAAATTTAAATAATCCACCCAGGAGCCATTAGAAACCGAATATGAATTTATTATAAAATAATATTTCTAGCTTTTCCAAAGGTTCCCCTCACACCTCTTATAAAAGGGTACTCCCCCTTCTCTCTAATTTAGACCTTAAAAGCCTTTTGGCTTAGCCAAACCCTTCACAAATATTCTCTCAACATCCATCACTTCAACCTAGAGGCAATTTTTTTATCATAAAGCAAAACTAAGGATCCATTTTGATCAAATCAAAATGAAGAACCTGAAGAAGAGGTAATGTTTTCAACACCCTCTTTCAAGTTCCTTTCTTCTTCAACTTCTTCTTTATTTTTTATTTCCACTATAAAATAATAACTCCAGTATCTTTTATATACTGTGATGTCATTATAAATATGGTACAACCATATTCAGTATTCTATCCCTCCTTTTAATGACATGTCACCATACGTGTGTACGTACGGCCTACCGTCTCCACGTCGTGGTGTAATTGTTATTCAATAATTTATTATTTGGAGGGGTATAATAATGATGTGTAATTCATGTAAATAGTAAGTATAACATGATAATGATTTTTTATATATGATATACCATCCAATTATATATGATTTTAATATCAAAAGAATGATATTATCGCTCGTGCGTACGTACGGACTACCGTCACCACAAATGCGATGAGAATCATTCCCCATCGTATCCATAAAAGTCTAATTACAGTTTTATTATTAAAAATAATGTTTAAATACTTGATAAAATTATTTATATGAATAATAAAAAACCTATCCATAACAAACACGACTTATGTAACAAAACATATAAAAGAAATCGAGTAAGTTAACACCCAAAACGACGATAATACTAAGATATTATTAACAAAGAAATGTTAAAAGATCATATATGATATCATATTAATTTATATGATTCTTGTATAATTAAATAACTATTATTTCACCATTATATAGGAGGAAAACATACCATAGGCCAAGGAATATGTACAATGTAAGTGGTTTCTTATCTCACGTTTAATTCCCTGAGACTTCCATTGTTCACCACTTTTTTATTGAATGTGGTGTGAGTACTTCCTGTGATTATATTAATTGTGTAATATAATTTAATTTATGTATATTTAAATCATCATTGTATGATCCTTCTTTCATGGTTGTATGTTTTGTAAGTTACCAAATCGATAAGGGAATTTGAAATTTCAATTTCTATTCATTCGGCTTTACGCATACATCATTGATTATTTTACTCCAAGATTATGTGTGGAATCACTATTTATATTCTTATGTCATAACTTCCACTCCCCTTTCTGTGGATATAATTTGGATACACATAATCACTCCATTTATAAATTCTGAAGCCATCGATATGAACTTGATAAGTGTGATTTTAACTCAATATCCATTTGTTGAGTGAAACATCCAATTCATTGCTGTTGTTTTTACAAGAATATATGTGAATGTTCTCTGATTGATTTACACTAAATATCCAATAATATTGATTGTATTTATATTTTTCACACATAATTATGTCTTTGAATTATCCTTAACCTAAGGATACATTCTTTATAATAGATTTCATCTCAATTTACATTCCATTGAGACTTTTTTGTTGTAATACACCAAATCACTTTTATATGGTGTATATAATGTGATTTTACATAGTATATCATGAATCCATTTATTCTCATGATATTACAATGTTTTTATTACCTGAATTATTGTTATTCAAGTGTCTCTCTTTTGGTTAGGAACTCTAACTAAAATGTCATTTAAATGTTTTAAAGATGTATTCTTCTAAATAATTCTAATTAATGTCCATGTATTAAAAATGGTTTTAAGGATTTATTTATATGGACATTAATTAAAATTCATTTTCAAAGATTCAAAATGGTATGGGACACTTTTAATCAAATATTTATTTTAAATGTCTTCTTTAAAATTAGTGTGAATTTTAAATGATTTCCAGAAAAAGGGGGATATTTATCTCTAATAGTTTAGATGATTATTTTCATCGATGTCAAGATCCTACATTATTCTCAATTGAGGTTAATATGATACAATAAAATATTCCATATTTTATCTAATGAGTTATTTTTGACTATGTATGTGCTATTTTTATACCATTCATGGTTTGTTGAAAAAGTATTGACATTTCGTATGCTATTTTTAATACGAATGTTTATGTTATGTTTCAAACTTTTCATATGAGGAATGCATTGGACTTAGTAAGTGACGGGTGGGGCCCTCTATAGCTCCTCTATGCATCGATATGTCTCATGAGACAAACTAGTGTCTTGTAATAAGGCCTTGAAAAAATCTTTTTTGTAGTCTTGGCACAAGGCCTTGACTATGTGGTTATGATAGTCTAACATTATACATTACATCATTATGAAAGTGGTTATTGATATTGCATGTGGTTATTCGACTAGTAAAATATCCATGTGAATAAGTAAATGGAATTATTTCATTTTATCTTTGCCATATTATGATGAAGTTCATGTTTAAAAGGATTTTGTTTTAGTTATACATTTCCCTAAATGTTTATGCTTATTTATGAAATTTCTCGCTATATTGTTATCCTTACTGATAATCTGAGCTCACCCCTTTCAATGTTTTATTTTTCCCATGGTGTGAAGAAGTATTTTATGAATGACCTATAGGGATAGTATGAGGGGAGTTACAGTTGGAATCAGAGGAAGTTTAGTACAAACCTTGGAAACTAGATTTCGATAAACTCTGATTAGAGAACATAGCCCTAAGATAGACTTTGAGGAATAGTATAGAAGAACTTCCTAGAATTTCGGTATTGTATAGATTTTGTGAGTTTTCCTAGAAATAAATCCCTATCTGGATATGAGTAGGTAATGGTGGCTCTGGCACAGATGTACCTAGGGGTAAAACCCAAACACACAGCTTTGAGCTAGACTCGAACGGGAACTGGTGCACAAAAATGGGCCTTGCTTCCCTCTTGGTTAGGACACTCCCAGTGGATCTGCTTAGGATAATTTACATTTTCTTTACAAACCAATTTAAAGTATTTTAATATAAGATGAAATAAATGCCCTTGGATAATCCTATGGTTTTTTAATTTGGGAATATGGTGTCATGATATTCTCTAAATGATTTTATGACTATTATTACTCACACAATTCTTTCTGGTTTTAGTCAATGGCTGGAGTCCAAAGAAGTCATAGTAAATTTGAGAATAATGTACAAGGTGGGAACAGTGGTGGAAATGAGCAACAAAATGGAATTTTGATAGGCGTAAAAGATATCATGTTCATACCAAAACTGTTTTCCAAAAATATGATCAACAACATATATATTAACCAACTCTCGGACTCAAAGAAGAAGAGAAAGGTGATGAATGATAAGAGCTCCAGAAGTGGAGACCATGGAGAAAAGAATTCTAAATTTCCATCACGCAGGAAATGTGTAAGGAGACACCCAAGAAAGTGTCTCAACGGAACAAAGAAATTCTTTACCTGTGGGAAAGAAGGACATAAAGTGAAGAATTGCTGAGGAAAAATGAAGAGTACTATAGAAGAAAAAAATGGTCTCAAAAATCCATTTACAGTCATTTTCCGTAAATTTAGGGGACCTGGCCATTACCCAAGTGAGTTCCCTATTCTATATGATATTTTCTTGGTCAAATAAGAGGCTATGTGGAAATAAATGTTTGGAGAAATTTATAAAAGTATTAGTGCACCTTATTAATGGGATTACATTGGAATAATTTTCTCTTGTATTTTTAACCTTGTAGTTTTCCTTGTGAGAATGATATTTCAGGAAGACTTATCTTTTCCCTTGTGGATATAGTTATAAATAACCATTTTTTTTATACATGGTCATTGGGTTGGAGGCAATTACAGGTTATTATATTTTGAGATGAAAATGAAATGTATGAGATAACATTTCTGGTTCAAATTATTTTATGGTTATTTTGAGGAATTTATCTCATTTTTGTAATGTTATAAACTATAGTTTTTGAAAAAGGGAAACACACAGACCATGTGACAACCCGTCATGTCAGACAAAGATGTGGGAAATCGAAGACACAACCAAAGTGCGATTGGGATTTGTCGCCTACCACTGGACTACGTGAAGTCCCTGGTTAGTGTGATTAATTATTTTTAGTTAAATGATTTAATTGATCAATAATAAGTTGATTTGGGTTCTTATGTCTTATCAAATGAATACCGTTAGTATAAGAAAATTATTTTGTGATTAAGTGATAAATGTTATTTTGGATGATGTTTTCTTTGTTGAGAACACTATATGCCCATGGAAACTAGAATACTATGGGATTTCATTTGAGGAGTAATGGTGGATTTTTATCTACGTTTTTATTATGGATTTATAGTGATTGGGGTTATTTATGGAAATTATTAACCTATAATAGAGAATATGTGATTAGGTTAATTACTTTTAAGTATGTGACTTTAAGAGTAGTTGATGTCATTTGGAGATACAGTTTAACATGGAAGACAACATAACCAAATTATTATAAGTTTTGGGTTTCAATATTAGTTTGTATTATATTGAAGGATTTTAATGAAAATTGTTTATTAAATGGAATTTATTTAACTTAATGGTATTATTGGTTTAATTTTATAAATAAAGATTAATGTTTCCTTCTCTAAAGGAATATCCTTTTCGGGGATCATCAGATCGTGTACTAACCATTTTGATTTTTATTAAACTCTAAAGAAAAGGTAAATATATAGTTTATCCTCCATGTATCATGTGATTCTATAGATATTTGTTGTAGCTCTTCTAGTGTGACCAAGTATTCTTGAATACTCATCATTTAAAAAAATGAGTTAGTGGTGGAAATTTATTAAGGGATGAAACTGTAATTAAAATTTAAGTATATCTCTTTATTTTCTTAGTCAATCTTGTAAATTAATTCCTCATATTTATGTAATGTAACTCAAAAAATGTTGTCTGTATACTTTTCCTAATAGGAAACTGATGACCGTTTTTTCCCATCGCAAGTTTGTGGAATTCTTGTTATTAACTTTCTCCTGATCATGTTTTCTATCCCTCTCTATCAGAACAAGACACTTAGTTTATCTCCCATATCTATGTTTTCCAACCTGGAATCCTAGTATGAGTTATCTTGGGTGACCTTTGTTCTTCTCTTTCTTTCTTTTAGGGTGATAGTTTTATTGACACTTTTTCCCGATGTGGGACTTTCCGTTATATTCCCATGCCAAATTTTAAAAATTTCAAGGAGAAATTATTTGAAGTACAGGAGAATGTAACACCCCAAGCTTTCACGGTATGCTTCTCTTTGAATAACACAGTAGTGTGTGTTGTATGCAACATTGAGTTCTAACACACACCACAACCAAACAAACTAGTCATTATGAATAGTAATACCATCTTTTTGAAATTTTAGAAATTTTATCGTTAAAAATGGACTTCATTTTTGTATTCATAATATCGAAATTAGCTTAGGGTGATTTTTTTTTATTTTTCTGAAAACATTCAATTTTTGATGAATAGTGAAAAAACCCTGAGTTATAGTTTAAAACCAAATTTTTATTTAAATAATTATTTATTTTGTTTAAATTTAATTAAGGTCAAAATAGATACATAATACCTATATAAGTTTAATTTAATTCATTGGAGTTAGTTTAGAATAATTTCTGATATATAAAAATTTTATTGTATTTTCACTGTCTTTTACCCACATCCTAGGAGAATTTGGAAATTCACATAAAATATAAATTTAAAGCTTCTTTGAGTGGAATTTCAAAAATCCGAGAGACACTGTTAATATAAAGGAGTAATATGTGATTGAATGAGAAAAAAATAATTTTTGGTGAATAGTAACTTTTTACTTTTATTTACCACGGTTAAAAGTAAACAGGGTAATTAAGGGTAAAAATGATATTAATATTACACTAAAACATGTCCTAATTCTATTTTACAAGTGTATCTCGACCAAAAAAACCTTATCAATAAAATATTATCATTTAGGTCCACATGGATTAAATTTGGATATTTATTATTATTTAATTCAAAGAAGAGTTAACAGAGATAAAATCAATGTTTAATAACTAAAAATTTTTTAATATAGGGTTACACATAAGATAAATTCTATTATAAATATTCATTAGATATCTAAAAATATTTCCTACATAATAGTTTTTATTTATAATTTTTAGACATAAAATAAGTTAATTTATTTAGGACACAATGGTGATGCAGTAATTACCTAATTAATGAAATATTAAAATAATTGATATTATAAATATCAAAATAAATGTAATTTGAGACTTTTTATGAATTCCACTAATTTTATAGGTTAATATGACATATTAGGATTGGTTATATAAATTTTTTTGGAAGTAATAATGCTGTTATAAAATTATCAAAATCAAAATACCCAATAGATTCAAAATTGACATAAAATAGTTTTTAAAACAAATATTATATTATTAATTGATATTCTATTCCTAAAAATCTTAGGTTCGGGAAAAGGACTTATGTAATGACAGTTGTATCATTAATGGACCACTTGGGGGTCTCTTGGAGGTATATAGTAATTTTATTAACTATATAATATAAAAATACAAAGAGACATGGTAAATGTCAAACTATTTAACTAAGAGTTAAATATAAATGATAAGGTTAATGTAGTGAACCAAACCTGTCTAAAATCGGTTGGTTGAAAAGATTTCGACCCATCCCTACATTAAAATTTAAATAATCCACTTTGGATCCATTAGAAACCGAATATGAATTTATTATAAAATAATATTTATAGCTTTTCCAAAGGTTCCCCTCACCCCTCTTATAAAAGGGTACTCCCCCTTCTCTCTAATTTACACCTTAAAAGCCTTTTGGCTCAGCCAAAACCTTCCCAAATATTCTCTCAACTTCCGTCACTTCAACCTAGAGGCAATGTTTTTATCATAAAGTGAAACTAAGGATCCATTTTGATTAAACCAAAAGGAAGAACCCGAAGAAGAGGTAATGTTTTCAACACCCTCTTTCAAATTCCTTTCTTCTTCAACTTCTTCTTTCTTTTTTATTTCTATTATAAAATAATAACTCCAGTATCTTTTATATACTGTGGTTTCATTATAAATATGGTACAACCATATTCAGTATTCTGTCCATCCTTTGAATGACATGTCACCATACGTGTGTACGTACGGCCTACCGTCTCCACGTCGTGGTGTAATTGTTATTCAACAATTTATTATTTGGAGGGGTATAATAATGATGTGTAATTAATGTAAATAATAAGTATAACATGATAATTATTCTTTATATATGATATACCATCCAATTATATATGATTTTAAAATCAAAAGAATGATACTATCGCTCGTGCGTACGTACAGACTACCGTCTCCACAAATACGATGAGAATCATTCCCCATCGTATCCATAAAAGTATATTTATAATTTTATGATAAAAAATAATGTTTAAGTACTTCATATAATTATTTATATGAATAATATACAACCTATCCATAACAAACTCGACTTATGTAACAAAACATATAAAAGAAAACGAGTAAGTTAACACCCGAAATGACGATAATACTAAGATATTATTAACAAAGTAATGTTAAAAGATCATATATGATATCATATTAATGTATATGATTCTTTTATAATACAATAACAATTATTTCACCGTTATACAAGATGAAAACCTACAATAGACCAAGGAAAATGTACAATGTAAGTGGTTTCTTATCTCACTTTTAATTCCGTGAGATTTCAATTGTTCACCACTTATTTATTGAATGTGGTGTGAGTACTTCCCATGATTGTATTAATTGTGTAATATACTTTAATTTATGGATATTTAAATCATCATTGTATGATCCTTCTTTCAGGGTTGTATGTTTCGTATGTTACCAAATCGATAAGGGAATTTGAAATTTCAATTTCCATTCATTCGGCTTTACGCATACTTCATTGATTATTTTACTCCAAGATTATGTGTGGAATCAATATTTATTTTCTTATGTCATAACTTACACTCCCCTTTATGTGGATATACTTTGGATACACATAATCACTCCATTTATAAATTATTAAGCCATCGATATGAACATGATAAGAGTGATTTTAACTCAATATCCATTTTTTGAGTGAAACATCCAATTCATTGGTGTCGTTTTTACAAGAATATATGTGAATCTCCTCTGATTGATTTACTATAAATATAAAATCATATTGAGTGTATTTATATTTTTCACACATAATTATGTCCTTGATTTATCCTTAACCTAAGGATAAAGTCTTTATAATACATTTCATCTCAATTTACATTCTATTGAGACTTCTTTGTTTTAATACACCAAATCACTTTTATATGGTGTATATAATGTGATTTTACATTGTATATCATGAATCCATTTATTCTCATGATATTACAATGTTTTGATTACCTCAATTATTGGTATTCAAATGTCTCTCTTTTGGTTAGGAACTCTAACTAAAATGTCATTTAAATGTTTTAAATATATATTCTTCTAAATAATTCTAATTAACGTCCATGTTTTAAAAATGGTTTTAAGGATTTATTTATATGGAAATTAATTAAAATTAATTTTCAAAGATTAAAAATGGTATTGGACAATTTGAATCAAAAATTTATTTTAAATGGCTTCTTGAAAAATAGTGTGACTTTTAAATGATTTCCAGAAAAAGGGGGATATTTATCTCTAATAGTTTTGATGATTATTTTAATCTATTCCAATATCCAACATTATTCTCAATTGAGGTTAATCTGATAAAATAAAATCTTCCATATTGTATCGAATGAGTAATTTTTGACTGTGGATGTGCTATTTTTATACCATTCATGCGTTGTGGATAAAGTATTGACATTTCGTATGCTAGTTTTAATATGAATGTTTATGTTATGTTTCAAAATTTTCATATGATGAATGCATTGGACTTATTATGTGATGGTTGGAGCCCTCTATAGCTCCTCGATGCATCGATAGGACTCATGAGATAGACTAGTGTCTTGGCACAAGCCCTTGACAAAATCTTTTTTGTAGACTTGGTACGAGGCCTTGACTATGTGGTTATGATAGTCTGGCATTATGCATTCCATCATTATGAAGGTGGTTATTGATATTGTATGTGGTTATTCAACTAGTAGAATATCCATGTGAATAAGTAAATAGAATTATTTCATTTTATCTTTGTCATATTATGATGAAGTTCAAGTTTAAAAGGCTTTTGTTTTAGTTATACATTGCCTTAAATGTTTATGCTTATTTCTGAAATTTCACGCTATATTGTTATCCTTACTGAGCATCTGAGCTCACCCCTTTCAATGTTTTATTTTTCCCATGGTGTGAACAAATATTTTATGAATGACCTGTAGGGATAGTATGAGGGGATATGAAGACAAGATGTTTTTTGTAGTTTTTTTACTTTAGGATGTAATGTAAGACTTGTGAATATATCTAGTGTTTTCAAGACTACTAAATTAATCGGTCTTTCGAGACTTGATCTTTTGTGATCTTGAAAATGTTATGTAATAATGCACCGACTCTGGTTAACAGGGGTCAGGGCGTTACAGTTGGTATCAGAGGAAGTTTAGTACAAACCTTGTAAACTAGATTTAGATAAAGTCTGATTAGAGCACATAGCCCTAAGATAGACTTTGAGGATTAGTATAGAAGAACTTCCTAGAATTTTTGTATTCTATAGATTTTGTGAATTTTCCAAGCAATACAAACCTGTCTGGATACGAGCAGGTAGATTGGCTCTGGCACAAATGTACCTAGAGGTAAAACCTGAAAACACAGCTTTGAGCTAGACTCGAACGGGAACTGGTGCACGACAACGGGCCTTGCTGCACTCTTGGTTATGACACTCCCGGGGGATATTCTTAGGATAATTTACATTTTCATTAAAATCCAATTTTAGGTATTTAAATATAAGATGAGAATAAATGACCTTGGTTAATCCTATGGTGTTGAAAATTGGGATTATGGTGTCATGATATTCTCTAAAATATTTTATAACTATTGTTACTCACACAATGCTTTCTGGTTTTAGTCAATGGTTGGAGTCCAAGAAAGTCATAGTAACTTTGAGAATGATGTACAAGGTGGGAACGATGATGGAAATGAGAAAAAAATGGAATGTTGATTGGAGTAAAAGATATTGTGTTCATGCCAAATCAGATTTCCAAAAATATGATCAACAACATATATATTAACAAACTCCCAGACTCAACAAAGAAGAGAAAGGTGATGAATGATAAGACCTCCAGAAGTGGAGACCATGGAGAAAATAATTCTAAATTTCCATCATGTAGGAAATCTGGAAGGAGACACCCAGGAAAGTGTCTCAATGGAACAAATAAATGATTTACGTGTGGGAAAGAAGGACATAAAGTGAAGAATTTTTTAGGGAAAATGAAGAGTACTATGGAAGAAAATAAAAATGGTCCCAAAAATCCATTTACAGTCATTTTATGTAAATTTAGGGGACTTGGACATTACCTGAGTGAATGCCCTATTCTATATGATATTTTCTTGGTCAAAGAAGAATCTATGTGGAAATAAATGGTTGGAGAAATGGTTAAAAGCATTAGTTCTCCTTATTGATGGGATTACTTTGGAATAATTTTCTCTTGTATTTTTAACCTCGCAATTTTCCATGTGAGAATGATATTTGAGGAAGACTTATATTTTCCCTTGTGGATATAGTTATAAATAACCATTTGGTTATACATGATCATTGGGTTGGAGGAAATTACAGGTTATTATATTTTGGGATGAAAATGAAATATATGAGATAACATTTCTGGTTAAAATTATGTTATGGTTATTTTGAGGAATTTATCTCATTTTGGTAATGTTATAAAATATCTTTTTTGAAAAAGGGAAATACACAGACCATGTGACAACCCGTCGTGTCGGAAAAAGCTGTGGAAATCAAAGCCACAACCAAAGTGCGATTGGGATTTATCACCTACCACTGGACTATGTGAAGTCCCTGGTTAGTGTGATTAATTGTTTTTAGTTAAATGATTTTATTGATCAATAATAATTTGATTTGGGTTCTTATGTCTTATCAAATTAATACCCTTAGTATAGGAAAATGATTTGGTGATTAAGTGATAAATGTTATTTTGGAAGATGTTTCCTTTGTTGGGAACACTATATGCCCAAGGAAACTAGAATACTATGAGATTTAATTTGAGGAGTAATGGTAGATTTTTATCTACATTTTTATTATGGATTTATAGTGATTTGGGATATTTATGTAAATGACTAACCTATAATAGAGAATATGTGATTAGGTTAATTACTTTTAATTATGTGACTTTAAGAGTATTTGATGTCATTTGGAGATACAATTTAACGTGGAAGACTACATAACTAAATTATTATAAGTTTTGGGTTTCAATTTAAGTTTGTATTATATTGAAGTATTTTAATTAAAAATGTTTATTGAATGTAATTTATTTAACTTTGGGGTATTTTTGCTTTAATTTTATAAATTAAGATTATTGTTTCTTTCACTAAAGGAATATCCTTTTGGGGGATCATCAGATCTTGTAATAACCGTTTTTATTTTGATTAAACACTAAAGACAAGGTAAATATATATTTTATCCTAAATAGATCATGTGATTCTATAGAAGTTTGTTGTAGCTCTTCCAGTGTGACCAAGTCTTCTTGAATACTCATCATTTAAAAAAAGAGTTAGTGGTGAAAATTTATTAAGGGGTGAAACTTTACTTAAAAAGTAAGTATATCTCTTTATTTTCTTAGTCAATCTCGTAAATGAATTACTCATCTTTATGTAATGTAACTAAAAAAATGTTGTTTGTATACTTTTCCTACTAGGAAACTAATGACCATTTTTTCCATCACAAGTTTGTGGCATTCTTGTTATTAAAATTCTCCTGATCATGTTTTCTATACCTCTCTATCAGAACGTGACACTTAGATTATCTCCCATATCCATGTTTTCCTACTTGGAATCCTAGTATGAGTTATCTTGGGTAACCTTTGTTCTTCTCTTTCTTTCTTCTAGGGTGATAGTTTTATTGACACTTTTTCCCGATGTGGGACTTTCCATTATATTCTCAAGCCCAATTCTAAAAATGTCAAGGAAAAAATTATTTAAAGTATGGTATAATGTAACACCCCAAGCTTTCACGGTATGCTTCTCTTTGAATAACACAGTAGCGTGTGTTGTACGCAACTTCGAGTTCTAACACACACCACAACCAATAAAACTAGCCGTTATGATTAGTAATACCCACTTTTTGAAATTTTATAAATTTTATCTTTCAAAATGGATTTCATTTTTGGATTCGGAATATCGAAATTATCTTAGGGTGAATTTTTTGTATTTTTCTGAAAACATTCAATTTTTGATGAATAGTTAAAAAACACCGAGATATAGTTTAAAACCGAATTTTTATTTAAATAATTATTTGTTTTATTTAAATTTAATTAAGGTAAAAATAGATACATAAAACTTATATAAGTTCAATGTAATTCATTGGAGTTATTTTATAATAATTTTTTATATATAAAAATTTTATTAAACTTTTCACCGTCTTTTACCCACATCCTAGGAGAATTTGGAAATTCACATAAAACATAATTTTATCACTTCTATGAGTGGAATTTCAAAAATACAAGAGAAACGGTTAATTTCAAGCAGTAAAATGTGGTTGAATGAGATGAAAATAATTTTTGGTGACTAGTAACTTTATACTTTTATTTACCACAGTTAAAAGTAAATAGGTTAATTAAGGGTAAAACTGATGTTAATATTACACTAAAACATGTCCTAATTCTATTGTACAAGTGTATCTCGACCAAAACCAAACTTAGGAATAATATATAATCATTTAGGTCCACTTGGATTAGATTAGGATATTTATTATTATTTAATTCAAAGAAGAGTTAAAAGAGATAAAATCAATGTTTAATAACTAAAACATTTTTAATATAGGGTTATACATAAGATAAATTTGATTATAAATATTCATTAGAAATATAAAATTATTTCCTAAATAATAGTATTTTATTTATAATTTTTATACGTTAAATAAGATAATTTATTTATGACACTATGGTGATACAGTAATTACCTAATTAATGAAATATTAAAATAATTTTTATTATAAATATAAAAATAAATGCAATTTGATACTTTTTATTAATTACACTAATTTTCTAGGTTAATATGACATAATAATATTGGTTATATAATTTGTTTTTGATGTAATAATGGTGTTATGAAATTATCAAAAACACAATACCCAATAGTGTCAAAATTGACATAAAAGAGTTTTTAAAACAAATTTTATATTATTAATTGATATTCTATTCCTAAAAAACTAAGGTTCAGCCAAAGGAGTTATATAATGATAGGTGTATCATTAATGTCCCACTTGGGGGTATCTTGGAGGTATATAGTAATTTTATTAACTATATAATATAAAAATACAAAGAGAGATGGTAAATGTCAAACTATTTAACTAAGAGTTATATATAAATGATAAGGTTAATATATTGAACCAAACCTGTCTAAAATCTATTGGTTGAAATAATTTCGACCCATACCCACATTAAAATATAAATAATTCACTTTGGAGCCATTAGAAACCGAATATGAATTTAATATAAAATAATATTTCTAGCTTTTCCAAAGGTTCCCCTCACCCCTCTTATAAAAGGGTACTCCCCCTTCTCTCTAATGTACACCTTCAATGCCATTTGGATTGGCCAAAACCTGACCAAATATTCTCTCAAATTTCCTCACTTCATCCTATTGGAATTAGTTTGATCAGAAATCCAACCCGAGGAGCCCTTTTCATCAAATCAAAAGGAAGAACCCGAAGAAGAGGTACTGTTTTCACCACCCTTTTTCAAGTTACTTTCTTCTTCAACTTCTAATTTATTTTTTATTTCAGTTATAAAATAATAAATATAGTATCTTTTATATACTGTGATGTCATTATAAATATGGTACAACCATATTCAGTATTCTATCCATCCTTTGAATGAAATGTCACCATACGTGCGTACGTACGGCCTACCATCTCCACGTCGCGATGTAATTGTTATTCAATACATTATTATTTGGATGGATATAATAATGATGTGTAATTCATGTAAATAATAGTTATAAAATGCTAATTATTCTTTATATATGATATAACATCCAATTATATATGATTTTAATATCAAAAGAATGATATTATCGCTCGTGCGTACATACGGACTACCGTCTCCACGAATGCGATAAGATTCATTCCCCATCGTATCCATACAAGTATAATTCTCATTTTATGATTACAAATAATGTTTAAGTACTTTATATCATTCTGTATATGAATAATATAAAACCTATTCATAAAAAACATGACTTATGTAACAAAACATATAAAAGAAAATGAGTAAGTTAACACCCGAAACGTCAATAATACTAAGAAATTATTAACAAAGCAATGTTAAAAGATCATATATGATATCATATTAATGTATATGATTATTGTATAATTAAATATCAATTATTTCACCATTATATAGTAGTCTAACCTGCCCTATACTAAGGAAAAGGTACAAAGTAAGGGGTTTCTTATCTCACTTTTAATTCCAGGAGATTTCCATTGTTCACCACTTATTTATTGAATGCGGTGTGTGTACTTCCCATGACTGTATTCATTGTGTAATATAATATAATTTATGGATATTTAAATCATCATTTTATGATCCTTATTTCATGGTTGTACGTTTTGTAAGTTACCAAATCGATAAGGGAATTTGAAATATCAATTTCCATTCATTCAACTTTACACATACATCATTGATTATTTTACTCCAAGATTATGTGTGGAATCACTATTTATTTTCATATGTCATAACATCCACTCCCCTTTCCGTGGATATACTTTGGATACAGATAATCACCCTATTTATAAATTCTCAAGCCATCGATATGAACTTTATAAGAGAAATTTTAACTCAATCTCCATTTGTTGAGTTAAATATCCAATTCATTGGTGTTGTTTTTACAAGAATATGTGTGAATATCCTCTGATTGATTTACACTAAATATCCAATCATATTGAATGTATTTATATTTTTCACACATAATTATGTCATTGATTAATCCTTAACCTAAGGATACTGTCTTTGTAATAGATTTCATCTCAATTTATATTCCATTGAAACTTATTTGTTGTTATACACCAAATCACTTTTATATGGTGTATATAATGTAATTTGACATAGTATATCATGAGTCCCTTTATTCTTATGATATTAAAAAAAATTTATTACCTAAATTATTAGTATTCAAGTTTCTCTCTTTTGGTTAGGAACTCTAACTAAAATGTCATTTAAATGTTTTAAAGATGTATAATTCTAAATAATTATAATTAATGTCCATGTTTTAAAAATGGTTTTAAAGATTTATTTATATGGACATTAATTAAAATTCATTTTCAAAGATTCAAAGTGGTATTGGACACTTTGAATCAAAAATTTATTTTAAATGGCTTCTTGAGAAATTGTGTGACTTTTAAATGATTTCCAGAAAAGGGGGATATTTATCTCTAATTATTTTGATGATTATTTTAATCTATGTCAATATCCTTCATTATTCTCAATTGAGGTTAATCTGATACAATACAATCTTCTATATTTTATCGAATGAGTTATTTTTGACAGTGTATGTGCTATTTTTATACCATTCATGGTCTGTGGATAAAGTATTGACATTTCATATGCTAGTTTTAATAGGAATGTTTATGTTATGTTTCAAACTTTACATATGAGGAATGAATTGGCCTTAGTAGGTGATGGGGGTTCCCTCTATATCTCCTCTATGCATCGGTAGGTCTCATGAGACAAACTAGTGTTTTAGCACAAGGCCTTGACAAAATATTATTTTTAGTCTTGGAATTAGGCCTTGACTATGTGGTTATGATAGTATGGCATTATGCATTACATCATTATGAAAGTGTTTATTGATATTGCATGTGGTTATTCGAATAGTACAATATCCATGTCAATATGTAAATAAAATTATTTCATTTTATCTTTTCCATATTATGATGAAGATCATGTTTAAAAGGCTTTTGTTTTAGTTATACATTGCCTTAAATGTTTATGATTATTTATGAAATTTCTCGCTATATTGTTATCCTTACTGACCATATGAGCTCACCCCTTTCAATATTTTATTTTTCCCAAGATGTGAAGAAGTGTTTTTTGAATGACCTGTAGGGATAGTATTAGGGGATATGAAGACAAGATGTTGTTGTAGTTTTTTTACTCTATAATGTAATGTAAGACTTATGAATATATCTAGTGTTTCCAAGACTACTAAACTAATAGGTCCTTCGAGACTTGATCTTTTGTGATCCTGAAAATGTTATGTAATAATGCACCGACTCTGGGTAATTGGGATCGGGGCATTACAAAAGTAGAGTGGTGTTAAATATTTTATATGGCTATGAAACAAACACATTAAAATAATACCCTTATTGGTGTATAAGTGAGTCATGTTCTTATATAATTAATTTTAAAACAATAAAATATAATATAGTTTTTGGAAGATTCCTTAAGTGATTATAAATTTAATAAAATAACATTAAAAAACCATTATTTTAAAGGAAAAAATAATTTTTTTCATGGATAATATTTATAGTATTTATTAAATCTCCTTTTTTCTTTTATGGTTTGAAAATTCATATAGTATCGTCATACTACATGTAATTTTTACCGAATAATTCGATAGTATTATAAAATTATGGAAAATTCATTTTTTGCGTAATTTTTACTTTTGGAATTTGAAAGTAATATTTATTTTATCAAAGTAATTTTCTAAATACGTGAATCTACAATTTTATATAAAAATACCTATTTATTTAAGAATAATGGTTTTTACAATGATAATATTTTTGAGACCCTTATAAAATTTGATTTTACTACATAAAATTATTTTATAATTTGAATCAAAATAATAATTATTTTTTAAGAATATTTTATTAAAATAAAATTTATTTTACAAATTCTTAAATTAATAAAAAAGCGTGTCGTGGTTGAAACTATATATTTCCAAAAAATATAATTTAGGTTTCATTGTATTGAAATCTTAATTCTTTCAAACTCATTATTTAATCATTTATAAAGTAATAATTAAAAAGTTTAAATGTCATAATTATTTTGTTAAAAATAATGTATACAATTCAACCTATTTGGGTCTAAATACATAACCCCTTACTACACCAGTGTACACCCTAAGGGTAATGTGTACGATATTGTCCCTTTCTAGGGGTTGTTCAATGAAAATGGTTTGGGTTGTGATCCTGGTAATCATGAAATTATTCGATAAATAGATTTAAATCATCCATTTTTTTGAATCTCATATTGGGATTGGTCAAGGAAAAAGGCCAATGATTCCATATCTCTAAAAATATCTGATAAATTTACTTTATAATGTTCAAGGCCATCACTTTATTCATATGTGAAAACTAGATTTATCAAAACCCTTAATATATACTTATCAGAACAGTCACTATTAAATTTATATATTATAAATAGTAATGATTCTAAATTGAATTTTCAATCTGATAGGATATACATTTCTAATATAACAAAATGAATTAATGTGTTTTCATTAACTACATTACTTAATAAGGAATCGATTAATTAAAAAAGGACTTCCATTTACAAAATTTAAGGCCATTATAGTTAAATAAAGACATATGAATATAAGGGTTGATATCCTTTTAGATTACTTGATTAAGGAGTATGTATTTGATTTATAAAGGTATCATTTTTTTACTGAATTTTTTTATGTTATTCTATAGATTTATTATGTTTATGAAATTAGTTACATCTATTAGAGTTGAGTTCTAAATTTCATTGTTATTGGTTTTTTTAAATTTTGGTAACTGTCATAATTCATAATTAATTTATATTTATATATTTTTTAATATTGATAATGACACAAACTATACTCAATATATAATATGTTTACATCTGGATAGTCTGGAGTTAAAAAATTTGAAAAAGAATTCTACGACCTATGATATATAAGATTTTTTTTCTATTGATAAGAATATTAGGTGTAACATCCTATGTAAATAAAGAAATAATACATTTTCTTTTTTAATTAATATTTTGTGAATTACATATTAATTTTTCCTTAAAGTGGATGCTATGTTCGATGGCGTACCCGATACGCAACAACGGGTTTCTTTGAAATCTTATGTTGCACAATAATAATATAATATTATTATTTTAAAATGAAGTTAACGCCTAACCGTTGTATTGGAGGAAATGAATAGAACTAACTACAATATGATTATACAAGTTTGGTAATTTTTTTACATTAATCCAATAAAATTTAGAGGCTTAAAATGTGATTGAATCTAATTTTAAGCATAATTTACTTCAATATGTCTATTGACCACCTTTTGATGGAGAAGACTATTTAAATTTATTTTTGGTCACTTTTATATTTTCTATTTGACAAAAAAAATTCTTCTTTAGAATCAGGAGATCAAAATTCACTTTGGGTAAAATTTTGGTATTTTTCTGACAAAATTAATTTTTTTATGAATAGTGAAAATACTATATTTTAATTCAAAACTGCCATTTAATCTAATTTATTAATATGGTTAGTTTATATTTTTAATTGGTTTTAAATTTAATTATATTATATTTTTATCATTTAATCCAATTTTGGTTATTGGAATTAATTTCACTTTGAAATTGGACATAAACAAGTGTCGATGTTTTGATAGTTATTATTTCTTAAAAACACGCCTTTTGTTTTGACAGCGAAAATTAATTTTAAATTAATTTCTGCCACTAATTTGATTTTAATTTGGAAAAATGGATTCTATATTTGGAGTCAAGAGATCCAAATTTTGTAAATAGTTAACTTTTATTTTTAGACATTATGAATATTTATTTCAGTATATATTTTATTTACCATGGTTCAAGGGTAAATCTGGTAAATAAGGGTAAAAAATGTTACTATAATAATATAAAATTACTTAACATGTGTCATAATCCAATTGGTTGATACAATTCCGACCATTATCATGCTTGGTTAGATTTTGGGACCCCATGGGGCCACTTGGGAGTGATAATGACACTTTATTTTAATTCACTTAAAGTAAAGACAAAAATGACATAAACAAATATCTTTTAGAAAATTAATTTGAACATAAAGTTATATAAGATTTATTCTTGAATTTAAATATTCTTCGGAAGTCTAAACGTATTTCCAACATCATATTTTTTTGAAATTTTTTACACATTAAATAAATTTAATTATTTATGACACAATAATGATGTTGTTTTACCTCATTAATAAATAACTTTAATAAGTACGATTATAAAGATTAAAATAATATCCAAAACCTATCCAATTATTATTGGATGATTTTATTTCAACCATGGGTCATCTTATCTTCGCCATTAATAAGTTTTTGAAATTTAGAAACTGAAAATCATTTTGTAATAAAATAATATTTTCACACATTCCTAAAGAGCCCCTCCTCCCCCTATAAAATTCCCTCATCTCTTATCCATTCCTCAAACCTCTAAAACCCCTTGGATCTTCCATAAACTGCCCAATTAAGCTCCCTACATCCCTATCTCCTCCTAAAATCTTTAAATTTGGTAGAAGGCCCTTAAAAAACCCTTTTGGTTCAAACCAAAGGAAGTTACCCGATTTGAATGTAACGTTTTATCTTATGTTCTTTTGTTTTATTTTACTTCTCTAACCCCATAAACTCTTTTTATTACTTTATTTTATAAAAAAATAGTATCCTTAATATACTAAAATGTTTCTATGAGAAGGATTCAAACTACACTTATACACACCTCCATCTAATGGGTAAATAACATACTGTTTCTGTGGATGGAAAATTAATGCCCCACGAAAAGATGATTGTTAAATTATCTCCTACCGCCTCTCATGGTGCACATTATATTGGAACTTTTTTTATATATGATATATATTATGTTTATGTTTTCTTTATTCTTTGGTATTTTCCATTTATAGCATACATTTATGGTTTCTATTATGGGTAAACGTGATAATTTCATTTGAGGAAGTGTGAACTACAACACCCTCAACATGATATTACACGTTAATGCCATCTGTGGGACATATAAAGGATGGAGGTAATGATATTATAGAAGATATTATATTGGAATTATAATATAAGTATGTATAATTATGTTTTAATTCCATTAAAATAATAAATAGAAATGAAATTAGAGTTCATGCGTACGTACGGCTTACCGTCTCCATGAATGGTGCATTTCATTTCTTATCTCCAAATGATATGTACTATTATGAATACATAAATATACTGGAAATATATGATATATATGATATCTAAATCATGAATACCATTCTGTATATAATGGATATTTTTCCACATGACCATATTTTAATTATAGGAAGTTCATTTTTGACTCAAGAACCAAATATCGATAAAAAAAAGTTATTAACTTAAATGATTACATAATGTTTATAACATTTAAATAAGTGATATAAAAAGAATAATAAACTTAAAAATGATCTTAAGAAAATAAAAATTAACTTTTGTTTATTATTCAGGAGATTAAAGAACGAATCGGTCAAATCAGACACGAGGTAAGGGACTTTATCTCAATCTCCTTTCATTGAGGTATATTTTTTTATACACAACCTTCTTTTAAACATTGTATAAAAACCCTGTAATTTTCATTTCATTCAAATGGAATCTTTTTCTATGAGGCATTTTACTAAATGAAGAAAATAATGTTTCTTTTAATGTATGCGGTGACAACGACCTTTCCACCTCCGTGAGTATTATTTGATATATGGATTCCTTAACAAGTCGTAATGTTTTTAAAAGGAAAATAAATACCATATACTCTTTTACATATTTTGGTTTTGAAAATGGTTTTGATAATTGTTTAGTTATGTCAATATCTTTAAATGATATATTGTGATTGCAATGTGGAAATGTTATCTTTCCTTTATGTTTGTTTTATGCGCTATGAAGGTGTTATGGTTCTTGGCCATTGTTAACGTATCCTAGTGGTTCCGTGATAAAACTAGGGTAGGTGAGCCCGATATAGCTCTCTAATGCATAGGGTAATGTGACAGAGCTAAACGTGAATTTTTCTCCTAATAGATTTAGGGAATATACTATTATGGGTATTCCAAATGTAACTCCCTACGTAGCTGTGACAACTACAATGTAAGAATGATATGGATGCACAAGTTACATTTATGATTTAAGATTTCTATGTGCTTTTCATAAATATTATGATTTCATGAGGTATGTTAAAGAACTTATGTTTTGTATGTAATAATAAACTAAAGTTATCTTTCATTATCTTATAACCCCTACTGAACTTTTTATGCTCATCCCATGTTTTGAAATGTTTTTCACAGGACATAAATATGGATAGGGTTAAGGATGGGATCATGGAAAAGTCATGATGGCTAAAACATGAAACTAGACATCATTCTTTTTAAGAGTTTTTATTTTGTAAAAAAATTGGAAACTAAGTATAATTATCTACTTTGTAATTTTTGAGATTTAATGTAATAGTTATGGCCTAATTCTCTAAAACTTTATTGCTAAAAAGATCTTCAATGTGATATATTCATTTAATTCAAGATTATGTAATGATTGAGGCCAGGTCCGTATAGTTGGTATCAATGGTCGGTTTAGATAACTTTAGGAGCTAGGGTATTGTTAAATTAATATCCATAAATTAATTTATGTTAATATTTAAATGATATAGCATTTATAGATTACAATGTTTCTTTGCCTAAAATATTTCTTTGTGGAGAATCGTTTTTTGTAGAGGAAAAGGGTAATTTGTGATGGTAATGCATACATAGGGAAATAACCTTCAAAATCAGCATCCTTATATGGTCTGAATAATAATTGAACAGTTTGTTACAGTGATGGATTCGTTGAATCATGTGATAAATGGTGGTTGTGTTTATGGAGGATATTTTGGTTTATTATAAAATTAATTATGACTATGGAAGTCAATTAAGGGTTTTCTTTCAAACCATAAAAGAATAGAAACTATTTGGGAAATTCAGGAAGTGAAAGTTTTGGTTACAGAAAAAAAAATTCATTAGCCACATTGTTTAAAAAAATGGCATAACTGTTGATCTTTCTAAAAAAAGTTGTTAAAGAATGGCCAAGACCCAAAAATATTACTAAGATACGTAGTTTTCATGGTTTGGCAGGTTGTTACCAGTGGTTTGTTGAGAATTTTTACACAATTATCTAGTCCAATGACTAAGTTTACTCGAAATGGTGTTAATTTTATTTGGACAAAAGAATGTGATGATTGTTTTCAAGAATTGAAAAGAAGATTGGTCAATGCTCCGTTTTTGGAACTACCTTCCAAAAAATGGTGAGTTTGTTATTTACTGTGATGCTTCGTTGAAAGGACATGGTTGTGTCCTTATGCATAATGATAATGTAATTGCTTATGATTCACGTCAGTTGAAACCTCATGAGTTAAATTACCCTATACATGATGTGGAATTAGCTACTGTTGTATTTGCTTAAAAAAATTAGTGGCATCATTTGTATGGAGTAAAATGTGAAATATGTACTGACCACAAAAGTATGAAGTATATATTCACTAAAAAAGAATTGAACATGAGACAAAAGAGATGGTTGGAATTAATCAAGTATTATGATTGCATAATCCTTTACCATCCAGGAAATGAAAATAATGTTACTGATGATTTGAGTCGAAACAGTAATGCTTCATTGACCATGCTACATTTTGAACTAGATCCTTTGTTTTTTGATTTAATGAACATTGGCATATTAGTTGTTGGTGTAGTAAATTCTTCTGTTTTGTTTTAGGTGTCAGTAAAATCATCCTTATCAAAAAGAATAATGAAAGAGAAAAATGAAGACAATGATTTGCATAAAAAGGTACAGTTGTTTCAGAAGGATATGTTTCCTGATTTTAATGTTGGTAATGACTGTGTTTTGAGGTTTGGGAAAAGATTATGTGTTTCTTGTGATTCACAGTTGAAGAATGAGTTATTATGTGAAGCTCATAGTTCCCCATTTTCTGTTCATCATAGCAGTACATAGTTGTATAGAGATCATCAGAAGTATTACTGGTGGGATGGAATAAAAATAGTTATTGGTGATTTTACTATGAAGTGTTTGACTTGTCAGTAGGTTAAAGCAGAGTGGAAGTTACAAAAAGGGATTCTTCAGTCTTTACTAGTGCCTGAGTGAAAATGGGAAAATATATCCATGGACTTCATTTTGGGATTACCAAAGAAATCTCAAGGTAATAATGAAATCTAGGTTATTGTTGACCAATTGACTAAATCTTCTCATTTCCTTCCTATTTGAGATACTTTGTCTCTAGATAAAATTTCCCAGTTGTATATTAAAGAGATGGTCAGGTTTTATGGTGTTCCCCTCTCAATTTTATCCGATCATGATCCCATGTTTAATTCTAACTTTTGGAAAGGCCTTCAAAAGTCGTTGGGTAATGAATTAAATTTTAGTACATATTTTCATCCGCAATCAGATTGGTAGTTAGAATGAACAATTTAGACCTTGGAGGATGTGCTATGTGATTGTTCACTGGATTACCAAGGATGTTGGGACGAACATATTTATTTGGTTAAATTTTCTTCTAATAACTATTTTCATTCCCGTATACATATAACTCCATTTGAGGCATTATATGAGAAGTGGTGTCGAACTCCCATTTTTTGGGATGAAGTAGGTGAATGGAAGCTTATGGGACCAGAATTGGTAGAAGAGATGGAAGAAAAAGTTCAGCTGATTCAAAAGCACATGAGAATAACTTTTAGCAGGTAGAAAATTTATGTAGATAATCAGAGGAAGGATCTTTCTTTTGAGGTAGGTGATCTTGTCTTTCTTGATGTTTCACCATGGAAAAGTGTGATGCATTTTGGTAAGAAGGGAAATTTGAGTCTGAGGTTCATTTGACGTAATGAAATACTAGAGAAAGTTGGATCAGTTGTGAACTGTAACAACCCAATGGTTTTAATGGAAATTGCTTTCTTATAAATATGACATAAAATCACATAATAATGATCTACTATGTGATAAGTTACCTTTAAACATAATTTGTTCACTTCTGTGTTGGGAATTTTGGAAATCTGGTATACATGGTTGTGTTCAAGATGTTTTTTTGGAGTCCTATAAGAAAAACACAATTTTTGGTGAATAGTAACCTACCCTAATGAATAGTAATATACCCTTATGAATAGTGATATACCCTAATGACAAGTAACCTCACCTATGGTGGTATAAAAATAATATTCAAGTTGGAAGTACAATATACCTATATTTTAGAATAAGTTAATCAGTGTTTTAAAACTGGTTTTCAATAATAAATTATGATTTTAATTAAATGTTAAAATAATCATATCTAGAAAATTATTTTTGAAAAATGGACTTCATTTCTGAATTCTACACGTCGAAATATGTTTAGGGTGAATTTTTGAGATTTTTCTGAAATACTTGAATTTTTGATGAATAGTGAAACACTGTAATTTACCGTATATATACATTATAAGCTAAATAGACTATTCCTGGCCTCATGTCTGATGTCGCCACCCATTTTTCGAATTCACACGAGCCATTTACTATTCTTTTTCATGGAATACTTACTATTCTTTGTCTTGTGATGAAATAATAAATTAAGGATTATAAAATCATGAAATCCCCTCTCTCATCCACTATAAAAACCCCCCTTCACTCCCTCTTCTCTCCACTCCTATCAAGCTCCAAGACTTCTCTATATTCTGCCCAAATCTCTTACTAAGGTCCTCCCCCACGTCAAAAAGCTCTCATCCTCCTCAAAATATCAAAACATCTCCCTTTAAGGGGTTCTCAAAGGAGGAAGTCTCAAGAGGTATATTCCTCTTCCCAAATTTCTTCTTTTCTTTTAAGTTCTTTTCTTCTTTATTTAATTCTTCACCTCCCTTCACCATAATAGTATGAAAAATCTAGTAACATAAATGTACTGGAATGTGTTCATGCTAGTGGTATATTTCATTATCTTTTACCCTTTCCCAACCCTTTTTTTTAATGAAATGAAAGCACCGTTTGAGATGTGCTAATTTAGCACATTCAAGGACAACAGTTTATCAATTTCTGTTATTATCATTAATTATGGTCATGAAACAATTTGTGTTATGGTTGAAACAGATTATTATATATGTAATATCTCCTATTTTTGGTTTTGTAATCTTTTGGTACAAAAGGAATTAAGTTATAATGAAAAACACATTCATTGCAATCAAATCCACTGATTAACAAAAACGATTACCACTAAGCTTTTATATATAATAATTCGACATCACTCTAAGTAACCTAATTAAAATTAAAACCATTTATTCTACTGGATATGGATTAAAGAATATAACTCTAATTCTGTACAACCACATTCATCTTGATTATAATCCAAACTTGAAGATAAGTGAACCGATCTTTTAATGCCAAGTAAACAAACGAGCCGAACAATGAAATTGAACTTTATAACTAATCAAAAAGGATTTTAATGAACTAAAAAGGGTCATAATATATAAATTACATATATAAGAGCTTCTGGAAATATTAATTAATAAGCCTAATTTTTTTTTCAGTTCATTAATAACAAGTGGAGAACACCACCGGATTTAAGTTAAGGGATCCTCTCATTTTCTCTCTTAATCAAGATTCTCCTCTATACTATGCCTTTATATGTGTACTAGGAAATTATGGGGTATGTTTAAGAACCTCTCCCATTTTTCCTTCTGGATTTATAAGTGATGAGAAACCCCATTTCCCTCTCATCAATCCCTCTTGGTCACACCCAAAACTATGCCGATAAAATCGTAAGAAATTCTACCCAAACCTTCTTTGTTCTTTCGAGTTGCCTTATATTTCTTTAAAATTGGTGTTATATTATCTATCTATGTGAATCTTATTAATTCTGGTTAGTTTTACAATATTCTTATATCAAGACCCTTATATCAAATTCTTTTGCGGATATACATGATTTTGAAAGATTCCCTCCTTAGAACATTCCGATAAGCAAACCTGTTTTAAGGGGACTTCCCAAATTTTTACCCAAAATTCAATTGAACTCTATCCTATGTTATAAAATACCATTGTATTTATAAAATCAGTTTTTTTATTATGAAAACCATATTGGTTCAATTTTGGTTTTATATAATAGAATGTCCTCTTTTCTATTTGAAAAGCTCTAGAGTGTTTTCTTTAAAATCGCAGAAAATTGTTTTAATGCTAATGTTTCTAAAATACATTTTTTTATATGCTGTCACTTATATTTGGCACCACATACCATGTTATATTCCTATTTTACCCTATAAATATCCATGTATGTTCTAATCCCTTCCTTTCATAGACACTTTCTTGATATTCCCATTGGATATGTTTTATGTCATGAATGTGGTACCCAATTCTTTCCATGGGTACCCCTATGTTTAGGTATGGTTTATTATGTATGATTATTTATGTGGAAAGATTATTTATGTAGAAATAATATTCAGGAATATGTTGAGATGGGTGTGCCCAGATAGCGCTCCATTTCATTGGTTAAGGTTAAGTCTCATGAGATGTGATGTGAAACGGGATTGGTGGCTAGCCTTGACCTGAACTGAAATGGGAAACGGGATTGGCAGGTGGCCTTGACCCGTACTAAAGATATGATTTATGATTCTGTCACATTTATATGATTCCATGTTTATATGATCCTATGCGTATATTAAATGATTTTGTATGTTTCATACTTTGGATATCATTATGTCATGCCTCCTAACTCATGTGCTTGAGATGTATCTTTATGTTCATTCCTTTACGGGGATTTTTAGCTCATCCCTTTGTTCATGTGTTCCCCTGGGTACCCTATGCAGATGTAAGAGCTCAAAAGATGTTAGAATCTCTTTATGGAGATTAAATAAATATTTTTTTAGTCCCATTTTTTATGTTATATATACCTAGTATTCCATTGCACTAGACTTAATGATCCTTAGCTTGTACTCTGATGATTAATTATGCTTAAAATCATGAAATATTTTATTTAAAAGTCTTGGGTCGCTGTAGTTGGTATCAGAGGATGGTCTATTTATTTTGGGAGATTATGAATAGAGCACCTTAGTGAGAACCTTTAAGATGATACTAAGTATAAGAAAACAGTCCTAAATTTTGGTGAGTATAGAGTAAGTGGTTTATCAAGATAATATATCCCTGTCTGGATACGAGCAGGTAGACGCGGCTCTGGCATAGATGTATCTAGGGGTAAAACCTGAAAACATCACTTTGATCTAGACTCGAATGGGAACTGGTGCACGATAACGGGCTTTGCTGCACTCTTGGTTATAACACTCCCAGGGAATATGCTTCGGTAGATTCACGAGCTTAGTACAAACCATTATTAAGGGGAAAATCCCATAAGAATATAAGTTAGGAAATAGATTGAGGATAACCTAGATATAAACCTAAGGAATCACAAGTTAGGATGTAACTCTTCTTTATAAGTTTATCCTTTAATGTTAAAAGTTTCCTTTTTATGCTCAATAGCAAAGTATTCAAGACCTCTAATTATACGTTTTTTTCAATGGTGGGAAATAGAAGAACACGTTCCAATAACAAATGCGATAGGCAATGTGATGATTGTCCTAATGACATTCCTGATGTGACAGAAGTGGGTGATCAAAACTTCATGGTAGTACTTGCTCAGCTGGCTCGAGTTATGAATAATAACTTGAATCAGGTGGACCGTCCCCCTCCCCCAAGGAAAGAGCAAGTTGTCTTAGAATCCTTCATATGGAAAAGGGCTCCCATGTTTAGAGGGTCTTATGATCCCCTCCTCACAGAACAATGGATTAACTCCATCGAAAAGATTTTCTCTGTTTTCCTGTTCTCGGAAGAAGAGAAAGTTGTACTGTCAGTCTATCATTTTGATGGGGAAGCTGATCAGTGGTGATAATTGATCAATAATAAGAAGTCCCAAGAGGAAATTGATTCCATATATTGGGATGAATTCAAGAGGATGTTTTTCAACAGATATTATCCTCAAACCATCCATCTCATGATGGAAAGAGAGTTCCCTGGACTCAAGCAGAAGGAAGATGAGTCCATCGGGCAGTATGAAGCGAAATTTACAAGACTTGCAAGGTACGCCTATGGATTTGTCATGAACACTAAAAGCAAGGTGGATCTCTTCATTAGGAGACTAAATCCGAGTCTACAAAAAGTGATGGAAATTCGAGACGTCAACTGCTATGAGGAGATTGTTCGTTGTGCCCTCAATGTTGAAATGGAGATGGGGGACTCTCAGTGGTCTCATGGGCCTAGTGACAAGAAGTGGAAAATGGAGAACAACATGGGTGGTTCATCAAAAAAATCCCATGATGGAAAGAATCCTCACTTTCACCTTTGTAAGAATTGTGGGAAGAAGCATCTTGGTGACTGTCTCAAGGGAACCCAGAATTGCTTCAAATGCGGAAATTTTAGTCATCTGGCTAAGAACTGCCAAAGGGATATGAAAAATCCCTCTAATGTTGAAGAATAACAGAAGGTTCGGATCAACACTCAGCCTGCAGTGTAGTGTTTTAACTACAAGGAGCTTGGTCATTATGTGAACAATTTCCCTAAGCCGAGGGTTGTCGGAGGCAATCAACAACAACCTCCAAGGCAACAAGGAAGGCCTTATGATATCACAAATGCTGAGGTGGAGCTAGAAAATGATGTGGTGACAGGTATGCTTGTTATTCATTCAAGAATAGTTAACATAGTATTTGATTCCGGTTCTACGCATTCTTTAATATCTTGCAAGTTTAGTAGAATTGTTCAAACACCACCCCAAAATATGGAGGAAAAGTTATCTGTGAGAACAGAGAATGAGGAAATTATTGCATCCATGGTTTATAACTCCTCCCCGGTTAATTTTTGTGGACTTAACGTCCCTGCAAATCTTGTCATACTTCCTTTAGTGGAGTTTGACGCTATCTTGGGCATGGATTGGCTATCTTTGTATAAGGACAAAATCAACTACTGGGAAAGGGAGATTACTCTTCACATCCTGAAGTATCCTCTGATTCTTTACAAGTGTAAGGAGGAATAATATTCTCCATTAGAATCTTCGTCTCATGTTTGGATATTTCTTCCTTATGAGCACGAATACCTAGATCAAATGGTTGAGACAAAGGAGACAATCATGCTTGAAGACAATCCCATCGTGAGGGATTACACTGATGTATTCCCCGAATAGTTTTCCGGTCTTCCCCCAAAACGAGAGGTTGAGTTCTCAATTGAACTTATTCCTAGATCTCTTCCAATCACAAGGACACCTTATAGAATGGCCACCATAGAGCTAGAAGATCTGAAGAAGCAGTTATAAGAGAATATGGAGAAGGGTTTTATACGCCCAAGTGCTTCACCGTGGGGTGATCCAGTCCTCTTCGTCTAGAAGAAGGAAGGATAATTGAGCCTCTACGTTGATTATCGTGAGCTCAATAAAATCACTATAAAGAAAAATTATCCCCTTCCATGGATAGATGACTTGTTCTATCATCTTCGTGGGTCCAGTTATTTCTCTAAGGTGGTCCTTCAGTCAGGATATCACCAACTAAAAGTGAGGAGGGAAGATATTCCCAAGACTACCTTTAGAATGATGTATGGACACTATTATTTCATAGTGATTCCCTTTGGAATCACTAATGCTCCATAAATTTTCATGGATTTAGTAAATATAGTCTTTAGATATTACCTCGACAAATTTGTAGTGGTCTTTATTTATGAAATTATGATATACTCCAAGAGCAAGGAGAATCATGAGGAGCATTTGAAAACTATGTTAAAGAATTTGAAAAGGGAGTAGTTGTATGAAAAGTACAATAAATGAGATTTCTGGATGGAGGACATATCATTCTTGGGGAATATTATCACCAGGAAAGGGATATCTGTGGACCCTTCCAAGATGAAGGCAATTGAAGAGTGGCCGATGCCTTCTTTTGTAACGGAGATCCTCAACTTTTTAGGTCTAGTTGGGTATTATCGAAGATTCATGAAGAAATTCTCATGATTGTCAAACCCAATGACCAAGATGACATGGAAGGGGGTAATTTTCGTCTGGACACAAGAATTTGAAGACTGTTTCAGGGATTTGAAAAAGGGGCTTATCACTGCGTTGGTACTCACACTCCCTTCAAGTGGAGAACTCTTTATGGTGTATAGTGATGCTTATAAGAAAGGATTAGGCTGTGTGATAATGAAAAATGATAAAGTTATAGCCTATGCCTCAAGTCAGCTGAAAAGCTTTGAGCAAAACTATCCCACACATGATTTGGAGTTGGCGGTTGTGATCTTTGCGTTGAAAATCTGGCAGCATTATCTCTATGGGGAAAAATGTGACATATATACTGACCACAAGTGTCAAAAATATATATTCACATATAAAGAGCTTAATATGCGCCAAAGAAGATGGATAAATCTCAAGAAGGATTATGACTGCTCAATCCACTACCATCTCGGAAAGTCAAACAAGGTGGCAGATGCTCTAAGTAGAAAGGATCCTGCATCTTTATCAATGATGAGAATTCAAAAGGATCCTATCTTCTTATATTTTCAAAGAATGGTCATGGGAATAATTAAGGGAGGAACATATTCAATGCTTTCTCAATTGATTTCTCAACCATCCCTTATGGAGAAAATAAAGGTTTCTCAAATAAAGGATGTGGAAATTTAGAAAAGGGTAGAAGCTGTTAAAAATGGGAAATCCTTCGATTTCAAAATTGATGACGAAGGAGTTGTATGATTTGGGACCCGATTATGTGTACCATCTGATCCAAAGATAAAGAAGGGTCTATTGAATGATGCACATAGATCAAACTTCTCTATCCATACTGGGAGTTCCAAAATGTATCGTGATCTCCGAGAACACTTCTGGTGGGATAACATGAAGACGGAGATTGCGGAAAATATATCAAGGTGCTTGGCATGTGAGCAAGTTAAAGTTGAGCGACAAAAGTACAAATGTATGATGCATCCACTGCCTATACCCATGTGGAAATGGGAAAATGTTACTATGGACTTTGTCACGGGTCTCCCGAAGATGTCGAAGGGAAATAATGCGATATGGGTTTTGGTTGACCGACTCACCAAAAAATATCATTTCATCACTATTCGGGAAGATCTCTCGCTTGAACAACTTGAAAAGTTATATGTGAAGGAAGTGGTGAGACTACACGGTGTTCCACTCTCAATTATCTCTGACCATGATCCAAGGTTCACATCTAAATTCCGGAGGAACCTTCAACATTCTTTGAGTAATGAATTAAATTTCAGCATGGCCTATCACCCCCAAACTGATGGCCAGTCTGAAAGAACTATTCAGACACTTGAAGTTATGCTTAGAGTCTGCTCTCTAGAATTCAAAGGTGGATGGGATCAGAATCTCCCATTGGTTGAGTTCTCATACAACCATAGCTTCCACTCGAGTATTTGGATGGCTCCATATGAAGCTCTGTATGGAAAGCGATTTAGAACTCCAACCTGTTGGGATGAAGTTAGAGGAAGAAAACTACTTGGATCTGATCTTGTTCAATAGATGAAAGAGAAGGTTCAAGTCGTCCAGAAACACATCAAAGCTGCTCAAATTTGGAAAAAGAGATATGATGACAACCATCGAAGGGATTTGGAGTTCGACATTGGAGATAAAGACTTCCTTTGAATATCTCCATAGAAGAGAGTCATGCGATTCTGGAAGAAAGGGAATCTAAGCCCTGGCCCCTTTGAGATCCTTGACCGCTTATGAGTCGTGGCCTATTGGCTTTCACTTCTACCAAATATGGCATGAGTTCATGAAGTTTTTCATCTATCACTCTTGAGGAAGTACATACTTGATCCCCCACATGTACTAATCTCAGAGGTGGTGCAGCTGGAAGATGATCTTTTCTATGAGGAGCAGCCAGTAAAGATTCTGGATCAGAGAGATAAGGTTCTACGCAACAAGACAACCCATCTTGTAAAAGTGTTGTGGAGGAACCATAAGTTTGAGGAAGAAAAATAGGAATTGTATGAAGCAATGAGGGAAAATTACCCACATCTGTTTTTGGCCTAGAATGTAAAATGAAATTTCGAGGGAAAAATTTCTTTAGGGGGGAAGAATGTAATGACCCAATGTTTTTAATGGAAATTATCTTTTTATAAATATGCCATAAAATCATATAATAATGATCTACTAAGTGATAAGTGACCTTTAAACCAAAGTTTTTCACTTATTTGTTTGGAATTTTGGAAATCTGACAAACATAGTTGTGTTCAAGATGTCTTTTGGAGTCCGATAAGAAAAACATAATTTGTGGTTAATAGTGACCTACCCTAATGAATAGTAAAATACCCTTATGAATAGTGATATACCCTAATTAATAGTAACCTCACCTATGCTGGTAAAAAAATAATATTCAACTTGGAAGTACAATATACCTATATTTTAGAATAAGTTAATGAGTGTTTTATAACTGGTATTTGATAATAAATTATGATTTTAATTAAATATTAAAATAATCATATTTATGAAATTATTTTTTGAAAATAGAATTCATTTTTAGATTCTACACGTCGAAAAATGGTTAGGGTGAATTTTTGAGATTTTTCTGAAATACTTGAATTTTTTATGAATAGTAAAATATAGTAATTTACCGTATATATACATTATAAGCTAAATAGACTATTCCTAGAATCATGGATGATTTCACCCCCATGGATTCGAATTCACATGACCCATTTACTATTCTTGGTCATGGAATTCTTACTATTCTTTTTCTGACGAAGAAATAAAAAATTAAGGATTATAATATCATGAAATCCCTCCTCTCTTCCACTATAAAACCCCCCTTTTCTCCCTCTTGTCTCCACTCCTCTCAAGATTCAAGAATTCTCTAAATTCTTCCCAAATCTCTCCCTAAGGTCCTCCCCCACGTCCAAAATCTCTCAGCCACATAAAAATACCCAAACCTCTCCCCTTAAGGGGTTCTCAAAGGAGGAAGTCTCAAGAGGTAAATTTCTCTTCCCAAATTTCTTCTTTTCTTTTAAGTTCTTTTCTTTTTTATTTCATTCCTCACCTACCTTCACCATAATAATATGAAAAATTCAGTAACATAAATGTACTGGAATTTATTCATGAAAGTGGTATATTTCATTATATTCTCCTCTTTCTCCACCTTTTTTTTGAAAGAAATAAAAGCACCGTATGAGATGTGTGCTAATTTAGCACATTCAAGGACAAAAGTTTATCAATTTCTACTATTATATTTAATTCTGGTCATGAAACCATTTGTGTAATGGTTGAACAATATTATTATATATTTAATATATTCTATTTTTTTCAGTAATCTTTTGGTACAAATGGAAATAAGTTATAATGAAAAATGCATTCTTTGTAATCAAATCCACCGATTAACAAAAACGGTTACCACTAAGGTTATATATATAACAATTCAAAATCACTCTAAGTAACCTAATTAAAATTAAAACCATGTAATCTCCGGGATATTAACTAAATAATATAACTTTAATTCTGGAAAACCACTTTCATCTTTCTTACAATCCAAACTTGAATATAGGTGAACCGATCTTTTAAAGCCAAGTAAACAAACGTGCCGAACAACGAAATTGAACCTTATAACTAATAAAAAAGGCCTTGAATGAACTAAAAAGGGTCATAATAAATAAATTACATATAGAATAGGTTCTCTAATTATTAATTAATAATCCTAATTATTTTATTCGGGTCATTAATAACAAGTCGAGAACACCACCGGATTTAAGGTAAGGGACCCTCTCCTTTTCTCTCTTAATCAAGATTGTCCTCTATACTATGCATTTATATGTGTACTATAAAATTATGGGGTATGTTTAAGAACCTCCCCCATAATTTCTTCTGGATTTATAAGTTATTGGAAACCCCATTTCTCTCTCATCAATCCCTCTTGGTCACACCCGACACCATGCTGATAAAATCGTAACGAATTCTATCTGAACCTTCTTTGTTCTTTCGGGTTGCCTTATCATTCTTTCAAAATAGTGTAATCTTATATATCTATGTGAGTATTATGAATTCTCATTAGTTTTAAAATATTATTATATCAATAACCTTCCATCACATTCTTTCGGGGATATACATGATTTGGAAAGATTCCCTCCTTAGAATGTTCCGATATGCAAACCTGTTTTAAGGGGACTTCCCAAATTTTTACCCAAATTTCAAGTGAACTCTATCCTATGTTTTAAAATACCATTATATTTATAAAATAAGTATTTTTATTATTAAATCCTTTTTGATTTAATTCTGGTTTTATATAAAAGAATTTCCTCTTTTCTATTTGAAAATCTCTAGAGTGTTTTCCTTAAAACCGCACAAAAATGTTTTACTGCTAATGTTTATAAAATACATTTTTTATATGTTGTCACTTATATTTGACACCACTTACCGTGTTATATGACTATTTTACCCTATTAATGTCCATTTATGTTCTATTCCCTTCCTTTCATGGACACTTTCGTGATACGCCCATTGGATATGTTTTATGTCATGATTGTGGTACCCAATTCTTTCCATGGGTACCATTATGTTTATGTATGGTTGATTATGTATGATTATTTATGCGGCAAGATTATTTATGTGCAAATAATACTCATGAAGTTTTTGAGATGGGTGCTTCGAGATAGATCTCTGATGCATTGGGTAAGGTTATGTCTCATGAGATGCGATGTGAACGGGATTTGTGGTTAGCCTTGACCCATACTGAATTGGGAAACGGGATTGGCGGTTAGCCTTGAACCATACTAAAGATATGATTTATGATTCTTTACATTTATATGATTCCATGTTTATATGATCCCATGCTTATATTAAATTATTTGATAAGTTTTGTGCTTTAGATATCATTATGTCATGCCTCTTAACTCATGTGCTTGAGATGTATCTTTATGTTCATTCCTTTATTGGGATTTTTATCTCATCCCTTTGTTCATGTGTTCCCCAGGGTACCCTATGTAGATGTAAGAGCTGAAAGGAAGTTATAATCTCTTTAAGGAGATTAAATAAAGAAGTATTTTTTTAGTCCCATGTTTTATGTTATATATACCTAGTATTCCAAGACAATAGATTTAACGATCCTTGTCTTGTACTTTGATGAATAATAATGATTAAAATCATGAAAGGTTTTATGTAAAAGGCTTGGGTCACTATATGAACAGATTTGATTTTCCTCCATGTTTTTCCCAAGTACACAATGTTTTTCATGTTTCAATGTTGAGAAATTATATGCCAAATCCATCTCATGTTTTAAGTCCAGAGGTAGTTCAGTTATCAGAGAATCTCTCTTATGAGGAACGACCAGTCCAAATTCATGACTGTAGAGAGCAAGCATTGCGAAATAAGGTAATTCCCTGGGTAAAGGTTTTGTGGAAAACCCATATGGTTTAAGAGGCAATGTGGGAGTCTAAAAATGATATAAAGGATAAATACCCCTATTTATTTGATAATTGAATAAAATTTCAAGGAAGTAATTTCCAAAATGGGGGAAGGATGTAACAACCTATGTAAATAAGGAAATAGCACATTTTCTTTTAAATTAATATTTTGTGAATTAAATATTAATTTTACCTTAAAGGGGTTACTATGTTTGATGTCGTACCCAATACACAACAATGGGATTCCTTGAAATATTATGTTGCTCAATAATAATATAATATTATTATTTTAAATAGTAGGTAATACCTAGAAATTATATTGGAGGTAATGAACAGAACTAACTACAATATGATTATACATTTTTTTAAATATTTTTACATTTATCCAATAAAATCTAGAGGCTTAAAATGTCAATGAATCTAATTTTTTGAATAATTTTCATTAAAAGGTTGATTTTTTGCCTTTTGATGGTGAACCCACATTAAATATAGTTTTGGTCACTTTAATATGTTTATTTGACAAAATAAAATTATTCTTTAGAATCTGGACAATTAAATTCACTTTGGGTAAAATTTTGGTATTTTTATGATAAAATTGAATTTTTTATGAATATTGAAAAATACTGTATTTTAATTCAAAACTTCATTTTAATCAAATTTATTTATATGAATAGATTATATATTTAATTTTTTTAAAAGTTTAATTATATTATATTTTTACCATTTAATCCAATTTTTGTTGTTGGAATTAATTTCAATAGGAAATTTGACATAAACAAGTGTCAATCTTTTGATAGTTATTATTTTTTAAAAACACGTCTTTTGTTTTGACAACGGGAATTAATTTTTAATTAATTTCTACCACGGATGGGTTTGGAATTTGGAAAAATGGATTCCATATTTCGAATCAATAGGTCCAAATTTTGTAAATAAGTAACTTTTATTTTTAGACATTATTAATATTTACTTCAGTAAACATTTTATTTACCATGGTAAAAAGGTAAATATGGTAAATAAGGGTAAACAAATATTACTATTGTAAAGACCCGGGAATTTAAAGGAAATTCTTTTTTAAATACATTGGATTTTCACGAGTCTGTGGCTTCTGACGTCACTTGATTCCAAGACCCCGTGTGCACGGAATCAATTTCCGAAGTTTAGCACGGGTAAGTTCAGTGAACGAACGAGCGGGTTTTTCTAAATTTTGAACCGGTTCTCGGAATTAAAATCTGAGGGCACCGATGAATTCGCAGCGCTGGTAATTGCTTAAGGGGACACTTACCGTAGTTGCGTTAGCAAAGGAGGAGAAGATGTTTTTGGGGGATTATTTAAGAAGTAGATAAAAAATTTTGGAAAAATTTTTATTTCATGAGGTGGTTTTTCCCACTCATGGGTAGTTAAGTGTGGGGCCCACATCCACTTAACTACCCATGTGTGGATTTTAGAGAGGTGGGGCCCACACAACCCCACCATTTTATTTCCACCAAACTCTTTAACAACCCCTAATTTAATTGGCAACCCCCCCCCATTTAATTGCCAACACGTCAAGTTAATGGGGGACCTTACCTCTCCCTTCCTTAATTAATTGTCAACACATTTTATTAAAGGTGGTGATTAATCCTGGGAGTTTCTTTGCGTGTGAAATTAAATAATAGGAGGGACCTATTATTTAATTTGGGGAAGAACGTTCATTGTGCGGGAGAGATCGGGAGAGCATGGAGCTTTTGGAGGAACGCTGGTCTCCGAAAAAAAACGAATAATAACGCCGGCCTCCGACGAAAAACGACAAAGAACGCTAGTTCCTCGAATATTGACGACGTGCCACCATTCTTTCTCCACGACAAGGGAGGAGACACCGCTTCTTCCTCAGCGCTCTCCGATGACGCCTACGATCCTCTTCCCCGCGATGCCGACGTCTAACATCAACTATTGAGGTAGGGGTTTTTGTATAAATTTCATTATGTGATTTTATACCCTCGACATGGTGTGTGAATTGTTTGGTGTTATTTAGAACCTCTAACGCAGCGGGCACGGACTAATGAACAATTCCGGACCCACCGCTACTTGTTCTTGATATGCGGAGTAGTTGGCGACGGCTAAGTGGGGCCAAATTGGTGATTCGAGGTCGTCGCAGTGATGTACGGGTCCTGAGACGATCGAAGGCGCAGACAAGAGCAGAATCGGACCACCGGAATGACTCCGGTGGCTTGCATAAATCTCCGGCGGCTGGAGGCAGTGACGCCCCGACGCGCCACCGGAAAGAGCCCGCCGCGGCGGCGAGGAGTGGATCCCGCAGCCGCGCGGGATCCATGGGAGACGCGGCGCCACGTCTGCGGAGCACAAAGGGGGGGGGGGGTGCGTTCCCCCGCTAATCGGCTCACTGGCGGAGCCATCTCACCCCCCCCCCCCCGGCCGGGCCAGGGTAGGTCGCGCAGACCGGGCCGGGCCGCGCCTAGCCGGGTTGGGCCGCGCCCTACCGGGTCGGGCCTAGACCCCCCACTTCAGACCATTTTCGGTCTTTTGGCCATAACATTAGCTAAAGACCTCTGATCGACACACCTTTAGTTGCGTAGGAATCCTTGGATTGAGACGGTCGTTTCGGTATATTACACTCAAGGTTTCGGCAAAGTTTGGGTATGGCCGGGTTGGTTCGAACTCGAAACCAACTGGGCCCTTGGAGCGAAAACGATTATAACTTAAGGACCAGACGTACGATTGATGTTCCATCAATTGCGTTGGGATCCTTTTGTTGAGACAATCCTTTTGGCTTAATCCACTTGAGGTTTGGATGTAGCTAGTGTAGGGTCGGGTTGGTTTTAGCTTAAAAACCAACCGGGCCCTTGGGACGGAAAAACCAATAACTCTCAAACCGAGCGTTCGATTGACGCACCGTCTGTCGCGTAGAGTTTCTTTTGACGAGAGAGAACTTTGGGATACATCAACTCTGGACTTCATGATAGTTTAAGTTTTTATCCTCTTTTTCTCGAGGAGAGGACCCTCCCGGAATCGAGCATGTTGTGAGCGAGAACCCTAGAGCTAGTTGTGACTGCATCGACTTCTGTACTGGAATCCTCTTTGGGTTCGAAAGCAATGACTATCGTACTGGAATCTTCCATGGGTTTGATGGCGATTAATACTATTCTTGTATCCTATGTGGTTCCGGCAGTATTGAACTCTGAACATGTATCATGTGTGGGTCCGGCAGAGTAGCTGGTCTTGTATCGTGTGTGGGTCCGACAGCTTAGCTGGTTTTGTATCCTATGTGGGTCTGATAGCTTAGATGAATCAGCGGATACATATGATCATCTCTATCGCCTTAAGAAGTGTATACCTGTGTGATATGAGTCTTGACTTCAATCATTATCATTGATGTGATTGACTTGTTTTCCTGTGTGGACTGGGTTGTGTTTTTTCTGTGTGGACTGAGTTGTGATGTCCTTTGTGGACTGGGTTGTTCTTTCCTTTGTGGATTGGGTGGATCTTGGGCTCGAGAGTTGGAAAAGAACTGTAACTGATGACTTAGGTATATGTATGGGCATATACCTAAGTAGTGTTATTGATACTTCGTGATTGTATCTTTCCTTTGTGGTTTATCCTTCATGGATTCTGAGAGACCTTCAGGGGTCTCGGGGTCCCTACTGAGTATCGTATACTCACCCCTACATGGGCTATCCCCGCACTATGTTGTGTTGGATGCAGAAGATGGACAACACTGATCGAGGTAGAGGCCTGTGGAGCTGGATGGTACCCGGAGTTGGACCACTTGGCGGGGCGTACACGGAGTGGACGACCGGACCCGATGAGCCGAGGAGACTATCTGTACCCACCTGTCAGGTGGGATTTCTGGAGGACGACTCGGTGTTTCCGTTTTACATACTTCTGTTGTACTTTTCTTTTCAGTTGTACTGTACTTTCAGTTGGGTTTTTATACTTTCCCATTTACTTTTATCACTTAATTTGTACCCAGTTTTACTTAGTGTTTATTTCACTTGCGTACTCTGTTGTGTTTGTTTACTTTATAAAGGCAATTCCTTCTCTTCTTCCAAGATTTACGCCTTTGGTGCTAGTCGCCAGCCCCTGGCCTATGGAAGGCGGGCTTGGGGTAGTCATGACACGGGCCACGATAACGGGTCGTGACAAATTGGTATCAGAGGAGTCGGTTATACCGCAGAACTCAGGACTCTGATCTTTCCTTTATGTGAAGTAATAGTGTTATGAGTATTGAGTGTGGTTCTTAGTCCAGGGAGTCCAGTGTTAGTGTGGTGGCTAACATATCCGTACACCAGGACCCCGACCTCTGATTTTCGACTTAGTGGACGAAAAACTGATTGTGGGTGTGTTCCCTTTCAAAAGTTGTATTTGTGATTACTTGTGTCAGCTCACCAGGTATACTGTACTAACCCTGGAGCAACTGTTTCTTTTCAGGATGGCCCCACGAAGGCAGCCAGCTAGGGTTCCTACTTACGTGTGGGATGGAAGCCCACCGAGTGACGAGGCCTCGGTGCAGGGCCCCATTACATCGGGGGCACCAGCGGTACAACTACCCGCTGAGCCACCGATTCTCCCAGCCCCAATGATGGAGAGTGCACGCCGCCTCAGCACGTTTCACGAGTTTCAGAGGCAGAGGCTGCCCAGGTTCCACCGAGAGACAGATCCTCAGGCTACTGAGCATTGGCTGGAGGCTGTCGTCAGAGTCTTCAGATTGGTATGGAAACCAGCAGACCTCATGGTGATCCTTGCCGCGAGTCTCCTGCACGCAGCAATAGGTAGATGGTGGAGCCTGATGCTCCAGGTGCACGATGAGGCATCTCTACATTGGACGGACTTTGAGAGGCTCTTCCGCTAGGAGTTTTTTCCATCCACCCTCTGTGCGGTGTGCATACAGGAGTTACTACAGCTGCGACAGGGCAGCATGTCAGTAGCCCATTACTCAGCGAGATTTACCGACCTCTCACGCTACTCCACGGACATGGTACGAGACCCATTATTCCAAGTCAGGACCTTTAAGCAGGGGCTGAGGCATGAGATAAGAGCTTCGACGATTCCCCTTAGCATCCCAACGCAGGCGGGGGTGCTCGAGTGAGCCCTGTTAGTGGAGAGCATTCTCGCTGAGCAGCCATCAGCAGCGAGACCCACCACAGGACAACACAGAGCAGATTCTTCTACAGTCGACAGACAACGCAGGGGTCCATGCAGACCAGGCTGACAGGTGGGTGACCTCAGGATACAGGTTCGGCAGTTCGGGGCACACGACACTGAGCCATCCTTACGAGGAGCAGACAGTGGTATGCATGCGGCGGGCATGGCCACATGGCTCGTGACTACCCGACCCACCATTCAGACGAGCAGTAGACAATGGAGGAACCTCCCAAGTAGAGGAAGAGGATCGACCATGGCAGTCCGCAGGGAGAAGGTGAACGAGGCAGAGGAGATGGACGAGCGGAGGGTGGTGGACGATGCTTTGAGGCTCTACCACCACCACCCCCAGGAGTTCCACCCCGACCACAGGGAGCTAGCGGGCAGAGGCAGGCTCAGCTCCAGGAAGGAGAGGCTTACGACCACGGCGCACCCAATATGATTCGAGGTACTATCTGTGTCTAATCCACCCTTTCTGCAGTTCTTGTAGACATAGGTGAAAGTCATTATTTTATTGTCACTGCCCTTGTTCGGAGCTCGGAGATTCCGACGGAGCCGTTAACTCGATCCTTGTGTCTAAAGACTCCTATGGGAGAAAACTCAACGATTACGCACTGGTACCGGCAGTGTGAGATTACTCTAGGAGGCATGATCTTTGGGTGGGATCTTCTTGTATTGGCGTCGAGGCCTTACGACGTCATCTTGGGTATGGACTGGTTATCTACAGTCCATTATCCGATCGACTGTATTTGGTCAAGGTGTTGTGTGTCCGCACGGATGGGACCAGGGTCACCTTCACCGGCGAGAAGGGAACCTTTGCAGCACTGGATAGACTCACGCAGAGGAGAGGGAATCCGATCACACATCAGTTTGCTAGTCTCATCCTCAGTGTAGTTGACGTGCAGAGTCCGAGTTTTCCTGTAGTGGTGGATCAGTATGCGAACATTTTTACTGACGATGTTCTAGGACTAACTCCTCATAGGTAGGTATATTTCTTTATATAATTGTACCCCGAGACATCCCTGATATCTACTCCAGCGTATCGGATGGCTCCCGCCGAGCTTCGTGAGATGCGGGTACAGATGGAGGATTTACAGGGGAAACGTTTCATTCGACCCAGTGTTTCACCCTAGGCTTCTCGGATTCCATTCACCAAGAAGGTGGATGGGAGCTTGCGACTCTATGTTGACTACCGTCGCTTGAACCAGGTGACCGTTAGGAACAAGTATCCTCTTCCGAGGATTGACGACCTCTTCGATCAGCTCAAGGGAGCACGTTGGTTCTCGAAGATAGACCTCAGGTCAGGCTATCATCAACTCCGAGTTCGGGACGAGGATGTACAGAAGATGACCTTCAGGTGTCGGTATGGGCACTATGTGTTCTTGGTCATGCCCTTTGGTGTGACCAACACTCAATCAATGTTCATGAGTCTCATGAATAGGATATTCTAGCCCTACCTCGATCGGTTTGTCATAGTAATCATTGAAGACATACTGATTTACTTGACCACCGAGGAGGAGCACGCCTACCACTTATGGGTTGTACTGGATACACTCCGAGAGCACCCGATTTATGGTAAGCTCTCGAAGTTCCAGTTCTGGATTTGAGAGGTCCACTTCTTGGGGAACGTCATCTCAGAGGCAGGATTTGCAGTGGATCCCACGAAGGTCGAGGCGGTACTTTCTTGGGATCCACCCAGGAGCGTCACGGAGGTGAAGAGTTTCCTAGGTCTGGCTGGGTACTATCAAAGATTTGTTCCAGACTTCTCTAGAGTTGTAGCACTGCTTACAGCTTTGACTAAGAAGGGAAAACCCTTCGTGTGGTCAGACAGATGTCAGCAGAGCTTCCAAGAGCTGAGGCAGAGATTGACCAGTGCGCCCATCTTGAGGCTACCAGAGGAGGTCGTAGGGTACGTAGTTTAATGCGACGCATTAGGGACCGAACTCGGGTGTGTCCTGATGCAAGAGCGAGCAGTGATCGCTTACGGTTCATGGAAATTGAGGCATCACGAGCAGAACTATGCTACCCATGACCTAGAGTTAGCAGCAGTGGTCTTCGCCCTGAAGATGTGGCGGCACTATCTCATGGGTGGGCACTTTATAGTCTCCTCTGACCACCAGAGTCTCAGGTACATTTTCTCGTAGAAGGACCTGAACCTGAGACAACAGTGATGGCTCGAGTTCCTCCAGGATTGTGACTTTAAGATTGTATATACTCTTGGGAATGGGAACTTTGTGGCTGAGGCTCTCAGCAGAAGATTTGGCATTTAGCTATTTGGAGAGGTGACAGAGCAGTTAGCCGCTTTGTAGATATCCTTCATGGATAGAGATGGGGTACTCTATTTACAGTCTCTCACAGTCACTCCTCTACTTCTTCAGTGGGAGAGGAACAACATGGGGTGTAACACCCCAAGATTTCATAGTGTGTTATTTCTTCAAAATAATTCAATAACTTGCACTACACGCAACACTGAGTTCAATCACCCCATGACTTACAAAAAAAATCCATTCAAAAGAGGTTATGAATAGTATTATCTAAATTTTAAACTTTATATAATCCTTATAATTTTAGAATCCATATTATGAGTTTCTTAGATATAATACAAGAACAGATTCATTTTCAGTATCGCACTTTTATCAACTTTTAATAGTGAAACCTTTTTAAATTCAATATTTTAAACTTTTTGACTAAATGGGGACATCAAAAAAATTTTAAAATGAAACATCCCAAGCTTCCACGGTACGCTTTCCTTTGAATAATACAGTAGCATGTGTTGTACGCAACTTCGAGTTCAAACACACCACAACCAATCAAACTAGCCGTTATGAATAGTAATACCTACTTTTTGAAATTATATATATTTTATATTTTAGAATGGACTTCATTTTTGGATTCGGAATATCGAATTTATCCTAAGGTGAAATTTTGTTACATTTCGGATAACTTTCATATTTTGATGAATAGTGAAAATTACTAAATTTTAATTAAAAACAACTTTTTTAATCAAAATAATTAATAGTGATAAATTATGAATTTAAGTGGTTTTAAAGTATATTTAGAATATATTTTTACCATTTAATATAATTTTGGTCATTGGATATAATTTTACAATTAAACCGAACATAAACAGGTGTCAATCTTTTGATAGTTATTATCTCTTAAAAACACGCTTTTTGTTTTGACAGCGGGAATTAATTTTAAATTAATTTCTGCCACTTCTGTGTTTTGAATTTAGAAAAATGGATTCCATATTTGGAATCAGGATGTTCAAATTGTGTAAATAGGTAACTTTTATTTTTAGATATTTTGAATAATTACTGCGGTAAAAATTTTATTTACCATGGTTAATGGTAAATCCGGTAAATAAGGGTTAAAAAATAATATTATAATAATACTAAATTACCCTAAAACGTGTCCTAGCCTTATTGGTTGATACATTTTTGACCATAGGCATCTTTGGGTCGATTTTGGGACCCCATGGTGCCACTTGTAGGTGATAGGGACACTTTATTTTAATTAAGTTAAAATGAATACAAAAATGACACAAGAATATATCTTTTAGAAAAACAATTTTTACATAAGGTTATATATGTTGGATTTTAGATTATAAATATTCATTAGAAAGATAAGAAGATTTCCTACATAATTATATTTTATTTATAATTTTTAGACATTATATAAGTTAATTTATTTATGACACATTGATGATACAGTAATTAATATAATAGTGAAAAATCAAAATAATTGATATTATAAATACCTAAATAAATATAATATGAGACTTTTAATGAATTAGACTAATTTTATTGAATAATATGATATATTATAATTTATGTAATTGACTTTTTTTGAATTAATCAATCTGTTATGAGTTTCACAAAAATCAACTATTGAATAGTGTCAAATTTGACATAAAAGAGTTCTTAAAACAAATATTATATTATTAATTGATATTAAATTCCTAAAAATCTAAGGTTCGTCCAAGAGACTTATATTATGATAGGTTCATCATTAATGGACCATTTGGGGGTATTTTGGATGTATATAGTATGTTTATTAACCATATTATATAAAAATACAAAGAGACATTGTAAAAGTGAAACTAATTAACTTAGAGTTAATACTTAAAGATAAGGTTAATATAAGTACCCAAACCTGTCTAAATTCTATTGGTTGAGTTTTATTCGACTCATAACCACCTTAAAAAATAAATAATCAACTTTGGAGCCATTATAAACCGAATAAGAATTTATTATAAATTAATATTTCTAGCTTTTCCAAGGGTGCCCCTCACCCCTCTTATAAAAGGGCACTCCTCCTTCTCATTTTGTCACACCTTCAAAGCCTTATGGTTCGGCCAAACTCTGACCAAATGCTCTCGCAACTTCCCTCACTACAACCTAGAGGCCTTAGTTGGATCAGAAAGCCAACCTAATGATCCCTTTTGATCAAATCAAAAGGAAGGAACCGAAGAAGAGGTAATGATTTCACCACCCTTTTTCCAAGTTCCTTCTTCTTCAACTTCTTCTTACTTTGTTGTTACCATTCTAAAATAATAACTCCAGTATCATATATATACTGTGATGTTATTATAAATATGGTACAACCATATTCATTATTCTATCCACCCTTTTAATAACATGTCACCATACGTGCGTACGTACGGCTTACCGTCTCCACGTCGTGGTGTAATTGTTATTCAATATATTATTATTTGGATGGGTATAATAATGATGTGTAACTCATGTAAATAATAAATATAACATGTTAGTGATTCTGTATATATGATATACCATTAATTTATATATTATTTTAATATCAAAAGAATGATATTGTCGCTCGTGCGTACGTACGGACTACCGTCTCCACGAACGCGATGAGATTCATTCTCCATCATATCCATTAAAGTATAATTATCATTTTCTGATTTAAAAATGATGTTTAAGGACTTGATATCATTCTGGATATGAATAATATACAACCTATCCATTACAAACATGGATTACGTAATAAAACATATAAAAGAAAATGAGTAAGTTAACACCCGAAACAACGATAATACTAAGACATTATTAACAAAGCAAAGTTAAAAGATCATATATGATATGATATTAATATATATGATTCTTGTATAATTTAATAACAATTATTTCAATATTATACAGGAGTTTAACCTACCCCAACCAAGTAAAAGTACAAGGTAAGGGATTTTCTTATCTCACATTCAATTCCGTGAGATTTCCATTATTCGCCACTAAATTATTGAAAGTGGTGTATTTTGTACTGGCATTTGATATATATTATCATGATTATATTTATATTAATGTTATTCTGTAAATAATTTAGTGGTTATTAACTATTGGCCATACGACTCAGTTGATTAACGTGGTAAGGGGTTTTCATCTCACTCTTTATTTCCGTGAGATTCATGCCATATTTCCACTATTATCTTTTGTGTGGTGTATGTACAGCCCATAATTGTATTCTTTGTGTAATACACTTTACCTTATGTGTATTTACATTTTCATTGTATGATACCTCTTTCATGGGTTGTATGTTTCATAAGTTACCAAATTGATAAGGGTTTACTTCACAATCTCTTTAATATCCGAGGTTGTCTTTACGTAAGTATCTACAGGGACATATTTTCTATCCATGTCCATATTTCATAAAAGAGTTTTCAAAGGGATTATTTCTAAGGGAACTTTTACTAAAACATCATTTTAAATGTTTTAAATATTTATTCTTCTAAATCATCCTCATTTATGTCCACGTTTTCAAAATGGTTTTTAAGGATTTATTTATATGAAAATGAATGTTTTAAAAGTGTTAATTCCATTCAAAAGTTTCAAAGTGGTATGGGACACTTTGATTCAAAAATATATTTAAATGCCTTACTTTCTAAATTGTGTAACATTAAAATGTTTTCATGAAAAAGGGATATTTCTCTCAAAAATTTTTTAAAAAAACATTTTCATCTATGTCAACATCCTTTGATGGATTTTAAGATTATTTGAAGTTGATTTCTTATGATTTAAAACTTCCATATTGTAATTAAGTTTTGTGATATGTTTGACTGTAGATGTGTCATTTATATATCATTCATGGTTTATGAGTAAATTATTGACATTTCGTATGCTAGTTCCAATAAGAATGTTTATGTCATATTTCAACCTTTACTTCATATGAATGTGTTGGACAAGTATGTTCCAGGTTGGGGACTGGTTAAAGTAAGCCCTCCAGGTTGGGGACTGGTAAAAGTAAGCCCTCCAGGTTAGGGACTGGTAAAAGTAAGCCCTCCGGTTTGGTCTCCGCTTATTAGAGGCACTCCGGGTTGGTGTCCGGTTATTAGAGGCACTCTGGGTTGGTGTCCGGTTATTAGAGGCACTCCGGGTTGGGTTCCGGTTACAGTTAGCCCCAAGGTCTTGGGACGAGGCCTTGAAAAGAAATTAAAGTTTAGAATTATGCATTCCATGATTATGAAAGTGGTTATTGATTTTGCATGTGGTTATTTGATTAGTATAATATCCATGTGAATAAGTAAATGACATTATTTCATTTTACTTTTGCCATACTATGTTGAAGTTCAAGTTTAAAAGGCTTTTGTTTTAGTAATGCATTGCCTTAAATGTTTATGCTTATTTTGAATGTTCCGCTATATTGTTATCCTTACTGGGCATTTGAGCTCACCCCTTTTCTATGTTTTATTTTCCCCAGGATGTGAAGAAGTAAGTTATGAATGACCTGCAGGGATATTATGAGGGGATAATAGTGTGGACTATGGAGACATTATGTTGTTGTAGTAGTTTTTCATTTTATGATGTAATGTAAAACTTATGAATATATCTAGTGTTTCCAAGGCTACTAAACCAATCGGTCTTTAGAGATTTGATCTTTCTTGTGATCATGCCAATGTTATGTAATAATGCACCGACTCTAGGTAACTGGGGTCGGGGCGTTACAGTTGGTATCAGAGGAAGTTTAGAACAAACCTTGGAAGCTAGATTTAGATAAACTCTGATTAGAGCACGTAAACCTAAGATGAACTTTGAGGATTAGTATAGAAGAACTTCCTAGAATTTTGGTATTGTATAGATTTTGTGAGTTTTCCGAGCAATACATCCCTGTCTTGATACGAGCAGGTAGAGGCGGCTCTGGAACAGATGTACCTAGGGGTAAAACCCGAAAACACCGCTTTGAGCTAGACTCGAACGAGAACTGGTGCACGACAACGGGCCTTGCTGCACTCTTGGTTACGACACTCACGGGGGATATGCTTAGGATAACTCTCATTTTCCTTACAAATCATTATGAAGGGTTTGTGAGTATATACTTCCTCAAAGGAGACATTTTTATGATTATGGATTATATCCATAAACTATTAAATTTATGTTATGTGTTTTACAAGTTTCGGATTAGGTATTGTTATTCATAAACTAATCTAATGTATGCCATTGTTTAGAAATGGTGCCCAGTAGAAGGAATGAGAACTCTAGCAATGCACATGTTCTAAAGAGAAAGAAGGATCATATATTTTATGTTCTTAAGTTAGAATTTACAAGAGAAATAGTCTCGCATATATTATCATCATATGAAGAAATAATATCATGTGTTGATAAGATAAGTAAAGAGTTTACTGAGTCCTATGGCTTTGAAGGGAAGCAAGAGAAGAAAAGTATGGAAGAGAGAAAGACGGATAAAGGTAAGAGGGAAAAGAAGAATTTTCCCATATGTGGTAACTGTGGAAAGAAACACCCTGGAACTTTCCTGAAACGAATGTGAGTTTGTTATAATTGTGGAGGAAAAGGGCACAAAGTACGTGACTGCAAGGGTAAGAAAATGGTTTCAAATGTACAATGCTTCATTTGCAAGGAGTTTGGACACTACGCGAACCTATGCCCCAGTCATCAGACTATGCCGCAAATGATGTTATTGGATAATAATCAAGTTATGATATTACCACAGATGAAGAGGAATGATTAGAGTTCTTATGTTGATTATGTCAATTGAGTGTTGTATCAACAATGTACTTGTTATAATAATTATGGAGTATATAAGGATTGTACTGCAGTACTATTTCATTAAGGACTTGAGATTGTGTGGAACAAAGAAAAGTGACTCAATAGCAGGTTAAATTTTTGGAAAATATATGGTTGAGAGAATGATAAACCATAATATGGTTTTGATACCGAGGTAGTGATTTTAGAATAATACATGATTGATTTGGATAAATTATATTGGATATTCTTGACTACCTTGAAACTAATTAATGATTTTTATATTCCATCATTGTTGGGGTTTAAAACATTTTTGGATTGATGAATTATATCCAGCATTCTATATGGAATAAGGGATAATGAATGTAATCAATATGGATTATGGTAATTCAGGATGTTTCAGTGTTTTAAAAGAATACATGATTAAGGTATTCATATACTATTACGTGGTAAAAAGGATCTACATTATGTTTAACTTCCTTATAAATGTTGGACTGTGAGTTTGGTCAGAAGTATTTTGGATAAATTTTAGTTTGAGATTAATTTTGGATTGCCATAAAAGGACAACCCAGAGGTCGGGCGGCAACCCGTCGCGTCCGGAAAGGCCGCGAGACTTGAACCCGCAACCGAAGGGCGACAAGGGTGTATCACCTACCACTGGACCAAGAGATTTCCTGGATTAAATAATGTAGTTTTTTTAAAAGATCTGGTAGATGAATTATAAATTCGATTATTTTGGAACCCTGTATGAACAGTATAAATAGAATTTTTTTTACGAGTGAAAGATGAGTTTGTGGTAGAAATTTATTAATGGACAAAACTCTAATTATAAAGTAAGTATATCTCTTTATGATCTTAGACAATCTCATAAATAAATTCCTCAACATTAAGAAAAGAAACTTAGAACAAAAATGTTGTCCTAGATGGTACCTTAAATCATCACTAATTTATGGCTTTGGGATTGTTGGCCTTTTCATAGCCATGTTCTCTACCACTCTCCATCAGATAATTGATGGTTAGATTTCTCTTCCATATCCATATTTTTCTACATGGAACCCTAGTATGTGTTATTTTCGGTAATCTTCATACTTTCCACTCTTTGTTTTAAATAGAGGCCTCATTAATTCATTTTTCGATGTGGGATTTTAACTAATATATTTTGAAATGTCAAAAATGTGTTATCCCAATACCCTATATGTTGTTGAACCGATGGTATTTCAAATCATCATAGATTGATGAGTTTAAGGACCTCAATTTTGTACTTGTTTGCGATTGATGACCTCAATCACTACCTATAAATATTTACGTTTTTCCTCCAATTATATGTCTCTAATTTCCACCAATGTTCTCCTAATCGAGATCATAATTTGGTGGTGACCCTTTTATTTCTCTTTTCCTCATATTAAGACTAAATTTTAGTAACCCAATTTCTGATGTGGGTTTTCCCACAAATATATTTTCTATTTTCAACCTTTTATTTTCGAAGAACAATTTCAAATTGAGAGGACGCAATTTATTGAAGGAGGGGAGTAACACCCCAAGATTTCATAGTGTGTTATTTCTTCAAAATAATTCAATAACTTGTACTACACGCAACACCGAGTTCAATCACACCATGACTTACAAAAAAAATCCATTCAAAAGAGGTTATGAATAGTATTATCTAAATTTTAAACTTTATATAATCCTTATAATTTTAGAATCCATATTATGAGTTTCTTAGATATAATACAAGAACAGATTCATTTTCAGTATTGCACTTTTATCAACTTTTAATAGTGAAACCTGTTTAAATACAATATTTTAAACTTTTTGACTAAATGGGGACATCAAAAAAATTTTAAAATGAAACATCCCAAGCTTCCACGGTACGCTTTCCTTTGAATAATACAGTAGCGTGTGTTGTACGCAACTTCGAGTTCAAACACACCACAACCAATCGAACTAGCCGTTATGAATAGTAATACCTACTTTTTGAAATTATATATATTTTATATTTTAGAATGGAATTCATTTTTGGATTCGGAATATCGAATTTATCCTAAGGTGAAATTTTGGTACATTTCGGATAACTTTCATATTTTGATGAATAGTGAAAACTACTAAATTTTAATTAAAAATAACTTTTTTAATCAAAATAATTAATAGTGATAAATTATGAATTTAAGTGGTTTTAAAGTATATTTAGAATATATTTTTACCATTGAATATAATTTTGGTCATTGGACATAATTTTACAATTAAACCGAACATAAACAGGTGTCAATCTTTTGATAGTTATTATCTCTTAAAAACACGCTTTTTGTTTTGACAACGGGAATTAATTTTAAATTAATTTCTGCCACTTCTGTGTTTTGAATTTAGAAAAATGGATTCCATATTTGGAATCAGGATATTCAAATTGTGTAAATAGGTAACTTTTATTTTTATACATTTTGAATAATTACTGCGGTAAAAATTTTATTTACCATGGTTAAGGGTAAATCCGGTAAATAAGGGTTAAAAAATAATATTATAATAATACTAAATTACCCTAAAACGTGTCCCAGCCTTATTGGTTGATACATGTTTGACCATAGGCATCTTTGGGTCGATTTTGGGACCCCATGGTGCCACTTGTAGGTGATAGGGACACTTTATTTTAATTAAGTTAAAATGAATACAAAAATCACACAAGCATATATCTTTTAGAAACATAATTTTTACATAAGGTTATATATGTTGGATTTTAGATTATAAATATTAATTAGAAAGCTAAAAACATTTTCTACATAATTATATTTTATTTATAATTTTTAGACATTAAATAAGTTAATTTATTTATGACACAATGATGATGCAGTAATTAATATAATAGTGAAAAATCAAAATAATTGATATTATAAATACCCAAATAAATATAATATGAAACTTTTAATGAATTAGACTAATTTTCTAGGATAATATGATATATTAGAATTTATTTAATTGACTTTTTTTGAAGTAATCAATCTGTTATGGGTTTCACAAAAATCAACTATTGAATAGTGTCAAAATTGACATAAAAGAGTTCTTAAAAAAAATATTATATTATTAATTGATATTAAATTCCTACAAATCTAAGGATCGGCCAAGAGACTTATATCATGATAGGTTCATCATTAATGGACCATTTTGGGGTCTCTTGGATGTATATAGTAAGTTTATTAACCATATTATATAAAAATACAAAGATACATTGTAAAAGTGAAACTAATTAACTTAGAGTTAATACTTAAAGATAAGGTTAATATAAGTACCCAAACCGGTCTTAATTCTATTGGTTGAGTTGTATTAGACTCATCCCCACCTTAAAATTTAAATAATCAACTTTGGAGCCATTATAAACCGAATAATAATTTATTATAAATTAATATTTCTAGCTTTTCCAAGGGTGCCCCTCACCCCTCTTATAAAAGAGAACTCCTCCTTCTCATTTTTTCACACCTTCAAAGCCTTATGGATCGGACAAACTCTTCCCAAATGCTCTCCCAACTTCCCTCAATACAACCTAGAGGCCTTAGTTTGATCAGAAAGCCAACCTAATGAGCCCTTTTGATCAAATCAAAAGGAAGGAACCGAAGAAGAGGTAATGATTTCACCACCCTTTTTCCAAGTTCCTTCTTCTTCCACTTCTTCTTACTTTGTTGTTACCATTATAAAATAATAAATCCAGTATCATATATATACTGTGATGTTATTATAAATATGGTACAACCATATTCCTTATTCTATCCACCCTTTGAATAACATGTCACCATACGTGCGTACGTATGGCTTACCGTCTACACGTCGTGGTGTAATTGTTATTCAATATATTATTATTTGGATGGGTATAATAATGATGTGTAACTCATGTAAATAATAAATATAACATGTTAGTGATTCTGTATATATGATATACCATTAATTTATATATTATTTTAATATCAAAAGAATGATATTGTCGCTCGTGCGTACGTACGGACTACCGTCTCCACGAACGCGATGAGATTCATTCTCCATCATATCCATTCAAGTATAATTATCATTTGATGATTTAAAAATGATGTTTAAGTACTTGATATCATTCTGTATATGAATAATATACAACCTATCCATTACAAACATGGATTACGTAATAAAACATATAAAATAAAATGAGTAAGTTAACACCCGAAACAACGATAATACTAAGACATTATTAACAAAGCAAAGTTAAAAGATCATATATGATATGATATTAATATATATGATTCTTGTATAATTTAATAACAATTATTTCAATATTATACAGGAGGTTAACCTACCCCAACCAAGTAAAAGTACAAGGTAAGGTATTTTCTTATCTCACATTCAATTCCGTGAGATTTCCATTATTCGCCACTAAATTATTGAATGTGGTGTATTGTGTACTGGAATTTGATATATATTATCATGATTATCATTATATTCATGTTATTCTGTAAATAATTTAGTGGTTATTAACTGTTGGCCATACGACTCAGTTGATTAACGTGGTAAGGGGTTTTAATCTCACTCTTTATTTCTGTGAGATTCATGCCATATTTCCACTATTATCTTTTGTGTGGTGTATGTACTTCCCATAATTGTATTCTTTGTGTAATACACTTTACCTTATGTGTATTTACATTTTCATTGTATGATACCTCTTTCATGGGTTGTATGTTTCATAAGTTTCCAAATTGATAAGGGTTTACTTCACAATCTCTTTAATATACGAGGTTGTCTTTACGTAAGTATATACAGGGACATATTTACTATCCATGTCCATATTTCATAAAAGAGTTTTCAAAGGTACTATTTCTAAGGGAACTTTTACTAAAACATCATTTTAAATGTTTTCAATATTTATTCTTCTAAATCATCCTCATTTATGTCCACTTTTTCAAAATGGTTTGTAAGGATTTATTTATATGAAAATGAATGTTTTAAAAGTGTTAATTCCATTCAAAAGTTTCAAAGTGGTATGGGACACTTTGATTCAAAAATGTATTTAAATGCCTTACTTTCTAAATTGTGTAACATTAAAATGTTTTCATGAAAAAGGGATATTTCTCTCAAAAAATTTTAAAAAAAAAACATTTTCATCTATGTCAACATCCTTTGATGGATTTTAAGATTATTTGAAGTTGATTTATTATGATTTAAAACTTCCATATTGTAATGAAGTTTTGTGATATATTTGACTGTAGATGTGTCATTTATATAGCATTCATGGTTTATGAGTAAAGTATTGACATTTCGTATGCTAGTTCCAATAAGAATGTTTATGTTATATTTCAACCTTTACTTCATATGAATGTGTTGGACAAGTATGTTCTAGGTTGGGGACTGGTTAAAGTAAGCCCTCCAGGTTGGGGACTGGTAAAAGTAAGCCCTCCAGGTTAGGGACTGGTAAATGTAAGCCCTTCGGTTTGGTCTCCGGTTATTAGAGGTACTCCGAGTTGGTGTCTGGTTATTAGAGGCACTCCGGGTTGGTGTCCGGTTATTAGAGGCACTCTGGGTTGGGTTCTGGTTACAGTTAACCCCAAGGTCTTGGGACGAGGCCTTGAAAAGAAATTAAAGTTTAGCATTATGCATTCCATGATTATGAAAGTGGTTATTGATTTTTCATTTGATTATTCGATTAGTAGAATATCCATGTGAATAAGTAAATGACATTATTTCATTTTACTTTTTCCATACTATGTTGAAGTTCAAGTTTAAAAGGCTTTTGTTTTAGTAATGCATTGCCTTAAATGTTTATTCTTATTTTGAATGTTCCTCTATATTGTTATCCTTACTGGGAATTTGAGCTCACCCCTTTTCTATGTTTTATTTTCCCTAAGATGTGAAAAAGTAAGTTATGAATGACCTGTAGGGATATTATGAGGGGATAATAGTGTGGACTGTGGAGACATTATGTTGTTTTAGTAGTTTTTCATTTTATGATGTAATGTAAAACTTATGAATATATCTAGTGTTTCCAAGGCTACTAATCCAATCGGTCTTTTGAGATTTGATCTTTCTTGTGATCATGCCAATTTTATGTAATAATGCACCGACTCTAGGTAACTGGGGTCGGGGCGTTACATGGGGACATTGACTTTGAGGCGCGATGTGATGAGATATCCTCAGGGCTAGCACATGATGGATTTCATGAAGGCGGGGAGCACGTCATCCTCTTTCGGAGACGTACCATGGTACTCGTTGCACTACAGGAGGAGGTGCTGAGGGAGTTCCACACTTCCCCTCTTGAGGTACATCCTGGAGTAGAGAAGATGTATTAGGATCTCAAATGATATTACAGGTGGCTGGGTATGAAGAAGGTTGTGACAGAGTTCATTTTTTGATGCCTCACTTGTCAGCAAGTGAAGGCAGAGCACCAGGTACCTATAGGCTTGGTAAAACCCTTAGAGTTCTCGGAGTGGAAGTGGGACAGGATATCCATGGATTTCGTGATGGGTCTTCCACGTACATCCGTAGGACACGACACCATCTGGGTGATTGTAGACCGACTCACCAAGTCGGCCCACTTCCTACCGATCAGAGAGCAGGGCTCAGTAGAGAGCTTGGGACAACTCTACGTTCAGGAGATCGTATGGCATCATGGTTTGCCATCGTCTATCGTCTCCGATCGAGATGCTCGCTTTACTTCCCATCTTTGGAAGGGGTTGAAGGAGGCCTTTGGGACGCATCTATGCCTAAGCACTGCCTTTCACCCACAGACGGATGGCCAGATAGAGAGGACCATTCAGACACTCGAGGACATGCTCTGTGCATGTGTCCTTGACTTTGGTCGTAGCTAGGAGGATCACCTACCCTTGGTGGAGTTTGCGTACAACAAAAGCTTCCACTCCACCATCAGGATGACACCATACGAGGAAATGTACGGATGACCATGCAGATCACCTTTGTGCTAGACTGACCCTAGGGAGTCAGCACTCGTAGGACCAGAGATGGTTCGGGCTACAACAGAGAAGGTGCAGGTCATCCAGGAGCAGATGAGGACTGCATAGAGTGGACAAAAGTCCTATGTTGATAGGAGGAGGAGACCACTGGAGTTCGAGGATGGAGACCATGTTTTCCTATGGGTCTCACCTAAATGTGGATTGCGGAGATTTAATCGGGGCGGCAAGTTATCTCTGCACTTCATCGGGCCTTTTCAGGTCCTCAGCAGGGTAGGAGAGGAGGCTTACTGTCTGGACCTTCCACCTCAGTTGCACCTGGTGCACGACGTCTTCCATGTATCTTAGATGAAGAGATACGTGCACGACCCGACGCATATCATTGACCATGGGAAGCTAGACATCGATGACGGGGAGACATTTGCAGAGGTCCTGGTGGAGATCGAGGATCGATAGGAGTGGGGACTACGTGGGCAGTCGATTTCTCTTGTGCGCATTCGTTGGCAGCACTGGAACCTCCAGGAGAGCACAAGGGAGCGGGTGACTCAGATGCATGCTCGGTACCCTTTGGTTTCCCTAGTTTATGTTGTATCTTTAAGGGGATGTAAAGCCTTGATGTGGGAGTGATTTAAAGACCCGTAAATTTCAAGGAATTTGTTTTAAATACATTGTATTTTTACATGTCTGTGGATTCTGACGACACTTGATTTCGAGGCCCGGTGTGCCCGGAATCAATTTTTGAAGTTTAGCTCGGGTAAGTTCAGTGAACGAACGAGCAGGTTTTTCTAACTTTAGAACCGGTGCTCAGAATTAAAATATTAGGGCACCGATGAACTTGCAGCACCGGTAATTTCTTAAGGGGACACTTAGTGCAGTTGCGTTTGCAAAGGTGGAGAAGATGTTTTTGGGGGTTTATTTAAGAAGTAGATAAAAATTGTCAGAACATTTTTTATTTCATGAGGTTGTTTTTTCCTCCAATGGGTAATTAAGGGTGGGGCCCACAACCACTTAACTACCCAAGTGTGGATGTTAGAGAGGTGGGGCCCACATGACCCCCACTATTTAATTTCCACCAAACTCTTTAACAACCCCTAATTTAATTGGAAAACCCTCCCACACATTTAATTTCTAACGCGTCAGGTTAATTGGGGACCTTCCCTCTCCCTCCCTTAACTAATTGTCAACACGTTTTATTAAAGGTGGTGATTAATCCTGGGAGTTTCTTTGCGTGTGCGATTAAATAAAAGGCAGGACTTATTATTTAATTTTGGGAAGAACATTTGTTGTGCGGGAGAGATCGGGAGAGCTTGGAGATTTTGGAGGAACTCCAGTCTCTGACAAAGAATGACGAAGAACATCGTCCTCTGATGAAGAATGCTGGTTCCTTGAAGATCGACGATGTTCCACCCTTCTCTACTCCGTGACAAGAGAGGAGATACCGCTTCCTCCTCAGCGCGCTCTGACAATGCCTACGATCCTCTTCCCAGTGACGCCGACATCCGACATCAACTGTTGAGGTAGGGGTTTTTGTATAAATTTCATTATGTTATTTTATACCCTCGGCATGGCGTGCAAATTGTTTGGTGTTATTTAGAACCACTAACGCGGTGGGCGCAGACTAACGAACAAGTCCGAACCCACCGCTACGTTGTTCTTGATATGCGGAGTAGTTGGCAATGGTGAAGCGGGACTGAATTGGAGATTGGAGGTTGTCGCAGTGATGTAGGGGTCTTGAGATGACCGCAGGCGCATACGTGAGTAGAATCTGACCACCGGAAGGACACTGGTGGACCGCGGAAATCTTCGGCGGTGCGGGTCGCTGGCGCGGCGGTGCCCTGGCATGCCACCGGCAGGAACCCTCCGCAGGTGAAGCCACGGCGGCGAGGATTGGATCCCGCGGCCACCTGAGATCCATGGGAGATGCGGCGCCAGGAGCCGCGTCCGCAGAGCACAAAGGGGGGCCGTGTCCCCCCCCCCCCCCCCCTGCTCGGCTCGCTGGCGGAGCCAGTGCACCCCCCCCCCCCCCCGGCTGGGCTGAGGCATGCCGCGCGGACTGGGTCGGGCCGCGCCCTGTTGGGCCGAAACCGGACCTGGTTCGGGTCAACCCATTTCGGGCCGACCCAGGGGGGATTGGGCCAGGTCGGGCTGGGCCCAGACCCCCCACTTCAGACCATTTTTTGTCTTTTTCTCGTAACATGAGCTACAGACCTCCGATCGATGCACCGTCAGTTGTGTAGGAATCCTTTGATCGAGAAGATCATTTTGGTAAATTACACTCGAGGTTTCATCAATTTCGTTGGGATAATTTTGTTGAGATGTTCCTTTTGGCTTACTCCGCTTGAGGTTTGGACTTAGCTGGAGTATGTTCGGTTTGTTGTAGCTTAAAAACCAATCGGGCCCCTGGGACGGAAAAACTAATAACTCTCAGACTGGGTGTCCGATTGACACACCGTCTGTCGCATTGGGTTTCTTTTGACGAGATGGAACTTTGGGATACATCAACTATGAACTTCGTGACATTTGATGTATCAACCCTCTTTTGATCAAGGAGCGGACCCTCCCGGAATCGAGCATGCTGTGTGAGGGAACCCTAGAGCTGGCTACGAATGCATCGACTTCTGTACCGGAGTCCTCTGTGGGTTCGACAGCGACGACTACCGTACTGAAATCCTCCGTGGGTTCGACGATGAGGACTAATGTTCTTGTATCCTATATGGGTCCGGCAGTATTGAACTATGTACTTGAATCCTGTGTGGGTTTGGTAGAGTAGTTTGTCTTGTGTCCTGTGTGGGTCCGACAGCTTCGCTGGTCTTGCATCCTCTTTGGGTCCGATAGCTTAGATGAATCAGTGGCTACATCTTATCATCTCTATCGCCTTAAAAAGTGTATACCTGTGTGAGCTGAGTCTTGACTTCAATCATTATCATTAATGTGATTGACTTGTTTTCCTATGTGGACTGGGTTGTGTTTTTCCTGTGTGGACTGAGTTGTGCTATCCATTGTGGACTGGGTTGTTCTTTCCTTTGTGGACTGGCTAGTTCTTGGGCTCGAGAGTTGGAGATGAACTTTAACTGATGACTTAGGTATATGTGTGGGCATATTCCCAAGTATTGTTGTTGATACTTCGTGATTGTATCTTTCTTTTTTGGTTTATCCTTTGTGGATTCTGAGAGACATTCATGGGTCTTAGGTTCCCTACTGAGTATCGTATAATCACCCCTGCATGAGGTATTCCCACACTACATTGTGTTGGATGCAGATGACAGACAACAGTGATTGAGGTGGAGGCTTGTGGAGCTGGACGGTACCTGGAGGTGGACCACTTTGAGGGGCGTACACGGAGCGGACGGCCAGACCCGAGGAGCTGAGGAGACTCTCTGTACCCACCCTTTATGTGGGATTTCTGGAGGACAACTCGGTGTTGCTGTTTTACTTACTACTGTTGTACTTTACTTTCATTTTTACTGTACTTTCAGTTGGGTTTGTATACTGGACAATTTACTTTTAGCACTTACATTGTACCTAGTTTTACTTAGTGTATATTTAACTTGCATACTATATTGTTTTTGTTTACTTTATAAAGGAAATGAATTCCCTTCTTCTGGTATTTATGCCTTTGGTGGTAGTCACTAGCCCCTGACCTATGGAATGCGGCCTTGGGGTAGTCACGACACGGGCCCTGAGAACAGGTCATGACAAATCGGCACAGGCCCTGAGAATGGGTCCTGACAACTATAATAATATAAAATTACCCAAACTAGTGTCATAATCCTATTGGTTGATACAATTCTAATAATGATCATTTTTGGGTCGATTTTGGGACCCCATGGGGCCACATGGGAGTGATAACGACACTTTATTTTAATTAACTTAAAGTAAAGAAAAAAATGGCATAAACAAATATCATTTGGTAAATTAATTTTTACATAGGGTTATATAAGTTATCTCTTTGACTATAAATATTCTTCAGAAATATAAAAATATTTCCTACATCATGGTATTTTTTTATAATTTTTACATATTAAAAAAATTTAATTATTTATGACATAATAATTATGTAGTTTTTACGTCATTAATAATTGATTTAAATAAATAAGATTATAAAGACTAAAATAATATCCAAAACATGTCAAATTATTATTTTATTATTATATTTCAAACATGATTCATATTATCTTCGACTTTAATATGTTTTGGACATTAAAAACTGAAAATATTTATGTAATAAAATAATTTTTTGACACTTTCCAAAATAGCTCCTCCTCCCCCTTATAAAAAGCCACCATCTTTAACTTATTCCTCACACCTCTCAAGACCCTTGTATTGCCCAACCTATAACCAGTTAAGCTCCCTACATCCATATCATACTCCTAGAAGACTTAACTTTGGCATAAAGAACTTCAACAAACCCTCTTGGTTCAAACCAAAGGGAGTTACCTGATTTAAAGGTAACGTCTTCTCTTTAGTTATTTGTTTCTATTTTACTTATCCAACCCCCTAAACTCTTTTTATTCCTTTATTTTATAACCAAAATAGTATCCTCAATATACTAGGATTTTTTATGGGAAGTATTTGAACTACACATACACACACCTACATCTAATTAGTCAAGAACATATCGTTTCTGTGGATGGCAAACTAACGCCTCACGAAACTATGATTGTTCAATTATCTCCTACCACCTCTCATGGTGGCCATTATGATGGAACTATATTTATATATAATATATATTATGTTTATATTTTCTTTATTATTTTGTATTTTACATTTATAGCATAACATTATTGTTTCCATTATGGGTAAACGCGATAATTCCATTTGAGGAAGTGCGGACCACCACCCCCTCAAAGTGATATTACTCGTTAATGCTATATGTGGGACATGTAAAGGATATAGTTAATGATATTATATATGATATTATAATAGAATTATAATATATCTATGTATCATTATGTTTAAATTCCTTTAAAATTATAAATAGAAATGAAATTAACGTTCATGCGTACGTACGACTTACAGTCTTCATGAACGATGAATTTCGATTCTAATCTCCAAATGTAATGTACTATTATAAATACATACATATACTGGATATATACGAAATATATGATATCACAATCATGAATACCATTAGGGATATAATGGATATTTGGCCACATGAACAACTTGTAATTATAAGAAGTTCATTTTTGACTCAAGTACCAAATATCGACAAAATGACTGTTATTAACGTAAATGATTACATAATGTTTATAACATTGTAATAAGTGGTTTAAAAAGAAAAATAAACTAAAAAAAGGATTTTATTCAAGTAGAAATTACCATTAATTTATTATTCATGAGATTAAAGAATGAGTGAGTCAAATCAGACATGAGGTAAGGGACTTCGTCTCAATCTCCATTCATTGAAGAATATTTTATTTTATAAAAGAATTTATTTTATATTCTTTATAAACACCATTGAATTTTCATTTCATTCAAAGGGAATATTTTACGAGGTGTTTTACTAAATGAAAAAATAATAATGATTCTTTTAAAGTACAGGGTGATAACGACCTTTCCGCCGCTTCGAGTATTATTTGATCTATGGCTTCCTTAACAAGCCGTAATGTTTTTAAAAGGAAAATAAATACCATATACTCTTTTATGTATTTTGGTATTGAAAATGGTTTTGATAATGGTTTTTTATGTAAATATATTTAAATGATATATTTTTATTGCAATATTGAAATGTTATATTTCCTTTAGGATCATTTTATGTGTTGTGAGTATGTTATGGTTATTGGGCATTGTTTACGTATAGGGGTGGTTCCCTGATAAACCTAGTGTGGGTGAGCCTGAGATAGCTCTCCAATGCATTGGATAACGTGATGAAGGTAAATGTGAATGTTTATCCAAAGAGATTAAGGGAATATATTGTGATGAGTATTCCAAATATAACTCCTATGTAGCTATGATAGCTACAATGTAAGTATGATATGGATGCCATAAGTTACCTTTATGATTTATGATTTCTATGTGTTATTCATAAATCTTATGATTTCATGAGGTATGTTAAAGAGCCTATGTTATGTTTTTAATGATGAACTAATGTTATCATTCTTTATCTTATAACCCTTACTGAGGTTTTTATGCTCATTCCATGTTTTGAAATGTTTTTCACCGAACTTAAAGATAAATTGGGTCAAGGATGGGATTAAGGAAAAGTCATGATGTCTAAAACAAAGAACTAGACATGTATCTTTGTAAGAGTTTTTATTTCAAAAAAAAATGGAGACTAAGTAGAAGTTTCTAATTTGTAGTTTTAGAGATGTGATGTAATAGTTATGGACTAATTATCTAAAACTCAAAACCTAAAAATATCCTCAATGTGAATTACTCATTTAATTCAAGATTATATAATTTTTTAGGTCGGGTCATTATATTAGGAATGTAACTAGAAGTATTACCATAATATATGTGAAAACTAATGTTCTTCCATAATGTGAGAATAAAAATACCTGAATGATCTTCATTTTATGTGTATGGATCTGGAGTTCATGAAAATTGGAAAAATCAGAAGTTACCCCTGAGATGCGTAAAATTTTCCAAATATGATTTTTTTTAAAGTTAATAGAGGCCACGGATATTTAACATGTTTTTTTGGATTTTACAATACCATTAAAGTATAAATTAACAATGTTATGACATAAATTATTATTTTTGATGATATGTAATATAAATATTTTTAGGCATATGTTTCCCTCACATGAAATTGAGAATGTCAAGAAACCCTCATTGATTTATATAAAGGTTATTGTTCAGGTATATATTCATAATGAAATTTATATCATAGGTATTTTTTATTATTTAAAATAATTTTGAAAATATATATATTTCTAGTAATTAAAATGGTGGTTTAGAAGTTAGGGTTCTTGAAGAGGAGTTATAAAGAAGAATGTAAACATGATGATTCTATGATTTTTTTCATGTTTCAAAACCCAAATTTCAGTTATAAATATGATATTAAAACAGTGATATATGAAGTATTATGACATAAGTATTCCACTGTATGTAGAATAATTCATCATTAGGAAGAAAGACTAAGAACAGATTTTCATCCAACGCTGCTTTTTTTTTTGAGAGGCATCCATTCCATGAAGAGAATAACCATGTCATTTTGAAAGTGAAATATGTGGATAATGATTTCAACTTATTAGAAGGGGAATTTTTTTGTGATATATTTATATTCGATAATTGGCGAGACTCATTAACTCTATGTTTGAAGACATGGTAGCCTAACACTGAAAATTAGTTTTTAATTTTTTTCATGTAGTGAATAGTCTCCCTGTTGCAATAATGTGAAATTAAAATAAATCCGATTCAATCCAAGCTTTATTCAATACTGTGATAGTTTCTTATGTATGTTTTCATATAAATTTATATTACAAAGGTATGGATTTCTAAGTGAATTAAAATAATACATAAAGTGGTTGTCATAATTAAGAATATCACATTAATGGAATGTTCGGTCTAAAAGGGAAAATTATAGAGCAAATAATTGGTGGTAAACAAATATTTATAGAAATGATTATTTCTATTATTTTTATGGATGTATTGGGAAAATATAGGATAAGAAATATATTTAAAATTATAGAATATTATATAGAATACATGCATGCAGATTTCATGAATATATATTCTAAGAAGAAGGAATAAAGGCGATTTGATGCTGTTACTATCTTTCATACTCTTAGAGTCAAAGAATAATGATATAGAGACTCAAAACTAAATCCATATTAAATATTATGTGTGTTTAATCAAGAGGTATTCTGTATTGTTGAGAAATGTTTTGTCCTTGTGCACTAAGGATGATGAAGATGAAGAATATACCATCCTTTTATTCTAGTAATTATTAGATTGGATGAAGGATAAAATTAAATATTCTAGTATATAATATTTGTATATCATAATTAATGAGGCCTATGATAACTCTGTATAATATGATTATTGACTACCCTTTGAATTTTGTGTATGGTATTCATTGAGATTATTATATTTTGAGGATGTATCTTAAATATAGTCGTTCTAGGATAGACACAAAGCCTTCACAACTGATCTACATAAATATTTTACTGGCTAAAACTGGTATTTAATGAGTTTGATGTTGAAACATTAATTATAAATAGTCAGTATTGGGAATAAGGGTCTAAGAATTAACCCTCTCACAAGATTTATCTAGATATTAAATCGGGAGATGTGTGGCAATTGGGGTATGACCAAGTGGTAAAGGTACCTTATGATCTTGTATTAAATCCATGTATCAAATCAAGGAAGATTTAATATATTGGAGGTGGAATGATTTATTAACATTGTTTATGGAGGGAGGAAACATGAGGGGGTGCCCTAGGAACTGTTGGGATGTGGTGGTGAATGCGGTCTATAAGGAGGTGAGCTGGTGTCATTGCTTGATTAGGGGAAACATGACATGATGAATCTAGATGGATATTAGTGGTTGGTTGATGGTGGTGTGATACCTTAGATAACAGTGACAAACGAGAGTGGTGACGGGCCTCATAGGTGGCCTTTGGTAGGTGTGGTGGTCCATAGTGAAGATGGTGACTTGGCTGGATGTTGGCAATGAGGATCTATCCTCCATGATAGGGTAGAATCACAAAGTCCCAGTAGAAAAACTATATCAGGTTTCAATTCCACATTGCATGTCCATGATGTTTTGGAGTGAAAATCCCATCTCTATATGGATACTATATCTGATGAATGAGAGTGTATGACATCTTCAATTAGGACAATGAACCATGAATGTCTACTTGGAGAATTTCTATATATGCATCCAATAATTGGTCAAGATCTTGATCAAAAAATGTAACAATTACACTATGGAGGGACTATTTTATAGTTTCAGTTACTTAGGGCCTTCTAGGTCTGGTATATAGGCTTGTGCATACCGGGGCTATGAGTTAGGAAAGTGTTCCCCCTCAATCCAATTTAGAAGGGTTTTATCAAGAAAAATAATAAAAATGTAACTCTACATTACTTTTAGTCAATGGGGCCTATTTAAAATCATGATAATAATTATTGTATAGTTGGGACATTTTTATCCATCATGGTGGAAAACCTCATAAAAAATTGTGTGTTCTGTTTTTATTAATTATTCTTTCTTTCACTACTTAAATGATAAATGAACTTAAAAATTGATCATTAGATCCATTCATTGAATATGTGTAGAGATAGTGAGTGGAAATAATTTAATGGGGTAATTTTTTATAGACCACTTATCCACTCCCCCTCCCAGTATTGGACATATCCTAAGTAAACCTAAAATTCATCACCTATAATCTCCACTTCTATATTTTTATGAGTTTTTCACACATGAAATATTCTAAATGATCCTAAGTTTAATTTTCCTATAAAATATTTCATTTCATAGCTGAATGAAAAAACATGGTATCCTTATTTAAATTACTTGTATTGAATATGAAAATAAGGTAAGGGATTTAAAATTTCAATGCATATCCTTGAATTTTATAGTAATATATTCTCAATATATTTTAAAACCTATAATATCTATTTTTTAATTGTTAAATAATTAAATTTATTTTTATTCAAACAATTACATTTATAATAGACCACATATTTCTTCTTATTTTTTTCTATCACAATATAGCCCTCCAAATACAAAATAATATTCATCATTGATCGTTTTAAAATAAATTATTGACTTTGTATAAATGATAACTTATTTGTAAATATACTCCTTCATTGTATTCCCAAAAGAACAAATTCTTTCTTATTCAAAATTGCAGGAAGTGTATTTAATTAAAAATAAGAACATTGGTCATGAGATAAGAGAAATGTTTTTGATTCTTCCATTGTAGTAAAAAACATGGCCCAAAATTTCTTACTACCTTCACTAAATTTGAGTAGAGAAAGATGGACATAAATTCAATATTTGATTTAATTTTAGGATTTTTTTGTCCCCACAAAATACATTTCCAGACCATGAAACGTATTTTACAAATTAATTATAATATTTATATAATTATGTATTTGAATAAGAGTTGACAAATTCTATAAACATCCTTCAAACATCATAACTATTGCTGGAAATCCCTCCAAAAAATATCAATTATTATCTAAACCATTTTAAAAAATTAAAACATCATGTATCCTTAAATAGTAGTTGGTTCTCAATATAAACCAATTTGAATATACTTGTAAGAAAAAATAACATATGGCAACGTAAATTCATTTTTATATTATTCCATTTATGTTATATACATTTCATTATTCCTTTAATATTTTTTTAATGAAAAATATAATTAATGAATAGGGAAACTTTTCAATATTTAATTAATTAATGATATCAGAAAATGATATTTTCTTGTGTAAAAATTGAGTTTTATATAGTAAATAAATATTATTCATATATAGATACTTTCTTTTGGAATAATATCATACATATGATTATAGATTTCTATCATTCTTCCCTTATTTGGCACAAATCGTACCGGACTCACCCATGAGCTATCAAAATAAGATAAATTACATCTATTTCTAATTATTTAAAAATTTCTACGGTGACTACTACCATCATGTTTTGATTTAATCTCCTTTGTAATTCTAACATTGGACTATAATTTCTCTCCTCCAAATACAATGAATTTAAACTTCTATGCTATTTTATAAATAGACCATGAAAATTCCATTTTATTTGTTTTTATAATTATAAAAAACATCTATTCTTTATATTTGTTAACATTTACATATAATATTTTGGGAACTAAAATATTAAATTTAAAAATTAATTCATTTTGAATATTTGTAATGTGTTCAGATAAATATTTGGGGATTCATTTGTAATAGGTGCCTTAGAACCAACTACTACGTAAATTTTTTTACCAAATTACTTAGGGTGTTGAATATTAACTATTATATTATTATATAGTCATGCTAATTTTATTTGGAATTGAATTTAATATTATTATTGGAGTACTTTTTAAACATAATGATCATATAAGTCCCTTTTTATGATGATATCCTTGAAGTGTTATGATCATATTTATAAATACATGTTCAATGGATGAATCATATCTTTTAAGAGGACACAGTTGATATATGATATCAAGGGTATGGGTATTTTAGGATATTGAAAATTCTTATATAACACAATGAGATTTTAGTGTTCATTTAACTTTAATTAATTTATATTTAGAATAGTTTTTTATGGAATCAACACCAATCTAATTCTACCCATGGAATACCTTCTTAAAATAATGTTATATGAAATTAACCATGAATAAGAAAAGTACAAAAATAATAAATTCTCAAGTATATAAATGAAAATAAATTTATTTATTATAAGAACAAATATATAAATTCTATACATATTGTTATTATGATTTATGAATTTATTAAATTTATGGGTTAGAATCCAAATAAATAATTAAGTGTGATTAAAAATATTAAATATTAAAAGGGATATTTTTGAAATAATTATTTTTAATGTGTTCTGTATTTTACATAAAAATTTAAATTTTTCAATTTTAAAATACTAATATGATAATAATTAATATTTTTAAGTAATATATTCTCACAAATTAAATTATAAATTGAAATGAAATAGGATTAAGAACAATTAATGTTTAAAATGTTTTTATTATATAAACATAGTTTCAGTAATATTTTTTTATTTTCTTTGAAATGAAAAATTGTAAATGATAGAATTTTATTTTTATGAAATTAATATCCTTTTTAAATTCATAATTCCAAAATTATATTAGGGTTTTTTTTCTAAAAATATTGATTTTTTAGTTGAATAGTGAAAAAATCCAACATTTATTAATATTGTATCGTTTTTTGACATTATCATGATCTTTGCTTGAATTTAATTTTTTTGTGAAAAAAATTCATAAACAATAATTTATTTAATTCATAAAATTATTCATTTAATAATTCTATGTTGAATTTACAAAGATCATACAAATCATTTTGAAACATAAGTAATATTCACTTTGATTTAAACTATTTTTGGTCTATTCATTTTAATTAATTTTCTAGATGGTTGAATTTTATATTATCATCATTTTCAATTTAAATAAAAAATATTTGGTTAATAATAAACTGATTAATTTAATTTAAAATATAAAACATTTATACATTTATCTAAATTATAATTTTAAGCATAAAAATATTTTTCATTCCTAAAATGGTTTTACTTGTTCAATGAGTTTATATTATAATTAATTTTTTTAACCCATAGAAATATTATTTGAAAATAAATAAATTTCATATTTGGAATCATTAGGTTCAAATTATATAATAAGATAAATAATATTTTCTCCATTAAAATTAAAATATATAGGTAAATATAAGTTACCTTTTTAAAAACCAAAAACTTTTAAAAATGAGTAATCTAAGAGTAAAAGAGATAAAAAAATTTTAAAAATAGACAAAAATGTATTTTTTAGGATTTATCAACCTTTAAAAATTTTGAACTCAATTATTGTCCATTATTTGATCATCTTGACCTTTAAAAAGTGATTTTTTCCTTTCATATTATTACAAACAATTCACTCCCTTCACATATAAAAAGGATTTCAATCACCCCTCAAAGTCTAAAAAAAATTATGTTTCATCTTAAAAATATACACTTTTTAACTTCATTAGATCCATATCCCTATTTTTTAATCCCCTTTCACAAATTAAAATCCCTAAATCATTTATTTCAAAGAGGTACACTAAGTGGATGTTGAAACGCTCAATGTGAGTAATAATCACTCCTCAATTCTTTTATTCTCTAGATTTCCCCTAATTTTTTTACATATTAATAAAATTATGGAATTATTATTAATATATTTATTTTTTATTATGTAAATATTATAATCATTATTTACCGGTTCTTATTTCAAAGAAAAATTGGAATGTTATTCATTCATACAGTTAGAATACAACCAACATGAACAGACATATTTCTTATTTCATACCACCATACATGGAAGGTTATAAAAGGTTGTTTAATTAAAAAAAATATTTTTTATAGCATTTAATATTATTAAAATTTATATAAATTCCTACCTTTGTATCAATCTATGAAAAAAAAATTCACCTGTGTGTAGGCGTAGACTATCACCACCATGGAATGATGTAGTTTGTTTTTTAACACCACACTGCATGGCTGGTTATAATAATATAATTAATTAATGAAATATATATTATTATGTAAATATAATTTCTCCTAGTAAGGTAATTTAAATATTTAATTCATTAATTTAGATACCACATTTGGATTGTTAAAAAAATTACTCAAAGTAGCTCGTCAATGATTTCATCCCCAAAAATCAAAACTAAAACTATCATGGGTTGAAAAAATGATTTTCTAAATAAGTATAGAAAATTTATTCATGTATAATAAATATTATGTTAATGAAATACTTGGTATCAATAACAAGGATAGACATCCACACATTAAAGTGTACACTAATCAGTCGAAATTGTTAACATACGATGATGCAAATAAACAATAACTAACTAATACATGTATAATATATGATTATTAATAAATATTATATACAGTAATAGATATGAATATGTTTATCAAATAAATTATTTAAGTATTATATTTATTATATAGGATGTTAAAGAACTTTTGGGGATGTCGGGAGTAAAACTTATGGGTGTTTTTAACTCAACCCCCTTTCGTTTAATTATAATTTTTCTTATTAAAAATAATTTTTATAATTTTGGTAAATTATACATTAAGATTGAATTTTTTCCCTATTATTTTTCAAAGGATTTAATTTTTTATCAAATTAAACCCCATTCAAATGTTTCTTACTTCATAAATTATGTTGTTTGTAAGAGTTATCATCTCAATCTCCATTCATTGAGGAGTGTTTTCTTTTTTCACATATTATTATTAAATTTGGTTTAATTACTACCCCATTGGATTGTGTTATTATTTGAAATTTTAATTTCATTGTATTTAAAAGTATTTTCATGAACCTCTCATTTTAATCCTTTTATTTAAATGTTACCGAATTTGTAAGGGTTTTTCTGGACTCAATTTCTTTTCATAAGTCATACTGATTCCCTTTTGAATAAGATTTTACAAGATTATTTTTACTATTATATAGTGATATTATAATTACATTACTCCTTACTTCTAGGTAATTACATTGATGGATTTATTTCTTTACTAAATTTTATGAATTTAGGAATAATTATTATTCTCTCCAACTAATTCCATCTTCTTCTATATCCATATTTACTATTCACATTAATGTTATAATTTATTATTTTGAAATCTTTTTTTTTGATATTAATAATTATATTTATTTTTTTTAAAAATTATTATTTATCACACTTTTTATTATATGTGATTTTATTAAAAGTATTTTAAAATTTTGAAATAGTTGTTTTTCATTTCAAAACCGTTTATTTTATTTTTCACTCTATATATGTGGAATTTATATTTAGTTGATTTCCAAGTGACGTTATTAATAATTAAATATAAATTGTGTTTGAGGATATGTATTTTAGATAACCTTATTGAAAATTATTTTTTCAAAGTGACTTGTAACTATGATTTTTGATGAAACTTTTATGAAATATATTTTTAACACTCAGTTTCAATTTTCATCTTTATCTATAAGGGATATAGATCATATAAACATATTTTTAATGAATCATCCTCCAAATTTCCTATTAAATATTAATTTTGGGTGATTAAATTTTCGTTTTAAACTATATATCTCTTGATGTCATTCCCTTCGAAATTAATTGGATAAGATATAAAACCCATTTTTCTTTCCTTGGGTTATCTACAATCAGATGAATGGTTGATTTAAAGTGGAATATATATGTATTTATAAGTAATTGGAAGGTCGTATATAACCCTACAATGACTTTATTAATGATTTTATATCTCATGAGGTATATACATATATGTTAGTGAAAATAAGTTTTCTCGCAAGAATGGTTATAGGTTTGTTGATAAAAAAGGTCATGAATTATGCGATAAGTATTCATGGAAAATATAAATCTTCTTAGAAGTCATGAGTGTGAGTGTGTGACTCATTAAAGTGATATTTACCTTTGGTATTTTATATAGTTCTTAGTTATGTTATGTATCCTTGAAATGAAACATATTAATTTCATATGCTTATGATTATTCCCCATGAATCATGTATATTATCTCTCACACTTAATTCATGGTATAGGTTTTTTTATTTGATATTAAATATCATAAAATAATGAATTTGGGAAGACCATTATTGTTTCATGTTCAATTTTAATAATATATTTATATAATTATAATGATTTCTCATATGCTTATGATCTAACCCTTAATGGATTTTTGAATAATGTTTCCCTTAAAAAACATTTGAGGCCACTTATTTCTTATGCTTTTATTCCCCAGGTTAGGAATATGAGTTTAATTTATCTTTACCATATAAGGGAGGGTGGTGTGGATAAACTATTGAGAAATTTTCCCATGTGTGGTAAAATATGTTTCTCAAATAGATAGTCCTCAAAGACACAAAACCATTGAGTTTTGATATTATGAGATTATTTGAAACATATATTGTTAACCTATTAAAATAATGATAAATAAAGGTATGTTTATAATGGGTAAACTCATCTTTTCATGAATTTATTATGAAGTAATTTTCAATAGAAGGATATTATGAGAAAAGGATTTGCCTATAATAAATCCACATTTATCTGTGTAATTGGATGTCCCTATCTTCAAATGTGTATAACCATACTTAGAAATTAATATTATTATTAATATATATCATGAGTTATGTAATTTTATGTATTAATGAAAATTATGATGACATATTCTCTTGATGAGGTAGGATATTTTGGATGTGTTATGGTTGATATTTCATTAATGAATAATGTGAGAACATATTTTTCACTTATAATATTTAACGGAAGTAGATGTCCTAAGACTTTGAGGGGAATGTAATGGCTTGATTAAGTCAATGTCCATGTAATTAGTACAAAAAAATCATTTCTAGAAAAATAAATGAAATAAACATCAATCACATGGGTTGATGACACCCATATGTAACCTAGTTGATAAAGTATATAAAGAAAAAAATGGATTATATTGATCAGTGTATGTTTAGTTATGGTCATGGTCATTATAGAACTTGACTTCAGAATATATGAATGTCTGGGCATGTTGTTAGATTCTAACCGAGAACTGTAGGATGTATTTCCTAATTCCACTGGAAGGAGGCCTAGAGGGTCATACACTAAGTGTATTCGTATCTTAGTTAAATTCAATTTTAATTTAACATGATGAATAGATATTATTCCCATACATGGTTTTATAATATTCATTTTGAGTTGATTTCAAATATTGAGTCACCAGTTATTCGAGAGAATATATATTTTAGTTTAATACTTCATAAAAAATTATTCAATATTTACTTTAATATAATCTTTACTTATTTATCAATGAATAATGCATTGATTTTTTAATTAAATAGTCATTATTCAAGGTTGGGTCCAAATTAAAGAGGATTGGTGGACTGAGTATAATGCTTTGGTGAAAAATTATGTATTAAATATTAATTGAATAAATATTAATATTATTTATTCAATGAAATAATATTTATTTATGCATTAATTTATTTAATGTCAATTAAATAATAATAATAATATAATTATTTAGACATGGGGTTCGTTTGGGATTAAGAAAAATAATAAGGATTCATTTGAAATTATTTATTCTCTTACCCAAGGTCTACTAATACACAATTATGTTTTCTCTGACTGTAGAGAAGCATAGAAAATTATTTTCATAATGTTTATAGAGAGAATCATCTTAATCCCTTGGGAGAACATCCCCAATAACTTTCTTAGGAACATAGGGAGGTTATATTCCTCCAGAATCCTGATTCTAAAGATAAAAAATAACCCTTCCCCCATAACGTGGTTCTTGAGATGATCAATGGTTAATGATGAAATCACTAGATTCATTCAAAATGTAACACGATAATTTCAACGGTGATTTTAATTGTTTTTTACAGAACATGTGAATCGCCACTAAAGGGATTCTATGCTTTAATCCTTTCATAGTAATGATGGTACACCAAGAAGTGTTCAATGTATTCATTAACAAAGAGATAATTATAATTATTGTTAATTCTTTATTATATATAAATTAATTATATATTATTTTTTATGATATTTTCTTCTGGATTATGGGGTTTCTATTTTACTCAGTTCTGGGGAGAAATCCTAATAACTTGTTAAAAATCAATTGTCCAAAACTATCCCCACCACTTAATTTATTCCCCCAAACATTCAAGTGCTATCAATGTGGTCACATAATAACTAATATATATTTTTTGGTCATTATTTGAAATTCATGTTTTATGTTAGTATCTCATTTATGTTAATTCATATTTTAATATAAAAGTTGATACTACACATTCTATTACCAGTATTTTTTATAGAACACATAAAGTAATCAGAAATAAGGACCATAGGTTCTATCATGTGGTTATAAGGTTTTTTGGTGGATGACATAGTTTTATGACCTTTAAAATGAAATTACACACCATGTAATGGGGTTCACTCATCAAAATAAGTAAGTTTATCCAAAGATAAAAATAGAGAGTCAACAATTGTTGCATTTATTTTATTCTATGTGTTTCTCAGCCAGATTGGAACACACCTTTCATTATTAAATGACATGTAGTTGATGTAAACACCTTGTTTTAATAATATAAATCATTGAATCCACACGGTCAAGGATTTTTCTTGTATTTATTATATGAAATATGGGTGATAAATCTAAGTGACATTCAAATTATTATAGAATATATGGTCATCATTTGGTTAATACACACAAAGTTTATTTAATATATATGTCATGGTGCTCATGTAATCAATACATAGACAATATATTTTATATAATTAAATGGTGGTCATTTAATTAATTAACTTATTATATAATGCATGTGGTGTATAACTAATTCAAATTTAATGTTTCATTAATTGACACACGCTATGTAATTAATTCAAGTGTGATTTTTAATTAATTTACTTGGGAAATAATCAATTATTTCCAAAATGAGTAATTTAATTAGCATGAATTTTAATTATTTAATTCTCACACTATATAATTAATTAAATGGTGGTGTAATTAATTCATAATTGGGGTTTTATTAATACACACATGAGTTTTTTAATAGAATCAGTGTACACTACTACAAAAACTACATATCATTTGGTCTTCTTCACGTCTTTTGTCAAGAGTCGGTGTCCAAATCAATGATAAATCTTTATTCACATGTTTTATATAAAAACCAATGTGAAGGAACAATTTTCATGGATTTTTTGTGTAAGTTAAGTAATAACCCTCTTTAAAAATCATTTTGGATGCATTTCTCACATTCTTTCAAGATAATCGACCTGAAAAATCAATTTTCATGGGTTTTTCACATAAGTTATATTATAAATAATGTAAAATATAATTTGAAAATATACTAATTATATTGTGAACTCATTTAGGGATCATTATTTCTAGTTAAATCGGTCTCATTGCTCTCACTCTAAAGCCTTAAACATTCATTTCTTTGATTTTAGTGGACTCAAATCATGCATTACCAACTTCATAGACACTCAGCTAACAATGGCCGGTATTTGAAATCTCTATGCACTATATTCCATTGTCATTTTATCCTTAATCATCCACCATCATATTTATATTTTTGGTTGGTGTTTATTATTTTTCCATTTTCTGTGAAACACTATATGTTTTAATTGATTCATGTTGATTTTTCCTTTTTTATTGAATCAAATCCTCTGGATCTCATATATTTTTTATTGGTTGATATTCTTATTTACTTATCTAGTCACAATATAATTTTTATCAGCTAATTATATAGTTTTCTATTTATTTAATGTCATAATTTTATGCATGTGAATTCTAATTTTGATTTCTAACATATAGATGTATGAGATATAAAATCAAATATAGTTGAATTTTTATCTTTGTTCCCATAAAACATATATGATATTTTCCAATCATATAATGGTTCCCATAAATAATATTTCTATAAATATAGATATATAAAATAAATTAAATGTTTTGACCAATAATTAAAAAAGATACATTCAAAATGGATATTTTTTTAGGTCAATTAATTAAATTATAAAATTATTCACTTTTGATAAATATAATGTCATATTATGGTGTAATAATTTATTTTTCAAATTTTGTGGCATATGGAGTTACTATTAATTGTATTTTATATTTTTTAATACATAAAAAGTTCATAACTATTTTTTAATTTAAGAATAATATTTATATTTAATCATAAATATTATGGATCATTTGAAAAATAATCTCACATTAATAAAATACTATTCATTAAAGAGTTCAATTTTTTGTTTAGTGGTGAAGAAAAAATAATTGATATAGATTCAAAATAATTAAATCATTCAATGTAAATATTTTATAGGAAATTTGATAATTTAATGTTAATATTTTTTTCCAAATTTGATATTATTCACTATGATTTATTTTGTAAATTTCATTAGAGTCACTTTTAATATAATAATTCTTTTTTCAGTGGGTGTCTTAACATCAACTTCCATCTTGTTTTATTGGAAAATCAACTACTTAAAATACTTCAATATATGATCTCTTATCTTCAAATTGAAATATAATTTCATATTCAATGTTATTAACTTCTTCTAATTATATTCACATTAATTTAAAATCATAGAATCATCTAACTAATGAATAATCCCACAAGTGTCTCTTCATGACTATCAGTGAAATAATCTTTTATTCCCCCCTACAACTAACTTTTATCACCATTATATTATTTATATAAGATATTTGTTTTTTTATTTTTATAGATAGTGATTATTCAATATTGGATTACTACACATTGAATATGCGATGAATATGGGGATGGTGTCGATTCGTATTTGGAATTTTCTAAATAAAATGTCCCATAAAATTAAATGTTTTCCTTTACATTGCTAAAATGTTTAAATTTTATGAATTTGAAAATAATAGAGATATAAGATCATTTAATTTCTTATGTTTTTTATTTGAGTTACAACCCATGGATTTAGCTTGGTGATACTAGGAAGAATCTAAGATCTATTCACAATGATGCATTGTAAGATGATATGTCTAATCAAATTCAATAAGTAATTCATGATATTTAATTATAGGAAATTGAGACAGAACAGATAACTAAGATTCTATATGGTGATGCTAAAAACCCATTATATTTAGGTTATACGGAATTTATGATTTTATTGGTGGTGTTAAGATTGATTAACTTGAGGGAGAAAAATGGATGGAGTGACAACAATTTTAATGAGATGCTAGAATTTTTGAAATGCATTATTCCAAAAGAAAATGATCCTATTTGTTCACATTATAAAGAAAATAAAATATTATGTCTGATGGGATTAAGGTACAAGAAATACACACTTTCCCAAATGATTATGTGCTATATAATAAAAAATATTAATTTCTATCACGGTGTCCTATATCTGTGACTTATTTATATAAGATGAAATAAATATCACAGGTCAATTCAGTATTTACAGATACCCCTACTAAGGAATATTGTAATATTCATATCATTATTCATTTGAAACATTAATTTGATCATTAAAATGATTCAATATGGTTAATATGGCATGTGGATGAGTAGATATGTAATAGAAAATTACATTATCCAACTGATTGTCCACAATGGTAAAAAATTGATAAAAATTTTACTACATTTAGAAATGAAGTTAAAAATATAAAACATAGACTATGTATGAGTAGAATTAATCCACTTTTAAGACATAGTATCATAGTTAGTTCATGGAATGTTTTACTAGTTATTTACAATTTATCTTCTTAAGTTTTTTATAAATAGAAACTAATTTATTTTGATTTTGATGATCTGTAGACCAAAATAGACAAGAAATGATATTGTTGTTTTCATGTCACCATTAATTAATGATTTGAAAAATTACTGGGAGTATGGTATTAGGGTGAATGATTCTTATAAGATGGAATATTATCAACTACATGAAACGAATATGATCACTAAAAATAACCTCCCAACCTATGGAAATTTTTCTAGATGAAGTGTTAATGGGAATAAATAATTTCCAATTTTTGAAAAATAGACTTTATATAATCTACTAAAACATTGGAGAAAAATATTATACCTAGTTCATTGATTGTTTTTTTTCTACAGATCACTTTAATCCAAGATAAAAAACACAATAAATAAAATAATAATAATTTGATATTTCTCTTAAACATTTTTCCATTGATTATAATATTGTGAGGGTTAAAACCATTGATGTGACATTCTAAAAGACACAAAAAAATGGAAATTAATGAAATATTTGGAATAAACGATCAATGTTTGTTAAGATACCATATTTGATATATCAAAAGGTCAAACATAATACTATTTTGAGGCATGTGGATGAGAATATATATGACATATTTATTTGAACATAAGTAGATATTAATGGAAATACTAAATATGGGTTGATTGAAATATTGGACTTAATATCAATGGGAATATGTTGGATGTCATCTCCCACTACGGATGAAACGAAAAAAAATCTTTCCAACAGATTTTCATATATTATCCAAGAAGAAAAAATTATCTTCATTCAGTGGCTTCAAGATATCAAAGTTTCACAAGGTTATTCTTTGAATGTAAAAAAATAGGTTTCTTTAAAGGATTTGATGTTGACATGTATTAAATTTTATGATGAAAAAATACTACTGGTTAAATCGTGAAGAATATTTCTCATCCATGTTAGAATGACTATCTTGAAAGTATGTTGTTTTCTTAATTCTATTTTTAATAAGGTGATAACATGAATTCATTGAAATATTTGGCAAACAAAGTAGTTTATGTACCATATCAAGTGGAAATGTATTTTCTTCCATCTTTTTTGATACTAGAGTGAATTTAATGGATTATTTGGTGTATGGAGTAATTATATACGGACCAGTGTATATACATTAGATGTATCCATTTTAATGGTATATAATGATATTGTAGAGGTATGTTAAGTATCAATATCAACCTAATGTATCCATTATTGAGTATTATATTTATAAGGAGGTTTTATTGTTCTGTACAATATACTTTTCTATGATAGAGAACATTAGTGTTGCTGTATCTCTCCATGAAAGAGTTAATTTTGGGGGACAGATGATTTGGGGCATGAAATTAAAATCATTGAATAATGAATAGTTAAATAATGTACATTTATAATTATTTAGTAATATAGATGATGCTCAACCATATATAACATTTCATATTAATGTGTTACAATAATTTAATCCAAATAAGAATGATATGGGGATTTTGGATTTGTATAAATAAACTTTTTTCCAGGGTTTAAATAGATCGTTCTTGATTGATCTGATGCATCAAAAACAATGAAATTTCTAGTGGGTGGTTCATGTTCAAATTTGATAACATGCTCTGGTTATGACATTAGTGGCTATACATATCATTTGAATGACCAGGACAACATAATTGGAATTCATAAATGTTTTTTATTGGTATGCAAAGAAGAAATACATTCTTAGAGCGATAAAGACAAAAATCCAATCTCCACATCAGGTGGATATTATGGAGTCATTAAAGAAATAAGGAAGGTTTATTATTAAAAAAATTATATTCTAATATTTAACTAAAAATGTTTTCCCAATGAAAACAATGTTAACCATGATGAATTTTGAATAAAAAAAGTTAATCTGAATAGATTAGAATATGTAGCATAACATTTTAACTTGGATACATATGAAAAAAAATCTATGATTTTTAACAATATAATATTCAACTGTATATTGTTTTACAAGAAAAAAAGTATATTAGTACGGGTAAACATGATAATGGTGTTAAATTATAAGAGATTACTACTTCCATGGAAATATTAACAAATAATATTGATGATCAATTCATATACATGGATTGGGCCATTTGGATGGATCATGATAATAGAATTTTAGAAAACAATCCTTTAGTACATTACTAATAGTTAGGTTACTTATGTCTATTACTAGAGTTACTTTTCAAATTTTTTAAAATGGTAGATAATTTCTATTTATTTTCATTATTATAACATGTATTAAAATAAATAAGTTAATTTTTTGGTTTATATTAGTTTATTTTTGTTTAGTTTCCTATGTTTACCCTTATGTAACATATCTATTTATTGATTTTGTTGAAATTTTTTATTTCAAATCCATCATGTTAAATAAGAAATATTATATAAAAGGTTATATTCAAAAAATATTATTTCTGTTGTAAAAATAGCTTATTATGTTGTGTATTTTCTATTATTAAGACACTATTTTTGGATTTGATTTCATTATTACATATCTTTTTTATCTTCTATTAATGTTGTTAGAATTTCGGTTAACTACAATAAAAATATGAATTAAAATTTGGTCAATATTTTTTAATTTTTGTTGGGTCATTTTTGATATATTCATGGAATATTGTTTTTGGTGTAAAAACTGGTGTCACAAGTTAGAGGTTTTTTACTATTCAAACAACATTTTTAGATTTTTTTCATTTATTTCTTTCATTTAAACACTAAGTAATGTTGTAAAAATTTTATTAAATATATCAAATATGAGTAAAAGCGTGTTTAGTTTAGTTTAATTTTTTGTTCGATAATTTTCCATTTTTTATTTACATGTGTATATAATAGTTGGATATGTATATTTGAGAAGTAATTGTTTTTTACATTGACTTGTAGGATAAAGGCTGATCAAACATCTGATTTACCATATACTTCTAGAGATGATTGTACACATGATATTTTTAATAAGACACTTCTTCTTTCTTTACAAGATAAATATAATTCCATTGGGGGAGAAAGATATTGAAGGTTGGTAAATATGGTTTCACAAATATACCAAATTTATCAGTTTTTGATAATTCGGACTACAGGATACCAATAGGTATTGATGATAATGAAAATCCACGAGGTCTTAATTCAAAACAATTCATGTGTTTTATTTCAGTACAGAATAAAAAAAGAATTTTATTTTGAATGATGTTTTGAGAATTGTTGAAAAAGTGGAAATATATCAAGTATTAGAGACCAGTTTGGTAAGGGTGTTTGTTATTATTTTACAAATCATGAAATTATTATGGAAATATATTTTTTTCTCCTTTTTATCAGATGACATATGATATAACTGATACTATATAAATTCGGTGGAAATGTGTATCATTATATACTTGGAGATAAAGGGATGTTCAATCAACACTCACATCAGATTTCATTATTTTTGATAGTCAACATCCTAATCAATTTCATATAAAACCATTTATAGATGATGATACCTTGATGCAATTTTTTGAAAGTAGATGATGAGAAGTGTTTTTTCTAATTGAAATGATACCTTTCAGATGTTTTTTTACTAATGATCATATTGATTATTTTTTATTCTTAATTTACATTAATCATGTAGATCTCAATAGGAGGTACAACATACGAACTTATACCCCCATTATTTATCTCTGGTTGAGTATACGTTTTTAGAAGAATAAATTATGGATGAAAAAAATCAAAAATTGAGAGCTATGTCTTCAGGATCCACAAGGGTTGATAGTCCCTCCCCTAGTTGTCATGAAAATTGTAAGAGGGAGTCAATGATAAAAAAGGACAATATCTTATTGAAGTGTCAAGGGTTATAACTGAGAGGATTGTAACATGTTTACTTAAATAATTTATTTAATTTAAAACATTTCATTATATATTATGAATCATTATAGAATTTTTAAAATATTTGATAAATTATTCAATTGAGTATTAGATCAAACATGGGGTGTTCATTTCTAAGGGAAGGAAGGATATTTTAGCAACATTATTGAGAAAGATAGAACACTCGAGTCTTCTGCGAGGATACCCAAAAGGTCTATCCAAAAAAAGCGGTTTCACATTATGAAGACTTTTTGATGTATGGTGATTATAAAAAAGGTTCTTTGTAAGATTAAGTTCAAGATATTCATGTGAATATAGAGTAATGGATCAGATATTCTGTACATTCAATGTTTGCAGACATGGAAAAAAATTTAGAATGTGGTTCCTACTCCTCCACCTCTTCTAGAATATCTCACTCTTCCACTTCCTCCAGAAGATCTCACTCCTACTTATCCTACTCAAAAAATCTAGCTATATACCCACTCCTCATACTTATACTACTCATACACCCCTCCTTTTGAGCTTCCCATTTATTTTGAGTTATATGTTGATGATCCCCAACATCATATTCTTCCACATGGGCTGATATATTATATTAGTGATATCATTAATTATCAACATATTGAGAGAGATAATAATAGGGTTGTTGTAAATGATATTATTGATAGTTAAACAAGAATACAAATTTTCTACCGATGAGGTGAGTAGAGTTAGAAAAAGTATCATACATTTTTTCACTTTTCCATCTTGATTTGTTAGTTATATTAGTATAGAGGTACGCACATAATATATCAATTATTTATTTTTTATATTAATTTTATTTAAATTTTAAGGTTTATATTTATATATATATATTTTAGATATATAATAAATGTATATAAATACTTTTTAGACAACAAAAAATTCAATGTTTTTTGACTTCAAATACAACTCATACATGTCTTGTTAAATTTTCAACATATATAAATTTGTTGTTGGATGTTTATGAGATTCCAATTGAATATCACATTTTTGGGAATGAAATAACTTGTTGGATTTTAAAATCTTATATCATGGAACATTTAAATGGAGATAATTTGGGCATCAACATGATGCACATTTTCCCCATATAAGATGGTTAACAAAAATCATTCCTTACATTTAATTTATTGAGAAATTATAATTATGTTTGTTTTGTATTAGGTATATTTATATAAAATGTAATAATAATTACAAGATAACTATATAAGGGTTAATGGAACCATGTTTTATTTCACATATAGTGATGATAATGATAGGTGAAAAAAGAAAATTTTATATTGTTGAAAGATTTCAGCACAAGGCATTTATTCAGTGCTAGATGATTCCTTATTTTCAAGAGTTTGAAACATATATCTCTTAAACTGTTATAAATATTAACATTTAAACCAATAAATTTAAATATTATTATATATTAGTGTCCATTTGATGTTGGGTGTTTTATTTCCAAGGGAGATGACACTATACTGGCTATTCTCTATCCATGGGGAAGTGCGATAAAATTTTAGGAATACCTTGAACATGTATGATTGAATATTTTAATACTGGCTTATATTACAATGAAACATAAATTTAATTCATTCATATTATTTTAAAAAAATTAACGAGACTTATTTTTAGAGATAATAATAAATAAAAATTCAAAGATCATATATGTAACAGGAAAGATTATTTGTCATTTAAAATTACTAATTTTTTGATGTAATACTTAAAAATCTTATTTTAAATTGAAATTTTCTTTTGAAAAAAATTCATAATCAATGAGGATTAAATGAATGGGAATATTATGTTATAAGATTTATATATGAAATAATTTCAATTGGGATATTTAAAAATTAACATGCCAAGATTCTATAGTGTGTCTCTTTTAAATTTAACAATCTTGATAGCTTGTTTTTCACACAACACTTAGTTTAAAATAATGATATACTTTTTAAATTGTGATCATTATAAACAAACTCTGAAATTATCATGGATGAATATAATTAACCAAATTACAAAAATTATATATTATATATTCAATCAAATATTTTTTCATTCATAAAATATATTTTATTGGCCTAAGATAAGAATGAATCCAATTTTACACATTAAAGGGATATATTTTTCTAAAGATAGTTTTAATGAAAATAATGGACCACCTATTTTAATAATAAATTTTTACACTATTATAGATGTTATTTGATATAAAAAACTTCATTTTGAAATTATAATATCAAATTTTACTTTAGATAAATGTTTTTGTACTTTTCTTATAAGTTTTCTTTTTTGACAAATAGTAATGTGTGATAGTTGAGAATATTTATGTGTGCATAAAAATAATAAAATATTCTATGAAATTATAAATAAAATTTGGGTATATTATAAATGAAAATATTATACATTTATATATTGGAATAATTAAATAAATGTTCTAAATTGATAATTTAAGTGTTGTTATTTTTGTGAAACATTGTTGTTTATTTACAATTTTATATTTAATATATTTATTTTGAAGAAATTGTTTTTTTCAAAAAATGAATTTATAAAAAAATATTTAGTTTTAATATGATTATAAAATAATTTATGATACCTTAATTATTTTTTCAATGAGACATTTAATAAATTATAATATTAAAATTAGTATTTTTCGAATAAATGACGTTTTTATATAAAAGTTAAATTTCTCATATTTAGAAAATTATTTTTGTAAAATGGAGTCTATTTTTGAAATAGAAATTTAAAATAATAGTTAGGGTAAATTGTTGATTTTTTTTAAATAGTTTAATTTTTGGGGAATAGTGAAATACAATAATTTATTGAATTTAACATTATAATTTAAAAAAATGAATTATTGAGTCATGTATGATGTATGAATGAGATAGTAACTCATTGGTTCAAAATCAAATGCTATAGTTACATTATTTAGTCATGGGAATCAACACTATTGATAGTATTGAGCCTAAAAAATAAACTATGGAATAAAATAATCAAAAAACAACCATCTCCTCCATTATAATACCACCCTCACCACCCCTTCTACTAAGAACTGATAACCGTTAGAGATTGATTATATTTTTCCCAATTCCTCTCCAAAACCACATACCCATATACTTTCCTTAATGGTATCACGAAAAGACCAATACTAAGTCCATTAATGATGTTCTCAAGGAGACGCTATACCCGATGTAAAATCATATTTAGTTCTCTATTAATTTATTTTAATTAATTTAATTTTATTATCCTCTCATTACCTACCATGTAAAAACATGAATGGAAACTCCATTATCTTATATATATAGTATAATTTTATTTTTATAAAGGAATATTAATCATCAATCCCCTTATCCTCTCCCTTTTATTCTAAAAATGAAAAATCACTAGTGAAGTGTCGATTTACTGCCATCGTGGATAATGCATTTTCATTTTACATTACCACCTTAACGGATGGTCATGAAACTATTATTTTATTTAAGTGATATTTTATTATAAATATTATAATTTATATAATTTTCATAAATCTATATATAATCAATATATTATATAAAATGATATAAGTTGGTGATGATCGTAAAAGTCACAAAAATTAATCAAGTAATTTATATTAATGTTTTATCAAATGAATAATGTTAATATCAAGAAAAAATGATATATAATAAAATTTAATTATATATACATTCATTAATAACATATAATTTCAATTCTTTATAACTATTCCCATTTTACATGATTATTTATACATGTATACAAGTGAACCAATTAGGAAAACCAAGAAAACGAACTCCCTCAAATGATGAAACTGAAGATCATAATGCCTCAAAATGGAAACAAATGAACATAATAAAATTTTAATAAATAAAATATATTTCTAATGTGGTTCTGAATTATTTAATTAATGAATCAAATTTCATTATCTGAGACATTAATCATAGCTGTATAATGATGTCGTACATAAGTTAAGAGATTATACTCGAACCTCCTTTTTTCCTTCAGGAAACACTTTCTCAATATTTACCCCAATGTAATTTTTAATTATACTTATTTAATAAACCTAGTTTTTTTTTATTTTAAAAAATAACCACCTAGTGTAATTATTCTTTTCTTGATAGGGAAATACATGTTTTATTACATTCATGTTTCAATTCCTCCTGATAGGCAAGCTTGATTAAAGGGAACTTCCCAATTTCTTTCCAATATTCAAGTAAAACCCATAATATATTTTTATAAAACAATATTTTTATAAAATCTTGATTATTTTCATGAAAAACTATCTTAGTTCATTTCTATTTTTATGAAAACAATTATTCCATTTTCCTCTTTAATGAATCTTATATTTTCCCTTAAACCACACAGAACTGGTTCGTTTCTAAATTTTATTAAATACTCTTTTTAAAAAATTTCACTTTATTTGGATATAAATTATCATGATATATGACTATTTTCCCTTATGAATTTCCCTGATTTATTTTAATCAATTCTTTCATGGACACAATTATGGTTAGGTGAGTTGTTATTCATTGTGACATGATTAAGATTTCCATTTCATTATATGGGTTACCGTTATGTTAATTTTAAAAGATTTATTGTAGTTTATCTTTTATTATAATATATAAAATATTTTCTAGATTGTTTTGTAATTATTTTAACTAGGTATGTATTATCTTGATAAAATTCTCCATATTGATCATGAAAGTTTTAGTTTTTGTTCACTGATTGGGGAAATTATTTTCATTTAATATGCTCATTTCAATATGAAGGTATATGTTGATTCTGTTTCACCCCATCTAAATGAGGAATGAATTTGTGATATAAAGTGACATGCGGGGCCTGATATAGCCCCTCGATGCATCATTAGGTATCATGAGACAAACTAGAAGATGTTTTGGCTGAGGCATTACCCACTAATGTGAACTCCTTGGTAAAGGCCTTGATAGTATGTTTATGATGTCATGCATTATGCATTCCCTCATAATGAGATTAATTATTGATATTCCATTTAATTAATTTACTAGTATAACATATGTGGTAAGTTTCATTTTCATGTGAATATTTATATTTCATCATCTGATCATTTTTTACTCCTTATATATTATGATCAATATTATGTTGTAATGGATTGTTCATTTAGTTATTGATCTAAGAGTATTATTTATGTTTATTTTTGATAGATTCTATTGTATTCTTACCCATAATGAACATCTGAGATCACCCATTTATTATGTTTTGTTTTTCTATAAGATACCAAGATGTATATTATTATTGAAATATATGTTTAATCTAAAAGATTAGGGATGTTTCCAAATGAGTTTCTATGTTGTATTTCATTTCAAATTTTAATGTTAATGATATGTTTATATCTTTTTTCAAAGATGATAAACTATTCATTCCATTATGATGTGTTCCTTATGCATATTATAAATTTAAAACGCATTCCACCAGATCTAGTCTACTACGGTTAGTGACCTTACATAAGATGTTCTAGATGGTAATATTTCATTATATACATTTCCATTAGATTTATTTTATTTTATTCAGAATACATCTTATCAACATTTTTTTTATTTTGTATGTTTTTTATGAAACACATTATTACACTATAAAATATTTGAGATACATAAAATTTTAAGGGAAAAATCATTTCACATGTTTTATGGAATTTTAGTTTATTTGTAACAAACATAATATACTTGAATATTCATATTTTATGTGTTTTGTGATTCTATTTTTCTAGTGGTGTTTCCATGTTTTTATTTTTTTCTATGTTTATTCTATATATGAGGAGGTGTTTTGTAACATAACATAACTCTTCAAGTAGGTACATCTCTAAACCATTCATGGTTTTTATTTTTCCTTGACTGGGTAGGGTTAAGAAAAAATCTGGAGGATACCTATGTTGGTGAAGTCACATATTTATTGGAAGTTTCTAGCAGAAATGGAACTGTTCTATAGAATACTAGATATCTACATGCTATATAATGGGGATAGATTACATGTAACACATAAATAAAATTAAATATGATTTTATTCAAAAGATGACATATTTTTCAGTGATTTTGTGAGATGAAAATTACAAGATGTGTAATTGGGTTCCATGTCATGAAATGTCTTGAGGACTATTTTTACATAGTTAGACCGACTTATTTTTCATTTTTTCATCCTCTAGGATCCCTTTATCTCAAATAAGAACCTTTACTATGTAATTTTGGGATCCTTCCAAACCCTTTGTGTCATTTTGTTAGCTGACTGATCCTCATTCCAGTCGTTGTGTGACATAATGTGTAAGAATTCTCTTTGTTTCTTAATCTCCTACACAAAGGATTTTGAAATATAATCTAGTAATATATGTATATAAACTCAATTTTGTTGAATATTGAATCTAGGTTTGATTCTTGCATCCTCGTTTTGGTCATTATTCATTGGTTTTGGTTTGGAGGGTGTGCATTCTTGATATATATAGATTTCATCCTTTTTATCGACCCCTTTTTCTAAATTGAACTTCTATAGAGATGTGATTTTCACTCATGGGTTTCCATTGAAATTTATTGTATTCTATTTTTTTGGATCCTATTGTGGGTGTGTGGGACATGCGTTTTAATGATGGGGGTGTCATGACCTGTCCTACGGGGCCCGAAGGTGACTACCCAATGCCCGCCTTCCATAGGCCAGGGGCTAGAGGCTAGCACCTGAAGGCTTTTCCTGAATAGGAAAGGCATTGCCTTAGAGATATGAAATCACTCAAAATAGAAACTAAAGGAAACTACCAATAAAATTAAGGTATATCCACGAGAGTAAAGTAAAACCATAAGTACCACTATAAATAGTGGGCCATAATACAAGCACTAGAAACTGAAAAGAAAGTAAAAAGCTGGCGTATCTGCCCTGGAGTTCTACCTGGAGGGTAGTAGCTATAATTATGTAGTAGAAGAAAAAGATCATGACTACTCTTGTCTCACCAAGCTCCACCATGTCTTGAACCTCGAATGTCTGCCTTAGAGGGTCAGTAGTCTTCACTAGACACACAGATGTGGGTAGAGCTAGTGCAGGGGTGAGTATAACAACCCAGTAGGGGACCCTGAGACCCTTGAAGGTCTTTTATTAATCAATAAAGGAAAACATCACAATAAATACCACAAAGGTAATATCATAAGAATTATATAAATCATGAAGCATAAAACAAAAGAGACAGCTCACTCTAACAGTATAACTTCATTGTTACTGGGATAGGGATGACTTGTCAAAAAGTCAAATCATCCTATCTGTAATGACTATAATAATTACCTATATAGATCACTATATACTGACCAATATTGGTCGCTAGATGCTGACATATATTGGTCGCTGGTGTTGACCTATATTGGTCACTGGTGTAGACCCGTATTGGTCGCTGGTGCTGACTCGTGTTGGTCACTGGTATAGAGGTTGGGATGATTAGTCGTATAGCTAGATCATCCCATTACCGCATGAAGCATGCCTAATCTCCAAAACATTATATTCCTCAATCCATTGGTCATATTTCAACCAATACGAAGTCCCATACAAATCATCCCCAAGGTACCACCCCGTCATAGGGGTCCCAATGTGACAGACGGTGCATCGATCAGATACCTGATCTATGAGAGATGGGCACTTTTAAAAAAGTTCCTAGTCAAGATTCATGTCTGATCCAATCCATGTTGCACATAAAACTCTATCAAAACTCATTTAGACTGTCTCTAAAGTACTGCTTTGTCACAAGGGTACTTATTCCTCAGACGTTGCATCGATTGGACACCCGGTCTGTTTGTTAAACCCCCATTCCGTGAAACGGGGGTGATCACAACTCGGTCTGACCCAACTCGGTCAGGCCCACTAGAATATTCCAATGTGACCACTTCCAAAAAGGGGTCCCAACTCATCTGATGTCATGTCAGACAGACACACGGTTCTTCAGTTACGGACGTTCCTTTATTCAATGGACGGTTGGGTCTCGGCCTGGTCCAACTCAATCAGGCCGTCCCGACACAACGGGTCATGGGGTCTACCTGACCCTACCTGGGTCTGGCCTGTTAAGGGTTGGCCCAGTTTACTGGGTCCTTCCCATTAGGTTCGTCCCTTCTAGTTCGTGGGCCCGAGACGCGGTTGGCTCGGCCCGCCCGGTGGGGCTCGGCCAACCCGCACTAGCACGTTGGGCCATAGGACCGGCCCGCTAGGCAGGTTCTGCTTGATCTGTCGGTCCATGTCTGAACCGGTCTTCCTAAAGGAGGACCATGTCTCTTACTGTCCTAGTAGACATGGGGCCATTTCATCCGAATGATGGGGTGCTGCCCCACTGGGTGCAATGGTCAGCTAGGCAGTCGACCAGTCTCCAGCCGACCCGGAGCAGTGCGGGGTCCCGCTGCCCCCTCCTACCACAGCCTGCTGTCTGCAGATGCTACCTTCAGTTGTTCTTGAGTGTACATCCCTTCTCCTACACGTCCGGTTTGGTCTGGCCTCATTTGGCCACTGATGTGCGTGACGGTGCGTCGCCTCCCCTCTGTCTGTGGCCGGTTGTCACAGACCTCCTCCGGCCTCCGCAGGCCGCCGCTAGCATGGCGCACCAGTGGTTCTTTCTACGGGCCACCATATATGCTCTGGTGGTCCGTTCTTGGTGTCGTTTGTGCCTATGAGCCTCCCAAATTTCTGTTGTCAAAGCATGGCCCTCTGTCTTGCGTTGCCGACAAAATTGAGTAAAGTCATCCCCAAAGAACACTGCATGAACAAAGCGGCAGTGGGTTTGGGCCTTGTTCGTTAGGCCCACACCCTCCACATTAACATGATAATAAGAAGGATAATTTTTATCTAACATTAATGATTAAATAAACTCATTTCAATAATCCTAAACCAAAACCAAACATAAACCCCCTACCTCGAGATCCGTTGGAGGTGTCATAGTTACGGCGGGAGGAGCATCCACATTGGAGGGAGTTGTCAGTGTTCATCGATCCTGGATCATTTCCTAATGAGCTTTCATCCTCCGTTGGCGGATTTTTCCGCAGAACTCCACCATATTTTTCTTACTTGAAGAATCCGTGCCAAAATCCAACCCCAAGTTCCATTTAAATAGGAGGGGGAAATGTGAGTAATGCATTTATGAATTAATGAGGTTCATTAAATGAATTAATGAGGTTCATTAAATGAATTAATGAATCTATTTTAATTCACATCAGTGGAGTTATTTAGTATATTAGTCAAGCCATTAAATGTCTTGACAAGTCCCCAGTCCTACCACCGTCGCTCATCTGTTGGAGAAAAAGAAAAGAAATAACAATTACATGTTATTTTAGTACTCTTTAAAAAGTCCCAAAACTATATTTTTCTCCCCACCAACTATGTTCAAAGTGAATCTTCCCATAAAATAATCCTAGCATGGTGGATTCAACATTTTTCATGAATTTTAATTCCACGCACTGGTTCAAAAGATAGAAAACTCCCATCGCACGTTTACTGAATATACCAAAATAAAGTTCAGAAATTCATTCTGGGAACACTGGTCCTCGGATTCACGCACCGTTATTTTTTTCTGAATTATAATAGTCCCAAATAATTTAAAAAAATTACATTGAATTTTCTGGGTCTTTACAATCTCCCCACCTTGGGGATTTACGTCCCTGAAATCCAAATAAGGCTATAAAAACAAAGAGGGGTACTAGGCACGCATATGAGCCTCTCGATCCCATATGCTCTCCTAGAGATTCTCGTGCTGCAATAGAATCAACACCAAGGGTATTGACCACCCATGAAGGATCTGCTCCTGTAGATCCTCTATCTTCACTAGATACTCTATAAAAGTCACCCCATTGTCAATCTCGAGGTCACCATGGTCGATGACGTGGGATGGGTAATGCACATATCTCCTCACCTATGATATGTGGAAGATGTCATGAACCCTCCCCAACAGAGGTGGCAGTACCAAGTGGTACGCCACCTTTCCAATCCTGTAAAGTATCAAGAGTGGTCTGAAAAACCTCGGGGAGAGTTTTCCGCCTTGTCCAAATCTCCATAGGCCCCATCAAGGGGAGACTCCCAAGAATACGTGTCCCTCTCTGGGATGACTTCCACCTTCTTAGTGGTATCCTATACCATCTCTAAGCCCATGAGTGCTGGATCTCCTAGGTCTGTCTAGCATAAGGGCAGTCTGCACGTTCATCCTTATAAAGCCTTAAAATGTTCCATACCAATGGTGGAGTGATAGCTATTGTTGTATGTGAACTCCACCAAGGGTAGGTGGTCCTCTTAACTATGACCAAAATCTAGGACACATGCACAAAGCATGTCCTCCATGGTCTGGATGGTTCTCTTAGTCTCACCATCAATCTACCGGTGAAAAGCTGTGCCCAAATGAAGCTGAGTCCTGAACGCCTCCTTCAATCCTTTCCACAACTGAGATGTGTTGTGTGCATCACAGTCTGAGACTATTGTTGAAGGCACCCCGTGATGTCACAAGATCTTCTGAACATAGAGATGTCCAAATCTCTCTTCCAAACCCATCTCTTGAATAGCAAGGATGTGGGTCGACTTGGTGACTTGGTCAACGATCACCCAGATGGTATCGTGCCTTCTAGACATATATGGTAACCCAGTCATGAAGTCCATCGATATCCCTTCCCACTTTTACTCTAGTATATCGAGGGGTTGGGTTAAGCCTTCTTGTACCTGGTGCTTGGCCTTCAATTTTTGGAAAGTGAGGCATATAAAAACAAACTCCGCCACAACTTTCTTCCTCCCGGGCTACCAGTACTAACACTGGAGGTACTAATACATCTTCATCACGCATAGATGTATTGTCAAGGGGGATGCATATAAATACCTTAGAACCTCTAATCGTAGAACCAATGATACAACTGTACATCCTCTAAAAATGATAGTGTGCTCTTCACCTTTAGAATATCCATCTGGTGCATGGTCTAAGGATATCAGTGCACGTGTAGTCTCAAAACTGCTATCTCTGAGTTGCACCTCCCTGACTCTATAAAAGAGTGGAGATGATACTACCATTGACTAGAGGTATACTGTATTATCCCTATCCATGTAGGATATCTGAAGCGAGGCTAACTTCTCTAAAGCCTCATTCATTAGCTACGAACTCGATCTATGTGTATTTTCAATCTTCCACTATGTTATCCTTTTCCAAGAGTATAGACTATCTCAAAGTCATAGTCAAGGTGGAACTCTAGCCATTGTTGTTATCTAAGATTTAGATCATTATTTTTGAAGATATATCTGAGACTCTTGTGGTCTGAGTAAACAATGAACCGCTCATCCATCAAGTAGTGTCACCACATCTTCAGTGTGAAGACTACTATTTCCAACTCCATTTCATGAGTTTCATAATTCTTCTCATGAGGCCTCAGCTATCGTGATCTATAAGCAATCACTAAATCATAATGCATGAGGACGCAACAGATTTCGGTCCCTGATGCATCACAGTAAACCATGTAGTTAGTGCCCTCCTCCGGCAACCACAATATGGGAGTGATGGTCATGCTCTGCCTTAGTTGTTCAAAGTTCTGTTTCCATGTCTCTGACCACAGGAAGGCTTTCCCCTTCTTCATCAAGGTAGTCAAAGGTGCTGCTTCTATAGAGAAATCAGGTACGAACATCTCTTAGTACCCTACTAATCCAATGAAGCTCCACACCTTAGTAACACTCCTGGGTGGCTCCCAAGTAAGTACTGGCTCGATCGTTGCTGGATCCACTATAACTCTAGCCTTTGAGATGACGTGTCCCAAGAAGTGGACTTTTCATATCCAGAACTCACACTTCGAGAGCTTCCTATATAACTAGTGCTCCTGGAGTGTGTCCAAAACTATCCTCAGGTGTACTGCGTGATCTTCCTCAGATGCTAAGTACACTAAGATTTCTTCGATTAAGACCACCATGAAGTGATCAAGGTATGGCTGGAGGATCTTGTTCATGAGACTCATGAACACTATTGGAGTGTTGGTCATGTTGAAAGTCATCAACAAGTACTCATAATGGTCATACCGATATGTTAATACTATCTTCGTTATATCCTTCTCTTGTACCCTGAGCGGGTGATATCCTAATGTGAGGCCTATCATTGAAAACCTATGAGCTCCCTTCATCTTGTCAAAGAGATCATCAATCCTCGACAGATGACTCATTTTCTTCACAGTCACTTGGTTTAGGCACTAGAAGTCCATGCATAACCCCAAACTTCTGTATGTATTCATGGAAAACAATACCATGGATTCCAATGGAGAAACACTAGGCCTTACGAATCCCTTCCTCTATAAGTTTTCCAACTGTACCCTCAACTCCCGGAGCTCCGCAGGGGCCATCTGATATGCTGGAGTAGATTTTGGTGTTTTTCCTATGTACATGCCAATGTTGATGTCTACATCTCTACGAGGACGTAGTACTGTAAAATATTTTGGAAAGACATCCTCATACACATCCACCACCACTGGGAATTTTGGGATCACCTCATCCATCGTGTCGAAGGTCATGCAAGCCAGCTGATATGTAATTGGTTGCACCCTCTGGAGCACAAGTCCCTCTTGTGCTGCACTATTTATTTTCCCACCAATAAAAGAAAACTGGCCCCCATCTCGGCACGTACATCACACTGTAAATCTCAAGAAGTCAATCTGTGTGTGAACTGCTGATAGACATTCCATGCCTAGAATGACATCGTAGGGATTCAATGCCTCTACTAGAAGATCACATCTGAAACTCTCTCCTCCAAGAGTAAGATCACATTGTCGGCACCATTGTGTGGTTGATGAATCTCCTCCAGTAGGAGTATCCAAACTCAAAGGTCAAGCTAAAATCTTAGTCGGAATCTGAGAGTCCCAAACTAAGTCCATGACAAGGAAAGAATGGCTAGCACCTGTGTAAATTAGAACTATTGCTAAATTAGAGAAGATACATATCATACCTCGTATCATATTAGGTATTTCAGGATCGTGAGACGATACTTCCTTTAGTTTTGCATGTCCCCATCCATTTTCTCCATGATCTTGTGGTGGACCGCCTGGGGGTGGTGGTGGTAGTGCTCGGTGACCCTGACCACCTCATGTTTCACATCCTGCTTAACTACATCATCCGCTTCCGGGATGACTCTCATGCTCCTATCGTCGTCGATACCTTAGTGGCCCCTCTAGTGTATGCTGATAATCCACATGGTGATTTAGGTAGTCATGAGCTTTGTGACCCTGGCCCCCTCACAAAAAATTGATCATGCCTCACTGGTGGCTCCCTCGGCCTCTCGAGCCTCACACCTCTGCCGTTACATCAATGGGTTTCCCTCCATAAAGTCTAACCCACTTGGGCTTATGCATTGATTTTCTACTACCAGCTGCAGATGACTCTGCTACCTATCTTCAGAAAGGGGATCTCACTATCAGTGCCTACTTGAGAACGAATCTCTTCATCACTAAAGCTAGCTCTAGTACCCCATCCAATGTCGAGATGCAAATAGAAACTGTCGTAGCTCTAATCTCTCATTGGATCCCATTCTCAAATGTTTGAGCTCCAAAGTAAGGATCACGTACCATGTCGGTGGAGTATCCGGAGAGGTTAGTAAATCTTGTCGAATTCTGAGCCACAATCTGGATGCCTTCCTTCAGATACAACAACTCCTAAATCTGCAAAGAGTATTGTGTTTATCGCACAAACTCCGCCCTAAAAGGATATCAAAGTATGGCTAGGTGAGGTTCATCTTCTCATGCACCTAGAGCATCAAGTTTCACCATTGTCCTGCTGAGCTCTAAATAATGCAAGCGGCCAAAATCGACATTTGCTCGATGGGTGTCTCTACTAAGAGGAAGACCCCTGAAACCACCAGAAGTCATTCCTCTGCTGCCCGGGGGTTTGTCTCACCACAAAACAATGGAGGCCTATCTCTCTAGAACTCATGCAACATTCTCAGTCGATAGGCATTATCCACTTGTAGAATATGCTTCTCAATGGGTGGTAGTGCTGCTGGTACACCACCCGAAGGTGCCATCACTGTGAGTGGTCCCTGTACCGACGTCTCATCGCTCGGTGGGCCACTGTCATGATCTCTAACTAGATTTTTGGATTGATGTCTTCATGGAGGAATCATGTTAGAAATAGATGTGAAACATTCAATAAGTTATACCAGGTGAGATGACTCAAAAAATATCAAGAAAACATTTCAAAACACTAACAATTGGGGTTTTCATGTACGCAGTTGGAAAAAAGAATTCATGTTCCTAGTGTATGGATACATCAGCCGCCAAAACAACACGAGACTCCCTATACTGAAAATTGAACCCAAGAAACATTACATTATTGCCTCATTAAAAGTAGACTCTATGTTTTCTAGTAGAACCAACCGCCCTCTGATAGAACTTTTTCATGACCCATCCCACGGGGCCCGGACGTGACTACCCTAAGCCCTCCTTCCATAGGCCATGGGTTGGTGACTAGAACCTAAAGGCTTTTCCCAAACATGGATGTCATTTCCTTGGAGGTCTGTACACACTCAAAAGTGAAACTGAAGTAAAAAAAGAAAAAAGGAAAGGTATAGCCACAAGAGTAAAGTACAACCACAAGTACAATTGTAAATTGAAAACAGTGGGCCGAAATACAAGACCTAGAAACTGAAAAGAAATTAAACAGTTGTCGCATCTACCCTAGAGATCTACTTGGAGGGTAGTAGCTATAAGTATGAATTTGATGAAGAGGATCTCGACTTCTCCAATTGCACCAAGATCCACTAGGTCCCAAACCTCCAAAGTCTTCCTTGGAGCATCAGTTTTCTGCACCAGACACACACGTGCGGGCGGATCCCATTCAAGGGTGAGTAAAACAACTCAGTAGGGTACCCATATACCCCCAAAGGTCACTCAGTAATCCAAAAATGAAAACATCACAAGAAATACCACAAAGGTAATATCACAATCATGTTCTAAATCATGAAGCACAAAGCAAATAAGATAGCTAACTCTTACGGTATAACTTCAAATTACTAGGATAGGGATGAATAGTCATAAAGACAGATCATCTTATCTATAGTAACTCAACTACTGACCCATATAGGTCATTGTATGTTGACCCGTATTGGTCGCTAGATGTTGACCCATATTGGTTGCTGGTGCTGACTGGTATTGGTCGCTGGTGTGGACCCATATTCGTTGATGGTGCTGACTCGTATTGGACGTTGGTGCTGAACTATATTGGTCGCTAGTATAGAGGTAGGGATGGTTAGTTTTACATCTAGATCATCCCACTCTAGAGATTCTTATACTGACCAGTATTGGTCGCTCTTATTCTTCATGTCACAGCCATCCCCAGGATTCCCAGAGGAAGCACGCGCTATTTCAATAAGATTCTTCTCCCCAAGCCATCATTCATTTTTCAATTAGTAATAAGTCCTGTAAAAGCATGACCAATGGGCTGCTCCATCATAGGAGTCCCAACGTGATAGACGACGTGTCGATCGGATGCCCAGTCTGTGAGATATGGGCACTTTTGTAAAAAGGGCCCAGTTGGATTCCAGCCTGATCCAACCCAGTTCACATGTAAAACTCTATCAAAACCCACATAGAGTATATCTAAAGGACTCCTTGTCACAAATATACTTATTCCTTAGATGGAAGGTCAATCGGATTCCCTATCTGTTATTTACACCCATTTCCGTGAAATGGAGGTGATCACACCTCAGTGTGGCCAAGCTCTATCGAGACCACCAGAATATGCAAAAGGGACCAGTTCCCAAAAAGAGGTCCCAATACCTCAGAAAACATGTCAAATGGACACCTGATTCATAAATTATGAGCGTTACTTTATTCGGGGGCTGGTTAGGTTTTGACACGGTCTGACTTGTTCAGGCCGGCACGACGCAATGGGTGATAGGGTCTACCTAACACCACCTATGTCCGACCCATTAAGGTTCGGCATGGTTCACTCGGTCTAGCTCATTGGGGTCGACCTGGCTGGTTCGGGGGCCCAGGCCATGGTTGGCTCGTCCCACCAGTGCTAGCACACTGGGCCGTCGGTTCGGCCCGCTGTGTGGGTTCTGCCTGATCAGCCAGCCGGCGTCTGGCCTAGTCTGCCAGATGGAGGACCACGTCTCCAACTGGCCTTGTGGATGTGGGGCTATTTCATTGGGTCGGTGGGGTGCTACCCCACCACATTCAACAATCGTCCAGGCGGCTGACAGGTCTCCAGCCGACATGGCGCCATGCGGGGCCCCTCCACTCCCATCCTACAGCGACACCCTTGCCACGACTGATGCCACTAGTGGTGCCTACAATCATCTCCCTTCTCCTGCACGGCCGTCTGAGGCCAGACACCTCCCCTCTCCCACGTGACCAGCTCGGACCATCCTCTACTGGCCACCATGGCGCACGACAGTGGGCCACCTCCCCACCACTCGCGGCCGGTTTCCGTGGGCCTCTTCCAGCCACCATCGGCCGCTACCGGCATGGGGCATTGGCGGTTCTTTCCGTGGGCTACCGAACATGCTTCGGTGGTCTGTTCTTGGTGTCATTTGTGTCTATGAGCCTCCCGGACTGCCGCTGTCATAGCATGACCCTCTGTCTCGTGTTGTCGACAAAATTGACGAAATCCTTCCTCGAAGAACACAACATGAGCGAAGCAGCGGACGGTTCGGGCCTTGTTCGTTCATCCTGAACCCTTTGCGTTAACATGAAAACAAGCGGGAGAATATTTAACTAACATTAAAGATTAAATAAACTCATTTTAATAATGTTAAACCAAAACCAAACATAAACCTCCTACATCGATATCCATTGGAGGTGTTGTGGTTAAGGTGGGAGGAGCATCCACATTGGACGGAGTCATCAGTGTTCATCGATCTCGGATAGTTTTCACCTGATCATTTGTCCTCAGTTGGTGGATGGTTCCACAGAACTCTTCCAGTGTTTCATCACTTGAAGAATTCATGCCAAAACCCCTCCCAGAGATCCATTAAAATAGGAGGGGGAAAAGTGAGTAATGCGTTGAAGAATTAATTTGGTTCATTAAATGAATTAATGAAACTCTTTTAATTCACAACGGTGGAGTTACACAGTTGATGAGTCAAGCCATTAAATGGATAGACAAGTCACCAGTCCCACCACCACCGCTCATCCATTGGAGAAAAAGAAAATAAAATAAAAATTACATGTTATTTTATTATTATTTAAAAATTCCAAAAACAATCTTTTTCTGTCGACCAACTGTAGTAGAAGTGAAGCTTCCCTTAAGTGAATCTTAGCACTGTGGATTCAACATTGCTCTCTACCTTCAATTCCGAGAACCAGTTCAAATGATAGAAAACACCACCTGCACATTTACCAAATGTACCTAAAAAAAGTTTATAAATTCTTTCTGGACACATCGGGCCTCATATTCATGCACCGTCAATTTTCACAGACTCGTAATAGTCAAAAATATTTTTTTTAAATAACATGGAATTTTCTGGGTCTTTACAGATGATTCCATCTCTTTTCTGTTTGATAAACTATATTGTTCCATTTTTTTAAATCAATTTATAAATAAATTATTATTAAATTTGAATGATTTTGTGTATCGATTTGAACGAAATTGTGAAGAAATGTTTTTTCCTTGGTTTTTGATAAATGTAAAGAAAATGGTCATTTTTAATGCATTGAACGATTTTTCAAAATGGGCACATGGGTTACCTTGGGTACTAGGTGGAAGTTTTAGCTTGAGGCCATCGTCCATTGTGGGGGTTTAGAGTCTGGGTGTTCCTCTTATCCTAGAGTGTAGATTGTTGGTTCTAGGTACATATATGATGTTGGAGATTCACACTTTTCTGTGAGTCCCTGAACATGGAGTATAGATAATTGTCTTCAAGTACCGTGATGCACTATTCATATATTTTTGGGTATGAGAAGTTTACAACCTGACCTATTATATTCCATGGTGTTGTGATACCTATATTTAAACTATTTTTTTACTATATGGATAAGAATAATTTTATCGTTGATATGGATGTTAGTTCTTGGAAAATATGATATATAAAAATGTTCTTTGAAATTGAGATACTTTACTTTGTTTTAAAACTGGGAAAAACGAAAATGGATACATTGTTTTCTATTAGAATGATTTAATGATTTCCATGACATGATTTATTTGAAATGAGAATATATGAATTTTTATCCAAATACTTGTTATGGGGTACATAGGTGAGATCTTATTTATCATATTACCTACCACACACGCGCACCCCTTCAGTGGTGCATAGAGCATTGTATGTCTTCCATTTTAGGGAAATGAAAGGTGCCATAATGAGGTGGTGAGGTTTCGTGTCAGCTAAGTTGGGTAGCTAGTGATGATATGGTGGGTGGTTTCCCATTATATCACTAGGAGTAGTTAATTTTCCTTGTTGTCATTATTAGTTGGACTTGTCTTATTGATTTTGTAGCTACTTTAGTAGTTTTTTGTTTATGCTATGTTCTTTCAGTTATGAAACCTAAAAATGTTTATATTTTAGTCTTCAACTATTTATTTATACATTATATGTATATATATATATATCAATTTTCATCATTTAGGTTTGGAGAAATAACTCCCTTGGTTTTTTTCGATGCCCGGGTGCTTTTCGTCAGCCCGTGGGGATCAGGAACAATGTTCGGGTATGTAATGGATTGGGTCAGGTTCCAGGTTTGTACGTAACCTAGAATTGTTCTATAAATGTTCTAATAGAGTAGGTGTGTCCCCAAGAGTAATTTTTTTGGTACATATATTAGACTGAACAAAGTATTATCATGACATGATAGGTATGTTGTGATAAGTTTATGGCCAGCTCTTGTCGTGACGAGACTCAAGTTTCCATGGGATGTTGAGATATGGGTTTCTAATGTTGGGCTTTTTAAATATTAGTTTCATATTATTGGTTTTTTATTTTTAACTGATATTTACTCTATTATCTAATCATTCCTTCTATTTTGGTGTCCTACTTGTTCATTGACAATAGATGATATGGGGTTGGCATGATATTTTCTCATTCATGATTTGGATATATTTTATGGAATCATCGGTATGGATAGGCTAGTCACTCATCGAGATGAGGTTCATAGTTATCATCATAATGTTTCATTTCATGACTCCAATGGAATCTCTTGTGTGTTTAAAGGTGAGTGGGACCCAAGGTCTAGTCATGCAGGGCCTTCCAGCCCATTACTCAGGTGTTTGTTGTCCATTATTGAAATTTGAGATTGATGATGATTATTCTTTTTTTATATTACCATTTTTGTTCATGATTTTTTTGATTTTTTCCAAGAAATCATATATGGTCTTCCTCTAGATAGGTATGTAGAGTTTACGGTTCACACAGTTATAGGGAAACAAACAATATAGATACCCTCTAATCATATGGAATTGGAAGAGCATAAAGATCTTAAGATTCAATTAAATTATATATTGGAAAAAAATTTTGTTCACACAAGTGTTTGCCTTTGGAATCCCCTATGATCTTTTTCTATGATGGAATATGGTTCGCTTCAATTTTATGTGTACTATTGGAAGTTGAACTGAGTAAAGTTAATAAAAGGTATCTTTTTCCTCATGTGGTTGATTTTTTTGATCTACTAAAGGGGAAAAAGTGGTTTTAAATGATTGATCATTAGTCTGGTTTTCCCTAACTCAATGTTCAGGTGTTTGATATACTGAAGATAAAATTCAAGAGAAGGTATGAACATTTTGAATATCTTGTGATGAATTTTGGTTTAACTAATTCTCCTACAATATCTATGGATTTGAGGAATCAGATATTTCATAAATATCATGCCACGTTTGTGGTGGTATTGACGGATGATATTCTGGTATATTCAAAATCCCAACGTGAGCATGAGCACCAACTACGTTTGGTTCGAGAAATTTTTATATGTAATTGTTTGTATATAAATCTTTTAAAATGTAGTCTCTAGATTCAAGAAGTAAAGTTACTAGGGAACATAATTTTTGAATATGGATTATCAGTTGATCCTGAAAAGGTGAAGGTTTTATTATCATTGAATGAACCATAGAATGCCTTTGAGATTCAAAGATTCCTTGGTATTTCTGGATATTATCAAAGGATTGTTAATGATTCCTCTAATGTGGCATCACCTTTGACTACCCTTACCTAGAATATGGAAACATTCACCTGGGATGTGAAGTTTCAGTCTTATATTGATGAACTGAAATGAATTTTGACATCAAATCCTAACCAAATCTTACCTAATGCTGATAAGGGATAGGTGGTTTTTTTCTGATGCTTCTGGTGATAGTTTATGTTGTATGCTTACGAAGGATGATCATGTGGTGGAATAAGTCTCTTGTAAACTCTAGCCGCATAAGAAGTGTTAACCCATGCATAACATAAACATTTCTGTGGTTATTCATAAGAATAATTGATGGTGTAATTATCTTTTCCAGGAGAGGTAGATAGTCTTTTCTAATCATAAGAGTTTGAGAGATATATTTTCTCAGTAATAATTGAATCTCAGATAGAGATGATGGTTCTAATACCTTCAGACATTTAAAATTGTTATTACCTACACCCTAGTAAAGGGAATGTAATTAAAGATAATTTGTGAAGAAAACATTCAAAATATGGTTGAAAGAATAATCAAAAGAGTGGAAATTGATGGTTCTTTTTCCATAGATTCATATTGGAGTCCATAAATCATTGGAAAATAACTCTTTGACAAATGTTTAGTTTCCCACCACTATTTTTGAGTTTATTCTTCATTCACAACATAATAAAAATGAGTTCCATGGAATTATATAATTTATTTAATGTTGGGAGACCATTGTTGAGTGGTTGTTCTACAATGAGGATTTTATCTACATTTGAAATCATTTTTTGGTTCCACAATCGGTAAGGAGAGTGATTATGGTTGATTTTCATAGTTCCCAATAGGAATTGCACCTAGGAACCAAAAGGTTTTTGAATGAATTGCATAGGAAATTCTAGGGGCTGGGTATGAGATGTTACAATGTTGATTTTTCCTCTCATTTATATATATTGAAATTGGTGAAGGATGAGTATTAGAATCCTTCCAGGTTTCTTCATCCACATCCAGTTTCAACATGGAAGTGGGATGAGATCCCTTGGACTTTGTGGTTGTGTTACCACATACCTAGAAAAATAAGAGTTTAATATGTATTGTGATTGATATGTTGATGAATTCAGCTCATTTTATACCAATTTGGAATACAAACAAATATGAAGAGTTCTGAAAATCTATGTGAAAACGATTGTTCATTTCACAGAGTTTCATCTTCTATAGTATCTAATAGAGATCCTCAAATTACTTCTCACTTTTGGAATGACCTTTAGGAGGCATTAAGATCTCATGTTCTATTGAGTATGGAATTCCATCCACATTCAAATGGAAAAATAAAATGATCCAAACATATTATGGAGGATATGATTCGGGCTTATGTTCTCAACTTTGGTTGGGCTTGGGATTATCATATGGGTCTGATTGAGTTTTCTTATAACAACAATTCAATGTATGCGATCTGAATGGATCGTTTGGAAGCCTTGTATAGAGGACTTTTAAATCTCTATTATATTGGTCCTATATTGGTTAAGGTTCCTTTATTGGACAATGATTGGTTTAATAGATGAAAAAAAGATATATTTGATTCATCAATGGATGTTGACAGCCTAGAGAAGGTATAAATCTAATTATAATCATCATCGCATTCCATTGATGTTTTTAGATGGTGAACAAGTGTTCTTGAATGTTTCACCCCATTTGGGTCATTTATTTCATAAAATTTAATCAAAACATTCTCCCTATTTTGTGGGACCATTATAGGTTGTGGAGAAATTATGGATGGTTGGTCACTATTTTTGAAATTCACTACAGGTGACGTCGATACATAATGTGTTTCATATTTCTCATATCCACAATTATCTATCTAATCCAACTCATGTTCTGAGATGGGATGATATTTATGTTAATCCATATTTATTAGTGGCTGGGAGACTAGGTAGGAGAGTCTATTTTGAAATTAAGGTACTTTGTGGGAGGGAAATACCTTTGGTTCAAGTGTAATGGAAGCACGTTTTTGATACCCATGAGACATGGTATCTTGAGGAACCAATGATAGTTCAGTGGCCCCATATTTTCTAACATGGAGGATATATAATAGGATTTATGGGGATATTAAGTTTATATAGTGGAGTGGTTGTAACATACCATTACTATTTTCAGAATTACATTTCTTATCCTTGTCTTGCTCTTCCCGTTTCGTGACTGCGTAGGTTTGAGAAGGAATTTAGAGAATACATGTGATGGTGAAGTCATAGAATTGTCAAAAATCTCGATTATAAATTCATATTTTCTATAGACTAATGGATAATTACTTGTCGCATAATGGGGTTACATTTCTTTTAACTCATAAATAAAATTAAATCCATTTTTAATCAAAAGGATATGAATTTCTCAGTGATAATTGGAGATAAAAATTTGATTATGTGTAATTGGGTTAAACATCATGTAAAGTCCCAAGGAATATTTTTATGAAGAAATACTTTCTATTTATTTGTTTTTTCTTCCTCCATGATCCATTTATCTCAACCTATAACCTTTATTATGTGATTTTGGGATCCCTCCAACCCCATTGGGTCTTTTTATTAATCGATTGATCCTCATTCGGATTATAGTGTGACAACCTGCTATGTGTTCTCCCTGTTTCGTAAACTATTACTCTATGTAGTTTGATAGATATTCTAGGTATTCATGGAACTAAAATTTACATTGTCGAATCATGGATCTAGGTGCGATCCTTAGATCCCTATAACAATCATTCTTAATTGGTTTTTCGTGTGGGGGGTGTATGTTCATGATTCGTGTAGATTTTCTCATTTATGTTGACCCATTTTTCTAAATAGAGTTTGTCTTGAAATGTGGTCTAAACTCTAGGGTTTCCATTTCTTTTTTTGGTTTTCACTATTACTAGAACCCGTTGTGGGAGTGTACGGCCTGGGTTTTTAGGTAGTTGGTTCCATATCTAGTCTATGTTTGATACATCATATTATTCCATTTTTATAAATTTATTTATAAATTAATTAGTATGAAAATGGAATGATTTTTTGTGTCGGATGAAAATGTATTAGGATGAAAGCTATGTTTTTCTTGGTTCTTGATTAATGTAATGAATAGGGATATTTTCAAAGAATTAATTGATTTTTGAAAATGAGCACATGGGTTACCTTGAGTACTAGGTGGAAGGATTAGCTTGGGGTCATCGTCCATTATAGAGGGTCACGATCTAGGTGTTCCTATTTTAAAAGAGTGTATATTATTGGCTCTAGGTTTAAATATGATATTTGGGTTTCATACTTTGGGGTGTGATCGTGGTCCTTGAGTGTTGATAATTGGAATCAGGTACTATAATTCACTCTTGATAGATTTTTTGGTTTGATTAGTCGGTTGGCGGACCTATTCTATTCCTTGGTATTGCGATACTTGTGACACTACTATTGTTTATTACTACATGGTTGTTTATATTTTATCCTTGATATGCATGTTTATTCATGTGAACTATGAAATGGAAAATGTTTATTTGAAATTGATATACCTAATTTTATTTCAGAACATTGAAAATGGGAAATGTTCACCATGTTTACATTAAAACTACTTTATTGCATTTCATGGAATTATTTATTTGAAATGATCATAAGGTAATTTTTATCAAGAGACTTGTAATAGATAAGTTGTGTGGGATCTTATTAAGCCTATTAGCTCGAACCCTTTTCACCCCTTCGGTGGTGTGTAGAACTTTGTATGTTTTCAATGCAAGGAAAAACAAGGCGCATTAGTGATGTGATGAGGTTTGATGTCACTTGAGTTGGGTGGGTGGTGGTTAGATGGTGGGGTGGTTCCCACACTATATTAGGGATTATTTTCTTGTTTTCATTTTCCTTTGTAGTTAGACTTGTACATTTGAGTTTTTAGCTACATTAGTGTTTGTTTGTTTCCACTATCTTCTTATAGTTATAGAATATAAATATATATATATCAATAATCTATTGCTTCATTCTTGTTTATATATTTATATATATATATATATATATCCATGTTCTTCATTCATGTTGGAAGAAATCATTCCCTTGGTGTGTCATTTGATGCCCAAGTGCTTGTTTCCAGCCCATGGGGATCCAGATTTACCTTCGAGTATATAATGGATCTGGCCAGGTTCTAGGGTTGAGAGTAACCTATGTTGGTTCATTTCAAGTTGAATTTTTTGTAATTTGAAAAATAATATTTCACATAAGTCATTTAAAAAAGGACGTGAAAATGGTATTTATGCATTTTCCATGTTGATTTCTCCAAAAAGTAATGGAAAACACTTATATACCATTTTCACATCGATTTTTAATTAACCAAAATGAAAATATTTCATAGAAATAAATTTAAAACATCTTTTTTATTAAATAATGTTAAAAATATATATTTACAATGTTTCTAAAAAAGTTGTTACATAACAACAAGCGCTAAAATAATAAAAACCAACATGAAAAACATTATTTTTCACTACTAATAATTAATTTTTTATGATATTTTCACATAATACGAGTCTGTACATGAGGGAATTGATTATCAATGAAAATAATTAATTGCGGTATTAAACCGAGAAACTTGTCACATAGAAATGGTTTCAATAATATTAAATTCCAAATTAATTCTGTGTTAAATTCAGAAATACTTTCCATGTTGACATTAATTACACACTATGTACATATTTATTTTAAATAATAAAAATTAATTTAATTAATATAAAATTATGGATTATGAAATTTCTGGGATTATTTGGATAAGATAAAATTCATGAATGAATTAATTAATGAGATAATTAAATGGATTAATTCTAGGGGATTTTATATTAAAAAATGGATAAATTGAATTGAATTATTTCTAGTGTACAAATATGTTTTTCTTGTTTGTGTTTATCATCCTGATATTATACCAACCAATATATGTACTTTATTTATTTTAATTTAATTTATAGTTCTGTAGTTATTTAATAAATAAGTTATTAAATTCAAATGATTACTAAATTTTCATCACATCATCTATTATGTAAGTGTATGTGTTCCTATTATATAATTTATATAAACCCCATAAATAATAAATTGGTTAATATCTCGATTATGTGTGTGAAAATATATGTAATTAATGGTGCTCCTTGGAGAGGGAAGGAAGATACCTTAGAGTAAAGGTAGAACACTGTAACTCAAACCATGTAATTGTTTGAGGTTTTTTCCAAATGGAATGGTCTAGTTAATCATATTTTAGGTAAACGTACCATTAGATTAGATCATGATAATTCGACATTTACTATCATATTCTTTTCAATCAAATTATCAATTAAGTATTAATGCTTTTTTTCGAACACATAGTAAATGAATTTATAAGAACAGAAGATTGATGTAACATAATCATATCATGTGTAAATTTTATCTACACAATTTTAATCACTTAAGTAAAATCATCTTAATATTAAGAAGCATGTAATGAGATAAAATAGAAAATTTAATACTAAAAAAAATAAAAATCTATCAAATACAAATATTTTGTCATTAAAGAAATCCATTTCATGGGTTAAGATATCACCTTATTTCTAAGTGCATTCATGGATTTTATCTGGGTGATTTAAATTATAAAGAAGTTTTAAATTGAGTTTTCAGTCAACTTTATATAGTTTTCATTAAGGGTTGATCACATCAATGAGACATAGTGAAACTTATAGGAATGTGTTTATGAAATCCATGAATATGTTTTTAGGATTGGTGAGTCCCCAAAAAAATCAAGGAGATGAATGTTAATACCGTTTTAAATACCCTTCTACATAAATATCTTTGAATTTTTTTTTATGTTCCCCTTATTGGTTATCATAATGGGGATATTGATCATTTCCACTAGAATATCCTCATGACATGATATTATAAAAAAAATTCGGTCTATTAGTTGTTTGAAAAAATAGTATGAGAGTAATAAATACAATGTATTACATAGATCCTTTAGAAAGAGAGATAATAAACTAAAATATTATTTAAATTAGTTTAGAATTTGGAAACTGAAATAATCATAATACTATAGAAATTTTTGTACATAAATTTTTTTTACCTATCACTAACATTTGAGAGTGGTATAATCCTTTAAATTTTCCTTTTATATTGGAATGTAGGGATTATGTGTTGGAGTCCCCTATACATGTTCTATCACCACATCAAGTTAGAAAAGGTGATGAGGATTCCCACAAGATATATATGAGTATTGTTCTATTCTCTATTGCATCATATATCAGTTATGTCAAGAGATCTAATAATGTAATATATGGATATTGATAATTATACCACGATCTCTCATATTTTATATTTTGGGAAGGATACAGAGAGGATTCAGATAAATGAGATTGCCACTATACTATATTTGTGTAAACTAGAAGAATGTATTTATATATTGATATAGTTTTCAATATACTTATGTACATTGATCTGTTAGTAAATTTTCACATCCACATAGTTAAGCTATTATCCATTAGTCTACTAATATCATCCTTACCTTAAAATTATTCTTATTCTTTTAGTATAATGATATGAATGCTATAGATAAACAACACATGAATATTTTAACTATGCTTTACTAAGTAGACAAGGGTTTTGGGGAACGTTTTTACACAACCCCAATAGTGAATAACAAGAAAAGAAAAGGTTGAAAATCCCATGACTATTTTGTGGAAAATAGATCTTTTGTGACATCTTTGAATGAAGAAAATTATTTAAAGGTAGTTTTTGTAAATAAGAGGACATTTTATTCTCATGTGGATAGAAATTTCATTTTGAAAATAATAATAATTTAAAGAGGAAAAATAAATCCCATAATCATCAAATATATTCAAGATTTATTATAATGTTTCTATTTCACTTTGTGTGTATTAAATACTAACTTGTATTCAAATAATAAAACAACAAAAGGAAATATTATAAGAAGTAAGGTTTGTTCTCTAAGGTTTTGAGGATGGGTAATTCCTATTTATTCTATGAGAAGCAAAAAACCATAAGAAGTAAATTTAAATTCTCCCATAGTCTTAAAAAAATGATGCACACGTCTTTAGTGAGATGTTAATAAATTTCGAATATCCCATAGGATTGATTCATGTTAAACTATTGTGTTTTCTTAAGTGCTACATAAATATTTATCTTTGTATTTTATCAGAAACAACAAAACATTACTCCATTTATGGAATAATTTTTTTATTGTTCTTCACAACTAACTTATTGTTTAGTAATTCATAAATAAAATATTTTCAAACCTGAAATAAGGGTACAAATATAAAATATAAGACACATAACTAGTTGTGGCATGATAATTCTTACACAATTAAAACTATATGTTGCAATATATGTACTTAATATTCTATTTAGACTCTTTGATGCTAAAACTCTTATGCATATGAAATAATTATGATACATATGATGAAACTTTTAGATATAAAGGTTAGAAAAAATAAGTTATAATTATTAAACGCATGGTGGAAAAACTATTACATTTTCAATTTAGAGGTAAATTAATTTAATTCAAGAGATTATTTTACGTAAATAATACACATGAAGAAAGATATAGGATCCTTCAAGTGGGTTTTTCCAAGAATGTATTAACCATGTATTCATCAATCATTAAATATAGAGAAAATTATTTTCCTAAACCCTAGTTACCTCATTCACATCTTATAAATAGTGATTTTATTATGTAGATCATTAAGGAGTATTATATAAATTTTAAGCCTCCTAGGATACCATTCGATACTGTTATCATGAGATAGTAGTGTAGCAACTAATGATATTCCAACTAAATTGACTAAACCATCCAATGTTAATAATTTATATTAATGATAACAAGGATAATGATGGATAAAAAGGATAAAAATATATTTTTCCTAAGAGAGTCATCTCTGAAAGCATCATTATGCATGTGGGGAAGAAATCATGTTATAGTAAAGGAAAGAAAATCATCATCCTATGTAGCTTTCAAAACAAGGAAGTCATCATATTTGTTCTGTTTATTCAAAATCTGGAGAAGTTCCACACAATTTTCAATGGGGATATTGAATCTACGAATATGATACTTATAGGACCATGGGATGGTGATATGAACCTAGAGAGAGTTACAGATGGAAAATGAGTAGGTTTCAACTGCAGACATCATAATACTATTTGAATGGAAAATATAAACCCCATTAATAATGGGAGAGGCCTCTATAAAGATAGAATCATTATGTCCATACGATGCATGGAATTATATAACAACCAAGCCCCAATGGTCACAAAAAAACACCTCCCCCTTCATGAGATAAAGCTTTCAAGAACCATCGATTTTTATTTGAAGTCAATTATTTGGGGGGTTCCAACAAATCTAGTGTCTTTAAAGGGGGACCTCTTTATAGAAGGGGAGGATCACCTACCATCCACGATTTTTCTCATGTAGGGGGGGATTATACCATCATTTAAAGAATATATCCAGGTTAGCTTCCAAACATCAAGACCTAATCACCATAACTAGTCTCTTTCTTGGGGATTCATTATATTGTTACATGTTCCTCACATTACAAATTCACCAATATATATCTGGTAAGAGTTTCAGCCTCACCTTCCACTCATGGTTGTTGTTTCCCATTCCAGGGAACTAGAACTAGCATAAATCATCACTTGTGAACTATTCAATAGAGTTCCAAACTAAATCCAATGATTCTCAATCAAGAATAGGTGAGAGTTCATTTCTTTAATGGGCTTCTGGTAACATAGACACATAGAATAAAGGTTGGTTCCCTTCTTTTATACCTCCTCACTGATAAATATATCATGACACTATATATTATTTTCTAGGAAATTATAATTCTTAGTGATTTACTTGAACCATATAACACCACATATTTCAACATGTTCAGGGTTTTCATACAGTACATGTTGGTACACCTTATCCCAATACATCCTTGATGATGTGCTCATGAAAATGAAATTTTCCTTGTCATCTATCATCTTAAAATTGTTGAATCTATATCATTTCTATTAGTTCATGATAAATTGAATAAAGTTATGAATATTTAATGATTTATTCAATGTTATTTCAGGATTTCGGAACCCTGATAATCCCATCAAAACTCCTGCCAAGTTATGATTCAATAAGTTGATCTCTCCATGGAAAAAGATCTAACACGAGTGGTTCTGGAGGCTGAAGATGTTTCCTCAGAGTGGTTTCCATGAACAATAGAATCTCCCCATTAGTGTCTATATTTAAATCCCATATTTATCCATGTTTAACTTGAACAAAATGTTTCATCTCTCTATTACATCCCCTTCCAACATAGCTTATTAACATCTAACTATTCCCATGATTGTCTTGAGGTTAATTCCTCCTCCATCAACTACATTAGCGATCCTATCCCACAAATCATAATGAATCTCCCATAATAGTATGTATAAAAATTATATATGTCATGGTATTTTTTATATTCCTTATAACTACCTTAAACAATCATTTCATGGGATACACTTATAATAGAAAGGGTTTACCTTTCATTGATGAAGTCATGTTTCTCCAAAAAAAAAACCTAGTTATGTAGATTCACTAAGATCCACCTATTAATAATTCATTCAAGGACCTTGTAGGGGATTTTACACATTCAAAAGGGTTTATAATTCTTCATCAAATAAGGATCATTCACATTTGGAATGAAAATAAGGGTGGTTACACATGCCAACCGAGGGATATATACTTCTTGAGAATATTTTCAATTACCTTTCAAAAGATTATGCTTAACTTGGACCCTATAGAAAACACATAATGGAAGTAAAATATGTAAAAGCCTATGATGTTGTAATGAGAATCATTTGTCCTATTGACATAAACACAAAATATACATAAAAATAAACCCATAGTGTATCTTAATAAATTTCCTAATAACTACTAATGATATGAACACCCCCATCATATAAATGAATTAATAATACCAACAAAATTTATATATAGAAAGGAAATATATTTTGAGATTGTGTAATAAATGATAGTTTCCATTGAATCATTTCTCTATATGAAAAATTTGACATAATATAAATTTAATCAATATTTTTAGTGGGAATTATTAATCTAGAGACACAAACTATATAGGAATATTAAAACCCATAGAAATTGTTTTATATTCACTATGGTGTGTGATATATATTATTCGGTGAGAATAATGATTTCAATAATATGTAGTAAGTGGAAAACATTCTTTGATAAAAAATTTCAATAATATTAAAGATATTTTACATGTAATAAAATCTAGTCCCACATTTCGATAGTTTCTCTATATAATGTAAACTCATTGTTAGGTATTCAAGAGAAATCAAACTTGTATGGTCATGTTCAGACGAATAAAACACAAATTTTTAATGAAAGATATAAAATATTTTGAAATATTCCATATTCAATTTAGTGGAGGGGGTGATAATACCTCATCTCTAATCATCATATGAAATTAAATTCAAATTTTACTTATCATGGTTGTGTTATGATAGTTCTATTAGGTATTAGATGTCAAGACCATTTTTCTTAAAGGAGATATTTTGAGATAGATCTATATGAGATGACTAGAAATGTTGGTTCATTACGAAATACCAATATGACATAAATATTTCAGTAATTAATTTATTAATCGAAACAAGAATAATGACCATGTGAAATTAATTCAAAATGAACATGTACCTAGTTTTGTACAAGTGGTTAGTAAAAGAACTATAGATTTCAAGGATGAAATTTTTGAAAACATATAGAAAAAGAGTGAATATAATCATGGTTAATTAAGACAAATGTTAATGTAATTACTACCACCCCAAGGTACCACTCCTAGGTCGATAATGAAGGTAGAGAGATAATAACCCTCTGAGTCCTACCTGTTGTAGGACTCTAGTTGGGGACTTTCCCTAAGGGAATGAAAATATCACAAAATAGAGGAATTATATTCTCAAATAATACGTTTTAGAGAGGGAATAAATCAACCATAAGAAAAACCATGACAAAAAATAACATAAGGAAAACCAAAACCACTCCACATTAATTGTATAAATAAAATAGATGAAGAAATTACTTAAAATAAGCACTCAAAATAAAATATAAGTCCGCGATAGGAAATTTCTCCAAATCCTGAACTAGAAATTCCCATCATGGTCTATGAAGTCCCCATAGACCCATGAAGAAAGTATTTATATATATATAGTGAGAATACAAGTATTCTCAGTATAGTATTACCAAAGGCTAACATGAAAATATTATAAAGGGAATAATAATTCACCCATGAGAAAATATTATAACCAATATAACCCAATCTAGTCAAATAAAAAATCCCATCATCACCAAGTAACACTCACCAAATAACACATCTAAACACATTAACATAGTAATAATTTTATTGATAAAAGGGTACTCTGAACCATTATCCTATTGGTTTTACACTCTTTCATCCCAATATTGTATGTTTGTGCACTCCCATATCCACCGTATAGAAACCCTTTTAAAACACACATGGGACATCACATCATTACATTGACCCTTCATGCTATTGGGAATCAAATATTTCCTAAAAACACATTTACTATTACATATTTCATGAAAACACTTGACCATCACTTCACATATCAACCACTTCAACAATGAGTGTAGTAATGTATTGTGATAATGAAGTTCATAAACCTCTTTTAACATTCAAATGAATCATGAACCCCACAATAATCCATCTCATAATCACATCAAACATCATTATACTGTACTTTTGACTTCTATACATCACATCCCATTCATAAAATGTTTCTTGTAATATAGAAGGAAAGGGGGGTATCCAACAATCTATCATCACCACATGGATGTTAGAAAAAACAAACCCAAAATTTATGTTTTTCAGAACATGGTGACAAAAAATCACAAACAATATCCAATAAAAAAAATCATAGTTCAATCAAATCCCCAAATAACAATGATTTTTATCAAGGCATGAAGCCCATGCAATCATAATATAAAAATATCATAAAATATAAATCATAACATTTCATTCCACCGACCATTGAATTTTAATCCAATTATTTATTTTTATTTAAGATAATGTATTTTTTCACAAAAGATAAAAATATAACAACCCCTCTTAAATGATATAAGTAATTTGTAACCAAAAGATACCCTACCTCAATTGGAGATTTATGATCTATGATGCTAGGCCGGAATAAGAGGGAGGGCACCATTGAGCACCATAATAAATGAGTACACTCTCACCAATATAGAACACAATAAAAATTCATTTACCTTATTAGGAAAACTGTAAAACTAGTGATTTATCTACAGAGAGGCCCCTCCCAAGATGAATAAATAAGGATAAAATAATAAAAGGGATGTAAGGGACATGTATAATCCCACATTAGATCGATCCCACAGGGTACTGGGTAAAATATACTAAAATGGTTCTAAATGAAAACATTCGGATTTACATGCTTCACCCATGAAATGAGAGAAGAGTTGGAAAAGTGGTTAGTTTTTAAGGGATTTTGGAATTTAAACCTAGTATTTTATACATAATACCCCAATATAGCCTCTCGATCTACACTACATAATTTATGAAAACTAAAGGACTGCAACATAAAGGGGAGTGACCATGCCACAACCTACTAGTGAAAGGCATTTTTTATATTCTAGATGATCTCTATGTTTTAGATCCATAAAAAGGATAAGGGATCATGGAGATAATAATGGAACTACTCCACAAAGCCCATTTTCCAAGAAAGACATATGACTAAACACTTCCACCACAACACAAACACCCTAAAAAAGAAATAAACCCATTAATTCTCCACCCAAGCCACTCTAAAGCTCAGTATGAAACTCCATTCCAGAGAGAGTTGGATTTCAGTGTGTCCATAAGATCCATTCCTAAATTATTTGATAATTTGTAGTATCCCAAAACACCTCCAACAAACCTAAACTATATCCATCCTCTCCACACTGCTAAAAAAACTTGTATGGTGCATCCCCAAGAACAACAATACAAAGATCCTTCCTTTTGGGACAAACTATTCAACTCCATTTATCCTCTAAACTCCTTGATACTCCCCTAAACTACTATATCACCAATATTCCCTTGAAGTAGTAGGTTGAAAGGTACAATCCATTACAATTAATTTCTCCAAGATGACTTATGTAACAACCACTTTTCTACAGAACATTATCATTCAGCATATATCATGTGGTTTATTAGTCCATTTAATTATATATAGATTTCAATGTACTAAAATAAAATATGGAATAATTATAATAAATCATTCAAGTGTCACATCGTATTGTTGTGATGCATATACTATATATTCCTCAGATTAATTTATAAGTATTTATATCATTCATTGATATATAGACATGTTATATCTTTCTTATGTGTAAAGAATATAATTAAAATAACAAAAGAGACCATGATTACTGTATTGGATGTGATATAGAACTATAAAACAATTCATGAGGAAGAAAAACTAGATAAGATCATATAAATTGGATAAACAAGAATACTAGTTTTTAAATGGATATAAAACTATAATTATTTAGATCATTTTCATCTAGTATCATAGTAAGGATTATGTAATATTCATGGTTTTTGAATATTATTGCTTGTAATTTCTATATTGAAATTAGACTGAGTATGTCCAAGATTCTGATGTAGCTTAAAAAGAATGTTTAGTGAGATTTGGTTCCATATTTTAGAGTTATATCTTTATGATATTGTTAAATCATATTATAATAAACTTTTAACTATGTTATTATTTAATATATCAGGTATGATAGGGGAGAAATGTATATACCCACGCATATCACCTCTTATGGTATTTTTTCTTCAAAATATGGTCACATTAAAAAGATTAGGCACATTTTGTGTTTTGGGATCATCAACAACAACCATAGCTCAATAGAATCTGGTTTATTATTTGACTATAACTAGTTGAGTTGTTAAAAATGTTCTCTTGTGAAATTGGTATTCTTTTGGTTTTGGTTCCCTAGAATGATCTACTACGTACATTTGATTATCAAAATACTCATGTTGTTGAATATTAATCAATATATAATCATATATTGATCATTATTTTGTGTTAAAATGAATGTGATAATTTAGTTGGTCAATTTCCCTACTAAATGGTCATGGAAGTAACTTTTTATGATGTGAACCTTTGAGTTCTATGATATTATCCTTAAATACATTTTCTATGGTTGGATTATATCATTAGAATGGATGCAGATGATATAATCTATATATGGTAAGAGTATCATAATACATTAAGACTTCTTCTCATGACGTTTTCCTTAGTAATATTTAATAGAAAGATGTTATGCAAACATGATCCAACTATTGAAAATCCAAAATTATAGGTGTCATTGGAGGTTCCTATACATGAATGTATGTAATGGTGCATAGATTTGAATATTATAATTAATTAATATTATGAGTCACATAATTTGATATATTTAGGAAAACCATGTTTGTATATACTCATTGTGATGTAGGATACGTTTTGTGTCTCATTGTTTTTATCACATTATTAAAGGATGAAAGAATGGAATTTTTTACCTTTTATTCATTAACTGATGTAGATATATGAATCTCTTTGTTAAGAATAGAATTTAATATTTATTTCCATGTCCATAGAGATTAATTGAAAAGATAATTTCAAAAAAATTAAAACAAAGAGACATCAATCACAGGGGTTGATGAAACTAATATGAATCTTTCTTCATTGGAGATATAATTAAAAAGAGATTATATTACATGGTGTATGTTCGTAAGTGGTTATTATCATTATGTCATTTAGTTTATTTTTTTATGGGTGCCTCAACATTTTTCTAGAAACTATCCTTGGACATTATGTGGTATTGAATAATTTCACAAATAATGATACATACAAGGTCACACACTAATGATATTCAGAACCTCAGTTAAATTCTATTTGAATTTAACTTGTTGAATAAATATTATTCCTTTTCATGGTATACATATTAGTAATATTATTTTGAAAAAAATATCTAGTCACCAGTTATTTGAGAGAATATACACAGAGTTAAATATATAACAAATATTTGTTCACTATTTAAGTGAATTTAATATTTACTTATTTTTCGGTGAATAATATAGTGATATTTATTTATTTAGAAAAATATTCATAGTCAAGGTTCTATAAATATTTTGGAGGTCTTGTAAACTGATTTTAATAGTTTGGTGAAAAAATGACATATTAAATATTTTTTGAATAACTGTTAATATTATTTATTTACTAAAAAAATATTTATTTATCAGTGAGTTTACCTCATGTGAAGTAAATAATAATGTTATTATTGTTACTTAAACACTGGATTCATTGGGGATTTTGAAGAAGAATAAGGGCCCATGTGAAATTATTTTTTATCTAACATTATGACTATTAATTCCTTGTTATTCCATTCTTTAACACTAGATAACTCTATCCACCATTATGCATGATGATTCTAGCGATACTTCTATCAACACCTAGACTGATATTCCTCTATAATTATCTCAAGTGTGGATAGAAATTCTCCTCTTCCACCATCTCGAGCCTAGAGAGAACAAAAGAATCATTCATCTAAAAATTGATTCTTATGATAAAAAATTATAAATTATACAATACATATAGTATTTCATGATATCATCCAATGATTTATATGATGAAAATTAGAAGTTTAAGAAGAATGTGTGGATTTTTGCTAGATGGATTCTTCTAATGAATCCTCTCTTTGTATTGATGGTACACCAATAATTAGTCAATTGATTAATAAATAATGAAATAATTTCAATATGATTTAAATATTTCATCTATATAAATTATTTATTAATTATATGTTATGATCATATATCATGGATTTTTAGGATTCTGTTTCACCCAGTTATAAGTAGAAATCTTAAGAAATCAATGAAAAGGCATTGTTAGGAATCGACCCGACAACTTTTACATCACCCTAAAACCATTGGATTCATAAATAGAGTGTATAAAATGTTCCATTTGTGGTCTCAATTCTTATATATTTTTCCTAAATACTCAATTATTAAATTAATAATTGTTTAAACTTATACCATAAAAAACATGCATCACGAGGCACACAGTGCATCTTTGCTGGGTATCTTAATATAACTGAAGATATTTTATATACAAAAGTTTAGAGATAAAATTCATAGTAAAAATTAAGTGATATATTTATTAGAAGGGAGAATTACTTCATGTAAAATAGTGGGTGAAGGATAAACCATGATAAATTTGAGGCTCAAGATACAATAATATTATAATATGAACAAAATACACAAGATCTAATGGAAATATTTATTCTAGATACATATTTATTGTCTTAGTTAACTAATGCAGTTTGAGAACCAAATATAAATTCATTTATTATCATACTTGAATGTTCCACATTTTTCAATGAGTATAATGAAACCCTATACAATATGGAGTTTGTTGAAGTAACACAGTATGAAAATTAGAGAGAATCCGTAAATTCATAAATTTATTTTTTATGCCAATATTAATACGTAACATTGGTAGAACCTTCATCAAGAGTAAATCCTAAAATATGAAAATGAGCATTAAATTTTCAAAAATATATAAGACATATTTAAATAAAATATTTCTGTATAAAATTTGAAGGGATTTAATTAATTATAATTATATAATCAATTATTTTGTATATATTGATCATTTTGATAATGTGATTATGAAATAAAGACAATACAATAAAGAAGTAATAAATGTTTCAGAGAGAGAGATAAAGTACTAAATTTAAATAAATCGAGGATCAAGAAGAATCTATGATTGAGGGTACTTTTTCAATGGAAGATACGATTACATGGAAACTATTTCAATAATTATAAATGTATCATGAAGTATACCTAATAATTACACAGTGATATTGCAAGAACAAAACTGGAAAATTGTTATTTGGATTTTAAAATTCATTATAATAATAAATATTCATGTATTCTATCATGATAAATTAATAATAGGTAAAATATAATACTTTCCCATACTTATATTCACTTTATGATTTTAATGGAACATATCAACTCAATTTTAACTGATCAAATAATGTATGTAGTCACCCACATTAAGGGTGATCCTTGTAAAAATAATTTTTTTACTTATTATATTTTTTTATATAGTAGAGGGTGGTAACAATGAATTAGTTGAATTTTTAATATAATAATTAATAGAGGTTAATTTTAATGGAATAAATCATAAAACTATGAAATATTTATTAACTATAGATTCTTAGTTTTACATCCATCCGTTTATAGGGTGGTACACTTAATGTGAATTGATATATAACTATGGTTTGCACATTCTAGATAGATAATATATTGGTTGGCCATTTCTAAAGATGAAACATAATTCATACAGTGTGCATAATTATTTAAGTTATAAAATAAATGACTTGAATAGTTTTCTTTGCGATAATCTGTTTACCCCTGTTCAATGAAAATTATAAATACAATATATTTTTTCATTATTTATAAAAAAATAATAGAAGTGGATGAAGACTATATATATCTTCCTTTATTGCCACTAATGTTGTTCAATTTTTTACCTATGGTAAGATTTATATTTATACTGGAATTAAAATTTATTCCATTCAAAGGTAATTAATTTGAATTTTATGGGGATCGTCACTATTTTTAGTCACAAAAATTATAAGTAAGTCATAACGTTTTGGGGATTAATAGAATTTATTAACATTGTTTGGATTTATTAGAATTATAAAAAGATACATTTTTCTTATCATTGGGGTAATTTAAATATTTTTTTAGAAAATAAAGTAATCACTCATAAATTACTGGATGTCATTATAATATATATATAAATATATACGTGATTTATAACTATTTTGTATTTTTATAATGAAAGATTTTACCTTTAGTAGTCTATTATCTATTTAATTATACTACATTATACTTTTTTTGAATTTGGAAAAATCTAGTTTGATTAATCCCTTCATGTTATATTTATTGAATTTAATATCTATTTCACTGTGTAAGTCATTATATTTGATCCTATAATATTATTATTTTCTTATGAATTTATTCATATTCCATGAATATATAATATATTTGAACAACAACTGAAAAGCTAATAAAATTTACAATCTTAATGAATCTGAACTCATTTTCATTTAATATGTCTACTACCTTCTTAAAATTTCACTTAATAGTGATTTCATAGGTCATGAAAAACCATTTGTGTAGCTTTGTTAGCATGTTCTTAGTTTCTCTTAAATCGTGAAATATCATGTCATTGGATTGTCATTGAATTAGAAACACCCCATGTATCTTATTCGAGTTAATTTTTCTAGTAATACCATTACTAAGGGACTTTATTTTATTCATGAAAAATGAATAAACATTATAGTGATATTTTCATTATTATATATAGTACATATTTAAAAAAAATATTTTAAAAACATATTATGTATAGTATAATTTTCTATATTTGTGCCCTATTGTATAACTACAAGTAATTTCATTTTTTAATGTGTATTTTCAATTAGAGAAATTGAATTTAATTAGTTATAGTATGATTTTGGGTTTTTATGATTTACTATAGAATCTATAAAACTTTTAGTATTTCAACATTCATCATATATTATTCATCAAGATCTAAATTCAATATGATTTTTCATTCCTAGTTAGAAAATCTATGAACATTAGAATATGATGAAAACATATGTGGTGAATATGGGTGTCCCTTTCTATACATTATCATGGATATTATTTCCCAAACTAGTTCCTAGAATTTTTTAATAAATATTATGAGTATTTATAATTCTACGATTCCCAACATTTTCATTATAATTAAAATTTTAGAATGAGTTCTCATAGATATTTTTTTAAATTATACCTTTCAATTAGAGAATTATATGTTATCATATTTGGAATTATAGAATTTTTAAATACCTTTTCTGACATTCTATATTATTGATAAAATTATAGAAATAAAATTTTCAATATAAATATAGGGTCATAAATTGAAATTTTCAATTTCTATAACTAGGAAGCTTATCCATCATGTCTATCCTCAAAAAAACCTAGGCTACCCTTAACCCAGTTCCCAATTCAACCTATGTCATGTCATGGAGGTTATTACTGATCCCTATGCTTCTAAAACTATTTTCTAGCCCAAAATTAAATTCCTCTAGGAACTATTATTCCAAATAAACAAAAACTACTTGGGGTCCTCCCTAGGAACTCAATATGTCCTTAACATAAAAAGGGCTATCAAGGAACTAGATAACCAATTAGAAAACATGAAAATAAATCTTAATATAAATAAATATTAAAATAAAATAAGTCATAAAATAGAGTTATAATAACTTTTGGTCCTTTAAAACATAAGAAACCATCCAAGTATATATAACAATGAAGATCCAAAATAATGTAAGAGGGGAAAATAAAATGGGATATTGATAAGGTGATATAATAATTTGAGTTTAATACGAGACTAGAACCAAAAATAAATCAAAATAATTAATGAAAATCACTATGTGACATGAAGTATAACTCCTACCATGTCACCTCCTATAAACATGATCCTTTCTAGAATGAACATCAATGAACTCTAATTGGTTCCCTTCATTTACCAATTTTTAGTCCAAACAAGGTCCATATGCACTAAAAAGGGTGTATGTACGGTGTGAGTATAATAGTCCTAGTAGGATCACCCAAAGTACATCATAAAAAAACATAAGAAATAAACCATAATCCACTAGTTTGAACTACAAAATATAAAAGTAAGTGTATTGTTTTAAATAAAACAAGTAATACTGAAATTTTCATTTTTATCAGTTATCTATGATTCATATGTGTAAGCTTATAAATTAAATAAAAGAATTTAATATATCCATATAGCTTTAATATAGTGAAATCCATAGGTAAATAGGGTAGAGTAACTAAGATACACTATAATAAAGAATGATAAATATATATGATATACTATGTAGAGTCACACGATGCCCTAGCATGTGCCCATATCAAAAATGACTAAAAATGAAATATATGTATCTTCTAGCCCTGAATTATCATTCACTATCATTGTCCTATATTAATTTTAATATAATAAATTAATTAGGAAGGTTACATTACCGAGACCCAACATGCTACAAGTATTTATCCACTCCTATGTACCCAAAGGCTCCGCATAAGCTTCAATGACTTGTCAAGAGGTTAAAATGACTCACTCAAAATTTATGAAGTACATTCCATTATAAGGGATTATAATTTATGTGGTAACTCCACTTACCCAAGCCAAAAATCTCTTAAAAAAAATTTTTTATTCCATAAATAAAATTAAGAAGCCTCTTAAATTTATAATCCCACTATTATCATCACAAATTTATAATTATACCAAAGAGAACTAGATTAAACATTTTATCAAATATTATTGAGATGAATACAAAAAAAATATAATTTTTTTGTAAATATTTCTTCTACTAAAACTCAATTAAATGACTAAATATTATGTTTATAAAAAATTTTCATCCTACATCAACCCAAAACTTTATTTTACATACTAAAAATAATATAAAATGAAATAAAATAAATCATGGTCTGTTTTTATGGGAAGGAATAATAATTCCCCTACCATATTTTTGTTCATATATTTTTGAACATAGTATTTTCCACTAGAAGGGGAAGAAAATGATACAAAAATTCAAGAATAAGTGCCAAATAATAAACCCCCCATAAATTAGGAGAACATAAACCATATGACACCACATCCATAGGGAAGGGAGAACTACAATGGAGAGGTATAATAACAAAAAATGATGATGATGTTAAAAAATTACCTTAATCTATTTAATAATATCCAAGAGTCTACTATATAAGGTAAACACTAATTTTTTTTAACTATAGATTAATGTAAAAATCTATTACCTCACCATTATAAAGCAATAAAAGTATCATTATTCTATAAAATATCTATGAAGATAAATTAAAAAAATTAGAATTTGAATTATATAAAATTAAATTAATTATAGAATTCAGCATGACCAAATTTACTCAGGGGTAGTTTCTAGGATTTTCTGAAAAGGCCAAATTTTGGTGAATAGTGAATAGAATCTATTTTATAATCATTGTCACTTTTATGATATAATCACAATATAAAGAATAACATGAATTTTTAGGAAAAATTTATTACAAAATAAATATATATAAAATAGCTAATACAATTTATTTAAAAAATAAAAATTTTAACATAGAAATTTATTTTGGACATTTTAGAAATCTATGTAATTTTTTTATTAAAATAAAAATCAATTTTAGTTATTCTCTTTTAATCAAGTATTAAAATGGCTAATTTCAATTTATGTTTGGTTTTAATGTAAACTTGATATGTTCAAATTAAACATATTCTAACTAATTCTAATGATATCAATGTTATACATAACCTTGGTATAAAATCATTTTATGGATAAAAAGGTATTTTTATGAAATCCATATTTTATTGTGTTACATGTTCTTTTTTAAAGATTAATTTTTCCCACTAATTGAAATTTAATATTATAAAACTTATTCCTTATTTGTGATCAATATGTTCTAATTTGTGAATGATTGAAATTTAATTTTTATTCATAATTATTAGTTATCATGGTAAAAGTTTGACATCAATTTAATGGTTTAAAGGATAACGATTGAGTTAAACTAAAAGGCAAGGATTAAAATATCTCAAAAAGAATTGTAATTATGATTGGATGAGATGTTTTCAAATTTAGATAATTCTATATTAAAATTTTAGCTAAATTAAATCCAATTTACACAAGATATACATTTTATATATTCTAATGTTTTTAATATTTAGAATGATTCCACTCTAATCATTTTTACAATGGACGATCCTCTCCTAACTTCTATAAATACCCAAATCTTACATATATAAGAAAATATATACCCAAATAGTTTCCTAAACTTCCTCTCCATATCCAAGAGGTTAGTTTCCTTGGAAAAGACCAATCATAGAAGTCATAAGGCGTAAAAAAAATGAATATAACCAATGAGGAGAAGATTAGAACACGCCTAACGTAAAAAAAGATTGAGGAAAAGGTTAATGTTTCTATATCTCTTTTAGTTAGGATTTTTTGTAATTTAATTTACTATAGGGGAATTATTATTCTCTTTACCTCTTTAACCCCATCAATATTATCCTCTTCAAGTTATTTTTAATTTCTTTAATTTATCCTTAAATTATCATTTATATTGTACATAAAACCACCAAATGAATATTCAAAAGAAAAAACCTTATTCCTATTTTGGGTCATGAATCGTTCTCTTAAATGTTCAAATTTTTTTCCTATAATTTTCTCTTTTAAAATTCAATAATTTCTTAAAAGTAAATTTTATTCAAATTTAACTTTCTATTAATTTTTTTAAAATAAATATTTTTAAATGTTTCTATAAAATTCATTTTTTAAATTATTTAAAAAATTGGGAAATGAAACAATTTTTAAATGTTTTCCACATTAGTGGAGTTTCCAGCTATCATAACCCTTCTTCATGGTTTATCTTATTTTAATAATTTTAATGGATTCCCCAATTAATATGTTTTCCTATTATTCTAGTAATTTTTCAAACATTTTATAATTTTCTTATATATTTCAAAAAATATATTTCACTCAACTTTTCTATATTTTTATCGACCAAACCACATGTTTTTACATAAGTATGGTTTATTTAACTGATTTTATTATTGTAAATTATTTTATAAATAATTTTTTAAAATAATACCTTAAACCTTATGAAATGAAGTGATTTATAACTTCATTTTTACAATAATATTACAAAATATTTAAGAATGTTCATTTCAAAATTTCCCTTCTATTTTTCATTATATTTTCTACATTTCATTTTTTATATTAAATTCTTCATTTTTGGTGAATTTATGGTCTCATTCATATCACTCTTCTCTATTATCAAGGATATATTTATAATCATTTATGTGTTTAAAAAACATTATATTCATTATCATATAAGTTATTATTTTATGAAAGCATACTCAGATATGTATTCCACTTACTGGGGAAATATGGATATTTTTTATTCTTGATTGAATAACGATATTTCTTACATAGAAATATTGATTATTTTTTTATTTAAAATTTAAATAAATGTAATGAATTAATTTATGTAAGTTATGAGTTGGATCTGTTATATACCTTAGATGCATTGGTTGGTCTCATTAAATATACAAGAATGTGTATTTCTTAGTGTGTGCTGACACAAATAGTGAAATTTTCATGGTTGAGAGGCCATGATGGAATTTATGATATATTGGTTAAGAGTCACTATTTGATTGTAATATTTATTAGTTGATAGGTCTTAATGTAATGTGTTATTTCAAGTTTTATAGGCCTCTATGGAATGTTACATGTCTCGGTTGAGAGGCCTTAATGGCATGTAATATGTATTTGTTAAGAGACCTTGAGGGTAGGATTAAAATTTGTAACATTATACTAATTGAAATAAATTACCATTTTCCACATGATTATTTAAATTTTAATTATATATTTATAAATTTAATTATTAGGTTGATGATTATATATCACATTTATTAATTATCTACCCTTCCACATTGTTTATGAACTAAGTATTCATGATATCATACAATATACTAAACCCTTATTGATCATTTAAGCTCACACATTATTTTTTTACCTTTACATTTGGTACCAATAAAGTGTATTTGAATTATTTAAATGTTGTATGTAAGGAAATAAAAAACAATTACGAATATTACAAGTTATGTTATTTGTTTCCAATGTATTAATGGAATAATGTATTTATCATTCTCCTAAGATTGCTCAACTATATGACCCTAGGGGATGTGATCTATTATATATTGTTCTAATTTAATGAAAAAAATATTTCTTTGTGAAACTAGAATAGATGTTTTTATTTTATTTATTAAATAATGTTTACGATTTCCATTGGGAACTAGATTTTAGAGTAATATAACTGACATGAGAGTTATAAAAACACTTTACAATTTTATTTTATTTCATATTTAATAATTTTTTTTTCAGCACTCAATATTCAAAATTATATGATCTGATTAATTTTGGGTACAATTACCCATAATTTATATGCATAAATATTACATCTTAATTGATAAATATTCAATACAAAATAGTATGATCCATGCTAGAATTGTATTATTCCAGTGTCTTTGGATACAAAGATACCTAGAAAATTCATAATAGATCTACATAATCACCTACTCTGTATTCAGAAATATCACCCTTTTTGTACATATCATACTTAAAATATTTATTCATATCATTGGGAAGGGAAACATAAGAAAGGGTGAGGTAAAATTCTCAGTAAGGGTAAACAAGGTATATATCAATGATCACTTAAACATAACATTATCATAAGGGTATGAGAACATGAACATAACATTTGAAGTTAATACCCTTCATAACACACAATGTTATCTTTATTAATGGAATAAATATTGGAGGTTCTTAAGGAAAGAATCATAAAATAATAAACAATAATGAGTAATGAGAGTATAACATTGATATAGAATATATGTTTTTAGAATACACATAATCATATAAAATCATTTCTTCAATCAAAGCTCACTGGAAAGACTGTCATAGTAGTTCGGTATAACCCACTATTCTATCACATACATACCGAGGGTTTACTCCCAAGACAATTATAGTGTATAGAGTTCCTTATTGAATTGGGTTCACTCCCCATTCATGTCCTTATTACCTCATGAGATATCCATCATTACAATTTCATTGGAGGGTTATATAATTTTATTCCCACCCATCATAGATAGAAATAATATGTAGATATTATTAAATATAAAAAAATTGACAATAACATAACCCATAAAAAGGAAACATGTTCCATGATCTTTTTATCATATCATCATATCGTAACCCTTGGAAAAATAAAACTGTTTCATAAATATTTTATCATATATTTATTATCCTCTTAAAAAGAAATGTGTTTCATATAATCATCCTTATATCATCATCATAAGACATAAAAATAATTAATGTGGATGGTATAATTCTAAGATATCCCCATTAAATCATAAGTAAAATAAAATTCTATTATTATATATGGAAAATGACATTAAAGATCATTGCAATAATTATTATGGAAAATACCCTTTACACTTTGAAATAACATATTTAAAATATAAAAATTTATAAAATATTATAAAATCATATTATTTAAAAAAAATCTAGTATAATTATGAAGTAGGCTTCAAATATTTATGTAGTCATGATGGGGGAATTTCAATTATTGTCATGTATGTTAAAATAGATATTACTTTCATATTTTCATTAAAATGTCAAAAGTACCTCATTCGGAAAATGACATCAATATTAATTTTCAAATACATTGAAAAAACATAATATTTGTTAAAAATTACATTAAAATCATGGGAAAACATTATAAACATTATAGAAAACATTTTTACAAAACATAGGAATATAAGAAAAATGATTTTCGTTTGATGAGAGAAATAAAGACGGATTTCCATAAAGATACTTTTTTGTCTCTTGAGTACTTTAAGAAAGGAAAATTATTGGATAAAGTTTAATACAAATACATAACTAGTGGAAAATAAAATTCATGTTTTTATTGATATTAATATCATAAAATTTCATCATCTGGAACTTTAACATAAACAATCTAGATAAACAATGAGATTGTAACATAAATCCCTTAACACAAGATTTAATTCATTTGAATGTGATTTAACCTCACCTATAATAAATTTAAATTTATTATAATTCATTAATAAACATATGGAAATAATTATAATATCATATATGATTTAATTATAACATTTAAACATCCATTTATTAATAATTACTTATTAAAATTATCATTTTTAGGTGTTAACTATTTTGCTTTTCATGAGAATTTCATTTTGATAATTTCTGGTATTTTTACTTTGATCATGGATCCAACATCACCAAATTTTTATAATGATATAAAATAAATGTATAATCATATATATATATATATATGCATATATTATTCCATAAATGATTTAGATAGAAATATAAATTAAATTGTTAATAGAGATGGAACATTATACATACACATGAATAGAGTATCACTTTTCGATGGATAGATCCAAAGCAAGGTAAATAATAACTCACCTTTAATGAATCATCATTATATAATATATGTAATATAAATTCATTAAATGTATCATTTTTTTCATTTTTAATTAATAGTAAATGAAAAAAGTAACATCAATTTATAGAGGTAGTAGTCCGCACAAACGCCTAAGTGACATTATCATTTTCCAATAGATAAGATGATAAGAAGGTAGATATCATATTATAGCTATAAAATTAATAATTATATCATGAATATTATATATAGTAATTAATCCAATCATACTAACCAACTATGAAATATTATGATAAATAATTAATTGTACTACTACATAGAGGTAGCAATCCACACATGTGAAAATGCATTACTCTTGCTTCTCATTTCATGGTAGAGAGGGCAGATATTGGTGTTGACTGATCGTAATAAAAATTTGGTATATTTATGATACTTATGTTATTATTTTATAGTTACTATAATATATTTATATGAAATATAAAAAGAAATAAATTCAAAGAGGTCAGGTAGGAAGAATACATAATCTTTGGCAACCTAACATTAGATCCCTTCTTAAGGACCCTAGGAATGGTGTATAAAGAATACTAAAACCACTAATCCATTTATAAAAAGTTTAATAATTTAATTGGTTAGGGTTTGGTTGATATAGATGTTTCAAGTGATGTGAGGATGATATGAGAATACTTTCCCTTTCATAAGTGTGGAGAGGGGCACTCTGGGAATTACTTGAAATATTAAATTAATATAATTTAAATTTATTCTTAAAATTGCATAAAATTGAGATATTTCAAAGATATAGTGATGATAATTTGAATTAATCTTATATATTAAATTTTTTATATGATTTTGTGAAGTTTTCACTTTTATCTATTTATTTTAGTCCCATGTTACCACTTTTGACAATTACCCCAATATCAAACTTTTTTACTCATAAGTGACCAGAATGATACATAAAAATAAACTAGACCCTAAAATGGAGCATGGTTGAAATTTTCAACAACATCCCATTCACATTACTAAATATAGGATTATTATGAGCTTTTAATAATTTAATAAAATATTATTTATTATAAAATATCATTAATATAAATTTTGAAGTATTCTTATAAATTAAATTTGAAAACAGCATTATGTAAAAGGAATATCAAAGTAAAGAATTAAAATATCATGAACATGTTATATTTATAATAAAAATATAACATAATAATTCATCCAAATTGTTTTAATTTTAATATTTTCAGTGTCATTTATTTTTTATTTCTATTAATTTAATAAATAATGTGTGAAATTTGTGTAATCATTTAATATCATTATCCATTGACTATTAATTAAAAAAAATTAAAATGATAAATAATTAATTCTTCATTTAGATAAATATTTATAAATAAACTTATCCTTATTTTATCCCTATGAAAAATATTTAGAGATATCTATGTCAAAATAGTGAATTGTTTTTATTTATTGTTTCCATAATATGAAGGTCATAATCAACGGAAAATAGAACCATGTGGCCATATATTCAAATTATGCATTGAAATATATGAAATAAAAGTATAAAATATGATAAAATGAAAGTGGTTTTTGAATTTGAAGCCTTTTCTCATTATTTGTAACCCTAATTTTCCAATTTTACCTTTACTATGGTGACAAAAGATTACTATGGTTACTATTCACATTGACCAGAAGAAATAGAATAGTATTTATCAAAATTGAAAGAAATTATTCAAAATATAAAATATAATTTTTTATTTTTTATTATTAGATATTTCGATAATTAATCTAATACAAAAACAATTGAGTCAATGAAAAATGGTTTTTTAGAAAAATGAATTTTTAAGTATAAATTGTTTTCTGTATGAAATTTAACTATAAAATGATTGAATTAAATTTAATTGGATTATTAATAATACAAGGGAATTAGTGTTCCTTTTAAATAATTTTAAAAAGAAACCTTACTTTTTAAATGGTTAAAAATTTACACTTTTCAATAAAAATCATAATTTTTCACTAATCACAGAAAATCATACTTTTCAGAAAATCTGATAAAGATCAATCAAGGATAATTTTTATATGATTACTTACAAAATAAAATATATTATATAAAATAGAATATCTTGATGTTTTAGAAATTTATTATGATATTCACTCAAAAAAATAATGAAAACTATTTTTGAGGAAAATTATTTTTGATGAATAAAATTACTTCACTAAAAATTGGGTTTTTATTTATTAATAATTAATTAATAAATTTGTATTCAGTGGGAAATATATATATATATATATATAATTATATGTTTAATCTTATTAATACTATCCAATTCCTTGGTTTGTTGATAAATATAACATTAAAAATAATATTTCAATAGTACAATATGATTTTTTTAAATAAGATGTTGTGTGAAAAGTAAGCTATCGGGGAAAAAAATTATTCCTAGAGAAAAATATCATAAAATCATGGGTTATTATAGTGTTCCATTTTTAAAAGACGGTTTTATTGTTTGGAAGTGTAATTTTATCAATACCCATAAATATAGGTATTTTCCTCCCATGTAATTCAACATGGATGGTGTGGGGTCCCAAGAGATTAAGGGTTTATTAGGGAGGTTATCTTAGGATATAACTAATGACCTTGCCCATATGGATAAACCTATTAACTCACATCCTAGTGAAATAGTGTTTCAAAATTTCATGTCACAGAAACCTCAATCTGTTAATGGAACTTCAAATCCATTCCTATCTAAGAAATGGACTAAGTTCCTCAAAACTATATTCCTCTCTTAGGGAAGTAATAAATTTAATATGGTTATTCTAGAAGTATATTTTTAAAGGGACATAATAGTCAATGGTGTAAAATTATTAAAAATACTAAGGGGGTGGAAGATAAAAATAACCTAGAATAAAAGACATTTAATATTATTTTAATTGATAAATATATTTCTTGGGAGCAATGAGATGATATAGAAAAGAAATTTCAAAATATAAAAATAATGGAATAATAAAGTGTTTCAAAAAATAAGGATAAATTTACTAGGCTAGAAAAGTATATTATGGACTACATATTTAATCCAAAATGTAATATTGATAGTTTATTTGATGGGATTAAGTTGAGTTTGTAATGGTATCTTGCCTCTGAAATATTTTAAGAATATGTTTATATAGTATTAAGTGAAATAGATAAAACAATAATTCTCAAAGGAATATATTTTAAAATTAAATAAGTGTAAAATGAGGAATACTAAGCACCAAATGAAAATAAATGTTGTGATGGATTTGAAGGGAATGGTGGAACCTCCAACAAGTGATAATTATGGAATGAGACACCTTAGAAAATTATTGAAGGTAAAAAGAGTCTTTTTCATGTATGGAGATAAAGTCTATATGGTCTATGACAATAATGGAAATAAAAATTCAACTAATATTATGACACCCCTTCTTTTTATTACAACTTAAACATGATTTATTACATAAAACATCACTTAATACAACAAAGAAGATCGAGAGGTTTAGTTTTTTGGGGCTTAGGATCATTACATAAAAACATAAAACATGAAATACAACATCTTTATTGAAAACATTCTTTACATGACAACTACATTCCTTCGTACTTAGCATTGTATGGGATAACCTGAAGACATGCATAAGAAAATGGTGAGCTATAAATACCAGTAAGGGAGTACAAATGGAATAACATTATGAGTACAATACATGTTAGACAATATTCATATCAATAGTTAATAAGAAAAACATGAATATAAAGTCATGATAAATCATGATAATCATAACATGGAAATGTGGCAACAACACTTAACATGGAATTAGCATGAGCCAAGGCTCATTGAACATAATGCATGAGTAAACCCTCATTGCACATAAATCACGATTAAACCCTCATTGCACTTGAATTATCATGAGTCAACACTCATTGCACATGACGTATCATGATAATACACTTTACCCAATGCATTGGAGTGCTATAAAGGCGCATCCTTCTTAGATATTTCATTTCATGCATAAGTGTGCCACAAGGATCATAAAACATGGATTAATAAAACATAAACATTTAATCCCTGATAAAATAATATGGAATTCATACATGAAACTTTGTAATCAATATGTAAATGTTCATAAAGGTGGATACCCTTGATGGAGAAATGGGCATGGTATCCACTACACAATGGCATTGGCTTAGAAAATTGGTGCGATTTCGGCAGCGTAACAGATTGACATAAGAATTCATAAAAAAATGGTTGATGAGAGAGAAAGGGGTTCCTTATCATATTTAAATGTAATGGACAGTAAGGAGGCCATATATATACATGTCCCAACAATTTTAATGGAATTTAGATTCATGATACAAAATTATTGCTTGAAAGTAAAAGAAGAGAGAGAAGTTCCTTTCAGAATTTCGGCATAGTAATGGGTGTACATGGGAGGAATTTAATGAGAGATAAAGGGGTCTCCCATCATTCAAACAATAAGAGGGCAGTATGGGGTAGGTGCGAAACAATACCCCATCATTCATAATTGAAATTAAAAGGGAAAAACAACTTAAAGAAAATTGACAAAAATGGAAAGGAAGAAAAAAAACCCTTACTTGGAAGTGTGCTTCCATAGGATAGAGAGAGGATTGTGAGAGGCTTATTGGGAGCTTGGGGAACCTTGGGATGATTCTAGAGAGATTAGGGCAGATGTTGGATGAGCTCCAAGGAATTTTAGTGAGGAGGAAGTGGGAGCTTTGGTGGGTTTATATTGGAAAGGTGAGGGAAATCTTTATTATTTAGGTTTTGGTCCCCTTACATTAAATTAATCCAAACCACAATCCATCCCATGGTTTTTTCCCATGGTGTTTTGAAAAGGGAAGAGGAAAAAAATATTTTATAAGGCCCAAGTCCGAACTTCTTAAAATAATAAGGTTGCTTATGTGGAGGTGAGTCACACTCCCATGGAAATTAATTTAAAAAGGCAAAGTGTTGAATATGTCTTGAGGGGTCCATTAATGCTTCGAAAAGTAAGTAAAACAAACCCAAAATCACATTATTTTAATGATAAAACATATATTGGCCGAACATAAGGATTATGGTATTTTATTACATCACCATTGGGTCATTATGATGTCATAAAACACACTATATATTTAAACGGTATTTAATTTTTACGCAGAAATTTGACTATCTCAGAAAATTATGAAAAATTCACTATTGGATAATTTCAATGTCCTCATTCCAAAAATGACATTTATTTTATCTAAAAAAATTTCTATATATGTTAATTTTCACTTTTAAAATAAAAACCAACATTTATCGAAAATTCACGGGTTTTGATAAAAATGGCTTTCAAACCTTAATAAAAAAATTTAATTGCATTCATAAAATTATAAGATCATTTATATTTAATAAAAATTAATTTAATAATATTATTATTATTTTATTAAATTATTATTTAATTCCAAAATCCCTTAATTTAATAAAATATATTTCTTAATTAAATAATCACTAAAAACACCATTTGTACTTTAAAAACTATTTACAATGTATCAAAAATGACTAGAAATTATATTCATTATTATATACAAAAATAATGTACATGAACATAATACTACTTATTTGTTACATAACCCCTTAAAACAGCTGCATAAGACCTAAGGGTAAGGTGTGCGATGGTGACAGACTCTTGGGGTGGCTCGGATAACATCGCTCGAGTGATAATCTCTATCAAATTCCACTTTTCCTGTAGATGGTCTCGTTCGAGCTTGACATGGTGAAGCTCAGCTTGGGCTTGGTCAAGGGAGAAGCCCAAGGATGCCACCTCTTTTCCGAGCTCCAACAAATTATCTTCGTATGGGGAAATTCTACTGGATGCGGCCATCACTTCTTTGGTCTGAGTAAATTGGATTTGTTAAGGTCCTATATTTATTCTAATCATGTGATCACTGTTCAATGTCTATATTAACAACGGTCAAAAATCTTAACATAAAGCCAATGAAGTTGAAATCTTATAAAGACATTTTATATAAAGAGACATTTAATAATATCAAGAGGTATTTTCCATTAATGAAACTTTGTGTCATTACAATATTCCCCCTTTAAGAAATTTCGCCATCGAAATTTTCCTTTTCCCACACTAAAAAAATGTGGGTAACTCACCTTCATCATATCCTCTGATTCCCAAGTCACTTCTTCAAACTTCTGGTTTCTACACAACACCTTAACGAGGGGCATTGTCTTATTTCATAGAACTTTTTCTCTATGATCTATGATCTTCACTGGTTTCTCCTCATAAGAAAGATCATCTTCCAATTGCACCACCTCAGATGAGAGTACATGTGAAGGGTCCGGTATGTACTTCTTCAAGAGGGATACATGAATGACATCATGCACTTTGGCCATGGTAGGTGGAAGTGCTAGTCGATAGGCCACATCCCCAACACAATCAAGAATCTCGAAGGGGCCGATATACCTTGGACATAACTTCCCTTTCTTTCCAAACCTCATGACGTTTTTCCATGGAGATATGTGTAGAAACACCATGTCTCCAGCTTTAAACTCAAGGTCACGTCAACGATTATCTATATTACTCTTCTATCGACTCTGGGCTGCCTTGATATTCTGATGAATGGTTTTCACCTACTCCACCATTTCTTCGACCATTTCTGGTCCAAGCAATTTACGTTCACAGACCTCATCCCAACATGTCGGTGTTCTGCACCATTTCCCACATAGGGCTTCATATGGTTCCATTTGGATGCTTGAGTGGAAACTGTATTTATAAGAGAACTCAACTAGAGGAAGATGTTGATCCCATCCTCCTTTAAATTCCATTGAGCACGCTCTCAACATATCCTTAAGTGTTTTTATAGTCCGCTCGGTTTGGCCATCAGTTTAAGGATGATAGGACGTACTGAAGTTCAGTTCAGTATTCAAAGCATGTTGAAGACTCTTCCAAAACATAGTGATGAATATTGTATCTCGGTCAGACACAATAGATAGTGGTCCTCCATGCAACCTTACCACTTCCCTGATATATATCCATGCCAGTTGATCCAAAGATAAATCCTCTCGAATAGCAATGAAGTGTGCAGTCTTTGTTAGACGATCCACAACAACCTAGATTGCATTGTTGCCTTTGGATGTCCTTGGAAGTCTGGTGACAAAGTCCAGGGTGATGTTCTCCCATTTACATTTCGGTATGGGAAATGGTTGCATCATCCCCTTAGACTTCTGCCTCTCTGCCTTCACTTGCTGACACACCAACCAGTTTGATGTATATTCAGCGATCTCCTTCTTCGTATTATTCCACCAAAAGTTTTCTCAGAGATCTTGATACATCTTTGTGCTCCCTGGGGGAATAGAGAAATTTGAACTATGTGCATCATCCAAAAGTTCCTTCTTCAGCTCCGGACATGATGGAACACATAGTCTTTTCCCAAACCACACAATTCCTTCTTTATTAACATTAAACTCTGAGGATTTCCCTTTTTCGATAGCTCCCACTTTTGCCTGAATTCCCACATCATCCTTTTGAGCATCCTTTAACCTTTCCAAAAGAGATGGTTGAGCAATAATTTGTGAAAGGATTCATGATGTTACCTTCTTTATGATTACCAAATCCATCTTCATCAAGTCTAAGAAGATTGGATCCTTCTAAATTCTCATCATTAATAGAATTGTTGGGTCCTTTCTACTTAGGGCATCTTCCACCTTGTTCGCTTTCCCAGGGTGGTAATGTATTGAACAGTCATAATCATTAATGAGCTCTATCCATCTTCTCTGGCGCATATTAAGCTCTTTCTGTGTGAATATATATTTAAGACTCTTGTGGTTAGTATATATCTCACATTTCTCTCCATAGAGATAATGCCGCCAGATTTTCAAGGCAAAGATCACAGCCGCCAACTCCAGATCATGCGTTGGATAGTTTTGCTCATGGATTTTCAACTGCCTTGAGGCATAGGATATCACTTTATCATTCTGAATCAGCACACAGCCTAAGCCCTTCTTTGAATCATCACTAAATACCACAAATAGTTCCCCACTTGTGGGTAAAGTGAGCACGGGTGCAGTGATAAGCCTCGTTTTCAACTCCTTGAAGCTTTCTTCACATTCATCACTCCAATCAAACTTTACTCCCTTTTGAGTTTGCTTGGTAAGAGGGTTGGACAATCGTGATAAATTTCTCACAAATCATCGATAATATCCATCTAACCCCAAGAAGCTGCAGATATCCGTTACTGATGTTGGCCTCAGTCATCCCTCAAATGCATCTGTTTTGGAGGGGTCCACAGATATCTCATTGCTTGTGATGATATGGCCCAAGAATGAGACCTCCTTCAACCAGAACTCACACTTTCTGTACTTTTCATAGATATTCTCCTTGTGCAAAGTCTCTAGTATAGTTTTTAAATGCTCCTCATGATCCTCCTTGGTTTTGGAGTATATTAGAATATCATCTATATATACTACCCCAAATTTGTCAAGGTAATCTCTAAAAACTCTATTAATAAAGTCCATGAATTTTTCTGGAGCATTGGTGAGTCCGAAAGGCATTACTATGAATTCATCGTGCCAGTATCTTGTACAAAAAGCAGTCTTGGGGACATCTTCCTTCTTCACCCTTACTTGATAATATCCCGAACGCAATTCCACCTTGGAGAAGTATTGTGCTCCACGCAGCTGATTAAACAAGTCATCAATTTTTGGGAGAGGATACTTGTTCTTTATCGTGATTTTGTTAAGTTCACGATAATAGATGCAAAGCCGCATTGACCCATCCTTCTTCTTGACAAAGAGGACTGGTGCACCCCATGGTGAAGCACTTGGGCGTATAAACCCTTTATCTATATTCTCCTGTAGTTGTTTTTTCAGATCTTCATGCTCTACAAAAGCCATTCTATATGGAGTCTTGGATATTGGTAGCGCCCCAGGTATATGTTCAGTTGAGAACTCAACATCTCTTCTTGGAGGAAGACCAGGTAGTTCCTCGGGAAACACTTCAGTGAATTCCATCAAAATAGGCATTTCTTAAAGGATGGTTTCTTCCATGGAATCAATCATATGAGCCAGATATGCGTGCTCATAAGGCAGTAATATCCATTCTTGAGATTATGGAACTAAAGGAGATTCATCTTTCTCCTGACACTTGTAAATAATCAGGGGTCGATTCTCCATATGGAGTGTGATTTCCCTCTCCCAACAATTTATATTGGATCTATATAAGGGAAGCCAATCCATGCCAAGAATTGCATCAAATACCACCAGAGGGAGTATGATGAGGTTCGCTGGGAAATTCAATCCACAGATTATAACAGGGGAGGACTTATACTCATGGGATGAAATGATTGCCCCATTTTCCATACTCACCGACATCATTACTTCCATGATTTGTGGTGGTGGTGGGATTGTTCTACTAAACTTTAGAGATATAAAAGAATGCATATAACCTGAATCAAAAAGTATGTTCTCTATTCTTGAATGAATAACTAGCGTACCTGTCACCACTTCGTTGTCGGGGTTCACTTTGGCAGAAGTGATGAAAAAAGATCTTCCTTGCTATCTTGGAGGTTGTTGGTTGCCTCTGATAACCCTTGGATTAGGGCACTAATTTGCAAAATGACCCGGTTCTTTGCATATATAGCATTGAAAAATGCATTGAGGTTCGAACGGAGCGTTCCTCTCCTTTGTCGCAGCCATTGGTCCTTCTTGATGACAATTAACAGCTAGGTGCCCTTCTCTTCCACACCTGAAGAATTTTCTCGTCCCCTTAAGGAATTTTCCAGGGTGCTTCTTTCCGCACTTTTTTGGAAAGTGGGGTGTTGGATCTTCTTAGCACCGTTGGATTTATCCATCAGACCACTAGCATTGAAGTCAACCTTATGCTTCTTTTCCCCATGATACCCCTGTGATTCCCTGATCTCCATTTCAACCTTGAGGGAACATCGGACAATTTCCTCATAGCTGTCGAAGTCATAGATCGCTAATGCTTTCTGCAAGCTAGGATTCATCCCACTAAAGAAGCGGTCAATCTTGCATTCAGGGGTAATGAAAAAGCCGGAAGTGTATTATGAAAGCCTTGTGATGTTTTCCTCATACGCTCCAATAGATTCTTCATCTTTTTTCTTGAGGGAAAGGAAGTCCCTCTCCATCTTAAGACGGAGGGTGCGCGGAAAATATTTATCGAGAAACATCTTCCAGAAATCCTTCCATTCCAACGCCTCGATCTCCTCCTCATGCTTCGTATTTTTGATCAATGTCCACTATTGATCAGCTTCACCCTCCATACAATAAGTTTCCAGGAGAACGTTCTCTTGGTCAGAACATTGAAGGATGGAGAAGATCTTTTCAATGGAGTTGATCTATTGTTCAGCGATCGTGGGATCGGATGATCCACTAAAAGTAGGAGGCCTTTGTCTCATGAAGCTCTCGATAGCGACTTGTTTTTTGTTATGGGGGATTGAACATTTCTCTTAACCCGTGATTCTATTCAAAACTTGTGTTAGATGAGAGAGAAGCGTGAAAAAGTTCGCGATTCCCGCTCCCATTGGATTTGGCATCTCATTAGTACAATCGTCACACTGATCTTCACAACGGTTGTTAGCCTAAGTCCTCCTGTTACCGGCCATTAGCAAGAATAAAAGGAAATCTAGGGGTAACACATAAATGGTAATCCAAAGACAAGAGTTGATTACTTATAAATAAACTTTCATTTCATTAACTCATGAGTTTATAGGCTTCAATCTAGGCTTTTCATGATCTACTTTCTAACATATATTCTTAGGGGCATTTTTTTAATTCCCTTAATAAGGGTTCATACTAAGCTTGTGAATTTATCAAAACATATCCCCCAGGAGTGTCGTAACCAAGAGTGAAGCAAGGCTCGTTGTCGTTCACCAGTTCCCGTTCGAGTCTAGCTCAAAGCGGTGTTTTCGGGTTTTACCCCTAGGATACATCTGTGCAAGAGCCGCCTCTACCTGCTCATATCCAGACAGGGATGTATTTGTTTGATAAACCACTTACTCAGCACTTACCAAAACATAGGGATGCTTTTATTATACTTAGTCATGTGTCTATGGCTTTACTAGGTTTTCCTAATCCCAAAAATAACTAAACCTATCCTCTGATACAAACTATGACAACCCTGCTTTTTATTACAACTTAAACATGATTTATTACATAAAACTTCACTTGATACAACAAATAAGATAGAGAGGTTTAGTGTCTTTGGGGCTTAGGATCATTACATAAAAACTTAAAACATGAAATAAAACATCTTTATTGAAAACATCCTTTACATGACAACTACATTCCTTCGTACTTAGCATTATATGGGATAACCTGAGGACATGCATAAGAAAAGGGTGATCTATAAAGCCCAGTAAGGGAGTACAAATGGAATAACATGAGGAGTATAATACATGTTATACAATAGGCATATCAATAGGGAATAAGAAATAAATGAACATAAAGGCATGATAATGCATGATAATCATAACATGGAAATGTGGCGACAACACTTAACATGGAATTAGCATGAGCCAAGGCTCATTGCACATAAAGCATGAGTAAACCGTCATTGCACATAAAGCACGAGTAAACCCTCATTACACTTGAATTAGTATGATTCAACACTCATTACACATGACGTATCATGATACTACACTTTACCCAATGTATTGGAGCGCTATAAGGGCGCACCCTTCTAAAACATTTCATTTCATGCATAAGTGTGCCACATGGATCATAAAACATGGATTCATAAAAAATAAACATTTATTCCACAACAAAGGAATGTGGAATTCATACATGAAACATTGTAATCAATAATTAAAGGTGCATAAAGGTGGATACCCTTGATGGAGAAATGGGCATGGTATCCACTACACAATGGCATTGGCTTAGAAAATCGGTGCGATTTCGGCAGCGTAACGGCGTGACATAAGAATTCATAAAAAAAATGGTTGATGAGAGAGAAAGGTTTTACTCATCATATTTACATGTAATGGAAAGTAAGGAGTTAATATAGATACATTTCGGAAAAACTATAATGGAATTTAGATTCATGATACAAAATTATTGCTTGAATGTAAAAGAAGAGAGAGATGTTCCTTTCGGAATTTCGGCATAGTAACGGGTGTACATGGGAGGAACTTAATGAGAGAGAAAGGGGTCCCAAATAATTCAAAAAATAAGAGGGAAGTATGGGGGAGGTGAGAAACCATACCCCGACATTCATAATTGAAATTAAAATGGCAAAAAAACTTAAAGAAAATTGACAAAAATGAGAAAGGAAGAAAAAAACCCTTACTTGGAAGTGTGCTTCCAAAGGCTAGAGAGAGGCTTGTGAGAGGCTTCTTGGGGGCTTGGGGAACCTTGGGAGGATTCTAGAGAGATTAGGGCAGAGGTTGGACGAACTAAAAGGGATTTTAGTGAGGAGGAAGTGGAATCTTGGGTGGGTTTATATAGGAAAGGTGAGGGAATTCTTTATTATTTAGGTTTGGGTCCCCTTACATTAAATTAATCCAAACCACAAACCGTCCCATGGTTTTTGCCTATAGTTTTTTGAAAAGGGAAGAGGAAAATAATATTTTATAAGGTCCATTTCCTAAATTCTTTAAATAATAAGTATTCTTATGTGGAGGTGAGTCACACTCCCATGTAAATTAATTTAAAAAGGAAACGTGTTGAATATGTCTTGAGGGGTCCATTAATGCTTGGAAAAGTAAGTCAAACAAACCCAAAATCAAATTATTTTAATGATAAAACATATATTTGCCGAACATAAGGATTATGGTATTTTATTACATCACCATTGGGTAATTATGATGTCATAAAACACATTATATATTTAAACGATATTTAATTTTTACCCAAATATTTCACTGTCTCAGAAAATTATGAAAAATTCACTATTGGATAATTTTGACGTCCTGATTCTAGAAATGACATTTATTTTATCTAAAAAAATTTCTAAATATGTCAATTTTCACTTTTAAAATAAAAACCAACATTTATAAAAAAGTCACAGGTTTTGAAAGAAATGGCTTTCAAACCTTAATATAAAATTTTAATTGCATTCATAAAATTATAAGATCATATATGTTTAATAAAAATTAATTTAATAATATTATTATTATTTTATTAAAATATTATTTAATTCAAAAATCCCTTAATTTAATAAAATATATTTCTTAATTAAATAATAACTAAAAACACCATTTGTACTTTAAAAACTATTTACAATTTATCAAAAATGACTAGAAATTATATTCATTATTATATACAAAAACAATGTACATGAACATAGTACTACTTATTTGTTACATAACCCCTTAAAACAGGCACATAAGACCTAAGGGTAAGGTGTGTGATGGTGACAGACTCTTGGGGTGGCTCGGATAACATCGCTCGAGTAGTAATCTCTATCAACTTCCACTTTTCCTGTAGACGGTCCCGTTCGAGCTTGACATGGTGAAGCTCAGCTTGGGCTTGGTCAAGGGAAAATCCCAAGGATGCCACATCTTTTCCAAGCTCCGAAAAATGGGATTTGTATGGGGAAATTCTACTGGATGAGGCCATCACTTCTTTTGTCTGAGTAAATTGGATTTGTTAAGGTCCTATATTTATACTAATCACGTGATCACTGTTCAACGACTATATTAAAAACGGTCAAAAATATTAACATAAAACCAAAGAAGTTGACATATTATAAAAACATTTTATATAAAGTGAAATTTAATAAGATCAAGAGGTATTTTCCATTAATGAATCTTTGGGTCGTTACAAATATTGAATCTTTTAACCATAAATAGTCAACGAACTATTAGAATTAATGCCCCAAGTATCAAGGGAATTCACATCAGAAGAGGATAAGAGATAATGATCATGCATAAAGGATTAAAACTGGTAAAATTGAAGTCCCTAGAGATGTGATAGAGGGTATGTTGTTCATAAAAATAAATCTAGATAGTTTATTATTTGATAATATATATTAACACTCTTTTATATGTTTATTATTTTTTGGGAATATTTATTCATCCCCAAGAACCAGGAAAATTGATTTATCAATCCAGACACCCAGTGGGAAAATTACTTCAACAAATATGTGACAGTCAGTCAACATTATGATGCATAAAGAAACTTCTACTGTGATGTTTATTATCATACAAATGGTTTTATTTTACATAAATATGGATATATATTGTATTTCAAAGTATAGTTTTAAAATTTATTACTAATATAATGAAATATATATTGATGTATAAGATAATAAATCCCTTATTTCTAGGGGATATTTCACTCTCTGAGTTATGTTTGGATCCCCATGAGTGGATAACCTTAATAAAATTCATAGAGAAGAAGAGAATATGCAATCGATGGATTAGAAAAGTAGCCTAAAATAGAGGATATACCTATTGTGCCTAAATATATTGATTTATTTTCAAAATAATTATCTAGAAAGCCACATGATTATTATGTTGACTTTTCCATTAAACTCATTTGTAATGGAAAATCTATATCTAAAACTCCTTATAGAATGGACCTAGTCGAATTAGTGTTATTGAAGAAAAAAATTCATTAGTTTTCTTATAAGGGGATCATCCCTGTTAGTGTTTCAACCTAGGGATCCCCTATTCTATTAATTAAAAACAATGATGGGTCTATGAAGTTGTGTATCAATTACAGGGAGATCAATGCTATTTCAATACATTGTAAAAGTCATATACCTATCATTGATTACATTTTTGGTTAATTTCAAGGATATAAATATTTTTCAATGACTGATATACATTCCAGGTATAATTAATGAAGAGTAAATAAGGTTGGTATTTCAAAGATGAATTTTATTTAAGGAATGGGAATTATGATTTTATTGTAATGTCTTATAGAGAGACTAATACACCTTCAATGTTTATATATCTAATTAACATATTATTAAAATATTATCATTATAAATTTTTATGTTTTTTGATAATGATATCTTAGTATACTCTAAAATATTTTAGGAGAATAATAATATTTTGTGCTTCATCCTTAAGACTCTTAGAGAATCATTAGTTATATGGGAAAATTAGAAAGTGAGAATTTTCTCTTTATGAAGCTTCTTTTATTGGAAATAATGTCTCCAAGGATGGGATATATTTTTATGATTATAAGAAAAATAATTCAAAGAATATCCCACACCATTTAATATAACATAAATACATTTTTTCATTAGTTTAGTATTTTATAATGGGTGATTTCTTTGAAATTTTTTCTCAATTTATTAACCAGTTGATCAAGTTTCCAAAAAAATGGGTTAGGTTTTTATAGGAAAAGGAATGTGAATAATTTTAGGATGATTTTAAAAAGATATTTTTGGGGTAATAATGTTGAGATTAAAAAAAATTAAAGGATGGTAATCTGATATATAGTGATGCATCGAAGAAAGGAATTGAATGTGTCCTTATAAAAAATAAAAGTTTTATTTCTTACAAATACAGGCTATTAACGACCTATGAATATAATTATCGAAACCATGATATTGAGTTAGTATCCATGATCTTTTTATTTACGTTATGTATGGACTATCATAATGTTGAAAGATGTGTAATATATACAGATGAAAAGAATTTGAAATAAATATTCTTTTGGAAAGAAATCTACATGAAGTAAAGGATATGGTTGAAGAAATATAGGACTAGGTTTTTTATGCTCCAAACCCCTGGGAAGGAAAACCTGATGAATACCACATTGATTAGTATGGATCAAGGAGTTCTTACTTAGATAAGGACATGCACAAATCCTATATTCATTTATTTTTTAAATATGTATATAAGAATTATTATAGAAGGAGAAAAACATTAATTTTCTAAATTATTTTAAAATTGTCATTAATAGAGAGTATAAAAATACCTCATCTTTATGAAAATTGTTTTAAAAAGAAAATTAATTTCGTGAATTATGGGAATTTGGAATAATTTTTCTATTCAGATAGGATTATGAAATTTAGAAAGTTATTTTTTGGTTCATCCATACATGTGATAAAAATTGAATTACATGATGAATCACATTAATAAAATTTCAATATAGAACTTAGTAGGACAATGCAAATGGATTTAAGGGAACAAATTTTTAGGGACAATGATATGTGAGAAATAGATTATTATATGTTATTATAATTCATTATTTTGAATAAAATAGTTGATAGATTATATTATAATGATGTAATTAAACTTCTCCTTGCACATATATGGAAATGGGATGATATTACCTTGTATATTGATATTAGTAAGCTGAAGACAACTAGGATGAATTATATTGTATTGATAAATGTGGATCTCCTTAATAATTCTGCACATTTTATTTATTTATGGGAGGATTTACAAGTTGATCACTTTTCACGTCTCTATATTAATATTGTTGGAATATGTCATGGTATACCACTTTCAATTATATTAGATAATGACACATGCTCCACATAAATATTATTTTAGACTATTTAGAAATATCTCAACACTGTGACATATTAGAGTACCACCTACCATCCTCTAATAGATGGAAAATATAAAATTACTATTCAATCATTAGAATACATGATAATGACTTTATAAATTTTCTTCAATGGAATATGGGATCATTATCTTCAAATGTAAGAGTTTTCTTACAATAATATCCTCTGTTCAATCATTCAAATGGAACCCCATGATTAATTTTATAGTAAGAGTTGTCGTACACCAAAGTTTTAGGATAAATTTGTGGAAATCAGGTTATTAGGACTACAACATGTTCAGTAAACAACTTTGAAATTATGAGATATTCAAAATCATATCAAGACAACCTAATGATGATAAATGTGTTATATGGATGATCAAATAAAGGATTAATAAATTCATGTGGGGGTTATATCATTTTAGAAAAATCAACATCAAATGGAGTTTTTTTTTTAGTAAAAAGGGGAAGTTATGTCATAGATACATTAGAACTTTTGAAATTTGGGAGAGAATTAGAGCCTTAACCTACCATTTTTCTATTCCACCCAAATTTTCTAAAGTTCACGGTGTATTCCTTATTTAATTAATGATGAAATACATGATAGACCCAACATGAATACTCACATTTTATAAAATAATTTTTTAGCCAAAATATATTATAATAAATTTTCAATTAATTTTTTTGATGCTAAAGATCATGTTTTTTCATAATTGAATAGCTCAGATGGTGAATGATCATTAGAGAAATCATAAGTAAAAAGGGGAAACATTGGATCCATCATAATAAATGATAAATAACTTCCAATATTTGATTATGAATTAATTTATATACAATTCTAGTGTAAACTTATATGTTGGGGTAATGTGATACCTAAAACAATTCTATAGAAATTAAACACTACATTCTTGAACTGTAACATAATGGATATTCTAATACCTTTCCACTATAGAATAATAAAAATAACTTTATTCAAGAACATATTTAAAATTTAAATTGAGAAATTATATAATTATAATTATATGAAATGATATTCATTTTTGAACTCATCAATTGAATATTTTATTTGGGTTTGTTTTTTAGTTTTCGTGAAAAGATTGTTTTTTGGGTGAATAGAAAAAATATAAATTTTGAATATACTTTCATTTTAGGACATGTCACGATGTAATAATGAATTAAAATAATATGAAATATTTTTTTATAAAAACAATATTTATATAACAAGTAATATAATTCATTTAAAAATAAAATTTTAAACTTATAAATCATTGTTTAACATTTTCTAATCTATGCAATGTGTTTACTAAAATTAATTCTACTTTTAGTTATTCTCTTTTAATCAAGTATTCACAAAATTCAATCAAGATTTTGTATTTTTTGAAAGTAAAATAATTATTCTTTTATCAAGAATAATTAAAATTATTTCATTTTAACCAAATTATATATGATTATTCTATAAAATCAAATTTATACTAAAAAATTAATTTTTTCTAAAAACAATTGTTCATTGCATTACACATGCTTGTATTAAAATTAATTTTTACCACCCATATAATGTGAATTTTAAAAAATTGATTCCATATTTGAGATCAATTATTTTTAATTTTTTAGTTATTTTAATTTCATTTTTAGTCATGATGAGTTGTTACCAAGTTAAATGTTTGTCATCATGATAAAGGATAAAAAGGTCAATGGTGGGGTTAACCTAAGAGATAAAGCATAAAATTTTACTAAAACATATATATGTATAATTATATTATTTTATTTTGAAAGTAACTTTTAATAACTATAATATTAGACTAAATTGGATCCCCTTTACTTAAATAAATTTATTATATTATAATGTTATTATTATTTATAGGGGTTTCACTCCACTTTATTATAAAAGGTCACCTCCTCTCATCACTTCTACAAACACTCAATGATCCCTTATCTCAACCAAAATCTTCCAAAATCACTTCCCAAATCTCCTCCCCATTACATAGAGGTACTAGGGACACAAATTTACCAATACATAAGGTATAAGGTGTAAGCCAATGAAATATATCCAAATATGAGGATATTAGAGCGTGTTCGACCAAGAAGAAGATTGTGGTAAGTGTTTATTATTGAATCTACATTGGTAGAAATATATATCTTTATCTAAAAAAAGTCCTATATTTTTTATCCAACGGTTATTTATAGGTTTCTAAAGTGTCTTATATATATATTCTCTTTATTTTTCTAATCAACTCAAAGAATATTTATAATAAAAATGATATTATTTACGTATTTGTCAAGATATCATTCTCTTCCCTATTCCGACTCATTATTTTGAATCCAAAATATTCTCAAATGAACTTCTATGATTCATTGAAAGTTAATTTTTATTAACTTTATATTTCAATTAAAAATTTTCAATTAGAAATTTTAAGGTTTTCCATATAAGTCATTTTGTATTTTCTTAAAAAAATTGTCAAAAAATACCATCTTAAATGTTTTCAACATGAATTTATTTTCCCTTTATCATGAATCATTTTCATAATTTATGCTCATTTCAATGCTTTTATGGTTTTGGAAATTAATTTATTTTCTCATTATTAAAAAAAATTTGATTAGGAAAAGATTATTATTTTCTAAAAATAATTGATATGGGATTTCACACTACTTTTGTATGTTTTTATATCCCACTTAATATTTTATTAAAAAATTATAGTTTATTTAGAATACTAAATTATCAAAAATTATGTTTAAAACAACTATGTGATTTATATGTTTATTTTTAAATAAAGTCTCAAATATTATATGAAATTTCATTTTAAATATTTGTTTCCTTTTTTCCTCTATATTTTCTAGTGGACATATCTTCACTAAAACTCTTTCATTTCTATTTAATTTATGGTCTTGTTAATATATATGTTCTTTATTAGAATGGATATATTTAACCTTATTTAAATATTGAGAAAACATCATAACCATTATTATTTGTAGTGTGAATTGAAGGAATATTATTATGAAATTATCCTATTATTTGGGGAAATATTGATGCTATGAATACTTGATTATATATATATATATATATATTACTAATGTATATTGATTATATATTATTTTTCCATTCAATACGTGAGGAATTAATTATACATGTTTAAATATTGATTTTGTTCTTCTATATCCTTTATATGCATTGGTAAGTATCATTAGACAACCTATAATGGGTATTTCCTAGTGTATGTCTACCTATACAATAATAATATTGTTTTTGAGAGTCCTTCATTGAATAAAAGTCGTATTAGTATCGAAAACATGAAATTATATAATATTTCATTGTTGATAGGACTTTGTAGAATTTTTTATGTCTTCGTCATGAGGCATTGATGGTTTGTAAGATGTCTTGTTTGAGAGGCCTTGAGGGCATGATTTAGATTTCCAGAATTATGAACATTGTAAAAAGTTATTATTATCTATGTGATTACATAAATTTTACCTAGATATATTTCGTACTTATGTTTATGATTATATGGCACAATTATTGATTATATAATTTGAAATATTGTTTACAAATTTTGTATTCATGATAGCTTATATTATACAAAACCCTTACTAACCATCTAATCTCAAAAATTATTATGTTTTAACTTACTTAGGTTTCTAAGAAGGTATATTTGAATGACTTCAATGATTCAAAAAATTAAATAAGAAATATTTTATGAAGATTACAAGCTATTATTTATGTTTCTAATGTATTTTGGGAATAATGTATGAATATAGTCCATAAATACTTCTAAATTATTTGATCCTTTGGGATGTGATCTATTTTATCATGAATAAATATTACAAGGTAAAAACTGAATCCGAGAAACTAGAGTTATTATTATTACACCTCTGCTGATTTAATGAATAAAATCACTTATATTTTGGGCCAATAGATGGATATGAATAAAGGACTTAATGATGGAAACCTTGAAAGTTTTAATTTTAGAAAAATCAAGGACATGGTCTATTAAATTGAGTAGATAAAGTATATTAATTTAACAATTTTAAATTTCAAGGTAGTCCACATGATTTATTAAACCGTTCCTCATCCATGTAAAAAACATTGTAACCCCTTTCTCCGACTCACATGATTTTCCTAGGAAAATATGATTATGTTTCATGGTTCTTACTAACCAAACACCAGCTGTTAACCTCTCAACCTATGCGAGGTTAAACTGTTTGGTTTTTACTGACCTTTATATGATTAATCTATATAGTTTAATTAACCATGACATAAAATTGACATCATATTGTTGTAGGTTCACCTTACATGTGATTAATGTGTATGGTTACAACAAACCATGCGCCAATCCCGTGAAAACCATATAGATTCCACTACTCAATAATATTATAAAATAAATTTAATATCTATTATCTATGGATCACTTAATAAAGATAAAGGTAAAAAATAAAAAATTTAAAACATAAAGGGTCCTACAAACCTTTGTTTGATATTACCTTACTCACTTGGCCATTAGTGACCCAATTAATGTCATACCTTTTTGAAAACCTAGTCAACAATTTGGGATTTTAATGGATAGTGATTATTATCCGTGAATGATTTATAGGGGAACCAAACTATCACTATATGATATAATATAACACAAATATTTTCATTCATCTCTAGAATTGTTATGAGACCCACTAGACAAGCCCCAACCACCATAGTCCAATAGAGTAGAGATTAAAATGACAGACCATATTTAGAGTCCAAAGGATCTAGATGGGTTTATTAATGTTATATATTACTATAATAAGACCAATTTAATTCTAGATGGATATCTCATAATCCTCTTAAATCTAATACCCATTCACGGAGAAATTTCTCTATAATAAAGATTGCTTGATCAGCCATCCCATCCATTTTTTGATGGTAAACCATGATTAGATTTATGTTAGATACCCTATTCTATTAAAGAAATTTCATGAAATCTAAGTGGATTTGGGGATCTCTATTCAAAATGAGGTAAAAACACTTATTTGTTTAATAATATTTTACATGTACTATTTCCTAAGATCCTCTATCATTGTGTTATCCATAATCTGCATCAAGTGAGTTGATTTTTCCAATATATAGATAATAACACCAAGAAAATTGTTTCCACGAGGTCTGAAAGGTACTATAATAATGAAATACATGGATATATCATTATATTTTTAGGAATGGAGTGGGAATTTTCATTGTAAAAAATAGGGATTTGGATGCGTCACTTTAACCTGTTGACAACTATAGCATCAACACTTGAGACCCTCTTCATCCCATATCATTCCAAGACATATATAATGTTTTTTCATGTCATAATAAATATTCAAATAACCAATATCGAATTCCCACTATGGGTGATGAAAATAAATCATCACTGATTTCTTCATAGATTGTGAAACCAAATAGAATATCCTAAAATACTGAGTCCACTTATGAGAAAAATACTATCCCTATACAGTATCCAAACCATATTCAATTCATATAATGTATTATAACCGCTTATCTATTAACTTAACCTGATTAATTTTCTCAAAGATAGATGGTTTCATTTGAATATTATAAATATTTTTTTCTTATTATATTATTTTAGCACTATATTAATTTCAAAAAATATGGTCAATAGGTTTTATTCATCACTAGATTCTGTCAATGCCTACGCTGGTAATTTCATAATCTAAGCATAAATATTGAATTACATTTTTTTGATGTTCATGTGAGGTTGAAATACATTATTTTAAGGTAAATAACCAAGAACATTTAACTGATATTCTAGTATTTTTTAAGAAAATATATAACTCATTATTTTATTATTAGTGTACATTTTGAATTTCACATAGAAGAGGTAGTTTTTATAATATTTTCGAAGAGTCATAACAATCCCTATATTAATATTATGTTCATGGTAATTTATTTCATGTGTTAAAAGTTAATGAGAGTTTTACGCCACCACATGATTACCTTATATAAGAAAATAACCCAATAAAATCTATGATGTATCGTAATACACAATATAAATCTATCTAGCCTAGGTTAGGAGAGAATTATTAATATATTTAATCACTGCATTGTCACAAAAAATGAGGACTAATATTTAGTGATAAATATAAATTTACCCTTTTTTTAGTGAGAGAATTGGAATATGATGAAAGATAATAAAATTCCTCAAAAATATCACCCATAGTAAACTGCTAGATCCATAAAGTTACGTTTCTCAATGATATTCCTTGGATATTCCCATGATACCATAACATTAAATTTTTTGGGATAAAATAAATGCTTCATTCTCACACCACATGTCCAGTGAACACCACTTCATGTATCATGAATATACATCTTGATAACTTTTCCTAGAGTCAATGAACATGGAGAGTTACCAAGATAATCCTCAAGTGATTCTCATGATCCTCATTGGTTTGGGGATAAAACATGATATCATCTAATGATACCATTTCAAATGAGTCAATACATCAATGGAGTATAAAATTAATAATATTCATAAAAATTATATGAAATTTTATCAGGATGAATGTGATTATGAGATACTCATGGTGACCATACCATTTTCTAAAAATAGACTTGGGAATATCTATTTCCATCACCCTTAGTTGGAAATTTCTTAATTGGATTTAAATATTTGAAAACCCCTATTACGCTTTAAAATAATAGAGGTCATTAATGAGATGAAACGGTTATGTATTCTTGATATTCAAGCAATTAAGTTTCCAATAGTCAATTCCTAAATGAGTATTCCCATATTATTTGTTTTAAAAGAATATATGTTTATCCCATATATATACACTAGGCCTAATGAATTCCCTTTCTTCCAAGACATAAAAATAAATTTCCTTTTCCCTCATTCCAATCATAAAAATTCAATATGAGTCCATATAAATTATTTTTTCCCAGGAATCATATTAGTAGGTAATTAAATTTTCCATTTAAGAGGTAACATTGATAAGTCATCAGGATACACTATAAGAAACTATCAGATTATGAAAATAATATCACACTTGAATCTCTATTTTTACTCGATAAAAAGAGATTAAATCATAAGTATTGACCAGCTGAAATTGAGAATAGGAGATCCTACCCTTCTAGACCACATTCCCTATTCCTCTTAAAATAAATGATAACATCCATCAAGGGCAATAAAGGTCACACTCCAATGATGATAATCAATATTTTATTTAAATTTATGTATCCCATCCATCCTAATAATAATATCTATGAGGCCCATCGTAAGAAAAAGAAAATCTAACTATATATCAACCTCATATATGGAAATAATACAATAACGTAAATAGATAGAATACTCCTTTTCCATCCCAATAGTTTTAGATATTTTCATAATATAAGGAATATTTTTAGATTATTGGTTCAATTAATAAATGATATGGTAAATTATAATCAATTATATGTTCCTATATCTAAAAAATAGAATCCCTAGATGTTAAATTAATAATTTTACCTCAAAAAACTACTAGTCCCAGGTCAGTTTCTAAGAATTATTATAACAAACTAGTAAGTACATTGGCTCTGAGTGAGGTTGATACCTATAACAACATTGAGGTTTGGTTATTATCTAGTTATACCCATAATATAAACCAACATTTTTATCATTACCAAGTCATCATGGTCCCCCCACCATAGGGACAATAGGTTAAATTCTTGATCGCCTCCAGGTTGAAGAGCATTCAATAATATTATGTGGGATATTAACATTATATAACATTAAAATATGCTCCATATTTCCATAATAATTATATAATTCAAGGGAATCCTAGAAAAAAATCATTCCAGGCCATTATAAATAGATATAAAATAAGTGTTAAAATTTCCATGGATGTTGAAGATTTTCACTAAGATATGAAAATTTCTTTATTACTCATAGTCCTCTTAGATAAATTTTGATTCATTTTACTTCTTGAAAATTCACCTTCAATTCCATAATTAATATAATTCAAAGTGGTCATTCGTAGTATCTCATCATGTTCTATTTCCACCATTAAGAAATATTGAAAAACATCCATGTTGGATTGGATCTTCATAAAAAAAATATGATAAAATTATAGGTTTTATGAACATTTAAAACCACCATACTTTTTATCCCTCCTTAAAATATTTACACCAAGATACATTAAATGATCACTATGTTCTATAACATATAGAACACACAATACTGATATTAAACAAATCATTCCATATTATTATAATATTATTATTTTGATATAATCATTATAACCTAGCCATGAAAAGGGAAGGAATGATTATAATTAACTAAATTATGAAATATAAATAATTTTTTGTATCAATAAACATTTATTTATAAATGATTCAGAAATTTTAAATCATTGAAAAGTATATTTTTTTCTCTAAAAATGATTTTATTAGATATTATGAGAAACTATTATAACTAATTTATATAATTTCTATAAAATTTATTGGATGAAATTAACTTCAATTTTTAAATAATCATAATAAAATTAAACTACTATTATGTTAGGTGATTTTTCTGAAAATATTAATTTTTCAGTGAGTACTGGAAAATATCGTTTTTTGAAAAAAAAACAATCATCTATTTTAAATAAATTAAGTAATTTAAGTGTGTAGTTTTAAATTTAGTTTTAATAAAAATTTATATAATTATTTTTATTAATATTTAAAAAAATTAATTACATTTAAATCATATTTATACAAGATTTTAGTTCTTTTATATTCTTAAGAATAAAAATACATTTTTTATGAAAACATTTTTAAAGTGCACAATATTTTTCCATTTTAATTAGTTAAATTAAAAAATAGTGATGAATGATTTAAATGAAATTTATAGTTTATATATATATTTGTTAATTTAAAATCATATAATGATAATTTCTTTTCATACAGTTAATATAAGATCATCTTTTCCTTGAAAAATTCATTTTCTGGAAACCACTTTTACTTATGCTTGCATGTTTTATTTAAATTATATTCATCCACATTTATGAATTAAATTTTATAAAATGTATTAAATACTTTTAATAAGTATAATTTATATGGTTTAATAATTTCAACTTTTTTATGATCATAATGAGTAATATAAACTTTATAAAATAGTTACTATGGTAAAAAATTAAAATGATAAAAGTGAGTAACCATAGATGTTAAGAAGAAAACATGTTCAAAAAATGTTTATTTTTAGTTCTAATGGTGTATGAAGACAATATCTCTCCTAAAATCATTTATTTATCAATTTTTAGCCACTTTTCTTGTGATTTACATCCCAATATTAAATAGTTTTTGGTGTTTACAAAAAATCCACTCCTGAATTATAAAATGGCATGCCCTATCCAAAATTATGTGTGTCTCCTAATACAATTATATACAAAAAACCCATAAAAATCTCTCCCCAAATTCATTATCCACATTAGAGATATGTTTTTTCAAAAAAGACCAATTATAGGGTTCTTTATAAGGGATCTAAAGGAGGTTCTTCTAAGATAAGGTAATCGTATACATAGAGCTCCATCTTTTTTACTTCTACTTTTTCTACATTCAATTATGTAATAAAAAAAATTAAATATAATTAAAAAATATCTTCAATATAATATGATGAAATTATGTTTACTGAGTAGTATGTTTATATATTCTATTTCATCAGGTGGGAAACAAAACCATCTTCTGTGTCTACGGTAGACTAGTGCCTCAGGTCACGATGTTATTGTATTTCCATCATCACCTCTCCTAGATATTGATTATGTTGAATTTAATTTTATTTCTGATATAAATTATATATTAATATTTATTTATATTTAATAAATCATATACCTTATTACCTTACCATCAATTATAAATGCTAACATCATTCATGTGTACGACATACAACCACCTCGTGAAGCATTGTGATTCAATTTTTATTACCACATCAAATTGATGGTATATGTAAGTATATTTAAATAAGTGATATTATATATGTATATTATAATGATAATTATTGAAATATAAAAGAACACATAAATTATTACCATCACAAGCACTGAAAAATGGAAACATTACTCATGTGTATGTATAACCTACCGTCTCCACGATTGTGACATAGTTCATTTTCCATAACAATATTTCATGAATGGTTGTAAAAGTATAGTTGATATATAATAATTATAAATATAATATATTTATTAGTATGGATTTGATGGAATAATTACTTCTTTGACCATGGTCAACACACTGTTGTGTTTTGAAATTATGGACCAAGAATCCTCAAAACATCGGACGTTGACATAACTGATCATGTAATTAATCAAGTCACTAAAATATATCTAGTAACTATTTTAATTATAAGGTAATAAATATATAAATGATTCTTAATAAAAACTAATTTATATATTTTTATTATATAGTAATTCAAATATACATACAACAATTCATGTACTCGATGTAAGGGTTTCTTCTCAAAAAAATCCTTCTTCGAGATACATGTTCCTTTAGAAACCTCATTTATTTTTAAAGGTATATATAATTATATTTTACATATTATATAATGAATCATAAATACATCAGGATATTTTATGTCACAATTCTTATATTTCATTCATTTGTAGTTATGACTCAAAAGATACCAAAGTGGTAAATGTGTATGGTTTAAACTCAATTTAATTAGGATTGTTTATCCATGAGTTTATGTACTAGGAAATTATTTTATAACATTGTAATAAAAAAAATTAATTTTAATATCCTATGGTAATTAATGTAAATTTCATATAATAATACCATTTACCTATATTTTTTTACTTTAAATTATTTTCAATTTTGTTAAGAAAAGATGACAATATTTCTCTTTTCTGTCAAAAATCATATTTATTACATAATCATTTTCTATAAAAATATTTTCAATAATATTTTTGACATTATAAAGAATATTTATAATAAAAAAATTTACAGATGTATTACTTTTAAAAAACAATCTGAAATAAATCATCATTTCATTTTCAGAATGAGGATATTTTTAACCTTTTATAGCATTTTGAAAAGAATTTTCATTTTAACTTATACGACATGTATCGAATTACCTGTTATCCTGACCATTTAGATATTAGAGTATTCTATTATAGTTTTCCATATTTAATTTCAAATAAAATGTTTTCTATCATATTTTTGAAAATTTTATATCTTAATGTTGTGATTTTAAAGTGAAAAGGGTATTTTATTCTCTTAAAGTATTCAACGAAATCATTTAAATACATTTTCATCCATGAAAAAAAACCATTAACATCATGTATTAATTATAAATTATTAATATTTTCTTATATATATATATATATATATTATAATCCCATAATTGTTTGGGGTAATAAATTCCTTTTTTATCTCTCTAATTTCATCATCATGAAGATTTGTCTGATTATGTTATGAGAAAATATTATATAACCAACTTCTTTCTATAGATAATTCTTAGGGTTATGTTTTATTATCGATTTACCATTGTTGAACAAATAATCATGAATTTGTTATGATGGTTATGCCCAGATAGTGATGCAATGAATTGGGTATCTTTTTTAGCCTCATGAGATACCAAGTATGGGATTTTGGAGTAACCTAATCCATTTTAGGTTTTTTTTTAAACAATGTGATATTATTTAAGTTGTTAGCCTTGACTCGTGTTTATGTCACATTATCTTTTCTTTACATATATCCAATGAATGACCTGATCTTATGATACCGTGGTATTTATGTTATTTCACCATGGGATTACACTTGAACATTCTCGTTTATGATAGCACATTAAAACATTGACTCATAAATCAGGTTTCCTTGTAAAAATTATTCCTATACTAGGATTTTTAGCTCACCCCTTTCAACTATTATGAACATAGTCTCCCAATGATAATAAGACTCATGAAATTTTGGTGGTAATTAATATATTTTTATATTAAAAATAATTTAATAATATGTGTAAAAGGTTTGGGTTGATATAGTTAGTATCATAGAAAGGTATAGTTATTGTATGGGATTTGGAATATATACATTTATTAAGTACCCTAGGGATAAGAATAAGGATAAGGATATTTATAATAAATATCCTTTCATTTTGGTGATGTATAGAGTGAGTAGGTTCCATGAAATGACATCCATATCTCGATCCTAAAAGTGGAATTTTCTCTATCAAAGTCGTACCTAGGAGTAATAATTCAGAAAAGTTCTCATTGAGATAGACATGAACACAACCTGGTGAAAATAAAGGGTCCTTAATCCACAAAATTTTCAACACCCCTAGGGAATATGCTTTGGAAATTGACCAAAATATTTTTGAACCATTATAAAGGACATAAAAAAATAGGGTAGAAAACCTAATAAGGTATTTTTCCATGGATAAACTTGACTGAAACCTAGAGCCTCATAATTTAAGATATATCAGTCATTTATAAGTTATTACTTCTAGTATTATAAGTCCCTCAATTTGTATTTTAATTCTTTCTCATCATTTTTCTTTTATTCATCTTTAGTAGTGATGGGTAATATGATAAAGAATTCCAAGAACCAATGTGATGGGATATATAACAATTCACTAAATGAGATTCCCAATATAAGGGGAATTGATTATATATATATTTGGATCATTCCAAATGAGATATCTTGAATTATTATTAACAACTAAAGCATAGTTGAATTTCTATGTGCATCAAAGAAGAGAAAATGGAGCCTCATAGAATTACAAGTGTTAAAGATGACAATTAAACGAAGATTAAATTTCCTAAATTTCAAAAAATTTGAATGAGAAAAAATGTAGAATTTTTAATGGAACATGAAAATTATAAATACTTGGGAAATGATTTCAAAAATTAGATAATTAATTATGAAAAATAAAGATTCTTGTTAACAAGACACATGGAAATAAAGTCGAGCCTAAGGCACCACTAACACTTTAATGTCTTATATGTAAGGAATTTGGTCATTATCCAAGTAAATGCCCAAATCCATGGATTAAATCCTAAATGAATATTTTATGATCATCATTTTTTTATATTGGTTGAAGTGTTTAAGAGTAGATACTATAAAATAATTTTTTTATGTAATTTTATCAACGGTATACCAGCCATAAGAATCATGAATATTATACGAATTTTTCTTCAGTAGTTTTTATTTGTGGGTTTTTAATAATATGTTAAATGGAACAAAAAACCTAGAAAAAATTTATTTATTTGTAAGGTAATATTTTACTTATTAACACTTTATTTATAGGATAATCATTGATATTTGATTATTTGTGAGGTAATTATAGTTAAGTATTATTATTTGATTTTATAGTTAAAAAATAATCTTTATAGAATACCTTATTAATTAAAAAATTGATTTTATGATTAATGTTATTTTGAGGATGTAATTCAATTTTTTTTAATGTTATTGAAATAATGTTAATATTTTTTTAGAAAAACGACCACCTATATATTGGGAGACACATAATCATATGTGAAAATGGTGTAAGTCTTGAACCCACAACTGAATGGTGATAAGTGTATAAAGCCTACTACTAGCCTAAATAATGCACTAGTTAGTATAATTTTTTTACTTAAACGATTTGGTTGAGAATTGTTTTGTTGGTTTTGGGAAACATATTTATGGATCAATTTTTCTTTAATTATATGGATTTTTATGTTGTTAATATTTTTTTTGGAAATTTTTTATAAAGTTAAGATATATATATATATATATATAAGCTTTTGGTTTAAGATAATGGATTATTTATGATGAATTATATAATGTTTTTTGTGATTTTTGTTGATTGGTATGTGATAAATTTTGAGGTTAAATGTTTTTTCATGTTAAGGTTATCATTTTTATTTTTGATAATGGATTATTTATTTAAGTATTGATCTCGGTTAACCCTTTTGGTTTAGTTTTTAATTTTGGATATTACTATTTTAAAATTCATTTTGGGTATTATCTTAATTTTTTAACTATTTTGATTTTAAAAAAGATAGTATGAATTACTATTACTCTTCTATGGATCTTATGATCTATTAAACGTTAATTTTGGTGATTTAGGGATATAAAATTATATTTCATATTCCTTAATTAGAGAAATAAGTGAATTTTAAATTGCTATATTCACAATTGAATAATGATATTATGTTTTTGAAAAGAAAAGATATCATGTAAGTATTTTTTTTGGTGTTCTCTACCTTTATTGTAAAATAATCCCTCATTTATAAGAAAATGATACTAAAACAAAAAATTTATCCAATAACATTCAAATCTAATGAATCAATGATCTTGCAATTTATCACAGAAATATGGTTTTACGTTTGTTAACATTATCTTGATCATTAAATTTCCAATAATCAATGATATATACCCATCTTCATAAATTTTCTTCTTTTATTACATATCCATATTTTCAATTCCCACCATTGTAATACAAATTGGAAATCTAGTAATGTGTTATTATATATTTACTTCCTATTTCCCTTTCCCTCTATTAATAGGTAGTTTTATTAACCATTTTTCAATTTTAGTTTTCTAAAAAGGTTATTTTAAAATGTCTAATAATTAATTAATAAATACAAGTTCCATTTGGGAGGGTGAATTTCACTTAAGTGGTGTCAAATGTTACTCCTTATGATTTTACCAGAATAATATCTTCTTTAACATATACAAAACTAAACACTAAGATTAAATGAACCATGGCATATTATTAAAATATAATTGTTTAAATATGGCTATTATAATATATATGTTAAGTTGGTAGGTATTAATAGTATTAATAATTTAATTAAATACATATCATATTTATTATCAATATGAAATAATTTATAAATTTATTGGTAATTAGAACTAATATTTTTTTAAAAAAATTTGTTTTCTTCTGAAATTATTTTTATTTATTTTTTTGAGAAATTATTATAATTAATTTCTATAACCCTTATAATTTTTCTTGATAAAATGATCTCAATTCAGGAAATAATATAATAATAATGAACTTTGGGGGACATTTTTTGTTTTTTTTGGAACATATTGTATTTTCATTGAATTGTAGAAAATACCAATTTTGGAAAAACATTCATTTTCCAACTCTTCCATTAATTTGATTTCATATTCAAATAAGTATTATTTATTTATATTTAACATAATTATTTACATTTAAATATTCATTATACTATATTTTAATATGAGATTATTCTTAGTCTTAAACACATTTTTTGTAAAAACAATATTAATGTTCAAAATGATTATCCATTTTAATTAATTAAAATAACCGTGAATAAGGAGTTATTTAAATGAAATTTATTGATCACATATTTATATTTTTGAACTTGTATTAATATAATGATAATTTATATTGATACACATAATATAAGATCATGTTTTCCTTGAATAATGCATTTTTTGAAAAACTGTTTTTCATCACTCTTATAGGTTTTATTTTAAATTAAATTCTACCAATTATATGAATTTAATTTGAAAAAAATAGATTCCTTATTTGGGATAATAATAATTTATATAATTTAATAATTTAATCATATTTTTTAAAATAATAAATTCTAGAAACAGTAAAAAAATATAGTTACCATGGTAAGACATAATTTATATTATTTAAAACATATTTATTTTGAGTATAGAGGTGTGATTTATCCATATATATCATCAAATACATTATTTATTATTTTTTGAGAATCTTTTTTGGAGAGTGACTTCCCTTATTGAATAGTTTTTTGTATTAAAACATTTTCATCCCTCTTTAATAGAAAAAGGAACCCCTCACCTCAATTATTTACACCTATCAAGACATTTGGCTCAACAAAAAAAATATCTCCCAAAATTGTTATCCGCAATATATATCTTTTTTTATTCCTAAAATACTTTCCATGTGGTCCTTAATAGTAGATCCAATGGAGGATATTCTAAGAAATGATAATCCTCTTCACCAAGATCCATTTTTACATGATCTGTATGCACCATCAATTACATGTTAACAATTATAATATAATGACCCCATTATATATTATATTATAAGATTTTATTATGTTTATTTTTTAATATTTACACATGTCCTCTTCCATCAAAATTGAAACAAAACCATCATTCATGTGTATGATGGTCTACCACCTCGTGAACTATTTTAGTTTTTTACCATAATAAAAACTCATATCTATTCATTTTGTTGAACTTAATATTTATATAGGGTTTTAATGACATGTTAATTTTTTTAGAAAAATTCCACATCATATAACTTCATACTGTACCATACATTGAAAAATGATAACACCGTTCATGTGTACGGTAGACAACCACCTCGTAAAGTGATGCAATTTGTTTTTAATTATCGCATCACGTGGATAGTATATTTAATTGTATATAAAGAAATAATATTATAATTATGATATAATGAACATTATAAAAATATAAAATAAAATTTTACTTCATTCCTTTATGATCATAGAAAAATAGAAATGCTACTCACGTGTACGAATGACCTACCATTTCAGTAATAGTATTGTAGTTCATTTTTCACAACCATATTTCATGGTTTGTTTTAAAATTATAACTAAATTAAAAAATATATAATTATTCCTTGAATATTATTCTCAATATTATATAATACTGACTCCTTTGACCACATTCAACACATAGATGTAATTTTTAAATTATGAATTGAGCCTCCTTGAAACACACAACATGTACATAACTAAACACATAAAGAAACATATAATTAATATAAATTAAGTATATGGTTTATGTATATGGGATTAAATAGAGAAAATTTTATTAATAAAAAATATAATTATTATATGTTTATTATAAAAGAGAGAGAAGACAAACACAAAAAAGACTATACTTAACATCATACTAGCTCTGAAATTCAGTTCAAAAAATAAGAACGTCTCCTCAACAGACTCCAAAAATGTTCACCTTGTAAACTCTAATATCTCAGTAGAATGATGATGATATCCTCTGACCCTACTAAATCTGTAAGATAGTCTTGGGCTCTTTCGATACAGAATGAGATATATCCTTTAAACGAAATATTTCTGAAGCATTAAAAAAGGAATACCTTCACATAAATGATCTAAATCATGATCGTAACTCAAAATATAATATAATTTCCTTTTTAGAAGTGCTTAAGGGTTTATAAATACATAATGAAACCTCATCAATGGCTCTAACATTCAAAAAATATAAAGATAGAGGATTCTCTGTTGATACTACTCCAAAAACCATAATGTAGTGACTAAAAATGTGTAATTTTTCTTGCTTATGTCGCATTATGTATCTATATGGAAACAATCCATGGTCTTTACCTACCATTAGGAAAATATAACTTGAAACTAGTTCCAATATACAGATGGTATTACCATATTTTACTTTGTTCCAATGAAGATTTAAACCACCTATGGAAAATGGGTAACATGTAATTGTAGTCTGGTTTCCTTTAACAGGTTTATTGGGATATTCCATTTAATCCACATACCAGTAACAACTATATTACAAAAATCTAGATCAGATTACATGGTCTAAATTGGTTATTCTAGAACCCAAAGGTCCTTAATGACATTACATCATGTATTTATTTCCCCATAATAATTAACCAATGTACATTAAATAGTGATCTAGGTAAGTATGATAGAGCCATGGTAGAAATTAATCTATACTCAAGAATATTTGATGTCATTAGTTTTAATGTTGAGAGATACCAAATGGATGTTATGATATAATATGAGCACAATAATCTTTTTTAATGAATTATGTAAGTTAATTAGGCACACCATCTCCAATTATAGAGTTTTTCAAATGTAGGTTTTAAAACATTTTTAAAATGAGTGGACTAAATTAAAAATGATTAAAAATGATAAAGGTCTTATGTTGGAGAAAACTAAACCCTATAAGATGACTAATTAAAAATGTGTGAACATGTAAAACAATATAAATCCCTTAATGGGTTCCCTCATAAAATCTGATTTTGGTTTGGCTGGTGAGGGAGAACATTAAACTAAAGAACCTATTATTATTTTTGAAATTTTTATCCTCATTGAGGATATTGTTAACAATTTTCAACAAAATCATTAAATTAAACATTAAATGAGGAAAAGGGATGCAACAATCCTTGTGCCTAATCCTGTCTGCAGCTCTGGTCTGGACAATACTACCAACCCCCTCTTGATGATCACTATTTCGTATTAAAAACAGAGGACTGAAGATGAGGTTGATCTTCACTGTATATGAAAAAATGATATTGTAATCAAATTCCCTCTTCATTAATGTAGTGTTGATGATAAACCCATATGTGAAGGTGTCGTGGAGCTCTCACATACATAACAAGCAAGAAAACCAATTAAATATTGCACCACTAATGGAATTAAAGATATCTACATGTAGAAAATTTCTTTAAATAGACTGGATGAGAAACCTATTAACTGTATTACTACTAATATAAATTCATATATAGAAAAATATATAAATATAAATATGGACTAAAACACATCATTGTAGTGGTGACACTAATAGATTTTCTATTGGATGAAATGAGGACCCTCACCCCTCAACTGAGTAGATGGATAAATATGATGACTGTAATGCCTCAGATTGAATTCAAAAACTCAGTATTCATAGATAGGATAAGAAACTTGTTAACATTGTTGCCGCTGAAACATATTCTGGTAGAATTGATAAATCACACACTGCTATATAGAAGTTAATTAAAAAACTTGATTCTAACATCTCAGATGGAATTCATAAAATTAATATTGAAAGGAAGTTTGAATAGTCTATCAACATTTCTACTACTAATAAAAAATTAAATCCAACACCTAAAGGGGATATCAACATATATCCAAGAAGTGATGAAGAACCAAAAACTCCCATGGATGATAAGATAGGTAAATCTGATACTGATTTTTCTTCAAACTGTTCTAAGATTAAGTAGGATAAGGTATCCTCTACTATTTATACAAGGACTTCCAATCCTATCAAGAGATCAACAAATAGTAATTAGTCTGAAAATAAAATGAATGGGGTACCAAACCCAAACACATGTTCAAATGAATATTTTATTTTGGAATTGTTAAGGTATTGAAAATCCTGACACCATTAGGACTTTAAAAAGATTTGTTTTTAGCCATAAACCAAAAAAATCCTCAACTGATCCAAGAACAAGTTTTCATTATATCATTAATAGTTCAAATCATTTTTTTATACATTTATTGGTGCTACCACTAATAAATTTTTAGTGGATTATCTTTGGATGTTTTCTCCTCTTCTAAAAAAATGTTAGATACTTTAGCACTGATGACCAATAATTTACTTGTTATTTGGACTTTAAAAACTCACATATTTTCTACACATTTATATATTCCAAGAGTATATATCAGTATAGAATAACTCTTTGGTATAGGTTTTCTCATTTAAATAACAAAATAGATAAACTTTTTATTATCACTGTGGACTTTATTTCCATCCTTTGTCCTACTTAAAAGATGATTCTAGATAACTCCAACATCTCCTCTATGGAGTTTAGATCATGTATTGAAGACATAAAACTAATTGAGATCAACCTTGTTGGGGAGAAATATACATAGTACAAAAGGCACTATAATAAGGTTGTGGAAAGAAAACTAGATAAATAATTTACTAACAATCAACGCTTTGATATTTGGGATATTATTTCCAGTATAAAACTCCATTGATTAAATTCATATAATCATCCTATTTTGTTTTGTCTCAATACCAGAGGCTTCAAACCTATCGCCCCTCCCCCGCCATAGATTTAATAATTCATCTATGTCATTTACCAAATGTAATTAAATTTTCAATGAAACTCATATCATCATAAATTTTGGAAAGGATTCCTTCTCCTGTATTATGAAACTAAAATTCTTAAAACAAAAAATTCAAGGGTATATATAATGAAAAAACTAGAGAAATTGAAAATAGTAGAGTTTATATGGAAGTCAATCTTTCCCAATTTCAATCTTCCACTGCTTATTCTGATTTTACTCTTGATCCTTAGTAAGAAATTGATCATTCAAGAAAACATAATTTATTTCATTCCATTAAATAAAACCATAAAAAATATATCATCAAAAAGAAATATCTCAAAGATGGATAAAGAATGGAAAATTCCTAAAACTCTTTTCATTGAATTAGGAAATCTAGTATTCCCCTCAATTTTCTTAATGGTGGGGATAATATAATTGAAATTGAGGATTGTTTTTATAATCATATCATCTCACATTTTTTCAATATTTTCAATAGACCTGACATCAATAAAGATATCCTCCCTAATATCATTCGTTTAATTATTAACTAGAATGATAAAACACCTCCCAATATTTACCCATTTGATAATGAGATCAAATATATGATCATTAGCTAGAACAAAGATAGTTCCCCTGGACCTTATGGTTTCACTAATTGTTTCTGTCAACACTATTGGGATTTAATTCATCCTAATGTCTGTATGTTGGTCAAAATATTATTCCCCAAGGTAGGGATTCATCAGGGTCTTAATGACCAATTATTATCTCAGATTCTAAAAGCGGATAATTCAATCAAGATTAATCTCTTTGGACCCATTTCTCTTATTATCACTCTTTATAAAATTATTTCTATTATCCATTCCTATAGTCTTTCTTCTATCCCTCAAAAATAATCTATTGGAATCTATTTGGTTTTATCAAGGGTATAAAAATTCTCTATTGCATGTTCTATTCATCTAAATTTACTGCCCTTTTAATAAATTATCACAGAGGAGGAAGTATTTCCATTTAACATTGCATCTTAAATTCCTTTGATACGATTGATTGAAACTTCATATAAGAGGTCCATTAATGTTTTTGTTTTAAGGATCCCATTATTATTACAATTAAAACACTTTTTAACTCTCCTCAAAATTACATTATTATTAATGGTTATTTTAAGAGATACAACAACTAAATCAAAGGTGTCAAAGATTGTGTTCACCTCTCTAAAATTATCATATCCATTATTGAGGTGTACTTAATAATAGTGATCAATAATTTATTGGATCAAGATAAACTTTATCTTATTAATTCATTGAGAAATATTTCTTTCCCCACTAACATCCTCTATTCAGATTATATCATCATTTTCTTGTAAGGGAGTAAATGGAATATTTAAAATCTTATGTCTTCTCAATATCATTATGAAGAGATATCTAGAAAAGTCATTTGTTGGATAAAAGCATTAATATTTTTTTTAAATGTCTCCATCCAATATGAATGTCAATTTCATTTATGATTTGGGTCCCAAAGAAGAAACATTCCCATTTTACTATCATGGTGTCCCCATATTCTACAGTAAACCTAAAATTATTTATTTTACTAATACATTGGACCAAATTAAAAATAAACTTTCCTCCTAGAATAGAAAATATTTATCTATGGTAGGAAAAATTTTACATGTTAAATTCACTATAATTTTCAAAATGGACTACTCTTTGATGGTCTACAAGGGGGATATTTCTTTTCATAAAAAAATTAATATCTTCATCAAAAATTTTGATTGGAGTGGAAGAACACTTGAATGAAAATAAGTGATTGCCCCTAGTCTACCTGTTCCAGACCATTATCTAATTTTGATCTTGGGAAAAATATTAGATAAAATAATGTTTCCTTAGAGGATATAATTACTTGAAATGTTTATCAAAATTACTCCATGTCCATCAACATCCTTTAAGAAACGTTCCATGAAAATCTATTGAATGGATACCAAGAATTATATGGATTCATTAATTAATCCATCTATTAAATACTATTTCTTCAATATTATGTCTCAGTCAAGGTGGATGGTTAATAGAAAATCCCATATGATTTTTTGGTTAAATAACTGGACTATATATCCTCTGATTTCAATGGTTTATCCTAGACACTTACCCATGCATCCCAAAGTTTATAATAATAACTTTTTGACTTATTTTGGTATTTATTTTCTAGATTAAATTATAAATTTTTTTAAATTATCATTTTTTTACGTGGAATGTATTTTTTAATTTGGGTACCAACACATAATGGCATGCTTGACTCAAAAATAAGTCTACAATCTCTTTTTTCAAAAATGAAAATAACTAATTTCCATGGTTGAAAAACCTTGATAGATCTTGGATTAATCCATCAATATTCACCATGATTTGGAAAACTTTCCTCATTAGGGTTCCTACAGATGTTTTTCTTCAAACCTTTCGGGTTCAAATCTACTCTAAATAATGACTTTGTAATCAACACAAAGATGACATTCACCATCCTTTTCTTTCCTAAGCTACTTCTACTATTCTTTATAAATATATTTTTTTTCTTTTTTTAATGATGATATCTATCAAACACTATCAGATCTCATATTTATCAATGTGATGCTGTAGAGAATTCTCAATAAATCAATCACCTATTTTTGGCTGTTCTTGAAAAAATACTTGGCATAATCTGGTATGATAGAAATGATGTAAGTCATAAAAATAGATCACATAACTTATATGCAGGCTGGATGAAGATTTATACAACTATCCATGAAGCTTCATTAATAAAGAAGGATAATTTACATAATTTGGTAAATGAATACAACATTCTGTGCTGATTAGGAGTTTAAGGGAATTATAGTTCGCCTCAACAAATATTTACATTTTTCTTGAAATCCCTTCTCCCGGGTTGAATAAAGATTAATGTTGATGGTGACTCTAGTGGTAAACTAGGGGCATTGGGGTGCAGTGTAGTGTACTAGGATAACAATGGGAAGGTCCTTGGTTGCTTCTATAGAACCTGTGGATTTGACTCTTCTCTAGAGGCTGAAATGTAGAGTGTCATCAATGTAGTTAATACTATTAGGAATAAAGGTTAGAATAAAATCTATTTAGAAAGTGACTCAAACACCATCATACAAGATCTCTCAAATGGAATGGTACATATTTTTTGGTTTCTTATATCTAGATGGATGTATTGATTACAATCACCGTTGGAGATCAACCATATCATCACACATGCATTTCGGGATGTGAACTCAGTTTCTTACTGGCTTTCCAAAAAAGGAGTCAACCATGAAATTACCTAGTCTAATGACCTTCCTCTAGATTTTAGTCTCTTTAATGATAAATATTGTATAAAAAATACCTCTTTACACTCTTATAGAATTTATTTATTTTAATAAACCTTTCTTGGTTTTTCTAACAAGGTTATACCCTTAAAAAACTAGACTCAATGTAAGTGTTTCATCTCAAAACATTCTTATTTAACACAAAACTTATTTTATGTAGAAAATTTGTTTTACATGTTTTATATAATCAACATTACATATTATATCATGATTTATTAGTAATTAATTATATTTTAAGTTACAATGAATCTACTTAATTCATGGTATGTTATGATTCAACAGTTACAAAAGTGGTAAGGGTTTATGTTTCAATATCATTTTAATAGTGGTTGTTTACGCTTGAATTTCTTTTTTAGGGAATTATATAATCATTATTGAATAAAAAGATTTCATATTATTATCCTATATACTATAATGGAATTTTTCTGTAATATTTCAACTTTATTCTCCTTGGTACTTGAAATGATTTTGAAAATGTATTTAAGAAAATCTAACATCAATTCTTTATTCAGTCGAAATTCCTTTTTCTTTCACATCTATATTTTTTAAAATTATTTTTGAAATTCCCTAAAATATTTATGAAATTTATTTTTACACATGTTTTTTAAAATTGGTTTAAAGTAATCTTCTAATCATTTCTCTAATGAGGAACTTTTTAACCTTTTTTTAATAGGGTGAATAGAATAATTTTTAACTTATATGACATGTACAAAATTACCAGACATCGTTTCCACTCAACTATTTGAATCATCCTTTATAATATTCTATTATTTTTTCAATAAAATGTTTTGAGAAATATGTTTTGTGTTTTTATATTTTTATGAAGTGATTTCAAAGTGGAAAGGGTGTTTTATGAAGAAGTATCCCATGTAATCTTGTACATACATATTCACCTACAATAGAAACATTTTATGCTTTGTATTGATTATAAATTATGTATATATTCCTCTCACATACATATAAGAATTATTCTCCCATAAATTGATTGGTTAATACACGCCTTGTTTTCTTCTCTCAAATTCCTTCATTATGAAAATCATTTGATTATGTTATGAGACGGGATTATGTGAACCATTTTTTTCCATGGGTAATTCTTATGTTTATGCCTTATTATTGATTTCATTTTATGAAACACATAATCATGTCTGTGTTTTTATGAGTGCAACCAAATCTTGGTCCAATGCATTGGGTAAATGTTTTGTCTTAAGAGACTTCTTGCATGGGATTAGGAAGTAAACCTAATCCATTGCAAGAATTTTTCCCCCATGTGATATTGATTTGGAAGTTATCCTTGAATAATGTTTCTGTCATGCTACATGTTGATTCCAAATTTCCTATGATTCCATGAAATATAATGTTTTATAATATTTTTCATTAACCATGAATTTATTATAAATTTATTATAAATATTTAGATGCTCATTTGAAGGTTAAAAGGGACAATTTTTATAATACTACTTTATATGCATAAAGTTATTATTTTTTAATTAATTAAAACAACATATAATAATTAATTATGTATTTTAAATTTAGAGATTATATTTATATTAATATTAATTTAAATCCATATAACTTTTATTAAAATTCATAGAGTATATTTAAGATCGTCTAAAAATTGAAAATATGTATTTCTTGAAAAAATTGGTTTTCATCACATTTAACAGGTTAATTTTAAAATTAACATTTCCCACTAATATGAATTTAATTTAATAAATTAAATTGCATATATTTCATCACCATAATTAATTTTATCTAATATGTTCAACTAAATTTTTTAGACATAGTAAATATTAAAAAAAGTAATAATTGGTTACTATAGTTAACGTCAAAAGAAAAATATTTAATTTTAAAAGATAACAGTTAAAATGAAAAAACAACTTTCTTAGAGATCACTAGTTGGATTAATTTCAACATTAAAATTTTTTATTTATAATATGACCCATTTTAGAGCCATATTTTCATGTATTTTTTCAAATAATATTTTAATGTTTTTAAAATTTACAATTATTCCACTCACCTCATTTGTAAAATGGAACTCCCCACCACTTATTCACACGTATTGAGAAATTTATCACATGAAGTTCTAGAAAACATATATTCTTAAAAACCTCATACATATTTAAGAGTTTTTTTTTATTCCCAAAATTCTAACATTATGTTCATCCATATGTGATCCAATGGAGGTTTCTCGCAGAGAATGTAATAATCTTAACAATGCTCATTCTTTTTTTACTTCTTTACTTACCACATTCAATTATTTACTAAAGAATAAAATATAATTAAATTATTATATAACCTATAGTGAGTTTTCATTACTATTTTTTTATAATATTTATCTATCTCCTTCTCAATCCAATGGGAAACAACATTGTCACTCTTGTGTATGGAAGACTGCCACCTCACGAATCAATGTAATTTTCTATCCATCACCTCCTCACATCGAATGTAATAATGATGGAAATAATGAGAATATATGATACATATAAAATATTATTTATTCTTTTAATTTAATATATTTTTTACTTAATTACACTTTCATATATTTAAAAATGATATCGTCACTCGTGCATATATTTGGCTTACAATCTCTACGATGTGATGTGACTCACTTTCCATTTCCACATATCAAGAATTATTATACAAATTTATTTAATGAATAAATTTTTTATTTATGATATTAATATCATTATAAAAATGATGAAAATATTCCCTATGTGCAAGAACCATGACGTTCTCAATGAAACGTAGATGACAAAATGAAATAGTAAACACCCAAAAATGATAATAAGGAAATATTATTGATGAACTAGTTATAATATGTTATAAAAGTATTATATAAGGTATCAGAAATAAGAATTTGGTCTTTTTATAAATTAATAACAAGTTTAAGAACATTATACATGTGGTTAGTGAAATTTCAACAAAGTGGAAGTGTGTGGTAAGGGGTTTCTTAACTTAATTTTAATTCATCAGGTTATACATATACTTCATTGACAATGTAAATACATTGTTATCTGTGAAGTGGCCTCGAATTATTTTATGATTTATTATAATTTTTTGAGTATTTGAGTATTCCACACATAATAATTTCAATTATAAATATTCACATTAATGATATAATCATTGAAAGGGATGTCATCTTAATTTCCACTCCATTGAGACCTATTTTTTATTATTCACCTATTAAATTTTATAGGATGTACATAACAACCTTTAAATTTATATAATAGTAATATATATTTAATAATTATGGTTAAAGTTTCAATTAGACTTTACACATTTAAGGGTTTATAATTTAAATGTTTCCATAGAGGTAAGAATTTATTTTACAGTTTTGTTTTTATAGGATTGGTAACATTTTTCATTAAAGGAATATTATAATATATCCTTTAAAAACTCATTTTAATCACATATTGTCATGATATTTAATTAGTTTCTATATTTTATTTGAAATTTTACCCAATTTAGATCATGAATCAAGAAAATAATCCTTCAAAAGAAATATAGATCTTATTTCTCTTTTGGATCAGTTATATTTTTCTTCCATATACATATATTTGAAAATAATTTTAAAAATCATTTTATATAATAAAATAAATTATTAATGACATTTCAATTTAATATATAAATTTTATAATCATTTAACGGAATATTTATAATTTTTATAAAAGTTTAATTTTTCTCTTTATTTAAAAAATGTAAAATAGAATGTTTGTTTTTAATGTATATGGTGTAAATGGAATTTCCCACCATAATAACAACTTTATAATATTTACTTTTTTATAACTTTCTAATGGTTCTTAAAATAAAACACCTTAATTAAATATTATATTAATGTTTCTCCTCCATTTTTTCTCCAAAATAAATGAATTTATTACAAAACCTATATTTATAATGAGTTTATGGCCATCCTTATCTCTTATTAATTTTTTGGTCATAAATATTCAAATGAAAGAATCAGTTTATTGGTGTAATATTTCATTAGACATATTTGTTCTCTTAAATACCCATATACATTATATCATAGAAATTCTTTTTTCTTAATCCATATATCATTTCTACATTTGATGTCTTAATATTAACATTATTTGATCATCTAGAGAAATATCGATATTCCTTATCCTTTACTCAGTAAATATATTTCTTGATAAGGATTATTTTTGGTATATTAAATTGATCATTCAATATATGAGGAATGCACTGGACATGAAGTGATGGGTGAGTCTCATAAATATGTATCCCCTCGATGCATGTATAGGTCTCATAATACAAATCCATTAGTAACCTTATTAAATGGGTTTGGGGGTATTCCTACACATAGTATAAATTGTCCTACCACAATCCCTTGGTGATAAATATTTAATTATTTATGACATCATGAAGTCCGATATTTGGAATTTAATTTATTAAGAATATAATTATAATTATCCATTAGATTATTTAATTGATATTTTCCATGGATGCATTAATAGATTAACTTATTGATTAAATGGAATGTGATTTTCATTATTTACATTACCATAATGATTATTCCTTATTTACACTTTATAGATTCCACAATATGTAACCATAATGAAAATCTGATCTCACCCTTATATTTTTTCCCTTCCCCAAGATATGAACAATGAATCATTCAATGTGTTCAAGGATGTATAATTTTCACATTCAATGTGTTATAAAATTTAATTTCTAATGTCACTACTATATATAAGGCCATTAGCGACCGCTATTGGCGGTCGCTAAAGGGCTTTAGCGGCCGCGCAGCGACCGCCAATGGCGGTCGCTGTTGCCTCGTCGCTATAGGCCTTTAGCGACCGCCATTGGCGGTCGCTAGTCTAAAAAAAAAAAATTTTAAAATTTTTTTTATTGAATTGAATATAAATATAAATATAAATATATATATAATATATTTCAAATGTTTTAATATATATTTAATATATATTTAATATATATATAATATCAAATCATTGTGCTATAATAATTTAAAAACTTCGATTCAATAAATAATCTCATTTCAGGTCGTTCGGAGCACGTTTGCTCCGAATCGGACCGCCGCACGCCGTTTTGGTGTTTAACGGCGCCGGAAACGCGTTTCCGGCCGCCGCGGTCGCACGGCACCTCCGAATGAGGTGCCGTCTGGCCGACCATTTCACAATTGACGCCCCGGATGTTGTCGTACGGTTTCGTGGCATTCGGAGGTCGTTCGGGTGGTTTTGACCCCCCAACGCGCCATTTCAGCGCGCGCCGCGCTGCTGAAAACGACACAATCGGGCGTGCCGCACGCACCGCACGTCCGATGGATGTGCGGCCTCCTCCTGCATCTCAGGAATAATATTCCTCTCGTCCCCGTGCGGTTTCAGGTCGTTCGGAGCACGTTTGCTCCGAATCGGACCGCCGCACGCCGTTTTGGTGTTTAACGGCGCCGGAAACGCGTTTCCGGCCGCCGCGGTCGCACGGCACCTCTGAATGAGGTGCCGTCTGGCCGACCATTTCACAATTGACGCCCCGGATGTTGTCGTACGGTTTCGTGAAATTCGGAGGTCGTTCGGGTGGTTTTGACCCCCCAACGCGCCATTTCAGCGCGCGTCGCGCTGCTGAAAACGACACAATCGGGCGTGCCGCGCGCACCGCACGTCCGATGGACGTGCAGCCTCCTCCTGCATCTCAGGAATAATATTCCTGTCATCCCCGTGCGGTTTCAGGTCGTTCGGAGCACGTTTGCTCCGAATCGGACCGCCGCACGCCGTTTTGATGTTTAACGGTGCCGGAAACGCGTTTCCGGCCGCCGCGGTCGCACGGCACCTCCGAATGAGGTGCCGTCTGGCCGACCATTTCACAATTGACGCCCCGGATGTTGCCGTACGGTTTCGTGGCATTCGGAGGTCGTTCGGGTGGTTTTGACCCCCCAACGCCCCATTTCAGCGCGCGCCGCGCTGCTGAAAACGACACAATCGGGCGTGCCGCGCGCACCGCACGTCCGATGGACGTGCGGCCTCCTCCTGCATCTCAGGAATAATATTTCTCTCGTCCCCGTGCGGTTTCAGGTCGTTCGGAGCACGTTTGCTCCGAATCGGACCGCCGCACGCCGTTTTTGTGTTTAACGGCGCCGGAAACGCGTTTCCGGCCGCCGCGGTCGCACGGCACCTCCGAATGAGGTGCCGTCTGGCCGACCATTTCACAATTGACGCCCCGGATGTTGTCGTACGGTTTCGTGGCATTCGGAGGTCGTTCGGGTGGTTTTGACCCCCCAACGCGCCATTTCAGCGCGCGCCGCGCTTCTGAAAACGACACAATCGGGCGTGCCGCGCGCACCGCACGTCCGATGGACGTGAGGCCTCCTCCTGCATCTCAGGAATAATATTCCTGTCGTCCCCGTGCGGTTTCAGGTCGTTCGGAGCACGTTTGTTCCGAATCGGACCGCCGCACGCCGTTTTGGTGTTTAACGGCGCCGGAAACGCGTTTCCGGCCGCCGCGGTCGCACGGCACCTCCGAATGAGGTGCCGTCTGGCCGACCATTTCACAATTGACGCCCCGGATGTTGTCGTACGGTTTCGTGGCATTCGGAGGTCGTTCGGGTGGTTTTGACCCCCCAACGCGCCATTTCAGCGCGCGCCGCGCTGCTGAAAACGACACAATCGGGCGTGCCGCGCGCACCGCACGTCCGATGGACGTGCGGCCTCCTCCTGCATCTCAGGAATAATATTCCTCTCGTCCCCGTGCGGTTTTAGGTCGTTCGGAGCACGTTTGCTCCGAATCGGACCGCCGCACGCCGTTTTGGTGTTTAACGGCGCCGGAAACGCGTTTCCGGCCGCCGCGGGCGCACGGCACCTCCGAATGAGGTAACGTCTGGCCGACCATTTCACAATTGACGCCCCGGATGTTGTCGTACGGTTTCGTGGCATTCGGAGGTCGTTCGGGTGGTTTTGACCCCCCAACGCGCCATTTCAGCGCGCGCCGCGCTGCTGAAAACGACACAATCGGGCGTGCCGCGCGCACCGCACGTCCGATGGACGTGCGGCCTCCTCCTGCATCTCAGGAATAATATTCCTGTCGTCCCCGTGCGGTTTCAGGTCGTTCGGAGCACATTTACTCCGAATCGGACCGCCGCACGCCGTTTTGGTGTTTAACGGCGCCGGAAACGCGTTTCCGGCCGCCGCGGTCGCACGGCACCTCTGAATGAGGTTCCGTCTGGCCGACCATTTCACAATTGACGCCCCGGATGTTGTCGTACGGTTTCGTGGCATTCGGAGGTCGTTCGGGTGGTTTTGACCCCCCAACGCGCCATTTCAGCGCGCGCCGTGCTGCTGAAAACGACACAATCGGGCGTGCCGCGCGCACCGCACGTCCGATGGACGTGCGGCCTCCTCCTGCATCTCAGGAATAATATTCCTCTCGTCCCCGTGCGGTTTCAGGTCGTTCGGAGCACGTTTGCTCCGAATCGGACCGCCGCACGCCGTTTTTGTGTTTAACGGCGCCGGAAACGCGTTTCCGGCCGCCGCGGTCGCACGGCACCTCCGAATGAGGTGCCGTCTGGCCGACCATTTCCCAATTGACACCCCGGATGTTGTCGTACGGTTTCGTGGCATTCGGAGGTCGTTCGGGTGGTTTTGACCCCCCAACGCGCCATTTCCGCGCGCGCCGCGCTGCTGAAAACGACACAATCGGGCGTGCCGCGCGCACCGCACGTCCGATGGACGTGCGGCCTCCTCCTGCATCTCAGGAATAATATTCCTGTCGTCCCCGTGCGGTTTCAGGTCGTTCGGAGCACGTTTGCTCCGAATCGGACCGCCGCACGCCGTTTTGGTGTTTAACGGCGCCGGAAACGCGTTTCCGGCCGCCGCGGTCGCACGGCACCTCCGAATGAGGTGTCGTCTGGCCGACCATTTCAAAATTGACGCCCCGGATGTTGTCGTACGGTTTCGTGGCATTCGGAGGTCGTTCGGGTGGTTTTGACCCCCCAACGCGCCATTTCAGCGCGCGTCGCGCTGCTGAAAACGACACAATCGGGCGTGCCGCGCGCACCGCACGTCCGATGGACGTGCGGCCTCCTCCTGCATATCAGGAATAATATTCCTCTCATCCCCGTGCGGTTTTAGGTCGTTCGGAGCACGTTTGTTCCGAATCGGACCGCCGCACGCCGTTTTGGTGTTTAACGGCGCCGGAAACGCGTTTCCGGCCGCTGCGGTCGCACGGCACCTCCGAATGAGGTGCCGTCAGGCCGACCATTTCACAATTGACGCCTCGGATGTTGTCGTACGGTTTCGTGGCATTTGGAGGTCGTTCGGGTGGTTTTGACCCCCCAACGCGCCATTTCAGCGCGCGCTGCGCTGCTGAAAACGACACAATCGGGCGTGCCGCGCGCATCGCACGTCCGATGGACGTGCGGCCTCCTCCTGCATCTCAGGAATAATATTCCTGTCGTCCTCGTGCGGTTTCAGGTCGTTCGGAGCACGTTTGCTCCGAATCGGACCGCCGCACGCCGTTTTGGTGTTTAACGGCGCCGGAAACGCGTTTCCGGCCGCCGCGATCGCACGGCACCTCCGAATGAGGTGCTGTCTGGCCGACCATTTCACAATTGACGCCCCGGATGTTGTCGTACGGTTTCGTGGCATTCGGAGGTCGTTCGGGTGGTTTTGACCCCCAAACGCGCCATTTCAGCGCGCGCCGCGCTGCTGAAAACGACACAATCGGGGGGGCTGTACGGGGGTGCAGGGGGGGGCTGTATGGGGGTGCGAGGGGGGCTGTACGGGGGTTTGGGGGGCTGTACGGGGGTGCGGGGGGCTGTACGGGGGGTGGCGGGGGGCTGTACGGGGGTGCGGGGGGCTGTACGGGGGTGGCGGGGGGCTGTACGGGGGTGGCGGGGGGGGGGCTGTAGGGGGGTGGCGGGGGGGGGGGGGGGGGGGGGCTCTCCGGGGGTGGCGGGGGGCTGTACGGGGGTGGCGGGGGGCTGTACGGGGGTTCGGGGGGCTGTACGGGGGTGCGGGGGGGGGGGGGGGGGGGGGCTGTACGGGGGTGCGGGGGGCTGTACGGGGGTGGCGGGGGGCTGTACGGGGGTTCGGGGGGCTGTACGGGGGTGCGGGGGGGCTGTACGGGGGTGCGGGGGCCTGTACGGGGGTGGCAGGGGCCTGTACAGGGGTGCCGGGGGGCAGTACGGGGGTGCGGGGGGTTGTACGGGGGTGCGGGGGGGCTGTACGGGGGTGCGGGGGGCTGTACGGGGGTGCGGGGGGGGGGGGGGGGGGGCTGTACGGGGGTGGCGGGGGTGCGGGGGGGGGGGGGGGGGGGGGCTGTACGGGGGTGCGGGGGGCTGTACGGGGGTGGCGGGGGGCTGTACGGGGGTTCGGGGGGCTGTACGGGGGTGCGGGGGGGGCTGTACGGGGGTGCGGGGGCCTGTACGGGGGTGGCGGGGGCCTGTACGGGGGTGACGGGGGGCAGTACGGGGGTGCAGGGGGTTGTACGGGGGTGCGGGGGGGCTGTACGGGGGTGCGGGGGGCTGTACGGGGGTGCGGGGGGGGGGGGGGGGGGTCTGTACGGGGGTGCGGGGGGCTGTACGGGGGTGCGGGGGGGGGGGGGGGGGGGGGGCTGTACGGGGGTGGCGGGGGGCAGTACGGGGGTTCGGGGGGTTGTACGGGGGTGCGGGGGGCTGTACGGGGGTGCGGGGGGGGGGGGGGGGGGGTGGGCTGTACGGGGGTGCGGGGGGCTGTACGGGGGTGCGGGGGGGGGGGGGGGCTGTACGGGGGTGGCGGGGGGCAGTACGGGGGTTCGGGGGCTGTACGGGGGTGCGGGGGGCTGTACGGGGGGCGGGGGGGCTGTACGGGGGTGCGGGGGGGCTGTACGGGGGTGCGGGGGGCTGTACGGGGGTGCGCGGGTGGCTGTACGGGGGTGCGGGGGGCTGTACGGCGGTGCGGGGGGCTCTCCGGGGGTGCAAAGGTCATCCCATTGATTACAAAAGTGAAAAATAAAAGTGATAACATCTAATTAATACATATTTCTTTTATCGATACCATACAAAAATTTATAAAAAATATATTGGATAATACATAATCTATAATATCAGATTTATTGATCTGTTGGAATTAGTTCGACTTTTTCAAATGTAGAATCATTCAAGATTATCTGATCAAAAACTCAATATGTGTATAAAATATTTAAAAGACCACCATGGATGGTAACAATGCATTACTTAAATGAATAAATACAGTACATCAATGTCAACCCTACCAGTAAAAACAAAAAACATATCTCGTGAATATATGGTGCGTCACGCGTTGCCATCACTGTTACCTCCTTCTGGTGGACCAGGTGCCTACAACAAATAAACATTATAAATATTTTAATAACAAAAATAATTTAAATTAAATAAATAAATACAGTATATACCTGCGTAGTATGATCCCCTGTACCATCAGCTCGACGCACATATTCCCGCAGTGCTCTTACCTCAGCTGTCAATTGCGCATTTGTCTCCTCGGAAGCGCGCAGCCGTGCCTCAAAATCTGACATCTGCTGTGTCATATGAGCAACAGCAGGACCGACAACCGCAGCGCGTGACACTACAGAACGAGGAATCCCTGCTCCATAGGTCAAACTATAGCCATGCCCGTCCCGACCAATAATGCGATGAAAGATCTCATCCCGTCGCATGGGAAGCTGTCGCTGGTCCTCTGGCAGATGTTCTAACTCAGCTTCAAATTGATCCTGTGAAATATTTAAATATATATAAATATATATATGTTAATATAAAGATTTATGTAATTATTGGTAAGTACAGACACTTACTATCAATGCTGCAACCTCTGGATCATTGCGATCACGAGTCCTTATCCACACCGACATTTTATCAGTTGCTGGACCTTGCCCTCGCAACTGTATATTAAAAGAATATAAACACAAAACCATATTAATTAATTAATTAAAAAGTGAATAATATATACCTCATGTCGGATCTGAGACACGTGACGAGTCCCGAGCCTGTGAGCTGGTCCCTGCAACGCTCGATTCTCCGAATGGCGTGTTGACACCTCCTACATTCAATTCATTCAAATTTCAAACAAATCACATATTCTTGAAAATATATATACAGAAAAATAATTAATATACAAACCGCAACACCCTCAGTAGACCAATATGCAACCAAGTCACGCCACTAAGCCGGGAGGACACCTCTCGGGACTTTTTCCAAAATGTCAGGGGCACCCACATTTGGTACCCAGTGGTCCCTCTTCATTTTGCCTTTATAATCTTTCCACAGCTTACGGCATTTTCTCATACACACGGGCCGAAACTCTTCAGGTCATACTTTCAAATTTTGCTATAATGAAAATAATCAAACATATTAGTATTATTTATAAATAGAAAATAAAGTAAAATTATTTTCTTACCTGAACCTCCCTCCATAGACGATCTAATGTGTCCTGAGGGATAGAAGCCCAATCACGCGTGGTCAATGGAAATCGATGTGGGTCACGTATGATATGACCCAGCTGACGAATAAATGCCGGGGCATTCGGTCCCACGGGATGAAATACCTCATCAAATGAAACATCTATCGTCGTGTCGGAATTCCATGCTAATATGCCACGACCAGGGCCTCTCCTGCGAGAGGAAGAAGCAGCCGAGTCTGATCCTGTTGAAAACAATTTTATATATAAATTGACAAATGTTATATATATATATATATATATATATATATATATATGTTAATTACATAAATAATATAGATAATGACTGTCAAACATACCTCAACCCTGAGACGTAGATGCCTCAGATGGATGATGTGGATTTTCTGCCTCTTCCCCTGACATGTCTGCAATCATACAAAATATCAGTAATGAGTCCAAAGTGTTTAAAAGATAAATTGGATTGTTCTTAATAAATCAAACTTGTACAACTGTTAATCAAACAAAAAATGGATTGAATAATTAGTTGTGAATGAATTTTAAGAAATCAGAAAGTTAATCAACCTAAATATTTATGACTGAATTAACTCACAAAAGTGAGGATTAAAACTTATAAGGATTTATAAAATGATTAGATAATTTATGATATCCTAGGACATTCTACTGAATAGCGGGAAAACAATTATACCTTTCATTAAGCATGAAAATCGACCGTTTCTCCTTCAACAGCCGCTCTGACCCAATAAATATCTTCTTCACGTTGAACTACGGTATGTTGATCAAGTTGTTGGTAAACAAACGGAACAGTCTCGGGTTCATCTTCTTCAAATAAAAACACTCCTCGCCGAGACATTTTGACAACAACTTGCCAACTTGGATCCGAAGGCAAAGTAACGAAGAATACTTGTTCCGCTTGTGATGTCAAGATGAAAGGTTCATTCTCAACTCGTTCATTATTTCTGTATAACATGTAGTTAAAATTCACCAATGAAAACTGATATTGATCGACTTTACATCCATGCACTGGATCAACCCAATTACACTTTAACAATATGTACTTCAAACCGTGTGTGTATACAACTTCAATGATGTCTATCAATTGACCATAGTAATAACCAGAATCGACAAAGGGACAACCGATTCCACTGTTTTGTGTTGCTCGTTTGTCATCAACATCTTTAATGCGAAATCGAAAACCATTAGCATCAATAGCTTTATAACGACGAGCGGTTATAGATGGACCCTCAGCCAGTTGGATAAATACTTCAGGTAACGTGGGGTCCCCTAACTCCCTCAGCTTACGAACCTACATAATTTATAAAAATCAATACTGATATATGCAGAAAGAATTAGTTTAATACTTCACTCATAATGAAAATCAATTTATACATACATAATCCTTGAACCAATCATGAAATGCCGCATAATGAGATTGTTGAATTTGCAACTCAGTCGCACGATGCATCTCTTCTTTTATCTCATTAATGTGTTTCCTGCAAATGATTAAGCGATGTTTAAAAGATCAACTTATGCAAAGAAAACATGTAAAAGTTATACAAGCACATTGATAAGATACTTACTGCATTAATGGTGCAACTGATGGAGTATTGAACAAGATATATCGATGTGCTTGTATCCACTCGATGTTGTCCATATCAAATGTGGTTCCTTCTCCAACTGGACCATCATGAATCCGAGAGGGCTTATCTAATTTTGTTTCAACATCCGTAAAATATTCTGCACAAAAGGTAGTACACTCGTCCATCAAATAACCATTGGCTATTGATGCCTCTTGACGAGCTCTGTTGCGTACAAATCTTTTCAATGTACTCAAATACCGTTCAATAGGATACATCCACCTGAATTGCACTGGACCAGCAGCCATTACTTCATCAGTTAGGTGCACTGTTAAGTGGACCATAACATCGAAAAATGAGGGGGGGGAAAGTTTCTCAAAGTGACAAAGCGTAAGTACAATTCGGTCCTGCAAACTTTTTAAATCACTCATTCGTTGATTTCTTAAACAAAGCTGTCTAAAAAAATTACTCATCTCAATCAAGGGCTGAACAACATTGGGGGATAAACAATCACAAATTGCGATTGGAATCAACTTCTGAAGTAATATGTGATTGTCATGACTTTTCAACCCTTGCAATGTCCTGCTCGTCAGATTCACACACTTTGAAATATTAGAAGAGTAACCATCAGGCACCTTGACCATCTTCAAAATGGAAAGAAATGTCTCTTTCTCCTCTGTAGTCATCGAATACTGTGCAGCAGGCATATATGCCTTGTTTCCCTCAGCTAACTGTAAATGCAACTGTTTCCTTAAACCCATTTCTTCCAAATCACGGCGTGCATTAACATGGTCCTTTGACTTTCCACTGACACCTAAAATGGTCCACAATATGTTATCACAAACATTTTTTTCAATGTGCATGACATCCAAATTATGCCTCAACATGTTAGTTTTCCAATACGGAAGACTATAAAAAATACTTTTCTTTTTCCAATTGTGACTGCGCTGCCTACCCGCAGCACGAATATTACGTACTGGAGGAGCCACCAAATCCTGAATTTCATATACCGTGCGGATGTTTTCTTCCTCAATCTGCGATAACATTTCGACTCCTGTCATGATCTTTGGTGCTGGGCTGAACTCTCTAGAACCATCAAATGCCACTCTGTCCTTTCTGAACCTGTGCTGGGGAGGGAGAAAACGCCTGTGACCCATGTATGCCCATTTTTTGGAATGTTTAAGCCATACAGATTTTTTACTTTTATTGCAACAAGGGCAAGAAAATTCCCCTTTCGTACTCCAGCCTGATAAATTTGCATAAGCTGGGAAGTCATTGATTTTCCACAATAAAGCTGCATGCAGTTTGAACATTTCATTCGTTTCGCAGTCATAAGTCATCACACCATCGCCCCAAAATTCATTCAACTCATCAATCAATGGCTGAAGGTAAACATCAATCTTATCCCCCGGACTTTTAGGTCCATCAATAAGAGTGGAAAGTAATATAAATTGTTGCTTCATACAAAGCCACGGAGGAAGATTATATGGAACCAACACCACGGGCCATGTGCTATGAGTTGCACCAACCATAGACTTGAATGGATTGAAACCATCTGCTGCCAATCCCAATCGGACATTACGAACATCTTTAGCAAAGTCGGGATGTCTCTTATCAAAATCCTTCCATGCATGAGAGTCTGCCGGGTGGGTTAACATGTCACTTTCATGAACTCTTTCTGCATGCCATCTCATTAAATTAGAAACTTTAGATGACATAAAAAATCTTTTCAACCTCGGTTTAAGGGGAAAGTAACGCATTTGCTTTACGGCAATCAGTTTCCCCTGTATCGCAATCTGACTTTGATGAGTCTTATTTCCCCTGTTCTCTTTCCACCTGGAAGCGCCACAAACCGTACAGATATCCAAATGAGCAGTTTCATTTCTAAATAACATACAGTTGTTTGCACATGCATCTATAGTCTCATATGTAAAACCTAAGTTCTCTGTCAACTTACGAGCATAGTAATACGACTCAGGAATCTTAGCGTCGACAGGAAGAACTTTTTTCAATAAAACCAAAAGCATGTCGAATGATGTGTCTGACCAATTGTTCAAAGTCTTCAAATGCAACAACTCCACGATGAACGACAGTTTATTGTAAGAAGTACATCCCGGATATAATTCTGTTTTCGCATCATCAAGTACTTCATAAAACCTCCTCGAATCACGATCTGCACCAGAGCGAAGATTTATCTCACCGGTCTCAAGATTCTGGATGTCAATGCCTTCAGGATCAAACCCACGTACCATTTCAGTAAGAATTTCATGCATTGGATCAGTCATCCTTGCATCAACATCCATCTGAGCTGCATCTGTATTTTGACAATGAACATATTCTTCTCCATGACGAGTCCAACTCTTATAATTTTTCAGAAATCCATTAAAGAAAAGGTGCTCCCTCACAGTATCTCGTGTGAATTGATATCTGTTAGCACATTTTCTACATGGAAAACTAATATAGTCACTTTCAAATCCTCTCGTGAAGTCAATAAACTGCATAATGCCATTGAAATATTCTCTAGACGTTCGATTTGGAAGATCAATCCAACTCTTATCCATAATAATATCTGTATAACAAACATTTACACAATACTTATTACATTTACATTTTTCAAATCAACTATATTCAAAATAAATATTAATCATTTGTTTATGAACCATTGATAAAATAATAATGTAACTGAAAGCTCATGTTACCTGATTGAGCTACAAACCTGAAAGGGAGGGGAACCGAAGGCGGTGCTGCGAGGGAGAGGAGCAGCGAAGGGGAGCCGGAGCCAAAGGCGGTGCGGCAAGGGAGGGGACGGGCGGCGGCGGCGGCGGGGAGCTGGAGGAGAGGAGGCGGTGAGGGGACGGGGGACGGGCAGCGAGGGGGGGGGGGTGTCCGGGGTCGGGGGGGGGGGGGGGGGGGGGCTGTCCGAGGTGCGGGGAGGGGTGTCCGGGGTGTCGGGGGCCTGTCAGGGGTGCGGGCAGGGGTGTTCGGGGTGCGGGGGTGTCCGAGGTGCGGGGGAGGGGGGGCTGTCTGGGGTGCAGGGGGGCTGTCGGGGGTGCCGGGTGGGGTGTCCGGGGTGCGGGGGGCCTGTCCGGGGTGCGGGGGGGCTGTCCGGGTTCGGAGGGGGGGTGTCCGAGTGCGGGGGGGGGGGGGGGGGGGGGGGGCTGTCCGGGGTGCGGGGGGGCTGTCCGGGTTCGGAGGGGGGTGTCCGAGTGTAGGGGGGCTGTCAGGTGTGCGGGGAGGCGTCCGGGGTGCGGGGGGCGGTCCGGAGTGCGCGGGGGGGTGCTGTCCGGGGTGCGGGGAGGCGTCCGGGGTGCGGGGGGCGGTCCGTAGTTCGCGGGGGGGTGCTGTCCGGGGTGCGGGGGGCAGTCCGGAGTGCGCGCCGGGGGCTGTCCGGGGTGCGGGTGCCGTCCGAGGTGGGGGGGGGGGGAGGGCCGAGAGGCCGGAGGGCGGCGGCCGGAGGCCGGAGGGCGGCGGCCGGAGGCCCGAAGGCGGAGGGCGGCGGCCGGAAGGCAGGCGGCGGGGGAGGACGGGCGGCGGGGGAGGGCGGGCGGCGGGGGAGGGCGGGCGGCGGGGGAGGGCGGGCGGAGGGGGAGGCCGGGAGGCGGGGGAGGCCGGGCGGCGGGGGTGGCCGGGCGGCGGGGGAGGCCGGGCGGCGGGGGAGGCCGGGCGGCGGGGGAGGGGAGGGCGGCGCGAGGGAGGGCGGCGAGGGGTTAGGGCGAGATCGAGAGGGCGCGGGGGGGGGGGGGGTGCAGAAACCCCCCGAATATTTTTAGGGAGGTTAGCGACCGCCATTGGCGGTCGCTAATGGTGGGCTATAGCGACCGCCAATGGCGGTCGCCCGAGTCAGGGGGCCTCCACTGCCCCCTTTTCTAGTAGTGTGTTAAACTGAAATCAAGTTTGTATATAGATCTTCTAGACTACTAAAATATAAAGTCCTTTCAGATGTGATCTCCTTTAACTAGTTCCTATTTAATAAAGTAAACCCCCAATCCAGGTTACTATTGTTGGGGTTATTACACACTCAGTGCATGAAAAATAGGCATAACTGCATGCCAAGAGTAACGCAATCGAGGAATATGTTTTGGTTGATCACATGATCTTGAAGAACATAGATGTAGGATTTATTTCACGAATACATTGAGGTATTAGGTTAAGAAAAGTGATTAAGACTAACATAATGTTGAACATAGAATAATGTAGGTTGAACTAAATGAATTATAGACTAATATGATTGTTTCAAAAACTACAATTTTTTAAGATTGGATTCCTTTAATTTTAATATTTCTTTATGATTTTAATTATTCATCAATGATGTTAAATCCTTTTGGTTTTAGTAATTGATGAAACCAGAAGGAACCAATATAACATTGGTGTGAAGGATAATGTAGTGGTTTCACCCAACAAACAACCTAATAAAATGGGAACTGGTGTATAGGATATCAAAACAATTCTTAATAAACTATTAAATTCAATGAATAATAAGGTAAATTGCGTTGAAAAATTGAACATAGAAAGTATGTGAATTATTTATACTGATCCTTTCATATGGAAAATCTAACCCTCTTTCAATGGGTTTTAAAATAAAATCATTACCATAAAATTGATCAATGTGATGGAAAATATATTTTCTATTCACTAATTCACAAAACAATAGAAACTTCCCTTGGCTATTTTCCATTTTGAAGGTGAGTCTGACCAATGGTGGAATCTAATTAAGAATACAGTGAATAAAGTTGAATTAAACTCAATGATGTGGAAAATGTTTAATAAATTTTTATTTAAAATATATTTTCCTCAAACTATTAACATGAAGATAGAGAGGTAAATCTTGGATTAGAAACAATGGGAGGATGAATCCTATAGGACAGATAAGAAAAAATTATCAAGACTTGAAGAATAAGAACATGTATTTATATCTAATCTATAACGTTAAAATAATAATTTCATTAGTTTATTGAAACCCAATATTTAAAATTTATTGTCCATATGATATTTTTAAAGCTAGCAATAGATTATTTGATGTGGAATAAGGGTGGAGATGGAATATGAGGTTTTTAAGTACTCCAAAGAGGTGAAAAATAATACATAATGATATGGTAACCCCAAATGTAAGAATCTTGGGGATAAAAAATTCAACCCATACTTTCCTAAAGTGTGGGAAGAAACACATAGGTAATTTCCATAAAGGATCAGAGAAGTGTTCGAAGTGTGGTATAGTAGGCCACAAATCCTAAAATTTCTATTGTAATTCTAAGGGAAATATTAACACAATAGAGGAAAATAATATACCAACTAATTAATTAAACACACTACAATTCTTCAACATCAATATGTATGGACACTATGTGAATAAATTCCTCAACCTTTAGGTAAATAATTAAAATTGGCCCCAACAACCTCTCAATTTATGGGATTTAGGAAGGGAATTTTTTATTACTATCTCTAAGGAAGATACTGATAAAAAAGTGATATGACGTACACTTACTCTTTATTATAGATATACAAGTAACTTATTTTATTATAGTTCATCACATTATTTCATATCACATAATTTTACTAAGGATGTAGATTCACCACCTCAAGCGATGGATGTCATATATTTTATGAAATCACCTTGTGGTACAATGATCAAGTCAAAAATAGGTAAATCTTTCCCTATTGAGATTTATCAGAGGATACATATTGTATATTTAATTCTTCTTCCTTCGGTTTAATTTCACATAATTTTGGGTAAGGATTGGTTATCCCTACATATACACAAGATTAATTTTTTGGATAAATAGATCTCATTTTGTACCACAGACCGTCTTATTCTTATGTATCCACATAAGGATGGTCTCCCCTTGGAAGAAAATTATATAATGTGTGTTAAATTACCCAAAAATAATGTATTTATAATTCAATTGACTAGTGAGAATGTCCGCATTTACAACATACCTCCTTAATGAGATTATATTAATGTGTTCCTAGATGAACTACCAAGTCTTCCCCTAGAGAATGAGGTGTGATTTTTTGGAAAACCCATACTTGGATCTAGGAATATCTCAGGGTGTCCATGTGAAATGTTCCCATTGAATTATAGAAATGAAATAAGTAGTTATAGGAATGTATTAATAGGGGTTTTATTCACAATAGTGCTTTATGATGGGGTGAACTAGTCCTTTTCATAAAAATAAATGATAAATAAAAGCATCTTTCCATTGACTATCATAATATTAATAAGATCATGTATCTTCTACCCCATATATATGACTTGTTTGAAAATCTCATAATTGATCAATAAATTTAAAATATTTACTAGTGATCTAGATATCCTCTGTTGTGGAACAAAAGGGAGAATATTTTAGTGACATTTTTCCACATTAGGCATAAACACTATGATTTTTTAGTGATTCCATTCATATTGACTAGTTCCCTTGGTAGCAGCCTATATATAATGAATAAATTATTTGGAGACTACTTGGAAACGTTTGTGATTATTATCAAAGACTATATTATTATTTATTTGAAGATATAAGAATATTATAGAGATCATTTTCAGAATGGGTTAATGACCTTAATAAAGGATAATTATTATTCAAACATTAGGAAGTGTGAATTAAAGATATAGAATATGTCATTATTAAGTTATGTAATAACTTATGATGGAATATCTATAGATCCTTCAACAATAGAAATTATTTGAAAATGTCATACACCAAACATAGTAATTGAGATCCATATTTTTCTCAGGTTATCGAGATACTATATATGGTTTTTTAGAAATTAATCACAACTATCAAATATGATAACCAATTTAACATCAAAGGGAAAGAAGCTCTTTTTGATGGTGGAATGTGAATTTTTTTTTCTGGAACTGAAGACTAGATTGGTCATAAAAAATATAAAAACGTTAACTTACCTTGGGGTAGGGTTTTAAATATTCAATGATACCTCACAAGAGGGATTGGGAAGGTTCCTAATGAACAAGGAAATGGTAATTTGTTATGACTCATGATTATTACAATATTATTATAGAAATTACATTATTCATGACATAGAGCTAAAAACATTGACCTTTACATTAATAATTTGGAGGAATTAATTCTATGGTGACAAGTGTGATGATTATATCAGCCACAAGAGTTTGAAATACTTTTCCCCATAAAAGGAGTTAAATATATTACCAAGGATATTGTGGTAACTGATCAAATACTACAAATTCTTAACAAATTACCACCCTCTAAATAAAAATAAGATATATGATGCTTTTAGGAGGAAATATCATGCTAAATTATCTACATGAGTGTTTAAATACACTCAATATTCATGTATTTTCACAGGATTAATATTCAAGACATAAGGGAAGTTGAGAAAATAAATCGTCCCCAAGTGAATTCCCAACCATCCATTCCAATGAATATCAAAGAAGCCCAAAAGGTTGATGTAGTGATACAGAAAAAAAGTAATTAATATTCCAGAGTCCAACTTTGACGAATATAGAGTTATATGGTCTAGAACTCTCATATGTGTCCCACAAAAACCATAACTAAAGTGGTAACTTTTGGATGACGCAAGTATCTCATCCTTCTCAATTCATACAAGATGTATGAAGATTCCTAAGGACCGAAAATTAAACTTCTGGTGGTATAGCATTAAGAAAGAGATTGCAGGATATGTCTCTATATGCTTGGTATTCCAGCATGTTAATACTAGATGAAAAAGTTCTAAGGGTATATTGAATCAATTACTCATATACATATGGAAATAGGAAAACAAAACAGTAGATTCTATCATATGACAAATCGAAATATCTATAGTCCATAATTCTATATGGGTAGTATTTTATCACCTTATAAAGTCAAAATATTTTATTTATATCAAATAAGATTTATCTCTTGTCCCAATCAATAGGATATACATAATATTAGTGGAAATGTTTCATGGAGTACCAATCTCTATAGTATTTGATTGTGATAAGAACTTTACCTTCAAGATTTTGAAAAGTATACATAATGTTTAAGAGACATACATGAGTTTTATTACTTCATATCACCCTAAAATTCGTGGTTACTATGAGAGGGTCATCTAAACACCTGAGGAAATGCTGATATCTTATATAATGGAGTTTCGAAGACCTGATATCAACAACTTCTCCATGTATAGTTTTTATATAACAATAGGTTCTGCTATATAATTTAGATGGAACTATTTTAGTCTCTATATGTGAATATATGTAGTACTTTATCATGTTGGGATGATATTGGAAAAAGGAAGATGATAAGACATGATCTTGTTTGTAAAATTATAGAGAAGATGTAGACAATTTAGCAGTACCTGAATGTAGAAAAAGGATGATTAAAGATTTATATAGATAACCATTGATGAGAAATTCAGTTTAACTTTAGTGATAAGGTATTCCTTTGGTTACCTAATTAGAATAACATTATGAGATTTAAGAGTGAAAATATGATTATCCCAAGGTATATCAGTACCTCTGAGATCCTTGATCACATCGAGGTTGTGTCTTATTGATTATCCCTACCATAAGACCTCCCATGTACATGACGTGTTCCATGTGTCCCTTTTGAGATAATACATAATTGACTCTTCACATTTTTTAGCCTAAAAGATATGAAATTGGAAAATGCTCTCTCATATGTGGAACAAATAATTGATATTATAGATCATAGAGATAGTTTTTTTTAAAAGACCCCTAATCTTGTCTATGTTTTATAGAGGAGTAATACGCTTGAGGCTAGATGGGGACATAGGAATGTGATGAGAGAAAATTATCCTCACTTTTTTTCATCTATGTAATAAATAATCATGAAAGAAATTTTTTATGGGGGTAGAATTTAATGGCACATGTTTTAGTAAAATGTTAGTTATTAAATAGTTACTTTGTTAAATATATTTATCCATAAAACATCAATCCTAAAAAACACTACACTTTTTGTCAAATTATATATTGACCAATGTTTGGTTGTCATTGAATAAGAGAGGAGAATTAGTTATAACCAACATAGAAATAAATACCCCATTTAAAATAGTTTCAACCACTATTTCTATGAATATAATAAATTAACTATGCTCAAAAAAATTTATAAAAAATATATATTTTCATTATATTATATATTTTTATTATAATTTATTTTATATGAATAGTTAATATGCCAAAAAATGACTTCCCATAAAAACATATTTTCTCAATAATTTATGATTTTATTTTCATAATAAATTTACAAATTTTAGAATATAAATCTGAAGAACTTAATAGTTTTTAAAATTAAAAAAAATGTTAACTTAAAATTGTGGTTTATGGATTTTTCTAAAAATATTGATTTTATATGAATAGTGAAAAATGAATTTTTAGAATCAATATGACTATTTTTTTATTATTAGTATATGAGTTTGAATTAGAAAATAATTAATCATTTTTATAATAAAATAATGAAATTTATAAGTGAATTTATATATTTAATTTTTTTTATTTACAAACAAATAATTTGTATTTTAGAACATAAGTTATAATTTTCAAATAATAATTTAATAAATTTTATATTTATTATTTTAAAATTGTTTTTTGATACTTTTGTAAAAATATTATAATAAACATGGATTTCAAATATTGAATCATTTGTTATAAATTATTTAATATATACTATTTTATTTCCCATCATAAATGATAAATTTATTTGTTAAAAACTAGTTACCTTGGTACAAATCAAAACGGGTCAAAAGTGTTTAACCGAGAGGAAATGACCAAAACATGTTTACAAAAAAGTATGGGAATGGGTTATTAAGGAATTTATCTACCTTATCCCTTTACATAACCATTATTCCCTAATATTTTAGTAAAATTCCTTGACAGTGAATTCCCATTATTAATATTTCTTCGGTATATACAAAAATGTCATCACTTTTAACTTATAAAAAGTACACATCTCTCCTCTATTCCCCTAACTAGAAATTAATCTTAGTATGGCCAGAACTCTACCCAAACCTATCATAAAAATTCCAATATTAATTAAATAGAATATTTTCTTCTCAAAATATAATCCCTCAAATTAGTATCCCCCTTTTCAAAGGAGATACTCTAAGGAGAAAGGTATAAAAGTATAATTTTTTACTTTCTTATTTTTTTATTTAAGTTCTCTTCTTCTTCCTAAAGTTACATTACACCATGTTGAAATGATAACATTAGTATCAATGGTATTATGTTATTTTATTATAGTTATGGATTATTAATTTTCCACATTTCCCTTAACCATTAAGAAAAATTAAAGCGTTAATCAAGAATAGGTTCAGACCACGTCCTCAATGAAGAAACATATTTCATTTTCCTTCACCACCTAACATGGATGGTACAAATGTGTAATTCACTAAATATTTATTATATATATATATATCATATTTGGGTTCATAAAAAGATAAATTGTGTTAATTTTTTCCTTCTCCCTTATAAAAATGAAAGTATCATCCTTGCATACATGCAGACAACTGCCTATACAAAATGATGCATTACATTTTTTACCAACTCTATCATGATTGGTTTTAGTTTATTTTGAATTATTATATACGATATATATATATATATATATATATATTCAATTATATAGTTCATTATGTAAAAAAAATTAATTTAATGATAGTCATAAGGTAAACCATCGATATATGTAAATATCTTGAAACTAGTCCATCTACATATGCATCATCATGAAATAATACAGAAAATACCATGAAATGGAAATAAAATATTATAGTTATTTATATAACATAAATTATATTTACTTATATGGTTGTAAATAATGTAATTTTGTTGAATAATAATTTTTGAAACCACATTCATGTGCCTAGTTCAAAATAGTGAGGATTACTGACACATTATGTTGAAAAAAGATTATATCAGTCAAATAAATGAAGATAATTTTTATTAAATATGATTATAAATATAAATTTATGTAAATAAGGTTGTAAGATATGTAATTATGGTGTTTATTTTTATGACATTAGTGGTAAAATAATTTTTTAGATAGGGTAACTTGTACTCCATTCATTGATATATACAATTTCTTATTGAATTTAGTGCTTCCTAGAAATTACATTTTGAATAATTTGATATCTTTAATTTCTATGTAAAAAAAATCTATCCCAATACATATACATTAATGTTTTTTTTACAATTTTTTCTAAAATATAGATTCTTTTTGAAAATATACATTTAACTATGGTTTTTACATCAATGAATATATTTTGTTTTCAATAAATCTATTTTAATGATTCAGTTTCTATTTTTCTCTTTATCATCATAATGATCTACTTATAATTATTTTATGATTCATGTTTCTCCATATATTTTTCATTTATTATGTGATTAGTTTGGGTGATCAAGTTTTCAACACCAAATGATTTAGTTCATGATTTCATTTTTTACAATTTATTTGTTTTAATAAACCCATTTTATTTCCATGGGTTCTTTATGAAAAGTGAATGACTTTCATTTTTATTTTTTCTAAATAACATTTTATTTTCATGGGTTATTTATAAAAATTGAATTATTTTCATTTACATGTTTTATAAAGCCCATATTTTTTCTATGAGTCATTTAGGATATCAAATGTGAATTATTTTTATGTGGCATACAAATATATAAATGAATGATAGTTGGGGTCATATATCTATGTCCAATGAATTCGGTAAGAGTTTATATCTCATTGTATATGTATTTGTGAGTATATGTAAGTTTTTCATTAGCATGGGCACCAATGGTGTGGCTCAAGAAAGTAATGTGTCCTATTAAGGTTTTTTCCATAGTTCAAGGATGTTATTCATTACGATTATATTCTCTAATGATTCAAGGTTTATGTTATATTTTCTTGAAAATTTTTATCATGGTTTACAATATAAATGTCCCATAAGTACATGGAAATTAAAATAATGTTGAAAAAAATGAATGTTGAACTCCTAGAATCTACTCAAGTTGCACTAATAACAATTTCCCAAAATCTCTATCAATCAGTCCTGTAAGAAATCTTAGAAAACTATGGAGGGGTGATCACTTGGGTTTACTTGCTAGGTTCATCCTTCATAAAAAATCTATTTCCATGTGAAATAAAAAATCAAATATTGGAATTTGTGAAATCCAAATGAAGGATATAAATGAGGATGAAGCTAATTAGTAGAGTAATAAACACTACACTAAACACCATAATTGACTCGCCTATAATCATCAGTTAGATTCACAATTGTTTCCATATAAAATAAGGGTGAAAAGGGAGTTTCAAGAGAAAAAAATAATAATGGATATAGAGAAAATAAATTATCTCAATCTAATAAAAGAAAAATGATCTCATCAAGAATAATATAATCCTCACCAACCAAGTCTCGGGACATATAAAGCAAGAAAAATATAAAATTCATACACTCAACCTCTTCCAATCTTATCATCCTCAGCACATGTTAAACCCCATAAAAACCATAACATCCACATTATCATCTCATCATTCACCCAAAATAGCCTATAATATCCACATCATCAACACATTTTTCACTATGTATATCCCATCATGTCCACATCATCATCTATTAGAATAATAGTGATCCAAGCCAATGTTTGAGGATTTTTGGTGTTTTTTTTTATTATTTTTATAGGTTGATTATGGTGTTTAATTTTTTTAGGGATTCATATTTAAGGTAATGTAATCCTAGAAGTTGAATTGTAGTGGATTTGTTTCACTATTTTCTGAAAACAATTGTACAAATATTTATAATTTTCAGTTAATTTTTATAAAAGCCGGAATCTCATGGTGGAGGAACATAATCACACAGGGTGTATGTGATTTTCCATTTATAATTTTTAAAGATCTCACATGGGTTCGAAATAAAATAAAATAAAACAGTGATTTTAAAAAAATTAACAAATAAAATAAGATATTGAAAATAACATAATGTACGATATAAATTATTTTCTTAAAATGATTAAGAAATGCGGTGAAGAACATTTTTATCTTATAATAACCTTAAAAACACTCATATCAACACGTTATTCAATGAATAAAAATTGAATTACCCAGTTACTAAATATTTATTAATTTCTCATTACACAAAAAAAATTCATTAAAATATTGAAAAATTTCAAAAATTGATATGGAATAATGTAACTGAAATAGGCCACATCAGTATGCAATGCGTATATAAGGAATCATTTATATTGGAGTGGAAAATATCTTTAGAGAATCATGAGGGAGATAATCCCACATAGCGTCACTCATTTGTGATGATAATAAAATAATTCATTTTTATTTTGTGGACATGTTTTTTGGAGTACTATGTAGAATTTAAAGGTTGATAATTCATGAAGGTTCATTAGTGTAATTTCAGTGATTAACATGTTTTCTAGAAGTTTGTGATTAAAAATATCGTGATAATTTTTTCAATAAGAATCAATTCGTAGTTTATATAAGATATAACATTTATCTATAAAATAAGCTATGATAAGGAGTTTTCAGATTATGGACATACTGTATAGTGGGATTAGTCTACAAATTACATTGGTTTGAAAAAAATGGGTTCTGTAAAACAGATCAAAATGATTTGTGATGTGAAGCAGACAATGAAAGAGATTCCATGAATCAGTTCACTAATAACTATACCATGTATTGAAAATCCATTTTTGTAGCACATAGGGTGGCTCTCTAAGAACTATATGTGTTAAATAGTAAACCACATAACACTTACATACCTGGTAGTTTAGGGGTCTTGTTTTTTTGAACAGTAATATCCGATAGGGTTTTCAAAGATAAATGAGAACATTAGAGAATTATATTTTTTATTTCATGATGAAACATAATAATAAAATTTATTATGATAAATAAGTTACCATCAATATGATAATTTCAGGAAGACTTCATCCAAATCTGTGCGTAGGGAGGTGTCGATGAAATTGATTTGATGGTGGTAGTGTGTTTTCCCTAAACTCATTAAAAATGAAATGTTCCAAGAATAAAGTGGCCATTGAAAAATGATTGTAATCCAAAAAATCCCGATAATCTTAGTGGATTCATGTACAACCGAAACTTTTTTACATATTCTCCTTAAACGAGCAGTTATTTGTGAAATAAATAAAATTTTCAAAATTTGTTTTAATTTTTTCGTTTTTTCTTTTTCTTATTGAAAATTATAAAAAGTAAGGTTTAACTTGTTCATACCTACATGGGGAAAAGATCCTTTTACTAAAAATAAAAATTTGACACTATATTTCACCCCTGCCATCTCATGGTGTTCTGGGGTATAAAAAGTGGTTATGAGTGAAGGTTTTAGGTCCTAAATCTATCATTAGAAATTCCCTGAAATATGGAATTCAATAAAAGATAAACGATTTCCTCTATTTCATAGAAGAAACTACCATATTTAGAATAAATTATTGATATCACATCATTAATCTATTACGATGGATGTTCATTCTACTATTTTACATGCGATAGAGGTTAGTGATGTGATACAATATTACATTAATTAAACTGATAGGAAATAGAAAAAATGAGACCAAATCTCAACATTTGTAATCTATAGTTATATTAGATATTATATATGTATATATATATATATATATGATGAGATAAACCAATAGAATTCCAATGTGATGCAAATTTTGTAGCATATATTAATTTGATAGTAAGGTGAAGGTTTCTCACCTATAAGTCCTCCAAAATATATTTGATGACTTAATGATGCTTATAGATGGTAATTTTGATATCTTATTCAAACAAATCCATAATTGTTTTAGAGATACATATAGATTTAATTAAGAGATAAAAGATATTGACACTATTATGATGATTTGGTGATATTTTTCTTCTCTTTATAATGCAAAAGTCTCAGCTCAATAAGTGAGGGATTTTCCAAAACTCTTTTTATATGATCTACAAAGGAGACTAGTGGTTTATAAAAAGAAAGTTAATCTATAAAGGATATAAATTCATTTAATTATGATGGTTTAATTAAAATAAATGGTTAATTTTGATATTTTTAAAGAATATAATGGAGGAAATGATTTAGATAATGAAATTATCTCCCTTGTGGAAACAAAATTCATGCGACGTAATGGTAGATTTGATGTAAATCATCCCATGGTGTATTCATAATGAAGAAATGTTTGGAATCTTGCATAATTTTCCAAATGTGAATAAAACTTTATATAGAATCCTTGATGAATAATCCCTCTTATAATTGAATAAAAACATAGAGTTCACGAGGAATGAATGTTCGTAAAAATTTCATCATTATCAAAGATGAAAATAATAATGAAGAATATGTAGGAGTAGGAGGGAAGAAGTTATATTTGAGGAAGAATATGAATTGATGGTTATTATTGAGAAGGGATAACATCAAATAGAATAATTTGATTGACCTAGATGAGATGTTATTCATAATTTATAACTTGAGGGAGATCAAAAATAGAATTTTATTCTAATAAGAAATATGTACTCGTGGAATTGTAGAATAATCCTCTGAATATTTGTCTTTGACTGAATTAGTGATTAACCAAAATGTAAGAATTGTACTATAATTAACTGTCTGTTCAAGTAAATTCAGAATAATTATTCAATATCAAGCTGATTATTGAATAATATTCTATGTTAATTTATAAACATAATGAAAACCTGGAGGGGAGTGATAATAATGTCAATTACCTTAATGAAAAGTTTGTTTCATTTAATGTAACACTTGAATTAGTAGTAAAAACTACTGATTTACAAAAGAAGATAAACTTTAGGAGGATCACCGAAGCATAATTGAAAGAATGAGTCAAGTGAGTCTTTGAGTGTGTTAATTTCATTAATAATGAATATAAATTCATTTTTATGGGTAAAAGTGGGATCAAATATTATGTTGAGACATAAAAAGTAGCAACAAAACAAGGGAAATAAGAAGGTTACTGATTATATAATCAAAACTATGTCACTAAAGGTTTCTAAATACTCATTATGAATAATGGAAATCATAAGAAAAAAATTTATCCCTGATCCTTAGAGACATTTCAACATGTTTTGTAATATATAATCATTTGGGACATGTGGTGGAATATAAAAGAGAATATTTTTTTTAATGAAGTGTTAATGATGTTTTAATCTTATCCACACAATAGAAAAAAAAACTATCTGAATAGGGAAACATCAGACAGTAATCGAATGACAATTATTCCATATCATCCTCAAATAGAATAAATAATTTATGTGGATATTGATTTAATTTAAATATTTTTGAAAAAATACAATTACTACTATAAAAGATAAATTATAAATAATTACTATCCATCTTAAGGAAAAATAAATATAGGTTAACCATGAAAATACCTTTTAAAAATCGTTATTCTACACTATAAGAGGAAGAACCATATGATTTAACCATGACTGTTGGGAGAAATTTGAGAGGCAAACTTTTGCAAATATTTGACTAGTTATCTTAAAGAATTAAAAAAAGAATACTGAGAATGAAAATCTAGAATACACTTCTCTAAAAAATGATGTGGAACAACACTTGGATTATCTATAGAAGGTGTTCATCACCCTAGACAAAAAATTATAATCTATTGAAAAATGTTAATGATTGAGTTGATATAAATATTAATTATGAAAAATAAAGAGAATTCAATATTAAAGGGAGTGGTAATACCCATTTGGCAGGTGATTAGATAAACACTATTGATGTTATCCTAATATATGGGATAATACATAGCCTTATATTTGTGATTAAACATAGTGGATATGTTATTTAGGTTACATTTAATAAGAAAGGGGGTCTGATCAAATAAAGAGCCATAAAATTTCTTGTGATAGGAATGATATCTAATAGTAATTCTTAGTAAGTGGATAGTTAGTTGAATACTTGTTTATTTATAGTGGATTAAGAAAATAACATGTGGAATTGAAGGTTAGGTCATATAAGCGAATCAATAATTGATAACATTTCCAATACAAGAGATGTGGTGGGCATAAGATGTTTGAAATGTTACTATGAAAATTGATGTAATTAAATTTTGTGGGAAACAAAGGTTTCAAATCCTTATGAGATGAAGAGAAAGAGTGAATCTAATATAATTGATCTTTTTGAAACTGATGTATGTAGTACTATGAATATATGTGGAATATATAGATAAATATATTTCATTCTTTTCATTGATTACTGTATCTTAATATCATGTACCATTTTTATGAAAAATAAGAAAAAAGTAATGGTAATAATGAAGTGGTATTTTAGAAGTGTTTAAAATAAGGTGAGGTTCCAAATTCAATCATTTTTACCTTAAAATAGAATAGATAATACATCTATTGAGTTTGAGAAAACTATTGAGAAACATGTAATAAATCATAAAGTCCCTTATCTGAGAAGTCCATAAAAGATGAGTTTTGGATGAAAATTTTGGATGGTTAACAAGATGGACAAGACATTTCTCAATTAATATTTCAATTCTCAACAATATTATAAATATGTAGTAAAAGTTTTATTATACACTCATAACTAGGCACTTCTAAGCCCTAGGGAAGAGAGGAGACAATAAGAAATGATTTCAAAATGGTATCCTTCATCGAATCATTTTCATGTCTTTGGATATATGTGTTACATCTAAAACAAAGATTGAAATCAAAAAGATTAGGATGATATTGTTGATGAAGGAGTTTTTCATATACACTCAACAAGTAGTAAGGCCTAAATTTTATAAAATAATAGTATGAGTAAAATTATAGGGAGAAGTGACATCTAATTCATTAAGGAGGAATATGTGAATAACTCTATAGGAATAAACACCAATTCTATTTGTGAATATGAAGTGGAATAAAATAAAGTCAATGAAAATATTGAATATTTCATTATTTTTGTTTATAATGATTATCCTAAGGTAGTTTCATAAGGGGAATCCATTGTTAATGAATATAAATATATACCAAATAAAAGGAATAGTTTAACATTGGTTTATCAGACCATTAGAATTGGAGATAGATCTGTACCAACATAGACAAAGAGAATCAGAATTGTAAATCATGTGGCACTACTATCAATAGTGGAACCAATCTAATTTGTGTAAGAAACATGTGATAAATCATTGGATAAATCCATGAATTAATATTTAAACCATATTTATAAAAACATGAATTGGGAGAAGTTGAGATGCCATAATTAAAGGGAATATGTTTTTTATCCAGATGAAAATCCAAGGGAATTTGAACTTTTGTGTTTACTAGATGAGCCTGTTTCAAAACCAAGATTCGGATATTTATTATGAGAGTTGGAACACTTCAATGTTTTGTTTTTTGAATTTGGTGAAGTCTTGATAGGTCACCTAGATGTCTCATTGAGGTTTGGGAGCACTTGGCTCAAAAAAAGGAAGGTTTGGGTGTGCTAAATAGTGTGCATGGTTTTTCTAACATAGTTCAACATATGCAGTACCTATACACTACTCAAAACATTATTGGAAAAATGTTAGGAAAACCATATGGCACAACCTTGCTTGGTGTGTTTCTTAGGTAAAAGATGTAGCATGGTATGGACAAATCGTGCGGCCAAACCATGAAAATTGGTTTTCGTGGTGAAATTACTATAATTCCATTGATATCTTTATTTCATTCATCTGCTTCATTTCTAATTCTCCTCCAATGTGAGATCTCCTCAAGTCAGCTTCGGCTTCTCCTCTAAGCATAATCTAGGCTTCAAGATTACACCTTCATTCTTTGTTTGAATAATGTTCTATTAGTATCTAAGAATCTGAATTAGTAATTTATTGGTCTAGATTGAATATTTATTAATTTATATCCCTATGTTTCCTCTATTTTGATGCAAGATCATTTTCCCCATTTTTAGGTAAAATGTCTATTTCATAGATTTCATCCAAACAAATCCAAATCAGAGCATGGTCTTGGATGAGTAGGTAATCCTATGTACTAGGTAGGTGGTCTCATTATTTTATATTAAATTCAAGTGAATTAAATATATGTTGTTTGGTTGAAAACCCTATTATTTGGGGACACCTTAAATTTGATTTTGATCCATGATAAGAAATGATTGGTATAATGTATTCATTTAATGAGTCCAATTAATATATGATTTTAGGTTGAGAATCCTAATTTGAAACCACCCCTTGGGTGAGTTGATATTTAATTAAACCCCCATTGGTGGATTTTTGGAATTCGATTCCTTAGGTTGTACCCTTTACCCCATACTTAGGATGTCAAATGTGAATTGAATTATGATTCAAATTTCAATAGCAGATGATTCATTTGTGAATAAATTCATTAGAAGGGATGAATGACCATTCTCTTGGAATAGGCTATGAAATAGCTTTTTGAATCTTGACATTCCTTACTAATATAAATTTCTAATGTGATTATAAGTAGGTGATATGAAATTTAAGATACTCATTCCTTTAGTAACATTTTAGGGTGAGGTGTAAATGAATTGTTCTTGGTTTTGACCACGAAATATTAAATAACCAGGGTTAAATGATATTGAATCAATGATATTGATTTAATTATTTTGTTTAATTCCTAATCTTAAGATTCTTGTTTAATGAAATGACCATAGGAGTAGATAAGATGAAATCATTCTGAGTTTTTCAATGCCTTCTGTCATATTCTAAGTGGGTTGTGAATGAGATGTACTTAGTTTTGAAAAATAAATTTTAAAATTAAATTGACTAAATTAATTTAGTAAATGTTAATGAATTTAATATCTATTTTTATTAGAATTCCCATGTGATTATTTGAAAGGAAATACTTCTAATCTTAGCATGTGTCTTGATTAACCTTTTGATATGTGTTTGAATTGAATTTGTTAGGGTGATGACCATTGGTATAAGTGAATTGACTAATTAATATTGAATGTTATATTCCTCATGAGACATAAGAATTCAAATGAATAATTACATGGATGGACTCATTTAGTACTTCTCATGGTTATTCCCAAGTGACTCATGGACTTTGAAATGGACTACCAAGGATGGACTTAATAAGTGTTTGAATATTATATGTTGAGTGATACATGGATTCATATGAGAATTCCATGGATAGACACAATTTTAATTGATCTTATTACCATGGGTGATACATAGGTCCCCAGAGTGGAATTCTATATATGTACTAAATTGGTATGGATGTTATACTAAACCTATAGAAATACCTAGGTTTTGAGGATCCCCATGGATGGGCTCGTAGTGTGTTGGTTTATATTACACCAGGAGTGAGACTTGGATGCCAAAATAAAAATTCCAAAGATGGACTTAGGTTATAAATTGATTATTGAATGATATGAATTATATAAGACCTGTTTTCCTAGCCAATGAACATTCTTGGATTTAGACATTTACTTATAGCTTTTATATATATTTCTTAGGAATCAATTGTGATTATGATTATTCGGGGGACATCAGGCTTTCTTCATATCTTGGGACATATCAATTAAAGGAAAATTAATTGTAAATTTAACATGCATATAAATTACTGAGGTCATACTATTAAATCAGAGACATAATGCTTGAATGAAATGGATACAATGAATTGGTTATTAGATGAGAACCTATACATATATGATGTTTAATTTTGAGTACTTCCTAGAATTATTATTTTTATTATTTCCTACAAACAATTGATATATATATTCACTGATTGGATGGCACAGACCTTGGGTGGTCTCCATCTAGGATAATGTCTCATGACCTGTTCGGGTAGCCTTGGGTAACCAAATAGATTATATGATTGGATGTATAGATAATGGAAAGCACCCAAATATAGGTTCTTGATTTCTAATTAGGAGTAGGAGAGCATGGGATCATGCTGAAGCTCATGATGTTAACAGGATAAATTTGGTCTTTGTTTACTATTTTTATATGTATTTTATATCTACAATGTATACCTATTTTATTTATAGGAACATAAATTATTCATAATTTGTATATGAGATGAATTCTGAAATTATATATATATAAATATCTGTCTTACACTATTTGACCCCTGATTGGTTTTTATAAAATGTCCTCTACATGTATGTTATTAATATTCCACCATGCTACGCTATAGTGATGAGGCCATAGTTTCTACATAGACAAACATATTCCCTTGAAGTTGGTTGGTAGAGTCTTGAATTTGGGGTGATACGCTGGAGGCTATGTGGTAATTGGTTCGTCTAATGGTTCTGTGGTTAGTTGGGATGGGAAATTACAAAGTGCCATTATAGCACTTTTTTTCCTTCGACTAACTATTTTGGACTCGTAGACCAGATATTAAAAATGTGTCAGCACTTGGTAAAGAGTGGTGTCTACGATTGATCACCCCACCCATAGGGAAATTCCAATGTTACTAGAGATGAAATTCTTATTCAGGTTTTTTTCTATTATGATTTATTTTAATTCACCTTGAGTGATTAGTGTATTTTCAAATTCATATTTATTTATGATGTTTATGGTATTTTACAATTGGACTACTATAGAAAGGATGAAGCATTACATGCATCCTACTAGGCACATATAAAATTCACATATCAGTTATATTCCCTGACATGTAGTTTCTTTTGTATATTTCTTACTTATTTTGAATGTGTGCCTTGATTGGTATACCATGCTTAATTTTTAACCTATTTAGGTAATTTTTTGCATTAATTCTTATGATAAAATGAATAAGTAATTATATTCCATTCTATTTGTTTATTTTGTATGTTTTCCTATTGAATCACACTTTAGTGTTTATGGGATTTTTTTCTTTGTTTACAATTTATGATAACATGATAGTTTTATATTGATATGTAATTGGCTTTAGGGAATAAGTATATGTTTTTTGAGAAAATGGGTGCCAGTTTTTAGTTGTGAGGTGCATGGGAACCTTACAGTTGTTAAATGGTAACACGTATACTCAAACCTTCATTTTAGTATTCTAAATATATCCAAAGTCCTATTGTTAAAATTTGAAGGTTGAAGAAGTTAAAATTCTAAAGGGTATTGGTTAGTGAATGAGACTCAAATGCCAAAATATAGTGTATGGGAAATTAATAGTATGGTAGATAACCACTTATGTAATTTGACCATTATAAATGGGCATGGTAGAGTTTTGGAGTGCATATAAATGAAAAGGGATGCATGAGTTCAAATTTTAATTTTGGACTGTTCATGATTATATTGGTGCTAGAATTCAGTCTATAAAGGGCATGTGTGCTATACATATTTGGGTGGTGGAAACCCATGTAATCGATCCTTTGTTTATACGAACACAGTATATCTCAAAATGATATAATTATAGTGTTTTTTTATTTGATCTAAAATGAATTGGTTACCATTATAAAATTAACCATTGGGCCCAACTAGGTTAGTTGGGGCATGATTATTATGGGATAACCCATTTGGGTGTCTGTAATTTCTATAATTAAGTAACTTCTATTGGGTTGCTTTTGGAAGAACCCAAAATGCTTTAATGGAACCCTCATAGGTTGCCTTATCTATTTAAAAGGAATTTATATGATAAATTTCAAAAACTGTGAGGGTATTTTTTTAAATGTTTGATGTTTTAAAATCAATTTTCATAAGAATTTTCTTTTTTTTCTTGATTTTAAGCTAAATCATGTGCCTAGTGATTTTTTTTAAATTTGGTTGTTTTTTTTGTTTTAAATATTTCAAGATTTTTAAATAATATTTTGAATCAATTTATTGAAATATATAATGGAACCTTATTTGGTGTATGTAACACCCCGAGATTTTATGAAAAATATTCTTTTAATTTCAATAATGTCTTGCGTTGTATGCTACACCAAGATTACCATGCGCTATATGCAACACCATATTAGCTTGCAGTATACGTAACACTATTCTTGGATCGTGTTACACACAATTTTGATAATAGTTATTCTACGCAACATTGAGTATATATATATATATTCAATGTATAAATAAAATATGGTTGGATTCTGTTATATGAAACAACGAAGGATTTTTGCACAACACGCAACCCTGACTTGGCTTGCATTACACGCAATCACGACCTTCCTCGATAGCGTGTGTTGTACGCAATACCGGGTGTTACTAAACAACGATATATTATTATAATATTATTATGAACTAGCCATTATGAATAGTATTAACTAAATTTTGAATTTTATAACATTATTATTCATCTTACACATTTTCTAGAACATTTTATAAGAACAAAATAAATTTTTAGGGTAAAATAAGTATTTTTCAAAAAAATACAGTTTTGCCGCCTTTTGATGGCGTACCCACTTTAAATCTAGTTTTTGAAATGTTTATAAGTTCCATTTGAAAAAATAAAATTATTCTTTGGTATCAAGAAATAAAAATGTACTTTGGATAAATTTTTCATTTTATTCTGATGACTTTCAAATTTTAATGAATAGTAAAAACACGCTATATTTTAATTAAAAACAACTTTTTTCATCGTAATATATTATGTGGTTAAATTATAATATTTAATGGTTTTAAAGTATAAATAGAATATATTATTACCATTTAATATAATGTAGGTCATTATCATTGATTTTACCATGAATTCGTAGGTTAAATCAATTCAATCTTTTGGAATGTTTTAAAGAAAAACAAATTTTCATTCGACAACGGGATTAATTTTATTTTACTTTCTGCAACTTTTTTGTATTGAATTTGGAAAAATGGATTCCATATTTGGAATCAGTGGGTCCAAATTATGTTAATAATCTACTTTTTATTTTTTGGCATTGTGAATAGTAATTATGGTAAATTTTATTTACTATAGTTAAAGGTAAATCGGGTAATTAAGGGTAATTATAAGATTATAAAATTACCCTAACACTTGGAAAATCCAATTGGATGACTAAAAGTCGACCCATATCACCTAGGGGTCGTATTAGATTCATTTAATGGACTTTTTTCCATGAAAATAATTTAATTATTATTAAAACCAAAGAAAGTGACAACATGTCACTCTCTGAAATACTATAAGTATAATAATTTTAAGTTAGTGATAAACTTCATGAAACTTCGAACATTAATAGTCTACATAAATCTAAAAAAAATTATCTACATCATGAGAATTTATTTAGAATTTTTTGGGATTAAATAATTATCATTAATGTGACACAATAGTGATGCAGAAATTATTTATCTAGTAAAAAATCGAGAATATAGTTTTTATTAAACTAATAGTGACCATAAAAGGCACAAAACCGTGACCAAAACTTATTGGTCATGTAAATTTAAAATATAATCATCCAATGGTCTAATATTTGACCATTTTTAGTCTTATACAAGCAATTAGGACACTTATATTATTTTATTTTAAATGATGCCAAAGTTGTCACCTTCATAATTTAGTAAATATAACAATTTAACTATTGTGATTTTAAGATTATAAATTCTAGTAAAAGTATTATTGTGAAATTTAATAGATTTATCTTCATCATAGGATTTTATTTTTAATTTTTATGCAACATATAAGTATATTAAATAATTATACAAAAATGTTGTAGTAATTATTTTATTAAGAGATAAACCAAATAAATGGTTTTAAAAATAAGAAAATAAATATTATATGAACTATTTAATGTTCTCCACTAATTTCATAGATACATATGTCCTTTTATGAATCTACTAAATATTTTAGTTCAAACATATCTTCTGAATATATTTTATTTAAATTAAAATAAATGAATAGTGTCAAAATTGACACTATTGTTATTGTATAAAAATAACATATTATAAAATTGTTTAAAAATAAAAAAAAAATATTTAAAAATAATAAATTTAAATTTATATGGTCTATAATGTTATAAAGTAAATAATTATGGAAAATCCATGACAAATAAGTAATTATTTGTTATAATTTAAAATTTAGAATTTTATTACCAGAAATAAACCTAAATAGATTAAATAAAGATAAATCAAAATGATAAGGTTTATGATAAGATCCAAACTTGTCTAAATTTGATTGGTTGATGAGATTACAACCCTATCTCATCTAATATTCGAATATGAGTCATTTTTTGAGGTTTTTAAGTGGGGTTATATTTATTATAAATTAATATTTTTAAAAATTCCAATGGTGCCCCTCTCCTCCCTTATAAAAGGGCACCTGCTCCCTCTCTTCCACACACCACATTGAGCCTTCAAGATCGGGCAACCCCTGCACAATTCTCTTCTCCACTTCCCTAGAAACATACTAGAGGTCCTGGTCTTTTTCAAAGACCAATTTTAGTGCCCTAAGAGGAGGTCTCAAAGAGGCGCTTCAAAGAAGAGGAAATTTTCGTTACCGATTCTTTCACCTTTATTTCTTCTTCCACTTCTTCTTCTTAGGTTGTTTCATTATTAAGTAATAACATCTGTATCACTCATATACTGATATGTTGTTATATGTATGAAACCGCCCTATTTCACCATCTATCTATCCTACGGAAAACGAAATCACCGCACGTGCCACTACAACAAAAGCCGGTCCTAGCAGCGGTTTTTTTCCGGTTTAGCGGCGGTTTAAACAGCCGCTATATTGTGTGGCGGCGGTTTACAAAAACTGCCGCTAAGTTTGGCGTCGGCAATCTATTAGCAGCGGTTTTTTCGATTCCGCGGCGGTTTTATAAATGTGTCGTAGATCTGTCATTTAGCGGCGGTTTCTCTTCATTTAGCGGTGGTTATATGGGTATCTGACATTTTTTATTCGCGGTGGTTTTAACCGCTGCTAAATTCAGGCGTTTTATGCGCCTATTCTGCGGCGGTGAAAACCGCCGCTAAATATCAACATAATATATTTAGCGGCGGTTAAAACCGCCGCTAAATGCTGCCCAGTTCATCATTTAGCTGCGGTTTTAACCGCCGATAAATGCTCACAGGTATGGCATTAGCGGCGGTTAAAACCGCCGCTAAATGTTGAACTGGAAAAAAAAATATGTTGGATCTGCTCCACCACTGCCCTAAATTTTCCCAAACCATAGCCACATCTCACCCATCAGCCCCACATAATATCACATCCACACATCATCATCCCATAATCATGTACATGCATCACAACACATCAAGGATCATTTTATAGATTTATCAACGGGTATTTTATCACATGATACTTTATTTTAGGAGTGTTGTAACACAATCCATAATCATAGAGTATACATTTCATTAGAAAAATATAAGTGGTTGGTTAATTTCCCTTTTAGGGTGATATCACAACAATAACAATAGACACAACAGTCACAACACATATCATCCAGTGAAAGAAAATCCCCCAATGACCATAATTTTAACCAAGGTATCAATACCATACAATCCATCATATCATAATAATATCAAAGCTGTAAAAACATGTGAATCATTCCTATTTTCCCCCTTCAGTTTCAATTAGCCAATTATTTATCTTTGATTAAGCCAGCACAACTAGAACCCATAGATGAACAAGAGTAACCCCCCATGCATGATACACAATAAAGAGAAATAACGGATTCCCTACCTTAAAGAATATTTTTCGACTCGCAGCACACCATAGGGTGAAGAAGAAATGACCATAAACCACAAATGCATGAATAACCCACAAATAAACCTACACTGTGCCAAAAGATCATCAAAATGTAAACCAACTCAGACCCTAGACCAAAAAGGAATCATTGTATTGAATCCCCAAGAGAATAATAAGAGGAAACTAACCAAGAAGAAGGAAGGTATTACCAAAAATTTCCAACCAACATCCACCGAATCCAATGACATCCACCATGCCTAAACTAAAAACAAATTGGTATTCCTGGACCCATTGGAGTGGTGTAAAAATTTTAAGGCCATGACAGAGCCTTTTATCATTAACCTTTCATGCCTTAGCCATTTATGGTCATGGGATTGGTCTTTTAGTGAGATACATATTGGATATGGATCCAATAGGGGTATGAATATGGGTTACATATATGGTATTCTCATTGGATGTGGTATCATCACATGCATATTGCATTAAGAATCTTTTTGTCAACACATGAGGAATCCAGAACACAATAAATAAAATTCATAGAAGGAAACATGAGAAATCAAGAAAATGTTAGGACATGGAAATGTTTGGTGGAAACTATGTGCCATAAATGTTACATATACAAACCAACTGTTATCATACTTGTTCAACACATCAACAATACTACTAATCATCATCTGATGCTGCATCGTCACCCTCTCCACCTTCATCTCCACCACCTGCTGCCAGCTGTAAGAACATTATATTGAAAATTAAATATTGTTGCATATTTATAATAAAAATTAAAACCAATAAAAGTTTGCAAACTAAATGATTTTGATTTTTTTGTGATTTACCTGCTCACCACTACCCGATGCACTACCACCGGGGGAATATTTGCTCATATGCTGACGTATTTCAAGCAACTCTTTCTGCAAAGCAGATATCTGATCCCCCTGCTGGTGAACTGTGTTTTGTAGAGCAGACATCTCTCTCTGAGCATCTTCAGGTATGAAATGACTATAACCAGGAGTAGATGAGGCCGAAATCCCTGATGGCATGCGAAAGACCTCAGATGGTACGAGTCCCAAACCCATCCCGCACACTCTACCAGGATGCTCCTTCCCTGGGACTTGACAAACCGGGTCATCCTGGGAGACTGAGTAGGATTTCCCAGGATTGGTATCCCATATTTCTTTAATTTTTACCTATAAATCAAATATCAATATATATTAACACAGTAAAAACTGATATTAAGTTATTATAATAAATAATTGACTTCATACCCCAACTTCTCTGGCAGGTTCATTAACAAAACTTCCATCTATTTTTTTATGAACATCCAGCCACAGTTCTGTTCGGGATGCTTCATGCCCTAAACTCTGTGACTGCATTAAACAAAGATAAATCATCAATCAAATATGTTAAATAGATAATATTATCTTATAAATATTTAAACTAATTAAAATATTACCAATGACATTCGGCTTCTTGAAAAGCTTTTTGAACCCGCAGTGTGCGGGATTACCTGCTTCGCCCGGTTTGAAGCATTCTTTCTTGAGAGATCCTGAAATAAATAAAATTCAATTTAACAGTATTGTATTCAATGTCTATCTCCTCTTCATGTACATGTATAATTGTAAAATGAGGATATTATAATAATATATATTTCAATACCATCCGCTTCTCATCACGATGTCTATCGACAAAAACCTTCCACTGTTCTTTCGGTACCCCACTGGGTATCTTCTTATACATCTGCTGCACGGTCAACGAAGAATCGTTGACATCACACCACAACCTCCATTTGAAATCTTTCCATTTTTTTCCAAGATTTTTCAATGTCCACTTCCGTGCTATCACATCAGCAACGGTAAAGTGGAAGAACATCTGTATACAGAAATTCATTTTGAATATATTAGTAAAATGACATTCAATTAAACCATAAAGTAATAAAATTACCTTTATCTGAGAATCATAAACTTCATTTTTCCAGTTTGGAGGCATATGCCTCCAATCATCATATGAAATAGGCAGGGAAACGGGCTCCGCTGCCAGCTGACCTATAATCTGACCAAGTAAACCTGCGGCGTCATCCGTCGGGACCCCATAAGAATCAAATGGCACCACTATCTTCTTGCCATTCATGTTCCAAACATCAGAACTTTTTATGTCTTTTTTCACGGTTTCATTGTCTTCATCTGCAATGAGCAAACAATTACTATAAACAAAATGCAATAAATTTATTTAATTAAAATTTGTACCTATGACTGCGACCCTCCAGAATGTCCGTGATGAACTGGAGGGGGCATGTCGCTGCCCCACTACTGAAGCTCCTGTAGGGGGAGGCGATGACTCATCCTCTAATGAGGCATCCACTGATGGTGTCAGAGATGGTGCAGGGGGAGATGATGTCGTGGGGACAGACGGATCGTCATCTGTAGCAGAAGAAGAAGGAATAGTGTACCGCTTCTTCCTTGGAATTCCTGTCATTTAATCAAATAAAATTAAGTTCAGAATATATATTTCAAAAAATTTATGCAGAAAAAAAATTAAAAATGATAATAGATGCCCAGTATTAACAAACAAAATATATATAACAATGATAATGAATGACTACAGAAATGAAACAAGTAGTTGCTGAATGAATAAATAATTGTACATACAATCATTTTCCCCTTAAATCATGTCGGTTTCCTGCTCCATTGCTTCATCCACTTCATTCATCCTTGCTAGAACAATATTTTCAATATCATGATGGACAAATAATTCTGCTTCCTGTTGTTGATGAAATTCAATTGCAGAGGTCAAATCTTCCACTTCATCACCCATATCATACAAATCTCTTTGTATTACGTGAGTAACTACACTCCACCCTTCATCCACAACATCATTCACATAATATACGCAATGCCAATGGTAGTAACTGTTGTAACAAAACATGTGAATCGTGACTTTTCAATCCATATAACTTACGATTCTTCAAGTCAACACACCTCGAGATGTTACTCGAATACCTATCAGATACCTTCACATTCTTTAAAATTTGAAGGAACGTATCTTTATCCCTATTTTTCAATGAAAAAATGGCCGGAGCATACTTTTCATTCTCATCTGGCCAGAGATGACGTTTTATGTTCATTACTTGTAAGTCTTTGCGGGCATTTAGATGATCCTTCGACTTTCCATGCTCATTAAGTAATGTGAAAATCATACTATCACATACATTCTTCTCAATATGCATCACATCAAGATTGTGGCGCAAAGAATTAAATTCCCAATACAGAAGTTTGAAGAATATACTTTTTTTCTTCCATTGTTGCGTTCTGATTTCACTTGACGATGCACTTCGCACTCGTTTTCCGCTATCATTCAAATGATGAACCTTCCCAAATTCTGTTTTAACATTTTTAAGCTGTGTCAATATTTTAGAACCGGTTAACAACTTTGGAGGTGTTCTACGATCAATGCAACCATGAAATTTTGATTTGTTCAGCCGAAATCTATGAGATGCATCAAGAAATCTTCGATGGCACAAGAAGCACCATTTTCTACTGTGAGGTAGCCGTTTGGGCTCGAAATCAAATTTACAAACGGGACAAGCCAAACCCGTATAAGTGTTCCAACCAGATATATTCCCAAGCCCAGGGAAGTCACTAATGGTCCACATTAAAGAAACATGCATTTTAAACATTGTTTTAGAAGAAACATCAAATGTCTCTACACTGTTGCTCCATAACTCCTGCAATTCTTCAATCAAAGGCTGCAGGTATACATCAATATCATTTCCAGACATTTGTTTTCTAGGAATAATCATCAAAATGATAAAAGATGTTTGTTGAATACACATCCATGGAGGCAGATTATAAGGGATCAAAACAACTGGCCAAATGCTATAACTCGTACTCAAAGTCCCAAATGGGTTGAATCCATCTGCAGCCAATCCCAATCGAACATTCCTAGGATCAGCTGAGAAATCTGGATGTAATGAATCAAATTTCCTCCACGATTGGTAATCTCATGGATGTCTCATTAACCCATCATTGTTATTATCTACAGCATGCCACTTCATGTGTTCGACGGTTTTTGATGACATGAATAATCTTTGCAATCGAGGCTTCAAAGGAAAGTAACGCCAAACTTTTGCAGGTGTGTTCCTTTTCTTCTTCTCCGTGATATTATGTTCAGTCATACTTCCAACATCACCCTTTGACTGCCATCTAGAAGAAGAACATTTCTTACAATTCTATATACTTGAATCCTCTCCCCAGTAAAGCATATAATCATTGGGACACGCATGTATTTTTGTATAATTCAGACCAAGCTTGTTAACAACTTTTTTCATATCATAAAACGATTCTGGGATTTTTGCTTCAGGAAATGCATCACGAATCAATTCCAATAACATGGACATTTCCTTATTTGTAATTCCACATAGACATTTGATATGGTACAACTTCATTAGAAATGAAAGCTTTGAATATTTCAAACACCCACTATACAACTCTTGATTTCCATCGTCAACTAAATCATGAAATTCATTTTCCTCACTGAAGTTTTCCCTTACATTTGGCTCCACAGAATCAAGAGGATCCAATGATATGTTAGAATCTTGATCTTCATGTGTTACAGTCTCAGAAACATCACTTGTCACGTTGCAATTTGTATCACCCTCTTCTGGTTGTTCTGATATGTTTTGATGCTCATAGTGGTGTCTTGCAGTGCCGAATGCATCATTAATGAGGTTTTGCATTTCATTTTCCATTGTCGAAGAACTTGGGACCTCATTCTGTGGATTAACATCAGTCCTCAATCTTTCTGTATTGTTTGATTCTCCATGCCAAATCCAACACAAATATTGCTCAGGGAATTGCTTCAGTATTAAATGTTCATAAACTTCATCTCTCTTCAACCATGTTCTAAATTTACATTTAGGACATGGACATCTTATTCTCCCTTCTACAGATCGATTAGAAATTGAAAAATCTAAAAACCCATTCAAACCCTTAACATATTGAGGTGTGTTCCTCGGTAATGTGATCCAGCTTTTATCCATGTATATCACAATGTGCCAACACAAAATATACGATAGTGTAAGATTACAGAGACATAATATAATAAAGATGAACCATTGACCATAAAGTATGCATAATATAATAAAGATGATTCATTGACCACATTTACCATTTCAGACCAACTGAACAAGTCTGGTCCATAGGAGACAGCGTCAACACCTCATTGAGGAGCAATAAGAATATCGGGATACACACTTATCATAACACCATAGATCACACATTTATGTTGACTCAAACAACACCCCATTGATGTGTGATCGAAACTAATCGTAATGCATTTTATATCAAGTTAACTACATTCACTGAAACCATTTTTACAATGGGTAATGTTTGTTTTATTGTTCTAGGGAAATCTAAAGGGCCACATTTAAGTTTTGGGGTTCATCTTGTGATGGAAGCATGAGACATGGTGTTTGAATTTCTTGAATAAATTACTGATAATGACCCTCCTAAGGTGGAGAGAATTATTTTAGTCATGGAAATGTGGAGAAAACTGTAGAGTGGATGTGGAGGAATCAAGGTTCCAAACAGAAACCTATAAGGGACATGTTTGGGGGTTCTTAGGGAAGGCCATGTGGAACTTGGATATGGTGTGTGTAGGTGATGGAGGTATACCTTAAGTGAGAAGGCTTCATGTTTGGGTAGAGGGGTGACATGCCAATAGGGGAAGTTGGGAACCAACAGAGTGAGTTAGTAGGAATGGAAAGACATAGTTGGATAGAAAGGGAATGGATGTGGTGGGCTACGAGGAACCTCAAGTTAATGTTGAAATGATAAGTTTATCCTAGTAATGTGAATGAGTTTTGAAGAAGAACCAAGTAGTCCTTGGTTGAGATATGGATGGTGAAAGTGTGACAAATCTGGGTAGTTTTGGTAGAAATAATGAATGCTATAATTGGGTGGAGTTTTCATGGATGTTGTGAGTTGGAAAACATGTTAGGGAAGTTTTGAAGGTTGAGTTGAGGTTCTGTTGACCTCTTTTATGATGAGTGAAGTTCTCAAAACTAGAAAATTGTGGTGATGAAGCACTAGTGCAGAAAACGTTTTTTACGTCGGTTATTTTTTATTATTTACGTCGGTTTTTAGGCGACGTTAATACGGACGACGTTATAAATAACGTTTTTTACGTCGGTTATTTAAAACCGACGTAATATCCCTAACTTCACGGTGGTTATCACGTCGGTTCATATAATAACCGACGTGATAAATATGCGCGGGGGGCTTTATCACGTCGGTTATTCCCTAAACCGACGTGATAAAAGGCCTGGGATATCGTTTATCACGTCGGTTATGTCATAACCGACGTGATAAACCCTTCCCCTGGCCTATTACCACGTCGGTTATTTAGGAAACCGACGTGATAAAAAGGCCTGGGAAACGTTTTAGCACGTCGGTTATTCAATAACCGACGTGGTAAATCGATTCCCAGGCCTTTTATCACGTCGGTTATACTAAGCACCGACGTGATAAACCCCTACCGATTTATTTACCACGTCGGTTATTTTATAACCGACGTGAAAGAATTTTTTTTTTTTTTAAATAATTGCACTGCTCTCACCAAAAAGCAACCAGAAACCAAACAAAAATAACCATGCCAGCCCTCCCCCAAGCCCCAACTGAACCCCACCCTCATCTATACCCACCTAACAACCTGGCCAGCCCTCCCCCACCACATTGGAGCCCCACCACAACCCTTGGACACCCCTCCCATATCCCTTGGACACCCTCCACCCCTTGGACACCCCCAAGACCCCTAGTACAGCCTCAAACACCCATTGGACACCCCCCCACACCTTGACAGCCCTCCCAGACCCCTTGGACACCCCCCCCCTCATTTACACCCAACCTGCCCCTTGGACACCCCCCCACCCCTTCGACAGCCCCCCCACCCTCATTTACACCCCCCGAACACTAGGACAGCCCCAAACACCCCTTGGACACCCCTCCCATATCCCTTGGACACCCCCCCACCCCTTGGACACCCCCCCACCCACTGGACAGCCCCCCACCCCCTGGACACCCCCCCGACCCCTTGGAAACCCCCCCTACCCCTTGGAAACCCCCCTACCCCTTGGAAACCCCCCTACCCCTTGGAAACCCCCACATCCCCTTGGACAGCCCCAAACACCCCTTGGACACCCCTCCTATATCCCTTGGACACCCCCCCACCACTTGGACACCCAACCGACTCCTTGGACAGCCCCAAACACACCTTGGACACCCCTCCCATATCCCTTGGACACCCCCACCCCTTGGACACCCCCACCCTCATTTACACCCCCCCCCGACCCCTAGGACAGCCCCAAACACACCTTGGACACCCCTCCCATATCCCTTGGACACCCCCCAAACACCCACCCACCCCCTTGGAACCTCTCCCCCCATACCAAAATCCAGACCAGAAAAACCATCAACAGTAGACCAAAAAAAGAAGTAGAGAAAAATTAAACATTCACTTATATAACATTCAAAACTTACAATGTCAACTTCAAAAAAAACTAAATCCAACCTAAACGACTACGAAATACACAATTACATTGACAATATTCAAAATTACATTTTACATTACAAACAACTAAAAGTCAATCGAACCTGTAAAATAATTTGACCACTCCACTTGTAAGTGTTTGATATCTTCAGCAGTAAAGGGTTGAGGGTCATCAAAAAGCTACAAAGGAAAAGGATAGTAGTCAACGTGTATAATGAATAAATCAAATTGAAATATTATTAGAAAGAGGAAATCTTACCAGGTCAAAACTCAGAACTGTCCCAGTTGTTATTATTTCATACATAAATCTTAACATGTAATATCCGCATTCGATGATGCCTTGTTGCTCATGACATTTCTGTTTGAATGAGTGTAAATTCAATATATTATTTTTATGTAATAAATCAAAATGTACAAATTATAAATGGATATTTACCTTCGCATGTACATATTTGATCTTGTAATTCCTTTTCTTTGCGCTTTTTCGAAAGTGGACCCATGCCCTGTTAGAAAATAATACGAATGGGGTAAATTTAAAATTCATTATAATATATAAAACTATTGTGAAATTGAAACTTACGTTTCCAATATATTCTTAAAACTTTCTCGCACATCATCATGGAGAGAGCATATCCAATAAAGTGTTTTCTCCCTAGGGCAAAAAACCCCTAACATCCAATGATCCCTGAGAAAAGGAAATTTAACGTTAGTGGTTTTTTATGTTAAAATATAATTAACTCTTTGAGAGGGATGTGTTTCATACCTCTCACAAAAAGGCATCATCCAACACTGTGTGATTACATTCTTTTCAAATCTATCAGCAATATAAAGCATTCTTTGTTCCTCATCCAATGCACATGCTTCAGGGGAAATCAATTGTGGGTCCATGAATCCATATACATCTGTCAGCTCATTCCTCTCACAAATTTTATACATATACCTAATACAAAGCAGACATAAGTATACATTTTTAATAAATATAACGCAAGGAAAAGGAGTTAAGACTTACATGATAAAAATTTGCACCACGTTGATGCCCATCTTATCTCCAGTGACAAACTCCATGATATCACTTTTCATAATCCCCACACATAGTTCACGTCCACAGACATGAGCTTCCATTGTAAAGTCATAATGATCCGCCAACAAATTTGAATATCTTGACAATTTGTCAAGACTGCTAGTATCTGCATCTGATGTCATAGCTATCTGTCTTTGTTGTTGTCTATACAGTATTTCTTTACCTTTGAAGTATTCCTGTAAAAATAAATTGAAAAATATATTAGTTTTCAAATGATAAAACATTAATAAAAATATAAAATAAAAGATATAACATCCATACCTCTATGGTAATGAGTCGAAGAAGTCTGGATGGCCAAAGTAAAAAATGGCCGATACTATGTCCAACTGTCATCACCTCATCTGTAGGTAATGGTATCCGATCTGATCTATCTATAATATCCTGTACAGTGACCCTCTGATTCTCTACCTATAACTGTTGATGATGAACTGTATCTCCTATACAATATACCATCCCATATGCAACTATATGATGTTGAGGATCATCAACATACAACTCACAATAAGTAGGTAGCTGCGGCGGAGGAGGAGGATCAAAAATGGGGTCCGCAGGCTGAGGTGGGGGAGTGGGAGCTACTGGGAGAGGTGGAGTGGGAGCTGCACCCTGAAATTGTCTTTGCAAGTCTGCAAACATTAACTGCACCGATGCTCTAATCTTGTCCTCCATTGTCGCATTAATATTATGGACTTCAGCCTCCAACGATTCTATTTTTTTTTATAAACTCCCTCAACGTTAGAAGTTGAGGAACGTGGCAACACTTTTCTTACCGATACACCTGCCGAATATCCTCTTACACGGCCAGGATGTTCGGGCTTTCCCAATGCCACAGATAAAATATCTTCCCTCCCAGATGGTGTAAATGTCCCCTGTGAACTCTGCTCCTCAAGAGAGTCCTGTAATAATTAATTGAACTTTTCTATAATGATTGGAAATATATGACGAAAATAGTAAACTTAAATAAATAAAATAGATATCTTACAATCCTCTCAACTACGAGTCTCGATTCTTCCGAAAGATATTGTCCTTTTTTGCCCTTCCGAGCTCTTTTCCATTTCTCATGTCTAGATGGAGGGGATGGAGGGGCCACCTCTCCAGAGCTTGAAGACTCAGCTCTTAGTTGTTGAAATTTTTCTGCCATCATTTGTTCTTCCAATAATGCATACCCTCCCCGAGATAAACTATGAGGGTATACATTTTTAGATTGGATCTCTTGATGAGCTTTCCTTGTTTGCTGTAAATTAAGAATAAGTAATCATTAACAAAACAATAATAAGATCATTTATATAAGAAAGCTTATAAAAGTTTACATTGCCCTTACCAAAAATGATTCTTTTCTTCTACTTTCAAAAAATTGTCTCCATGTGTCTTCATCTATAAAAGGATATATACGACATGGATTCTCACGACTCCTATGACCATAAATGAAATCAGATGAGAGGGTTGATTTGAAATCCCTCCATCTCCTAGCAGCCAACGATAAGCATTTCTTCCTGACTCCTCCAGTGTCAGGAATATCAAATGTCATCTGATAAAAAAGAGGTTAAAAATATTATATATACTAGAAACATTTAAAGAACAGTCAAACAATAGAAAAAGATCTTACCAAAATGGTCTCCCACAGCTGAGAAATTATCGCCTTATCCACACTTCTCCAATCATCATAAAGAATGCTTACTTTGCTCTTAGCCTGAGTTGCTACAAAACCCTTAAAATCTTTAGCATTTGGACCTCTAGGAAGATCATCCTCATCAAACTCCACGACTATCCTCTCCTCCTTCGTACGGGCAAGTGATAATTTTGGTAAACGTGTGCACCCACGCTTACCAACCTTTGAACTCTTTTTTGTAATAGGAGCATGTGAATGTTCCTCCCCAGATGTATGACCAATATGCTCATCTCCAAAATCATGTGGCTGATCAACTGATTGATCTGTCATTTTCCTTCAAATCAAAAAAACAAACATTAGTTCACAAATAGAAAAGTGTACTAAATTACATAATAGTAAACATCGGTAATATGATAAGCATGTTAAACAATGATAAACATGGTAAACACAGGCAAAATGTTGCCAAGGAGTTGGCATAAGAAAGCTGAAAAGTGGACTCACTGATGCCACCGGCCGGCCGCTGGCTCACCACCGGCCGGCCGGTGGAGCAGACAGCCTTCCTCTGTCTGGACCACCGGCCGGCCGCTGGATCACCACCGGCTGGCCGGTGGACCAGACAGAGAGCCTTCCTCTCTGTCTAAACCACCGGCCGGCCGCTGGCTCCTCACCGGCCGGCCGCTGGTGATCCAGACAGAGAGGAAGGCTCTCTGTCTGGTCCACCGGGCGGCCGGTGGTGATCCAGCGACCGGCCGGTGGACCAGACAGAGAGCCTTCCTCTCTGTTTGAACCACCGGCCGGCCGCTGGCTCAACACCGGTCGGCCGCTGGTGATCCAGACAGAGAGGCTCTGTCTCTGTCTGTACCACCGGCCGGCCGCTGGCTCACCACCGGCCGGCCGGTGGTTCAGACAGAGAGCCTTCCTCTCTGTCTGAACCACCGGCCGGCCGCTGGCTCAACACCGGCCAGCCGCTGGTGATCCAGACAGAGAGGAAGGCTCTCTGTCTGAACCACCGGCCGGCCGGTGGTGAGCCAGCGGCCGGCCGGTGGTACAGACAGAGAGGACCGGTTGCCGGTGCGCGCAGGACTTCTCCTCTTTACGGTTTTTATTGTTTTATCGTTTTGGTTTGATACATATTTTAATAAGTAAAAAATTTACAGTATCTAACATTATATGAAAAAACTAAATGTAAACAAGATATATACTTGTGTTACCTGTAATTTTAGGAATGTACAGTTGGATTGTTTTCCCAAATTCCTTCGTCGTGATCGTTCCTAATGGCACAAACCATGTCTTCAACATACTCATCATTATGTTCTGTTAATCTTTCCATGGAAGTAGGGATCTCACATAAATCAGCATCTTCATCAAATTCATCCTCACCAACATATTGGTTTTTCCCTTGTAAAACAACAGCCCACTGCATATCTGATTGATATACTACATAGAAAATTTGTTTGGCATGTGTTGCCATTATAAAAGAATCAGATGTGTCTTCCAATCTATTCAGATTAACAAGTGTCATTCCAAATTCATCGTGTCTGACACTGTTGTTACCGATAAACCATTTACAGTTAAAAACGGGAACTTTAATTTTAAAGTAATCAGCCTCCCATATGTCTTCAATCACTCCATAATATGCACTTGATGCCGAAATTGGGTTTCTGTCCTTAGCACTCGAAAAATGCATTGCTTCTGCAAACACCAATACACCACTATTCTGAACTGCACTTCTGTTGTCCTGAGCTTTCGTATGAAATGTATAGCCATTAATGTCATAAGCGGACCATGTTATCACATTTAAATATGGACCACCCACTATCCATTTTAATGTCTCTGATACATCTGATCTACCAAGCAAGGTCTTTTTAAACCATGGCAAAAAAGTTTTGTTGTGCTCATTCAAAATCCACATTTCTTTCTTCTTTGGATGACATTGTTTCAACTCATTAATATGCAATGTGATATACGGTTGAACATCAGCTATGTTATTCAAGATGTATGATTCTAACTTCTTCATATGTTCAGCTGACAGTGATTTGACTTTCAAGCCACGAATCCCCTTTCCCTCATTATTAACCCGTTCATGGCGAGATGGAGGCAAACCTATGTGTTGCGCCGTAGCCAAGTAACTCGTACAAAACTCTGCTACCTCCTCAGAAATATACTTTTCAATAATGGAGGCTTCAGGTCGATATGGATTTTTAACATATCCCTTTAATATTTTCATATACCTTTCAAAAGGATACATCCAACGAAGATATACAGGTCCACAAAGCCTTATTTCTCGAACCAGATGAATCAGTAAATGCACCATCATATCAAAAAAAGTTGGAGGAAAATACATTTCCAAATGACAAAGTATAATAATTGCATCCTTTTCCAAAATGTTCAAAGCATTCAAATCAATCGCCTTGTTGCAAATTGAATTGAAAAAATAACACAACCTCATTATAGTCTTTCTGACACGGATGGGCAATATTCCACGCAGTGCAACTGGTAGAATTTGTTGCATCATGACATGACAATCATGTGATTTCATACCTATCAACTTCAAGTCTTTCAATGAGACAAAATTTTTTACATTTGAAGAATAACCTTGAGGCACTTTGATATCATGAAGACACTGACAGAAGCTACTTTTCTCCCTCTTCGATAATGTATGACAAGCCGGGGGAAGAAATGTTCGTCTTCCTTTAGGAGTGGGAGCTAACTCTAAACGTATTCCCATTGACAGTAGGTCTAACCTTGCATTCAACCCATCTTTTGTCTTTCCTTTAATATCTAGCAATGTTCCGATCAAAGAATCACAGATATTCTTCTCCACGTGCATGACATCAATATTATGTTTGACTTCATGATACCTCCAATATGGTAGCTCAAAAAATATTGACCTTTTCTTCCAAATATGTCTATCATTACCAGATTTCTGTGTCTTTCCCAATGTCACATCAAGGTTTTTCACCCTCTCAAAATACAATTCTGGGGATAAAGGTTGAGGTGCAGTATCAAATTCATGTGAGCCATTGAATGCCTTTTTTAGTCTTCTATAAGGGTGATCCATAGGCAAAAACTTTCGATGACCCATGTACACTGTTTTCCTCCCATGATGCAATTGACAATATGACGTCTGTTGTTCGCAAATTGGACATGCTTTATGCCCTTTAACACTGTATCCAGACAAATTTCCATATGCTGGGAAGTCATTTATAGTGAATAGAAGCACTGCATGCAGTTGAAAATATTCCATTTTATAAGAATCATACACCCTAATACCATCAGCCCATAAAAGGTTCAAATCATCAATCAGCGGTGACAAGTATACATCAATATCATTGCCGGGTTGCTTTGGACCAGAGATCATGATACTCAACATGACATATTTGCGCTTCATACAAACTTCAGGAGAGAGGTTGTAAATTACCAATAAAACAGGCCATGAACTATGTGTGCTACTGAGGGTTCGGTATGGATTCATTCCATCTGTGCACAAGCCTAGTCTCAGATTTCTAATTTCATTTCCAAATGTAGGGTACTGGGCATCAATTTTCTTCCATTGTGGACAATCAGCTGGATGACGTATTTTTCCATCACATACCCGCTCATCAGCATGCCATCTTAACCTTTTTGCATCATGTGAATTAGCAAATAAACGTTTGAAACGAGGAATTATAGAAAGATACCAAAATACCTTTGAAGGGAGCTTTGTAATCTCTACATCAGCTTGTGATTTTTCTTTCACCTTATACCGTGATGTCCCACATTTGGGACACTCTTTCAGAAATTCATATTCCTTCCTATATATAATGCAGTCATTCGGACATGCATGTATTTTCCTGTATCCCAATCCCATCGGGCATAATATTTTTTTGGCCTTATAATGTGAATCTGGAAGATCGTTATCTTTTGGAAGAATGTCTTTCATCAATTGTAGCAGCTCTGTAAAACTTCTGTCACTCCATCCATGTTTCGCCTTCAGGTTAATCAATCTTAACACCGCCGAAAAAACCGTAAAATCTGTACAACCAGGATATAATGGTTTTTTCGGCATCACCATATAGACGTGCAACTCTCGGTTCTATCTCAATTTGTTCTGCTACAATATCGCGAATCATTTCATCAATTCCATCGGAGTTACCATCTTGCGATTCATTATCATCAGTGACATTCTGTCCAGTTTCGCCATGCCAAATCCAAGGGTTGTAACTCGGATTGAAACCATGACAAATCAGATGATCTTTTATCTCTCTACTTTTCAACTTCTTCATATTCAGACATTTCAGGCATGGACAGAAAAAAATGTCACTACTTGGAACATTTCGTTTAGCAAATTCCAAAAAGGCATCAACACCTTCCTCATATTCATTGCTCATTCGATGTGCCGTAATCCAACTTCGACTCATTATTACCTATAAAAAATAGCAAAAATATATATATTTTTTAGATAAGACAAATATATGTTTATATGAAAAAAATCATAATTTGAATATAACAATTTTGAAATATAAAACAAATCGATGTGTAAACCCCCCTGGACACCCCCCGACCCCTCTGGACAGCCCCCCACCCCTCCTGGACACAACCCCCCACCCCCGACCTGCTTGGACACCCCCCTGGACACCCCCCAACCCTCTGGACAGCCCCCCCACCCCTCCTAAACACCACCCCCACCCCCTACCCCCTTGGACACCCCCCTGGACACCCCCAATGCCCACCCACACCCTTGGACAGCCCCCCACACCCACCCACCCCCTTGTAAACCCCCCTGGACACCCCCTGACCCCTCTGGACAGCCCCCCACCCCTCCTGGACACCACCCCCACCCCCTACCCCCTTGGACACCCCCCTAGACATCCCCCAACCCTCTGGGCAGCCCCCCCACCCACCCGGACAACCCCAAATACCCTCTGGAGAGGCCGCCACCCACTTGGACAGCCCCCCACACCCATCCACCCCCTTGGACAGCCCCCCACACCCATCCACCCCCTTGGACACCCCCCTGGACACCCCACCGACCCCTCTGGACAGGCCGCCACCCCCTTGGACAGCCCCCCACACCCACCCATCCCCTTGGACACCACCCTGGACACCCCCCAACCCCTCTAGAAAGCACCCCCACCCCTCCTGGACACAACCCCCCACCCCCGACCTGCTTGGACACCCCCCTGGACACCCCCAACCCTCTGGACAACCCCCCCACCCCTCCTAAACACCACCACCCACCCCCTACCCCTTGGACACCCCCCTGGACACCCCCCAACACCCACCCACGCCCTTGGACAGCCCCCCACACCCATCCACCCCCTTGGACAGCCCCCCACACCCATCCACCCCCTTGGACACCCCCCTGGACACCCCACCGACCCCTCTGGACAGACCGCCACCCCCTTGGACAGCCCCCCACACCCACCCATCCCCTTGGACACCACCCTGGACACCCCCCGACCCCTCTAGAAAACACCCCCACCCCTCCTGGACACAACCCCCCACCCCCGACCTGCTTGGACACCCCCCTGGACACCCCCCAACCCTCTGGACAGCCCCCCCACCCCTCCTAAACACCACCACCCACCCCCTACCCCCTTGGACACCCCCCTGGACACCCCCCAACACCCACCCACGCCCTTGGACAGCCCCCCACACCCACCCACCCCCTTGTAAACCCCCCTGGACACCCCCGACCCCGCTGGACAGCCCCCCGCCCCTCCTGGACACCACCCCCCACCCCCTACCCCCTTGGACACCCCCCTGGACATCCCCCAACCCTCTGGACAGCCCCCCCACCCACCCGGACAACCCCAAATACCCTCTGGAGAGGCCGCCACCCACGTGGACAGCCCCCCACACCCATCCACCCCCTTGGACACCCCCCTGGACACCCCACCGACCCCTCTGGACAGGCCGCCACCCCCTTGGACAGCCCCCCACACCCACCCATCCCCTTGGACACCACCCTGGACACCCCCCGACCCCTCTGGACAGCCCCCGACCCCTCTAGATAGCACCCCCACCCCTCCTGGACACAACCCCCCACCCCCGACCTGCTTGGACACCCCCCTGGACACCCCCCAACCCTCTGGACAGCCCCCCCACCCCTCCTGGACACCACCCCCCACCCCCTACCCCCTTGGACACCCCCCTGGACACCCCCCAACACCCACCCACACCCTTGGACAGCCCCCCACACCCACCCACCCCCTTGTAAACCCCCCTGGACACCCCCCGACCCCAAATCCATGCACCTATGCCATGGTTGTGTGTGAATAAAGTAGTAACAACTGTAAAAGGGCAACCCATCCAAATGGACACGCCCCAACCCTCTCGGGGATTTATAGAAAACGATGAAAAATTAGTGAAATCATAAAATTACTCAATATTGCAAGTCGAACAAATAGATCTAGGGATGATAAATAAGATTATGGTGCCAAAACGAGTTAAAAGGGTTCGCAATCGAAGAATCTTAGCTAGTTTCAACAAAAAAATCACAACACATATATATTTACTATCCGCGAAAAAAAACGAACGAGTGGGAGGATTACCTGAGTGCTGCGAGTTTAGATGATTGATCCGAGGAGATTAAATATGAGAAAAGATGATCGCAAAACGAATCTAAACCAACGAAATGGACGAGCCGATTCGGGTTTACGCGCGAGAGAGACGAGTCGCGACTGTCGAAGGTAAACTCGCGAATGACAATCCACGGGTCTGGGTAAATTTTTAATTGAGTTATCACGTCGATTATTCAATAACCGACGTGATAATTGTTTTAAAAACATTTATAACGTCGGTTATTTCAATAACCGACGTAAAAAACTTCCTCCGATTCATTGTTTACGTCGGTTATATAATAACCGACGTAAAAAATGGCTCAAAATCCGCGTTTTTTTACGTCGGTTATGGAATAACCGACGTCAAAAACATCTTCGGATTCTTTTTTTACGTCGGTTATTTTATAACCGACGTCAAAAAGCCTTCAAAAACCGCGTTTTTTACGTCGGTTATTCAATAACCGACGTGAAAGGGCCTTCGAAAACCGCGTTTTTTACGTCGGTTATAAAAATAACCGACGTAAAAAACGAAGCCGCGAGATTAATAACGTCGGTTATTTGTATAACCGACGTTAAATGTGTACCGAACACAGGTTTTTACGTCGGTTATTTCTTAACCGACGTAAAAAACCTCGTTTTTCATATTATGACGTCGGTTTTATATAACCGACGTAAAAAATGGTGACGTAAAAAACGTTTTCTGCACTAGTGAAGTAAGTAATATGGTGTTGAGAACCATGGAAGGAAAGTAATCGATTAATGGTGTGGCTAGTGTTTCAAGTTGTATGGTCTCAGGTAGGAACCATATTAGTGTATTAGTTTTGGTGATGGGTGTTGGATCAGGTTTTGGATGGTTGAATACCTTGAGATGAAGGTTATGCTTGGGTTGTGCTTTGGATGTTTGAAATGGAGTGAGGCTATTGGGCCTTGAGTTCTGGATTGATGTAGGTCAGAGAATGTGGTTGGAATCTATGTATCCCTTCAGCAACAATGAGTTTGTTTCACCATTATAATTTTGGTAACTAGGTGAGGTGGTGCTAAGAATTTTGGGCCATGAGTTGTGGAGAGGATTGGAACAAAGGTGTTCTGATTGTCTCCCCACAGGGTAGTGTAGTGCCTTATCGATATCCTCTTGTGCGGTGGTATAGTAACATTACCTAAACCTTTAATTTTCATTTGATGTTGATAATAAATAGTTGAGGTGGATGCGTCCTCAAAGATAATTGGGTTTTAATTGTGGTTCATGGTTGGGGAAAATGTTTTCAGGTAGGACCTTTTCCTTAGTCCGAGTTTTGTTATAACATGGTTGAGTTCAAGGAGTATATTAGAAGATGGAAGTTTATAGGTGGGTCCGTGGAACTAAAATTGGCCTTAGGGGTGCTGTGATGCTTGGGAAGTTTGGATATGTGATGATATGTTATAAGGTGGGGAGGTTTTAAGATCCCAACCCTTATCCATGAGATATGATGAAAAATATTACACCATGTAACCATAAATATCACACACCATACTAACATGGATACCCATGACTTCTATGAGGAACCTTTCCGTTATATACATTATATAAAAAAGGACCTGAAAACACCCAATGGTCAGTGTGTGGTGTGAGAAAATGAATATTAGTAATATTACACCATGTTTTTCATAAGGAGACATTAGAAAAATAAAACAATTATTCTTATTAAGGGAAAATAAAATAATAATAATAATATATATATATATATATATTAAAAAAATGGTAATTCACCCTTTTACAATATATTAAATAGAATAATCAAATTGATACATCATATTCCATTTAAAATAAATGTGATTAAACCATGTCATAATGTATTTATAAATAACCTCTCTGAAAAGGAAAACAATAGAAAATACTCATATAGTATATTAGGTATAAGTTATCTAAGATCCTTTTAAATCTATGGTCAAATGACTATTTACATACATATCCCTAAAATATGTTCCATTAAATGAGGTAATCACCCTGATAAGTGAATCCACTATGGAAACAATATTTAGTTATATTTTTAGTGTAAATCATTGATAGGTAGCCACAATTCATCCTAGAATTATTTTCTTATTATATCCCTTACTAAGTACCACATGATCCCATCTATCGTAGCCCATATTGGAAGGATTTCATTTATTAATTTTCCCACACATAAAGGATTTCAATTTCACAAATGACCCATACATGTAGGATTTAAATTAAAAATTCAAACTTTTTGGAGGGAATATCACACATCAATAATCAAACTACTTAATTTCAAATAAAACATGATTCAAAATCCATTTTCAAAATCAATTCCAAATTAATAAATCATTTAATCAAATAATTCAAAAAACAAACCATTATAAGAATCATAAATCAATCTATTAATCAACTTATATAATCCAAAAAAATGATATAGCAAGTATGGATTATAAAATAAAAGATATCTTTAAAGCCTACTACCTAAAACACATAATTTTTTTAAAAATGAATGAAATAAATACCAATAGGATAAAAAACTAAAATAAATCCATTAACCAAGAGACCCATATAATGAATCTCAGATTCAATTAGAAACAAATCATCAAGATGGATGTGATAAAAGAGAAAACTCACTTTGGGGCCGAGGTCGAAGTGAGAAAGGTCGTCGGGAGAAGGGGGTCGCGGGTTGCCGGTCGCAGGCACCGCCGGAGGAGTTCGCGGGGTCGCTGGAATAGGTCGCGGGGTCGCCGGAGGAGGTCGCGGGATCGCCGGGGGGTCGCGGGGGGCTGCGGGCGAGGGTTGCAGCACACGGGGTCGGGGGAAACGGGGGTCGGGGTAGGGAAGGGTCGGGGTTTTAAAAAAAACAAAGGTTTAGCGGCGGTTTATTAAAAACCGTCGCGAAACGTATTTCGGAAAACTTTTAGCTGCGGTTTTGTGAACCGCTGCCACAAAACCGCCGCTAAACACTGTTTATTTTGTAGTGTGCGTACGTACGGAATACCGTCTCCACACCGTGGTGTAATCTATTTTCCACCACCAACTTACTTGGATGGGTATAATGGTGTAAATAATAACTATATATGATTATTGTAAAGTGATAATGATTCTGTAATAGTATACATACACTCCAATAAAATTCCACGATCATGGGAATGATATCATCGCTCGTGCGTACGTACGGAATACCGTCTCCATGACGCGATGAGATTCATTCTCAATGATTAACCATTCATAAATGATTGTAAAGTATATATAATAAGTAATCATGAAATATATGATATAATAAAGATACTGGATTTATGTATATATATATATATATATATGTATGTCATCCAATTAATTCCATTCAATTCAATGAGGAAATGAAAACAACCTTCATGCATACATACGGCCTACCGTCTCCATGAACGGTGTATTTCCTTCCATTTATCGATCTATTAAATATATTTATATTATGAATATATATTATATATAAATCATGTTTTACATTCTGGATGTAAGTAATCATGATCTAAATAATCATATGAATAATTACAAGTCAAAACACAGACGACAAATGAAACGATTTTACCCAAAACGCTCATTAACATAGAATTTACAAAAGAACGGTTAATATAAAGTCATAAGTGAATCATATATGATATAATAACAATTAATATGATTCTGTAATAAGTCAATAACATTATTTAAATCACTATACAGGAGGTTCAGATACATACGAAGCATATCGGACCTAAGGTAAGGGATAATTTTGCAAATCTCATTTTTATCCAAGATTGCATATTTGTAAGTATTTACTGGGGTTATTTCTATCATCCATGTCCATGTTTTATAAAAGTGCTTTCATGTATGTTTAAAGTCCTTTTTACCCATTTTTTTCTTTTACTACATGCTATGTAAGGAATCTTTTTTTTTACGTTACGAGGTATGTTTTGACTTTTCCGGCAAAAGTATGAAAAGAATGTTTTTTTAACTTATACGGCACGAACAAATTTTTACGGTTTTATAAAGCCTTTTTTAATGAATCCTCCTCCAAATGATTTCATGACTATTTTCAAAAAAATATCTTTCTTTTAAAATTGCATGACGTTTTGTGAAAAGAAATTTATTTTGAAGAAGAAAGGATATTTTCCTCAAGAATTCATTTCAAGTGTTTTATCAAAACCATTTTCCATCTAATATGAAATTATTTCATATGTGTATGTTTCAAGTATAATTTCTCTATGATTTACATGTTTTCAATTTTCTTATGATGAAATATCCATTTGTTCTATATTGATTATGTGATGATGGGATGATATTAATGAAACCCGTTTTATTCTTTGGGTTATGATGAATGTTTTAAGTTTATTTTGTGGCACAAGAAGGATTTCACTATGAGATGGGTGGGACCTATATCTCCCTCCAATTCATTGGGTAAAGATTTATATCTCATGAGATAGACATGGCTGGAATGGCAGGTTAAACCGGTTAAGTAAAACAGTACTGAAAGGTGGAGTGAACTCGATTCAGAAAGGGACTTTGTCCACTAAGATAGTCTTGGAAGCAATGCCTTGGATACTATGGAAATCATTACATGTTCTTAATGGATTCCACAATTACATGTTTTATTCCCATGCTATTTTGTCATTCTTAATGTTTCTTTATGATCTATGCCTTATGTACTTCCATGTTTTATGTCATTTCTCAAGCTTTTGATGTTTAAACATTATGTTAATGTTTTTAAGTTCAAATGTATATGGTATGTTTTATTTTATTCATGCTTACCCTTACTGAGCATTTGAGCTCACCCTTTTTATGTTTTCTTTTCCCTAGGATATAAAGAAAGGTTTTAGGTAAGAAAAAAAGGGAAATATCTTTATGGGAGATGTTGAAGATCTTTCACCACGATTAGAAGATTATGTTCCATGTTTCCAAAGACACTAAACTATTACGGTCCTTGTGTGACTTTTTTTGTTATTTATTAAGTATTCTGCTAAAGTAATGTAATGTCCATGTACGTCAAGCTTTGGGTCTCTACAGTTGGTATTAGAGGAAAGTTTTAGTCAAACTTTGGAAACTAGGATGTGAGAACTTTAGTAAGATCCCTAGAGATATTTCTAAGGTATGTCTAGGGATGTCCCTAAGGTTAAGTGTAGGTTATAGTACTAGAATTATGGTAACACAAGATTTTAGATATTGATGGTACTCCCCCTTTATTATGTTGTTTTCCCTAGGGTGATTTTTGCCTCTCACGCTATTCTTTTTGGGTTTTAGACAATGGATGGAACCCGAAGGAACCGTGTTGATCAATGTAATGGAAAGTGCAATGATTCTCCTCCTGAACAAACAAATGTTATGGGAGATGGAGTGAAAAATCTTATTGTTATACTTACACAATCTATGAATCATTCTAGATTTCCAAATGAGCAGAGAAGGGAACAATATTATATTGATTCCTTCATGAGGCAATGTCCACCTTCTTTCAGTGGGTCTTCTGATCCACTTGTTGCTAAACAATGGATCAGTACTACTAAACAGATATTTTTAGTTATTCAATGTTCTGAACATGATAAATTCATCTTAGCAGTATATCGTTTGGAAGGTGAAGCTGATCAATGGTGGAATCTTATCAAGAATACAAGGCCAAGAGATGAAATTGATTCCATGGAATGGGACGAGTTCAAGAACTTATTTTTCATTAAGTAATTCTCTCGTATTCTTCGAACAAAGATGGAGAAGGAGTTTCTTGATCTAAAGCAAAAGGATGATGAATCTGTTGATATATACGAAGTGAATTTTACAAGGCTTTCCAAGTATGCATCTGGATTTATCATCCAACCTGAAAGTAATGTTGATCGATTCTTCAGTGGATTAAAACCAAATCTTTGAAGGGCATTAGCTATAAGAGACTTCAGTAGCTATGAAGAAATTGTGCGTTTTGCTATCAAGGTAGAAATGGAAGTTGGTGTTACTTATCCATCTCATAGTTTTGACAAGAAACAAAAGATGGATTTCAAGGAGAAATCTTAGAATAATGGTGAAAAGATGATGAATGTTTCCTTATGCTCAAAGTGTGGAAAGAAGCATGGTGGATATTGTCTTAAAGGGACTAGAAAATGTTTTAAGTGTGGAAAATAAGGTCATCGAGCAGCTGAGTGTTGAAGTAATGGAAAAAGGGTTTCTAATGATGTGAATAACGAAAAGACTGCAGAGAACGCACTACCAAGACTTCAATGCTTCAAGTGCATGGAAATGGGGAATTATGCTAATAAATGCCCTAATCCAAGGTTTAGTGATGATCGACATGAGCAACCACTTAAGGAAAAGGACAAAGGGAAGTCACATGCGATCACTATTGGTGATGTTGAATATGACAACGATGTGGTGGAATGATTACGTGTTTATGTAATTGGATTCCAAAATAATGTTGTATATAGTATCGTGGAATATTGGAATATTTATGTATTTGTCTATTGTGGTTTTCAATGGTACCGGTAACCATAGAATGTGATTGATACATTTTTGGAAAAAAAGATGATATGCGCATAATTAAAGGAAAATGAGAAAATGAAATGTTTGACCGTAGTCATGAGCTCATGACTGATATAAGGAGAAGGTTATATCGTGGTTTGAGTATATAGAATTTTTGGATTTTGGTATGTGGAAAGAGGTAATTTTTGACTGCATTCATGTTTTCACTATGGTTCAATTAATGGGTATTCATTCTTCAAGAGAATACATGATTAAGGTATTCACATGTTTGTAATTTGACCAACAAGATATATCTTATGATATATGTGGGATAAATGATGGCATTCACATGATTGTTATGTGAAATTTCAAGTAATCATTTTCTTTATACTATGAGCTTGGACCGAAGTATTTTAGATAAGCCTAAATATTGGAATGGATTATGTTGGACATAAGTTAAGATAGAACATTTTTCGATATTATTGATGGGATGTTATAGTAATATAGCTTCAGAAAAAGGACAACATGCAGGACGGGCGACAGCCCATCGCGTCGGACAAGGCTGTGGGAATCGAACCCACAACCGAAGTGCGACTGGCCTTTATCGCCTACCACTGGCCTACAGGAAGTCCCTGGTTAGTAGAAACTAGTTTTATTTTATTACGCGGTATGATATATGAAGTATAAGTTGATTTTTGGAATCGTATACGATTAACCTCACCATAGATGGACTTATTTATATTTGATAACTTTTTCTAACCTCTTGTTTGAAACAAATGCAATGACCCATCATTCTATCACATGATATATTAACACTTCATCAATAACAAATTCAACTTCATTTCTTTAAGAGATGAAGTGTAAATTGTTCAAATCACGAACAACAGTGAAATTGTACCAAAATCATGTAAGTATTTCTTTTAGTTCATCAACTTTAAGAAAATTATCTTGAAAACCAAAAATGTTCTCCTTGTTCCCTTATATCCGATTAATCAGATGGTACCTTAGATCATCACAAATCAATAGCTTTGTGATTGCTGGCTTTTTCATAGCCATGTTCTCTACCACTCTCCATCAGAACATGATGGTTAGATTTTTCTTCCATATCCATATTTTCACCTATGTTATCCTACGTGGAAACCCCGTGATGAGTTAATTTGGGTAACCATTACTTTTCATACTTTAGTTTTTAAAATCCATGTTTTGGTATTCCTTTTTACGATGTGGGTTTCTATTAAACAAACTTTCGAGTAGTAAACCATTTATAACCCCGACGAATTTTGAGGGAGAAATTCATTTTAAGGGGGGTAGAATGTAACACCCTGAGATTTTATGAAAAATATTCTTTTAATTTCATTAATGTCTTGTGTTGTATGATACACCAAGATTACCTTGCGCTATACGCAACACCGTATTAGCTTGCAGTATACGCAACACTATTCTTGGATCGTGTTACACACAATTTTGATAATAGTTATTCTACGCAACATTGAGTATATATATATATATATATTAAATGTATAAATTAAATATGGTTGGATTATGTTATACGAAACAACGAAGGATTCTTGATCAACACGCAACCCTGACTTGGCTTGCATTACACGCAATCACGACCTTCCTCGATAGCGTGTGTTGTACGCAATACCGGGTGTTACTAAACAATGATATATTATTATAATATTATTATGAACTAGCTGTTATGAATAGTATTAACTAAATTTTGAATTTTATAACATTATTATTCATCTTAAACATTTTCTAGAACATTTTATAAGAACAAAATAATTTTTTTGGGTAAAATAAGTATTTTTTAAAAAAATACAGTTTTGCCTCCTTTTGATGGCGCACCCAATTTCAATCTAGTTTTTGAAATGTTTATAAGATCCATTTGACAAAATAAAATTATTCTTTGGAATCATGAAATAAAAATTTACTTTGGATAAATTTTTCATTTTATTCTAATGACTTTCATATTTTAATGAATAGTAAAAACATGCTATATTTTAATTAAAAAAAACTTTTTTCAATGTAATATCTTATGTGGTTAAATTATAATATTGAATGGTTTTAAAGTATAAATATAATATATTTTTACCATTTAATATAATGTATGTCATTACAATTGATTTTACCTTGAATTCGTAGGTTAAATCAATTCAATCTTTTGCAATGTTTTAAAGAAAAACCTGTTTTCTTTCGACAACGAGATTAATTTTAATTTAATTTCTGCAACTTTTGTGTAATGAATTTGGAAAAATGGATTCCATATTTGGAATCAGTGGGTCCAAATTATGTTAATAATCTACTTTTTATTTTTGGGCATTGTGAATAGTAACCACGGTAAATTTTATTTACTATAGGTAAAGGTAAATCGGGTAATTAAGGGTAAATATAAGATTATAAAATTACCCTAACACTTGGAAAAATACTATTGGATGACTAAAAGTCGACCCATATCACCTAAGGGTCGGATTAGATTCATTTAATGGACTTTTTTCAATGAAAATAATTTAATTATTATTTAAACCAAAGAAAGTGACAACATGTCACTCTCTTAAATACTATAAGTATAATAATTTTAAGTTAGTGATAAACTTCATGAAACTTCGAAAATTAATAGTCTACAGAAAGCTAAAAAAATTATCTACATCATGAGACTTTATTTAGAATTCTTTGGGATTAAATAATTATCATTAATTGTGACACAATAGTGATGTAGAAATTATTTATCTAGTGAAAAGTCAAGAATATAGTTTTTATTAAACTAATAGTGACCATAAAAGGCAAAAAACCCAGACCAAAACTTATTGGTCATGTAACTTTAAACTATAATCATCCAATGGTCGAATATTTGACAATTTGGAGTCTTATACAAGCAATTATGACACTTATATTATTTTATTTTAAATGATTCTAAAGTTGTCACCTTCATAATTTAATAAATATAACAATTTAACAATTGTGATTTTAAGATGATAAATTAGAATAAATTATTATTGTGAAAGTTAATATATTTATCATCTTCATATGATTTTATTTTTAATTTTTATACAACATATAAGTATATTAAATAATTATACAAAAATGTTGTAGTAATTATTTTATTAAGAGATAAACCAAATAAATGGTTTTAAAAATAATAAAATAAATATTATACGAACTATTTAATGTTCTCCACTAATTTTCTAGATACATATGACCTTTTATGAATCTATTAAAGCTTTTAGTTAAAACATATCTTCTGTATATATTTTATTTAAATTCAAATAAATGAATAGTGTCAAAATTGACACTATTGTTATTTTATAAAAATAACATATTATAAAATTGTTTAAAAATCACAAAAATATTTAAAAATTATAAATTTATATTTATATGTTTTATAATGTTATAAATTAAACAATTATGTAAAATTCACAACAAATAATTAATTATTTGTTATAATTTAAAATTTAGAATTTTATTACCACAAATAAACCTAAATAGATTAAATAAGGATAAATCAAAATGATAAGGTTTAAAATAAGATCCAAACATGTATAAATTTGATTGGTTGATGATATTACAACCCTATATCATCTAATATTTGAATATGAGTCATTTTTGGAGGTTTTTAAGTGGGGTTATATTTATTTTAAATTAATATTTTTAAGAATTCCAAAGGTGCCCCTCTCCTCCCTTATAAAAGGGCACCTCCTCCCTCTCTTCCACACACCACTTTGAGCCTTCATGCTTGGAAAACCCCTGCCCAATTCTCTTCTCCACTTCCCTAGAAACATACTAGAGGTCCTGATCTTTTTCAAAGACCAATTTTAGTGTCCTAAGAGGAGGTCTCAAAGAGGCACTTCAAAGAAGAGGTAATTTCCATTACCGATTCTTTCACCTTTATTTCTTCTTACACTTATTCTTATTAGGTTGTTTCATTATGAAGTAATAACATCAGTATCACTCATATACTGATATATTATTATAAGTATGAAACAACCCTATTTCACCATCTATCCATCCTACAGAAAACGAGATCACCGCACGTGCGTACGTACGGAATAACGTCTCCACGCCGTGGTGTAATCTATTTTCCACCACCACCTTACTTGGATGGGTATAATGGTGTAAATAATAACTATATATGATTATTTTAAAGTGATAATGATTCTGTAATAGTATACATACACTCCAATAAAATTCCACGATCATGGGAACGATATCATCGCTCGTGCGTACGTACGGAATATCGTCTCTACGACACGATGAGATTCATTCTCAGTGATTAACCATTCATAAATGATTATAAAGTATATATAATAAGTAATCATGAAATATATGAAATAATAATTATACTGTATTTATGTATATATATATATGTATGTCATCCAATTAATTCCATTCAATTCAATGAGGAAACGAAAACAATGTTCATGCGTACGTACGGCCTACCGTCTCCATGAACGGTGTATTTCTTTCCATTTATAGATCTATTACATATATTAATATTCTGAATATATATTATATATAAATCATGTTTTACATTCTGGATGTAAGTAATCATGATCTAACTAATCATATGAATAATTACAAGTCAAAACATGGACGACAAATGAAACAATTTTATCCAAAACGCTCTTTAACATGGAATTTACAAAAGAACAGGTAATATAAATTCATAAGTGAACCATATATGATATCATAACAATTACTATGATTCTGTAATAAGTCAATGACATTTTTTAAATAATTATATAGGAGTTTTTGATACGTACGAAGCATATCGGACCTAAGGTAAGGGATAATTTTGCAAATCTCATTTTTATCCAAGATTGCATATTTGTAAGTATTTACTGGGGTTATTTCTATCATCCATGTCCATGTTTTATAAAAGTGTTTTCATGTATGTTTAAAGTCATTTTTACACATTTTTGACTTTTACTACATGTTATGTAAGGAATCTTTCTTTTGTTTACGTTACGAGTTACTTTTTGTCTTTTCTGGAAAAAGTACGAAAAGAATGTTTTTTTAACTTATACAGCACGAATGAATTTTTACATTTTTATAATGCCTTATTTTCATGAAGATTCCTACACAATATTTCATGACTATTTTTAACAAAATATCTTTCTTTTAAAATTTCATGACGTTTTTTGAAAAGAAATTGATTTTGAAGAAGAAATGATATTTTCCTCAAGAATTCATTTCAAGTGTTTTATCAAAACCATTTTCCATCTAAGATGAAATTATTTCATATGTGTATGTTTCAAGTATAATATTTCTATGATTTAAATGGTTTCAATTTTCCTATGATTAAATATCCATTTGTTTTATATGGATTATGTGATGATGAGATGATGTTTATGAAAACCATTTTATTCTTTGGGTTATGATGAATGTTTTAAGTTTATTTTGTGGCACAAGTAAGAATGATATCACAATGAGATGGGTGGGACCTATATATCCCTATAATGCATTGGGTAAAGATTTATATCTTATGAGATAGACATGGATGGAACGGCAGGTTAAACTGGTTCAGTAAAACAGGACTGAAACGAGGAGTGAACTCGATTCAGAAAGGGACTTTGTCCACTAAGATTGTCTTGGCAGCAATTCCTTGGCTACTATGGAAATCATTACATGTGCTTAATGGATACCACAATTACATGTTTTATTCCCATGCTATTTTGTCATTCTTAATGTTTCTTTATGATCTATTCCTTACGTACTTCCATGTTTTATGTCATTTCTCAAGCTTTTGATGTTTAAACATTATGTTCATGTTTTTAAGTTCAAATGTATATGGTATGTTTTATTTTATCCATGCTTACCCTTACTGATCATTTGAGCTCACCCTTTTTATGTTTTCTTTTCCCCAAGATATAATGAAAGTTTTTAGGTAAGAAAAAAAGGGAATGATCTTTATGGGAGATGTTGAAGATCTTTCACCACAATTAGAAGATTATGTTTCAGGTTTCCAAAGACACTAAACTATTACGGTCCTTGTGTGTCTTTTTTTGTTATGTATTAAGTATTCCTCTAAAGTAATGTAATGTCCATGTACGTCAAGATTTGGGTCTCTATAGTTTCCTTTGTTAAAAAAATCATGTAATGGTATTTTAAACTTCTCCTTAAGTTTCCTTGTAATGATAACTTGAATGTTTTCCATAGTCCCTTTTTTACTTTTTGGAAATGGATTAATATAAAGGATATTGACCCTAGGGGATTTCTATTTTATGTGACCTTGGGATAGATTAGACTCTCTTCTTTTAATGGTATATCATGTGGTAGTTAGAGCCCATAGATTTTAAAATTCATTCTAAATCTGTTAATTTTTCTGACAATTGGTGTTATTCATGTGTCGTTATACATTGCAGGACATTTAACTTCTAAATGAAACCCTTGTTCGGACGAGTGGTCATTTTATCCTTGACCTTTATTATGGGAATGAACATCGATTAATGATCATTTTCAAAATGTTAGTCATGCCAAGGGAATTTTTAGTCTCTTTGTTGGTATCATTTATCTTTCTTATTTATTAGTGATGGATGACTCGATGTGTTGTCATCTTGGTAAATGGTCTTATGGGAACTACAACTCTAGAATAAATATTTTTTATATATTGTTTGATGCTTGAATTAATAGGGTAGAAAGGCTATGGATAGTATTTATGATGTTTCTTCTTGCTTATAAAACCTTGAGGTAGTTTCACTCACGTACACGATGCCTATCAAGTCATTAAAAGACTTAACAGACTCGTTGTAGTTGATAAAATATTTTAGACATGAGTTGTTATATACATTCTCAGATCATCTCAATGGTAGTGTCACCTATGAGTTTAAATGAATCATTTTTTCCCAATTCTCAGGAGGACATTATAGAGACTTAGGTGTTTTGACATGCCATTATTTTTCATTTTGGGTTTGGTTTGGTTTTGGCCTATGTTTTTATGAATTGATATTGTACTCATCACTCATAGGAACATCACACATTAATTAAAGGTGGGTTTTATCTATCACACATGTGAATGGTTAGTTTATATTTTATTTTGATGACTAAGACACTCCTAAGGTGGGGATCATCATGTTGGTTTTGGTAAAGCTTGTCATTCTTATTAGAAAGAACATAAACTAAATGGAATGCTCGAAATGGTTTGACATGATGTAATTACCATGAAGCTGGAAAGTGTTAGATCATATTTTTTATTACTTGGAAGAATACATTTAGTGTGTTTCGATGGGTATAAAACCTTTGATAATGAGTTTTGGTCTTGTATGTACTATGGGGGTAAAGCTTCAGTGACTAAAAAATACCTCGGGTGGTAAATGAATCATGGATCGGTTATTGATGCATCAATATGTGAAGATAAGTTTCATTCAATGGACTTTGACCGTTAGTGGATTGACTATTCTTTTTTCATAATCTTCAGTACCCTCTTAGTTCACTCAACTAAGCAATGAACAATCCCCCTATCTTGATGTCATCCTTGATTGACTAAGATAACATCATTCTTAAACTGTAATTTTTTTTAAAATTTGTTGGTTTTTGATTAATCTCTATCAACATCACAAAGTAATTCATTATTAATAAACATGCATGTTTAGTTCTAAGTGGTTTTTTTGTTCCGATGTAGGAACGAATTAGAAGGAATCTCGGACACCAGTTGTATCCATTTGACATAAATGCAGAGTGAATTCTACTTTGGGCTCAGTCAAATGTCTAACATCGATGTATTGGCATAGTATAACCTACACTATATAAATGTAGAGTAGAAACTACATTTTTTTGGTTCCATAAACACCTGTTATATGAATCTGAGGACACCTTGTCTTGTTCGTAGGCTCATTAGTGTGATCAAAAGCTGACGATTACAGTGGGATTGTTTATGTTTACCCCTTGTTCATGTCGGGGTAGGGAAGTTTAAAAATTGGAAGGGATGGTTTGACCAAGGGACTTTTCTGGAAGGCGGGTATGGATTTTGGTGAAAATTCATGTTGTAAACATAAATTTATTTCAAGGAGGTTTTTTTGTTCTGTTCTTTGACACAGTCCATCTAAACTGAGTGTTTATGGATAATCCATCTGAAGTAGCGTGACTTGTTGTTCTTCTCCTTTAGTGGGATGGTTGGTGAAGACTATTGTAGCACAATGTTGAGTTGTGGATAGTGTAGTGTAAAGTTCATCTGTGTCTTTTGAGTAAATATCATATGATCAGTTTCTTCTAGGTTGATCAGAATTGGAAATTTTATTCTAAAGAGGTCTATGATATGTCCTCATATGTAATAATGTTCACCCTAATAAATAAATTATGCATGAAGTGATGTTTTAATTCATAGAGGTGCGCTTTTTAAATAAATTATAATGGTGGAGGAACTATTGTTCAGAATTGGCCCCTTCTAATGTTAAAGACCTATCGTGGGGAGAACCATTGAACAAATGGTTAATGAGATGATGAAATCATTGTGACCTAATATTGAGAAGGCTCGTTTGATCTTAGTATTTTAGTTTTAGTTAGAAAATGAGGTTTGGATTGGGATTTTATTTGTTATGTGTCATATGACTAATATGTTATTAGTGGTGAGTTGGCCATTTGTAAATGAAACACGACCATTTGAATGAAGCTTCCCAAAAATAATAGGTTGGGTGATGATTTTTTATAAGGACTCTTGAGGATTAGAAGTTCTATGTTGGGGATGTTTTAATTACCTGTGTTTTTGAACTAGGTGTAAATCCAATGGATTTTGAACTTTTTCATTTAATGGATGGACTCTTTTTTAAATCAAGCTTCAAAATGTAATTTTTGGAGTTGGATAAATTCAACATGTTTTTTTGTACTTGGGTGAAGGATTGATAGGTCCCATTGTGGTCTCATTGTGTTTTAGGAGTGCTAGACACGAAAAGTTGTGGATGGGGTGCTCTGATCAAGGAACATGGTTTGCCTAAAACCTTGTCTCCCTTTACAGCAATTCGTGTGACTTACAGAAGGTCGATAGAGGTGGTTCCCATGATATGTGCATGGGTTTTCAATCATTTCACCTAGACCACATGGGTAGTAACATATAAGTAGTACCTGGAAACTATTCACCACAAATGTGGTTCATAGTTTGGAAAACCATGCGACACGACCATGTGAGGTGGGTTCCTTAGATAGAGGATGGGCCACCGTTGGAACACTGTTTGGACAAGTTTTGTGGCCAAACCATGAAACATGGTTTTTGGGGTGAAATTACCTTAATTACCATATTTTTTTTATTTTTTTCTTACCCTTGTTTTCTCCTCCTCCTCTTGAATGAGATGTACTCCATAACACTTTGGAATATCCTCTATGCCTAAGATAAGCTTCAAGATTTCTCCATTGTTCATTATTCGAATCAAGTGTTGTCAATTTCTATAGATATTCACTGATAAGATATCAATCCCTTTTAAATCCTTATTCATTTAATCTCCTCTTTGATATCCAATTTTAGAGTGAGATCATATGCCATATTTTTATGGGAAATGTCAATTTCATATATATCTTCCAAAATATACCAAATTAGTGCTTGGAATTGGATGAGTAGGTCATCTTATGTATGAGGTAGCTGGTATCATTATTTTGGAATAAGGTCATATGATTTTTTTTTGAGTCACACACTAAATTATAGGGTGATTCCTTAAATTGGATTTTGGTCATTGATATGAAATGATAGGTATAATCTATTCATTTATAGAGGAATGTTAATGTATGATTATAGGTTGAGCACCTTGATTTGAAGCAACCCCCTGGGTGAGTTGATATTGAATTAATCCTCCATGGGTGGATTTTTGGAATGGGGTGCCTTTAGGTGTACCCATTACCCATTTTTTGGGATGTCAAATGTGGATTGGGTTTAAATATGAGATGGGTGGTAATTTAATTAATTAATATGATGGTAATAATGACCTTTCCCTAGTCCAATTCTATGTGATATCTTTTTGAACCGTGACTTTCCTTATTAAAGTAAACTTCCCATGTGAATATAATTAGAGGCTAATACTTCAAAGATAGTGGTTCTTTTATCCACCTATTATGGTAAGGTGTAAATTAATTATTCTTAGTGTTGAAATTGATATAAAAAATAATCTTGATTAAATGATATTTAAACAATGATATTGAGGGAATAGTATTTTTCAGTGTATATGCATCATGCTTGTTTAATGAAATTCTGACATGTGTAGACAAATTTAAATCCTTCTATGTTTGGAAAATGCCTTGAGTCACCTTACAGGGTTAGTTTTTAATGATATGTTCTTGTTTCTTACCTATAAATGTTTAAATGAAATGGAATAAATGAATTTTATTAAATGATAATGAATTAAATTAGTCTATATATTGGAATTCCCATGTGGGTAGTTGAATGGAAAGCCATCTAAGCATGACTAGTGGCTTGAGTCAAATTGTAAAGAGATTATTAATTGAATTGATTATGGTGATGAAATTGGTATACAATAATTGATTGATTTATATTCAAGTTAATATGCCTTGGTGACACATGGTTTAAGATGAAGAATTCCATGGACATACTCGTTTAGAATTTATCATGCTTATTCCTCAGTGATACTTGGGCTACTAATATGGACTACCAAGGATGGACTCATGAGAGGATTAACTATTATATGATGATTGATACAAGAATTCATATGATAATTACACGGAAGGACTCAAATGTCATTGATCTTATTGGTATGGTAGATACTTGGGCTCCCTTAGTGGACTTATAAGGATGGAATCGATTGGAAGGGATGTTATACCACAATTGGAGAGATACCTGGGTTCTTGAGGATTGCCATGGATGAGATCATAGGGTGTAGATTCATATTACACCTAGAGTGAGACTTGGCTTACAACATAGGAATTCTGGGGACTAGCTTTTTTTCTAAATTTATTAATGAATGAAATGAATTATATATGATGTGTCTACCGTGAAAAAGAAAATGAGGGAAATCAATTAGTAGATCACCTTGATTCAATGGAATTATTTGGTCATGATCTGGTTTGATTGCATGAAATCTCCACTTTGAATCCCGAAGGGGTAAATTTGATTAAATGGGATGCCCTCAGCTTGCATCATTTCAGACCTCCTTTGGCTTCTTGGTTTCTATTGTTTACTATATGGTTTCTCCTTCTTAATAAAAAAATTAAATTTGAGTGAAAATTATTATAAATGAAATTGGACCAACTATTAAAATAGATAAATGTTGGTTGAATGAAATTGAAAAAATGAATTTTTTATTAGATGAGAACATACACTTTTAGAATGATTATTTTTGAGTAATTACATTCATTATTATTGTTATTATTACTTTCAAACTATTTTTATTTATATTCACTAACTCGATGGAATAGACCTTTGGGGGTTTTCTACTAGGATAACGTCTCACACCCTGTTCGGGCTACCTTTTTTACCCAAATGGACATTATAATTGCAAGTATAGATAACAAAAATCTCCCTACTATTGGTTCTTGATTGCTTCTTAGGAGCAATGGGGATCATGGGATCGAGATGAGGCATGCGATTCTAATGAAATACATTTGGAATTTTTTTACTTTTGTTATATGTATTTTACATCTTCCATGTATACCTTTTTTTGTAGAAACATGACATTTTCAACATTATTTTGTATGGTGAATTCTATAATTGTATATATAAATATCAATCTTTCACTGTATACTCATTCCATGTTAATTATATTTCTTCCAATACTTTTATGTTGTTGATATTACTTTGTTATACACTCTGAGGATGAGGGATTAGTCTCCCCCACATACACACCTAGGCACTCACTGCTAGTCACTAGACTTTTTAATATGGGTTAATTAACTTGAAGCTATTTGGTGACCAATTCGGATATCAGTTTAGTGGTCAGTCGGGCCGAGACGTTACAAATAACATCACAATGTGTTTTGAACAAAGAGGATATTAAAGAAAAATTTGATAAGAATGGTAATGTGATGTGAAACAAGTTTATGCTGGTGGGTAATGGATATTCATAAATTTAATGAATTTATTTTTGAAGAAACATTTTCCCAAGTGTCTCTACTGGAGGAAATCATGCTCTTTTTGGCTATGGAAAATCAAATAAGATATAAATTTTATCATAAGGATATGAAAATGATATTAATAAATTATTTTATCAAAGAATATTTTTACACTAAATAACTTGTGGTATTTAGGATTATAAATATTGAAAAAAGTTATAGATATTAAAATGTCTATATGTTCTAAATTAGGATGCAAAGGCATGGTATTCATGATCAGATTTTTATTTGATAAAGGTATATTTTAAAATAGATGGTGATGAAAACTGTATCAAAGTGAAGATTTAAAGGATGGAAATTTTAGGGTTCTAGTTTATGTGGATGATGTAATATTTTTCATAAGTAAGAATAAATCAATATAATAGTATTCTTTTTACAATAAATTAGAATTTGAAAAGTCTATAATTTGCAAACTGTCTTTTTTTTGGCTACAGGTGTCACCAATGAAGGAATGAAAATTCATCTCTCTGGAAAAGTATGAAAGAAATAACTTAAATAAGTTAAACATAAATTATTTAAGTATATTTTAAACAAAAATTATTTTAACACCTAGATATTTTAGAATATATTTCTTTTTAAATATATTGTTTTCATTTGATAGTTTACATGACACGCACAACCGAATATAAAATAAACCGCAATATATTATAATATATAATTTAAAATCTCATGTATGAATAGAATTTAACATATTATATATATATAAGAGTCTGATAAAAATAAATTTACTTATTAATGATTAATAAATGAGAAATTGGTTTTTTTTAAATATATTTTATGCTCTAAAAATGAATTTTCTTTAATAATGAACATTATTACTTTTTTTGTGAAAATTATAATTAATTTCCATCACATTTAATAATTTTATTTGATAAAAATTATATATTTTGTTAAATAAAAATATTAAAATTATTTTAGGATTATATTTCATGATTTTTCAAAAAATATTAATTTTTCAACAAATAACAGAAAATGTTATTTTTACTAAAAATATTATTTTTGTTTAAAAAATTAAAAAATGTTCAATCTATCATAAAATGTTTTAATGGAAACATTAATTCATTTATATTAATTATAACCCTACTAATATCATTGGAATCGTTTTTCCTTTATTTTGGTAAAAATATTTTTGTAGTTAGTCAGTTTTTTCTTGAAAACTCTTGTTCATCATATTTTGTGGGTTTACTTTTATATTTTATTACAAAACTTCTATGAATTGGATTTGGTAAAATTGATTTTATATTTCAAATCATAATAATTAATATAATTTAATAGGTTAAACATAATTTTTTGTAATTATGAATACTGTCCAGGGTAAATATTTTTCACCTCATTAAAAGAGGTAAAACTGTGTTAAAACAATGAAGTAAAATAATAAAATCCATTTAAAAAATGATTTTATTCTTTTTTATAAGACTTTCTTGAAAAAAATAAATATTTTAATAGTTAAATAATTAATTTTTAAACATTATTCTAAATTTGGGAACGCAATCTTGACTTTTTTGAATGATAAGTAACATTTTATTCAAATTAAAAAATATTTTTCAGCATTAATAATTATTGTCATGGTTGGAAGATTCCATTAAATTTTGGTTTTATAAAAAAAATATAAATATGATAAATTGATTATTATTTACCAAATAAATTCATTTAAATTAATTTATTACTTTATTTCTATATGAAATTATTTTTACACTTAAATATGGTATTTTAAACATTGTTTTTGATAAACTTTGTGTTCTTATATTTAAAGTAATTTCTACCACCTAAAAATATAATCTAATAAAATATATTAAAAATATGGAATAATAATGTCAAAAATTTAGTATAATTATATTTTTACATATAATTATTTTATCATGGTAAAAAATTATGTTATCAAGACGAAGGTTAAAATGATTTTAAAGTAGTTTAATTAGGACATAAGGATAAGAATGTAACAAAAAAATTTCTAAATTTGGTTGGTTGAGAATTTTTAGACCCTTTCTCAAATATATTTTAATTTGGGTTCCATATATCTACATTAATGGATTATGATATATATATATATTATTTAATCTTTTATATAATTCCAAGCGTATCATTTCCTTCCTTTATTAAAGGATACCACCTATAATATCTTATCTACATTTAATGAGCCTTATAGATCACCCAAAACCTACTATAATACATTGATTGGTTTTTTTCTCAGATCCTAGATCTTATAGAATATCTAAAAGGAAATCATTTCAAGGCTTAGGGTGAATTCCAAAAAAGGTTTCTCAAGAAAGAGGTATAATTTGTATTCAAGTACATTCAATACTATTTCATCTTATACATCCTATAAATCTATGGGACCCATTATAAAATAAGTACGTTAATATATTAAGTATATTTAATGTTTATTATGATCATGTAATGAAAATTATCCACCTCATTTCTATCCATTGATAATAGAATACATCGCTCGTGGGTACCTGTGGACTACTAACTCTATTAAGTTATGAATTTCATTTTCATCACAATTCCACATTCGTTGTTTAATGATATTTTTAGTATATATATATAAAAATATTTATATAATATTTATGATATCATAATATTTCGGTATTGGTAAATTATAATTTATCATTATTTCATTACATCCATCAAAAACTAAAAACATCACATGTGTGTACATACAGACCACCATCTCCATGAAGTGAAGTAATTAATAATTCATAACCAATTTATATGAATAGTTATAAAAGTTTATATAATGATTAAATATTTTAATTATTAAATTTATGACATTATATAGATGATTTAACCATGATCAATATAAATGGGTTGGGGATGTCGAACCAGAACATGCTTGAAAAATGAAGTGGTTATCCCCCAAAACAATTATTTTAATAAATAATTATTAATAAATGGGTGAAGAGATGGTATAAATTTATAAAATATAGTATTATATATATGATTATGGTTCTATAACTTATATATAATATATCTAAATTTATTTTATAGGAGGTTCAAACTTTTATGAAGAAATATAATTCTTTACGTAAGGGATTCTCATATCAGTTTTATTTTTGTGGGGAAAATTCCTTAGTCAACGCATATTTCTTATGTGTGATATATATACATCCAGTGAATATATTTTATGATTAAATTATTTAAAATTATGGTGATTTAAAATTACATATATGTTTCTCTATTTGTTGATGTTTAGATATTTTTTATCATGAGTATCCTTATGTTAATGGTATATAAATTTTAATTTGAATTTATTTCCTTCATGGGACTTATTATTCCAAAGTAACCAAAGTAGTAAGGAATTTTTGTTTAAATATCATTCTATTAAAAATTTATTATTATCATATTTCTATTATGAAAAATTTAATGATCCTTATATGAAAAATCCAATTCATTTTTATTCTCCTATAGTTATTCCTGTAATTTTTATATATTAGTACCATTTTACATTCTTTGGTGCTTAAAATGATTGATAAAATTTTTTTAATGAAAATTCAACCTTATTTATTTTTTGGTCGATGAAATTTTCTTCTCCTTCAATACTCTTTAAAATTTATTTAAAATTTTTTTAACCTATACATGAAATGTTTTTAAAAATTTCATTTTAATTACATTATAATTTATTTATAAATCTATAAAAAACATTTTTAATGAATTGTTTTCTGAAATGTTCATTTTTTACATTATATAAAAATATTAAAGGAATATTTTCTTTTAACATATACAAAATGAATAGTTTTTTCTACTATCAGGGAAATTATTTTCATTGATTCCTACTTTAAAAATTTCTACGTTTATTGTTAATGAAAATTATTTTCATAATATTATCGGATTTCGTCATTTAGATTTTAAAAAAAATCATATTTTCCTCATGTTTAAAAAAGGTTTAGATGATCCTTTAGTTCTATTATTATTTTTTATTCATCCTTTAATTATTTTTATGTCTCACTTATGGTATAATCTTATGATACCTTCCTTATCCTTTCTCTCGATGGTTTAGCAGTATAATGAGGAAATATTGATAAAACCCATTTCATTTTCCATGGGTTATGTTTTGATGAAATGTAAAATGTTTTAATTATATTATAGCATACATATGAATGTATTATGATTATGTGATGGGTTCATTTGTTATATACCTATAATTCATTAGTTTAAAATGGACAAATCATGAGATAAAAAAGTTATCTCTGAACCTGATTTTTTTCACAATTTTATATGTGGACTTATTTATCAGTTTCATTAGATTATGAGTGGGATTTGTTTTAATGTTTATATGTTTATACATGGACCTATCTTGAATATCCATAATATTATGTGTGGTCCTGGTATTATATCCATAAGTGTATGTGAGGGCCTGATTTCATATCCTTAACTTATTTACTGGACCTATTTCTATTTATACATTTTCAAAATGTTATAAGCTTATATATTTAAACATTAAAATTTTTATGTTATTCCATCGTGGATAATGTCTAATTATTGATGATTCCATAATCTAATGAAAGTTGTCTTTTGTTATAATAAAGCTTCAAGCTATGATTTATTATGATCTATGACATACTAGGTATAAACTTTGTAATTAATGATCATGGTCTCGTAACCATATGATTTTCTTATACATGTGTATGATCACTTATTGATATCCCCCATGATTACCCTTACATAGAATCTTATCCCACTAATTTTTGTGATTACATTCACTTGGTTACGAAGAAAGTTTTAATATAGGTTATGTCAAAGAAGGTTATTTTATGAGGTGAAATTTATAGGAGATATTGAATATTTGTTATGATATATTAGGTTTACATGTCTAGTTTCCAAAGACAGTAAACCGTAGTAGTTATAGTATTGATAATAATGTAATTTATCAAATATTCTTCATAAATGTGTAATATTTATCTTTCAAAAATTCGGGTCTCTATTGTTGGTATCAAAGAATGTTTTAATTAATATTTTGTGATTAGTGTTAGAAAACATTATAAAAAACATGTGGATAATTATATTTATAAGATAACTTCTGAATGTTTTCATAATTATTCAGTTTTCCAAGTTAATACAACCATTTTTAGATTCTTGTAGTGGACAGGGTTTAGACAAAGATTTAGGTAGGGATAATAATCTTGAAAAGAGTTTGTAGAGTATATGTCAACCATCATTACGGTGAAGGGTGAATGTTCCCTTACTGTGCCCCATGTCTGATACTCCTAAGGGATATTACTGGGTTAACATGAATCTTCCTTATAAACCATTATGGTGAATTTTAATAGATTATATCCAATTATATCATATTATAAACCAAAGTTTTCAATGATTCATAAAAAGGTTTCAGAATTAGGGAATTATAGGAAATATTTTCATGAATATATGATTATTCAATCTGATTTTTTCAACTTGATGCTTATACAATTTTTTTTGTTTTAGTCAATGGATATAAACTAAATGAATCTCTTGATCGATGAATTTTATGGAAAATGAAACAATCTTCAACATGAAATGTCAAAAGAATTAGGATCATGGATACCATATCATGAGACTATTCCCACTCAACTCTCTCAGTCAATGAGTGGTAACATGAATCACAATGAACTTCTGAATGCACCAATGAGGGAGAAACATGTGATTGAATATTCTATACATAAATTTCTACTCTCATTTTATGGGTCTTATAATCCACTAGTTTTCTATAAATATATCAATGTGACGGAAAATATATTTTCAATTATATAGTGCTTGGACCATGAGAAAGTTTTCTTTATATTTTATTAGTTGGAAATCGAAGCTAATCAATGGAAGACTCTTATCATGAACGTGAACCGAGAATAAGAGATAAAATATGTGGAATGGGAGTATTTTAAGATAATATTCCCAAAAAATTACTTTCCATGTTATCCTCATATTAAAATGGAGATGTATTTTCAAGAGTTGGAATAGAATTATGATTAATCCATTGGTACCTATGAAGTAAATTTTACTAGACATGTAAGGTATTCTTTTAGTTTTATCATCAACACAAAAAGAATGATTGATCAGTTATTTAGAGTTTCAAAAACAATTCTTTGAAATGAAATATACATAACAGAATTTTGAAGCTATGAAGAAATAATTTGAGGTGCTCTCAAAGTGGAAATGGAAGTTGGAAACCATCATAATTCAAGTGATTAGAGAAGGAAGATAGAGTCTCATTGAAGCTCTTGTGTTATTTTATAGGAATGGAAGAATAATATTCAACCTAATACATGCCAAAATCAAGGGAAGGATCCCTTAGGTGATTACCACAATGGAATATGAAGAAGTTTTAATAGTGGGAATCATAGGAATCTTGACAAAAAATGTGGAACTGATGCAAAGAGGCTAGTTAATGAAAAATATTGAGAGAAATATGAAATGAATATACTGAACATAATTAAATGGTATAGATGCACAAAGTTTTGGAATTATGGGATTAAATTCTCTTATATAATGGCTAATGAGGTTAATAATCTACAAAAACCTATGAATTAAATGAAAAAATGGATAGTTTATGTAATAATAGTGGCTAAAGTGAATCATTCCCATTACGGAACACTTATACTTCACTCCATATTTTGGGTTTCCAAGTTGATGTTTGTATGAATTCACCATATTAAAATATTACTCTTAATACTTTATTTAAATGTGATGTGTTTATAGAAAATTATTATCTCTCTCTAAAAAGATTTCATATAAATTTATTGAATAAGGAATCCATATTTTATATTTATAATCATCCTATGATCATCTATGAATGGAAGGATGAACCCAATCATATAATGTAAATATTTTTTGGACAAAAAGAGATATTATTTATGGAATAAATGGAACTATATATGATTTTATTGTGACATTATTTTGAGAAATCATTTTTATTATTTGGGGAATATATCATTAGGATCTATGAATTTTGGATTTGATACATTATGAGTGATTCAAAATATTTTAAAATAATTGTTAATTTCTTCATGGAAGGATATGGTATCAAATAATAATAATCATTAGGTTTAAATATTTTTTATGAATATTTTGGAATTTTCATAATGTTAAATATTTAGGGAATGGATGAAGTTGAACTTTAAGTGTCATTTTTATTGATTAATATATTATTTTTCCATATAAAGATTCTTACAAACTAGATATCTTATGCTATCCATTTTAGAACTAGTCACTATAAATATAAATGAGGAATGTCTTGTCATTATTTTATGTAATGTAGTATCCATTGAAAGATAAATTTACTGCTTCATGAATGAAAAAAAATTATCTTGAATATTCATTTCTTATAGTAAAAAATGAAGATGAAATTGATTGTAACCCAACAAAATTACAGAATTATGCTTATAAAATTAAAAGAAATAATGTAATTATATTTTCACATGTTCCATTTTTTGATTGTAAAATAATAAATCTACGTTAGGAGAAGGATCTTGAAATAAAAATTTACTCTTTTAGCTTCATTTCTGATGAATTGATGGTATTTTAACCCCTCCTAAATTTATAGTATTGTGGTCATTAACTTTCTCATGACCATATTCTATATCACTCTCTATAAGTCCATCAATTTTATTTTCTAAACTATGTATAAATTTTAACATTACTATAATTTTATCCTTATTTGTGATTATTATTATGTGTTATTTCAGGTATTATTTATATTTCAACTACCTATTTTTAAAAGGGGTTTTATTATCCTTCATTATAATGTGAGTCTTTGAATATGTTATAAAAAAATATCGAACATTTTTTAACAAGATAAAAATATGAGAATGAAATTTATTTATTTGGGGTACGGTATAATGTAGCACCCATATATTTTAGAATATATTTCCCTTTAAAAATTTTATAAATGTTCGATAACCTGCTTGACATACAACATTGAGCTTAAAATGAAATGTGACATATTATAAACTAGTTATTAAATTAATATGTAAGAATAGGATTAAAAGTTTTTTGAAATATATATAGAAATGGTTTCTAAATTAAAAATTATTAATTAATCCATAATAAAGAAACTCTCTATTTTTAGATGTCATTTTATGCTTCAAAAATAATTTTTTTATAAAAAAAATATTTTTCTAGCATTTTGGGCATGAAAGATATAATAAATTTCTACCACTTTTAAAAAATTATTTTTATAAAAAATTACATAACTTAAAATTTCAAAATATAAAAATTAACATAATATTAAATTTTGGGAATTTTATGAGTTGATTTATTTCTCAATGAATACTAGAAAATTCATATTTTTATTTAAAATTGTATTTTCATTTCAAGAGTTTATAATGTTAAAAAAAATTAAAATGTTTTAAAAGTAAAATTAGTTTATTTATATTATGAGTAATATAATTAATATCATTATAATAATTTTTATTCTTGATTTTTTATAAAACTTTTTTATGCTTTTGAAGACATTTATTTTTTGGAAAATAGATTTCATCACGTATTACAGGTTTAATTTTAAATTAATTTCTAAAAATTATATGAATATAATTTTATAATTATGATTTTATAATTTTAATAATAATAATAAATATAATTTAATAGGGAAAACTTATTTTTTCATTGTGATTACTGACTATAGTAAAGATTTTCCACCTTGGTAAAAGAGATAAAACATGGTTAAAACTAGAGGACCAAACATTAAAAACTATCTAATGAATTAATTTACCCTTGTGTATGAGTGTGTTTCTACTAAATTTTTTTTATGAACTTTTGTAATTTGTTTTAAAACATTGTCTTGAATTTTGGAACTCAATCTTGACTTTTTTATGTTAAGTAATATTTTATTTTAATTAAAAATATTTTTTGAGTATTTTAAATTAATGTATTGGTTGGAAAAGTCAATTATATTTTGGTTTACTCCAAAATTGTAAAATTGATACATTTTAGAACAAAAAAAATATACCAATTTATTACTTTATTTCAAGGTGAAATGACTTTTACTCTTAAATTGTGTATTTCCTAAAAACTGTTTTCCATATGTTTTGAATTCATATAATAAAAGAAATTTATATAACCTATTGAAATTGAATACGATAAAATACATTACAAAATTGTAAAAATAAATTCCAATATTTTTAAATCCCTTTTAATTGTTTGCATATAATTAATTTATAATAGAATAAATGTTTAGTTATCACCCCAAAAGGTTAGCGGATGTGGCAGTTTGATGAGCTGAATCGGAAAATTGCTACCGCTTGGGGCTTTGAGGATTGGAAAATGACTACTATGGGGAAGGGTTTTTTTTTGTTGTGTTTCCAAATGATGAGTGTAAAAGAAGGGCTCGGAGCTTCGGGTATATCTCTATCAAACTTGGTATCCTAGGTATTCAGGGATGTGATCAGAATTTTGATCCCTTCAATGTCACCAATACACATGTGCAAGTGTGGTTTCGAATCTACAAGCTTATCTGGTTATACTGGCATCCTCATATTCTTTGGGATATTGCATCGGCTGTGGGCAACCCAATTTGTATGGATCGCCAAACTAATATTCCACGATTTGGGAACTTTTCCCGTGTCTTGGTTGAGGTTGACATGGAAGGCACACTGATTGAGAAAGTCATTCTCAATACAAGGGATGATAGCTTCTCTTTGGGAATTTTTTATGAAAGGAATATGATGTTCTATACGGTGTGCAAATTTTTTGGTCATCTTCCTGAAGAGTGCAGGAGGGCGAGCACATGTACTTTTTTCATGGGAAAGGGACATGATGAGGATACTTGTTGTAAGGCTGTTGAGAAAAGGCGAGCACAGGAATCCACCTCTAACCAGAGGCAAGTGGAAGATGATATAGAGTCCATACAGTCTGACATTCTCTTGCTTTCTGGAATTTTGGATATTGAGCATGCTTTTAAGGATCTCCTCCCACAAGAGGATAGAGTCCCATTGGTGTCAATCATTGATTCATCTGAATGGATTATTATTGTTATCCCCCTTGTGACTTGTCAGGTTGATCTTGATAAAGCATTAGAAGTGACTAGGGTTTTGGAGAAGACTCGACAAGAGGAACATCATCTGTTGTCCAGTTCACAGATTTCTGATAATGTTGTCCATCCACATGAATTCTCTAATGATCTCCAGCCTGCTATGCAAGTGAATATTGGTGCCACTAATTCTGAGGCCCTGAATGACCAGTCTGTTGATAATTCCTCTGTTGCAGTGCAGAATGTTGTTGATGTTCCTTATCTAGGCCTTCTTGAGGAGTCCTTGAAGGGTCATCTTGTTGTGGAGGCTCCGGATGCTACTCTGTGTGGATTTCCATCTAATCAGCCACCCATTATTGGTGAGGCCCTGATTTCACAGTCCTTGGGAATCATGTTTATGAGTGAGGCGAATACTTCATCACATTATAAGGGAGCTTCTTATTCACCAATTTAAATGAGTGTGCATCTAGTAGTGAGTTCATCTCTTGATATGAGTGTGCATCCATAAGTGAATTCATCTTGAGGTGTCATTTCTGAGTTGGGACATTTTCTGGATCCTCATGCAGCCATCCCTATCGTCAGTGGCAATGTTGTTGATGTTGTTTCAAAGATTACCTTTGGACAGCACTATACCATCTTCAGCTGGCCCAGGTGTGGATACACAGTTCACTCAGGTTTCACTAAGTAGAGCTGTGAGGAAGATACTGGATGATTTTTTTGATGGGGGAATCCGTCAGTCTTCCAATAAATTTATCCCACTATCGCAGGTGTTTTGGTTAGATGATGCAGGGAGTGTGACACCTAATGATAGTTCAGATGATGAAGCACAGGGCTCGGAAGAAGAAAGCTTAAATGAGGGGACCCGTACCTCTATAAAAAAAGGGAAATAAGATCAGGTTCACGAAATAAATTTCTCGGGTGGAGGTGGCTCAAACAAGATCCATGACATCCCTCAATAAATGAATATTTTTTATTGGAATTGTCAGGGGCTTGGGAATACTCCCACGGAAAATTCCCAAAGACATACTATCCTGACCAAAAAACCTCTCATTATTGGTTTAGTTGATCCAAGAATGAATTTTGTTACCTGGAAAGACTTTAAGTGGAAATATCTTGGTTACTCGTTTGTTGATCATAATCAAAATGAAGATAATGTGAAGAGCCTTTGGGTCTTAAAGAATGATTCTGTCAATATTATTTCTCACTTTAAGGCTAATCAAATGTTCTCTGTTGTTGTTGGGATACAGGGTGTCACCTTTTGTGTTTCATGTGTTTATTCTTCAGACTCCTACATAAAAAAGTATGGAATTATGGAATGAATTGGTGGTTTTATCTTCTCAAGCCCACCACAACTATATAATATCTGGTTATTTCAACATAGTTCTTAGGCCTGAGGAGAAAACTGGATCTAACTTCAACCATCCTGTTGCTAATGAATTTTCTAATTTCATTGACCATTGCAATCTTATTGAACTGTCAACGGTTGGTGATGATTTCACTTGGTGCAGGTACAGCTTGAATGGTTGGAAATCTAGTAAACATGATAGGTGTTTATTTCAGATTTATGATAGGAATAATCGCTTTTGGACCTCAGGTTTTGTGCTTCCAAAAAAACATTATGATCATAATCCTTTAGTGGTTGGCATCTCCATTGGTGATGCTCATTTTAATCCTATCCCTTTCAAGTTTAATAATGCATGGTTGGACATTCGAGGGTGGCAGGAGGCTGTTATTACTGCATAGAATTCTATGACTTTGGGATCTGCTTTCCAAATTGTCTCTTCAAAGCTAAAAAATGTCAAGATAAGGTTGAAGGAATGGAGCAAGCTCTTGTTCTCCAAGATGGATGAGGACATCAAGGCTACTGAAAATCATCTTTTGGTCTCCCAGAATATCAATCGATTGAACTCCATGCCCTCTATTGAGGAGATTCAATCCCTTTCAAAGCTTGATGGGTTGTTGAACACTAATGAAAATTTGGCCAGGTCTTTGTATAATGTAAAATGGTTAAAATAAGGGGATAGAAACTCTATCTTCTTTCATCGACTTCATAAATAAAGGAAGATCAGGAGGGTATTTACTTCCCTCAACATTAATGGAACTTTGATCACATCTGAAAATGAAATGTCTAATGTGGTTATTGGTTACTTTGTCGATCTCTACTCTGATAATGGATCTGATAGAACACACATGATTTTCAACAATATCACCCCGAGTATTGATGATCGGATTAATTCCTCTCTGGTAGATCCACCTGGGGGAAAGGAGGTCAAGGAAGCTCTGTTCTCCCAAAATATTGATAATGTGGTAGGGTCGGATGGTTTCACTAACAAGTTTTTCATGTTTAATTGGGAAATTATTCATGATCAGGTTATTAATGCAGTGAGAGGTTTCTTTCTCACTACTTTAATATCTTATGGTTCTAATTCCAACTTCATTTCTCTTATTCCTAAGAAGGATAATGTTGTTAACATTAAGGATTTAAGACTGGTTGCAATTGGAAATACCATTCCCAAGATCATCAGTAAAATTGTTGCTACGAGATTGGGTAATGTGGTTAAGGGAATCATCACCCCGAATCAGTTTGCATTTTTTCCAGGCAGGAACATTCAAACTAGAATTTTCACTACCTCTGAATGCATTAATTTCATGAAAATAAAGGTGAAACAATGGAATCTTGCAGTGAATATTGACATCTCCAAGGACTTTGACACCATGAAATCGAGATTTTTGTTGTCTATTCTTAGTATGAATGGCTTTTTTTAAGTACTTTATCTTGGTTCATGCCATTCTTAATGTTTCCAGGCTCTCAATCCTGGTCAATGGTTCCCTCGAGGGATTTTTTAAGTGCTCTAGAGGTTTTCGGCATGGGTATCCCCTATCTGGGCTCTTGTTTGCTATTGCTGAGGATTACTTAAGCCTCTGTCTGAACAGTCTTGTTCAGGCAAGTCTCAACAGTCATATTAAAGCTGGGAGGGATCTTTTTTCTCCTAATCATCTCTTCTACGATGATGATATACTCTTATTTCATCAGGAAAATTCAAGGACTGTGTCTTCAATAAAGGCCATATTTGGCATTATGAGGATGTGGCTGGGCAGGCCATTAGTTGGCAGAAATATTTTGTGGTCTTTGGAGAGGGAGTGACCACCTGGAAGAAAAATAACATCACTAGGATGCTTGGGGTGAAAAAGGGCTTATTTCCCTTTAATTATCTTATAGTTCCTCTCTTTTGGGGTAGATTGAAGAGATTTCACCTTGATTCCATCTTCTCTCATATCATAGCTCAAATGGAAACATGGAATTGGAAAGCTATGTCTCATGCTACCAGAATCTTCCTTGTCAATTCGGTGATTACTTCTATGATTGTTTATGGGTTCGCTATCAATAAATGGCCCAAGGCTCTATCAAAGATCTTCAAAAGCTCATCAGGAATTTCATATGGACTGGTTCCATTAATGAAAGGGAGCTAATTGTTGTGGCATAGAGGGAATGTATTAAGCCATTTGATTTGTGGGTGTTAGGTATAAAGGATTTGGGTCTCTTCAATGAGGCTTTTCTCAGCAAGTTTTCATGGAATTTGTTCTCCTCCAATGACAACTCAATGGAGTTTATCTCAGCTAGGCTTATCCCCAAGCTCTTGAATGGATATTCTTATCAACTTTATTCCAATATCTAGACTGCTATGAAATCCACCTTTAATAAGTGCATGCTCTCTTCCAGGTGGTTTGTTTGTAGGGATTCCCCTTTGAATGCATGGAGGACACTCTGGTTGTATATTCCAATACAAGAAGATGTGGATATCCCAACTTCCTTGAGGCACACTTCAATTAATGATATTCATGATGCATTTATGGCCACCTATGAATTCCTCCCTACTCAGATTCAAGTTGATATTCAGTGCTACAGGTATATTGATAGATACACCCTCATATAGAATCCGGGTGTCACAGGTTCTCTAACCACTCGAGCCCTTTATCTTTACATGTGTGATGGGCAGATTACCACCCCCCGTTGGCTCTTGGCATTATGTAACTATTTCATTCCACCCTTTGATTTTCTGCTACTATGGAAAATATGGAAAGGCAGGGGCCTTGTGCAAAGTCTTCTCAAGAAGGCTAGAATTCACCTTGAATCATCCTGCCCACTCTGTTTTGCGGCTGAGTAATGGATTGAGCACATTTTTCTTTTATACGTTTTTTCATATAGGTTCTGGAGTTATATCCAAGACATAACAGGATTTCGGCTGTAGTTGCAGATCTTGGAGGGTTGTCTGGCCTCTATTGTTGCTGCATAGTGGAGTGAGAAGATTGGGAACATCCTTCTGGTTGCAGCATTGCCCACTTTTGGCTTCATCTAGAAGGCCCATAATGCTTTGCTATTTGAGGATGTTAAACCTACCTTTCAGGATGGTGTGAGGTCTATACACAGGACTGTGTGTAAGGCATCCAAAGTGCAGGCTAGATTCATGAATAATAATTTTTATGATCTTGTTATCTTAAAGAGATTTGGGGTTCTTGAAATGATTAAGAAGCCCTTGGTTTTGAATTCCATGAGATGGATTCATCCCATTCCGTTTTGGGTGAATATCAATCTTGATAGGGCGGCCTCTGGCACACATGGGCCTTCAGGTTGTGGTGGTGTCTTACACACCTATAGGGGCTTTGTTAAGGGCTATTATTATCACTATATTGGAAAGGGTAATTCCATTGAAGTGGAGTTATAGGCTATGATCAAGGCAATTACTTATGTGGTACATCATGGTTGGCATTTTCTTTGGCTGGAATCGGACTCAATGGTGGCTTTTGATCTTCTTAGATGTCAGTCCAATTATGATCCATGGGTGATGTTACCTTCTTGGATTGAGTGTTTGAAACTTCTTGGTGGGATTATTATTAATGTGACACATGTTTACATGAATGCTAATCAGGTTGTTGATGCCTTTTCAAATAAAGATATTGTGGAATATTCTTTGCATTGGTCTTTTCATATTTCTGATTGTTGCATGCATCTTGTTGAGGCAGATGTGAGTGGAAATTTTTTTACTAGGTTATGTAAACCTCCCTTGTAATGTTTACTGTCTTTTCCTTTTTTTAATAAAATTTGGTAGGAGTGAGCTTGACTTTCTCCTGGGCCTTTTGAGTATTTCCATGTGTGTCCTTTCCCTCCCATATAAAACTATACCACTTATTCTATATTCTCCCCCACTTCATGAACCATATGTATCATCAAAAAAAATCCCTAATACCTTTCTAGGTTCCTCGACATTAAAATTAGATATTATATTCTTTTTAAAACACCTCTCGTTCAAGGATTAAGTAGTAAGCTAAATGTGGTTTCTCAACATTGTGGTATAACTCTTAACTGAGTACATTTTGTGTTTTTTGTTCTTATTCATCATATAAATATATTGTATCCAGGAAAAAATAATTAATTTATTATCTTTTATATACTAATTTTTTATTATGATGATGGAACAACCATTATCAACCTCCCTTCTATCCTATGAGAAGAGAATACATCGCTTGTGTGCGCATGTGGACTTCCACCTTCATGATTTGATGTGTTTAATTTTTCATTACAATTTCAGAATAGAGGTAATAATGATGGATTTACTGTTTATATATATAGATATATATATATTCATGATATTTACTTTATTATTATAGTTACAAATTGGTGAATTATAATTTTCTTTTCTTTCATTAATTCCATCAAAAAGAAAATATGTCACCCGTGCGTATGTACGGACTACCATATTTAACATGATCAAGAAAGTGTTCTTGAAAGAAAAAACCTTATTTCCTATTAGGTTGATGAAATTTTCATCCATTTAAATACTATTAAAAAAAATTATTGTTGTTTTTACCTATAAGTGAAATATTATAAAAAGGATTTTTCATTACATTTTAATTTATTTAATAAATTTTAAAAGGAATCATTTTCTATAATTTTTTATGAAAAATTAAATTTTTTTATCTTTTTAAAAGTGTGAAAGGAATGTGATTTTCAAATATATGACACAAAAAAAATATCCACCATCATGAATGTTATTTTCTTTGATGTTTCCTTTTCAATTTTACATGTTTATTATTAAATAAAATTGCATTCCCAATATTCTATGTATTTTTAGATAAAATACTATCAAAAGAAAATGATATTTTCATCATGTTTTCAAAAAAGGTTAAAATAAAACATTAAGAGATTTTATTCATTTATTTCATCATAGATTAAGGATTTCTATGCTTCAATGGGGTTATGATATTATGATATCATCATTATCCTTTCTTTGGAAAATTCATAGTTACGATAATGAAATATTGATGAAACATATTTCCTTTTATACTGGTTAATTTATGATTCCATGTTAAATGCGTTCATGATATTGTGGAATACATATGAATGCATTATGACTATAGGATTGGTGGGTATGTTATAGCACTCAAATACATAGAGTGAAAATGGATACCTCATGCGACAAATATTTTATGTGTGAACCATATTTTTTACTCAAACTTTTATGTGTGTACCTACTTATCAAGTCTATAAGATTATGTGTAGACTGGGTTTTCAGGTTCATAAGTTTATACATAGATCTAGATTTTATGAATGTAACATTATGTGTGGACCTAGTTTTATATCCATAAGTTTGTGTGAGGACTTGATTACATTTCCTTAACATAATGAGACAACCTTTTTCTTTTAATACACGTTCACAATGTTTTGGGATTTTGTTTTTCTATATTCTTACGATTATTTTACTCACCCATGGATCATGAAAGATTATTGACTATTCTACACTCTTATAAGTATTTATTTTTTATGAAAAAGATTTATACCATAACACATTTTTGTGATCTTTGAAATATTTTCTATGAACATATGTATGTTATGATCATGATCTCATACCCTTATGATTGTATGTGATGGATAATTAATATCTACCTTGTTTTCCCTTATTGGGAATATGATATCATCCTTTCTTATGTTTCCCTTTCCTAGGATATGAAGAAGGGTTTAACAATGGGTATATCAATGAAGGGAATAATGTCAAAAGGACTTTTTGGGAGATGTTTAAGATCATTTATGAAATTATATGTCTATGTATCTTGTCTCTAAAACCACTGAAACATTATTATTTTAGAGTGGATCTAAATATTATGTATTGAAAATTTCATTTAAAAATATTTAATATTTATATATTAAAATTATGTGTTACTAGAATTATAGTAGGAACAAATCTTGAGAAGCCTAAGGATTGAAAATATGTGGATTCTTCTTTTTTAGGAGGATAATTGGAATCATGCTTTATCTGAATGGATAATAATTAGATATCATCTTGAAAACATGGTTACTTGCTCACTTCTAGAGTAATATAAAGAAATATAATATCATTATGGTTAAATTAATTATGAGGTTGATCTAAGGAACTCTAAATTTGGGGTTTCTATTTTAAACCTTAAATGATTATATGTCATCTGCATTTTAGGATGTGCACTAGGTTGTAGATGTAGTGGACTACAAGTCTATATATGATACTATATTTTTTTGGAATAAAAATATCAGTTGGATGAGTAATAATTAGGAATGCATGTCACTGATCATAATAGAGGTTGAATATATTTTAATTACTAAGGCCTGAACTAAACTTCTATGTGTATTGAAATAGTTGGGAGATATAAAGGAATATGTGAAGCATATAATGGTTATTTTTATCATAAAAATTGTGTTATTGGTATAATGAAAAATTGAATAAAAATTTTAATAACAAGAATATTTATATCAGGTAACACCTCATTAAAGAAAAGGTGGAGAAATAAATTTTTATAATGGAACATTTTGGAACTAATCACCACATGGGGGATATCATGTCTAATCCATTGGACACACTAATTTTTCATGATTTGGAATCTATTTATCTCTTTTTTTCATTGTTAAATGGGGAGGAAAATATATGAAATTTAGGGTATTATATATTGTTTGTTATTATTAACTCAGTGTATAATTCAGGTATAATTTTATAGCGTGTAAAACTACAAGAGAAGGGATCTATGTGGATATTCATTTTCGTAAGTAGTGTTGAAGTTGTTTTATCCTGAATACTATAGTGTTCTGGAATATGGAATGACATGGGGCATGAAATGATCTATTAAACACTTTTTCCCTACATCATGAATTACTTATTTATTCATATAGTTGTGGATGAGTTCTTCTAATACATTCTAGGATAATTGAAACATATGTACAGTATCAAACATCAACCTGATTTCCAAAAAACCCAATTGGGGAGAATATTGTAACAAAGGTATTCTAATTTTCTGTTTGATAATTTTTTGGGATTTTTAAAATATTTTCTATGTTGATAAATGCATTGTATGATTTAATGAGTTTTTTTAGGTAATGAATTTCCAAAAGTGTAATTATAAGGGAATTATTTTCTTGTTTTTCCAATGTTTTTTGTATGTATATTTACTGTTTTTGTGAATTTTATTGAAGGATTAAAAGAAAATAAGGATTTATATGTAGAATTGAAGGTATCTTTCATGACCCACAACGAAAATAAGAAATTTCATGATATAATGAAGTAATTTTATAGGGAGTAAATGAATCCAACAATATAGATTTGTTTTCATCAAATAGGTGGTGATTTATGAGGCATCACAAACAAAACAAATCACACATTGAATGGTTTTTTATGAATAATACAAATAAAATAATTTGTGGTTGGTGGTTTTTTTTGTAGGATTTTGTATCATTTATAGGGTGCTAGTGTGTGAAGGGTCTTTAAGGGAATTTAAGTTATTAATAATTTATATAGAAGTGTGTGCCTATAAATACCATGCTAATTCCTTAAATAATTATATATTAGATATTTAAAGAATATATGTAGTTTTTTTGGAAAATTGATGAATTCTAGTAGTCCTCATAGAAAGTGAATACTATGTAATAGGATAAATCTTTTAGGAAGATTATTTTTTGAAGCAATGAGTTTTGTGATGTATGAAGGTGTCTACTATGAAGAAGACCACAAAAAAAAGTTTCAGGAAGCATATTGGGAAGCTCTATACTACATAGTGAACGAAGAACATAGCATGGATCATGAAGCACGTGTAATTACCTAGCCCAAGATCCAAATAAATAGTGCCCCAATCTAGTTAGTCCCATGGCCTCAAAAACGCATCATCCTATGCTAGTGGATGTCGACCAATTGTGGGGGTCTAATGCAGCTACAATGAGGAGACTATACAATATAAATCATTATAAAAAATAGAAGAAAAAAAATAAATAATTAAAAAGTGGAAGATAATAATAATAAAATATAAAATTCTAAATATAAAACCCAGAATGTTCATGTGATTTTTAAATAAAAAAGAATAATATATACAAAAGGTAAAATGGAAACAACTCACAATGAACAAAAGAAAATCCCAAATCCAATCTCTATGGTCATCTTGAGCTCTAGCTCAGTCTTATGCTCTGAATCCCCCATGCACAATAGTAATAGCACAAGAAAAACCATTATCCTAAATCTATAACCGTCTAGACTTTTTGGGTACCCAATATAGGCCTGAATAGTGTGTGAGATAAACTTAGTTGGCCATCACCAATGGTGTATAAAAAATCCAATACACTAACTTAAATAAGAAAATTTTGTAAGATCCCAAACATTTATATATATGTCTCAAGATCATTTACAGGTACTCTTTTGGATTTTTTTTGTTTTACACTAGTCCAGGATTAGTTTTTTTGAGTGAAATTTGGATGATTTTGGAGGTATTCTGGGTAGTGTGCTATTGGGCCATAGTTTTCCCAAATAGTGTGACTTGCCCCAATAAACAGTACACCCCCAGATAGAGGTTGACTGCATGGTTGGTGTAAGATTTTTTAAACTATGAACCCTTTTAGGAATAACTACACACCACCATAAGAGAGGTGTATGGTTAGGGTGAACGGTTTGAAAGAACATGAACCCCAGTACAAAAAATGGTATGCACGATATTTAAGCCCTCAAAAATTAGTTTCAAAATTCTCGAACCCCCCGACTGTAACACCCTAATATTTTATAAAACTATTTTTCCAATAAATTAATTTATTTGATGACTTAAATATCATTCCTCATAAAATTAAAACTCCATTATATACTACACCATGTAATGTTTGTACTACATGCATCATCAACTTAGCATGTGTTACACGAAACATAGAGTTTCTCTGAAACAACATTTTATTATTATAATTATTTAATGTGGATAGTAAAATCATAACGAGTAACATAGTAATATTATTCTTAATATTAATAACTACTTTTGAAATATTATATATAATGGTTTTATAAAAATAAAACATATTTATAGTAAAACATATAATTTTTGGAAAATACTTTATAAATTTGAAAATATTACTTCCTCAAAAGAACAAACATTTTATTTTATCCTTGGAATAATAATAATATATATTTTTAGAAAATATACAGATTTAATATGATTAAATAAACTATATTTTTTGATTTATATTCTCAAAATTATCATAGGATAATTTTTTTCTATTTTTTTGAAAAAATAATTATTTGGATAAATAGTGAAAAATACTAAATTTTAATTGAAGACTGTTGTTTCATCTAATTTATTTATATTTTTAAATTATTTTATAATTTTTTTATAAAGGAAAATTAAATAAAATTTGCATAAATTAATCCATTTTTTTAATTCTATCCAATTTCTCAATGAAACTATATATTAAAAACATTTCAATCTTTTAAACATTTTATTTTAAAAACATGTTATCATGACATGTTAGCGGGATTTATTCCAAATATATTTATCCCATTTCTATTATTCTAATTTATAAAAATGGATTCCATATTTTGAATCTCAATATTTTATATTGTCTAATATGGTCATATTAGTTTTGGACCAAAAATATTAGTGAAAGTAATTAAAATTATTTACAACAATTAAGGTAAAAACAATATTAATTAGTGGTTAAACATTAATATAAGGGGACAAATAAGCTAGAAACATGTCCAAAAGACATTGGAAGGATAGAATTCTTCCAGTTACCCCCTTGTATAAATGAATAGATAATTATTTGAGTCACATGATATAAGGGTGTCCTCTCAATAGTGTTTACCTTTTTATATTTACAAGAATTCCACTAATCATTTACCATAAAAGGGAACTCACCCCTCACTCATTCACACATATCAAGCAAATTTTCATTGAAAAATATGCCCAAATATCATACCAAATTTCATCCATTAATTCTATAATCCAACAATTAGGCATAAATGTATCCAAGGAATCACTTTGGTGAAAAACTAGAGGAGTTAACCAAAGAAGAGGTAACATTCTTCCACATGCTCTTTTATATTATTTTCACTCTCCACCCCATAATATATTCATTTTCCATGATTATATAATAATATAATTTTAATAAATATGTTGATATGTTTTTATTCTATGGTTTCTACCTACTTATACACACACTTCCTTCATATGGGTAACAAGCATACCATTCTTGTGTATGGTGGACTACTGGCTAGAAAAAGATGTAGTTTATTTTTTCCTTTACCACCTCACATGGTTGGGAATTATGATAGAAATAATTTTTTAGTCGTTATATATGGTATCTAAGTTGTATTTATGATTCATAAATTATTATATAATAGATAACTTCATTCTCTCCGTTCTTTTAAATATGATAACTTTGTTTTTCAACATATAGACGGGTGCCTCCTCAAAGGGATGTGATGCATTCACGCTTTACATGGAATATATTAAGGGTGGGTTTAGTAAAATTATAAGATAAATATGAAAAAATTATTATAATTTAATTATATATATATATATATATTTCATTTCTTTCTTTCTATCAAAATTTCAATAAAATGGGAACAATGTTCCAACGTACGTAGTTACTACCATCTCTATGAATGATGTATTTTGTTTTCTATTTCTACATTTGATATTTTTTATAAATATTTATGTAATGAATATATATGATATATATATCATTATTAACATTATTTACATCATTTATTTAATTTAATCATGATCTAAGTTAGAGGAACAAGAATAATAAGTCAAAACTTATATGAAAAACAAAGCATATATTACCAGAAGTGTAACATTAACATGGAACAGTTTATAAAAATATTATATAAAGTCATAATAAAATCATATATGGTATTATATATAATAATATGGTCTTGGGGTATATTTACAATAAAATATTATTTATTATATAGGATGATTTAATGAGTACAACGTGAGGCAAGTCATAAGGGAAGTATTTTTCTGTCTCACTTTTATTTCATTGAGATTTATGCATTATTCATCACTTATTAATTTAGTGTGATTTATATATTTCCCATTAATATATTATATTATTATTATTATTAAATTTATTTTTACTTACATATCCAATTTATGATCACACATCCTTGGGGTTTAAGTTCTACGTGTTACCAAATTGGTAAAGCAATTTTGCTTCAATTTTCGTTTCCTGATTAACATGCCATTTTACACACCTATAATATTATATGAGGTATATAAATATCCATTTGACATGGTTTATCATAAATCTAATTTTTTAGTGATATTTAAATTTTCATGTGATTTAATTTTCTTACATAGTGTGTTTGATTCAATGTTACCAAGTGGTAAGAGTTTATTGAAACAATCTCATCATCTATCTGGATTGTTTATGATTATGATTTCATTGATGAATTATTATAATCCATACTTCATAAAAACTCATGCATAATATTATAAATTGGTTATTCATGATATAATACTATATTAGTTCAATTTTCCCACTCAATAGTACTTAAGATAATTATGATTTTTTTAAGAAAATCTGACCTTATTTCTCTCTTTGGTCCAAAATATGTATTATCCAAAAACAATGTTTTCAAAAATGTTTTCAAAAATATTTTTAAAATGATATTTCAGTATCATTTTCAATGAAAAAGTATTTTAAATTTTTTTATTTTTTCCAAAGCTACCCTTATAATTTTTCAAATCTATTTTAAAAGAAAAATGTCTTAAAAATGTTTAATGTTATAAGAATCATTTTTCAAAGACGAAATTATATTTTTCTCATGAAATTTTATTAAAGGATCTTTCATAATTATTTTACATCTAATAATAAAACATTGTGTTTTAATCATTCTTTTCTAGGGATATGATCCAAGGGTACCATTCATATTATTTCTCTTAATGGTTTATTTTTTGATGGAATGATGTTCATGAAACATGTTTCGGTTACACAGGTTATACTCTTATGGAATATGGTTCTTTTCACATGTTATGTTTTGATGAAATCATTATCAAAAATGTATCTTTTCCATAGGTTATTATTTTAATACGTTTTTATATTACCAATTTCATTTCATGGTTTATGATACGATGAATGCTTATGGTCTAGTGGCACACATATATATGATATCATTATAATATGGGTGGAACCTATATCTCCCTATAATTAATTTTCTATAAAAATATATCATGAGATAGGCATGGATAGAACATGGAGTGAACAAGGTTTAGTAAAGTAAATTTTCCACTAAGATGGTACTGAGATTGAAAAATTACTACTAATATGTTCATGAGAGTGAACCATGAATACCTATATTATATGATGACTGAACCCATGCTACGATGATGTCCTTGGAAATAAGCCTCGACTACTATGGAAATCATTTTATATGCTTATATTTATTCCACAATTCCATGTCTTATTCCTATGTTATGCTTCATGTCTTATTATCTTTATTACCTTTTGATTCGTTTCCTATTAACCACCAATATGTTTTCCATGATTCATGTTTATGATCACTGATATGTAAAGTATTATTTTTAAAAAATTGCTTATTTTCATACATGAATACTCAGGATTATACCTATATATCTCTCTAGTTTACCATTACTAATAATTCTGAGCTCACCCCTTTGTATATTTTCATTCCCTAGGTTATTAAGATAGGAATTATGTGTTTAAAAAGGTTTCCTTTCATGAGGAACATAGTGGGAGATATTATATCTCACTTTTGTACCAGGGTTTATGTCTCTATATTTCTAAAGGAATGAAACTATTATGGTCTTTGGGCATCTTTTTATGTAATGGATTTAGTATTTCTCAAAAATTATGTAATTTATATTCATGTTATGTTAGGGTCTCTATATTTGGTATCAATGTAAATGTTTATTTAAACATTTGAAAATACTATGAGAAAACCTTAGTGAGATTCCTAAGGGAATTTCTAATGTTAAGTCTATGGATAAAGAAATGAATAATAAAATTTCATGGAATTTTAGTGAAGGATAAAGTGGGTGTTTTACTAGAAATATGTCTCTATGTGTATAATACAAGTTAGTGTGGCTCTGTAATAGATTTATATTGGGTTAAAAACCCTGAAAACACAATATTGAGCTAGTCTTGATCGAGAACTAGGGAAAGAAAACTGTCGTGGCATCACATCTTGTTTGAAACTCCCATGGGAGATTATTTGGAAATTCCTAAACATTTATGAAATCCTTATGAAGGATTTAAACAGAAGTTAGATATAAATAAATTCAGTTAAACCTAATTTTCCCAAGATTAAATTTTGTTTCATGACTTATAAAACATATATGTGGATATTCATGATTATGTGGTTCCCCTCTATGATTATTTTTTCATATTGTATTTTGGTCTTAGTCAATATATGGAACCTGAAGGAACAATATTAATGCTGAGTGTGATAGACAATGAAATTATTGTTTACAAGAGAATATGAATACTATGAGAACATGAATGAAAAATCACATTGGTATGCTCACCCATATTTCTTAATCTATTAAACTTGATGGATATCCAAATGATCAAAGTAGGGAACAACATACTAATGATTCATTCAGGAGATAACTCCCACCTTATTTTAGAGGGTCCTATAATCAATTTTTTTTTTGAATAATGGATTAGTATAAGGCCCCAGCCTTAAACCTTACTTAATCTTGATTTATTACAAGATTACACATTGAGGATCTTTTTAGGTTTAGAGTTTTAGAGAATAAGATAATGAAACTTGCATTACATTCCACATTTAAACAAAGTGGTTACATAAAAGAAAATATTCATTCTTCCCATCAACGGAAACATATTGAAAATAAAACATGGATTCTTTCTTGACACATCCTTGACACTATCACCACATCATGTACCTTTCCCTTGACCTGTGAAAAACATTTCAAAAACTTGGGATGAGCATAAAAAGCTCAGTAAGGGTTATAAAAATATGGAAAGGAAACATGAGTTCAGATATACATAATAATGAAATCATAATTAACCCATAAAACATAGGCATATCAAATCATGAATAAATCATAGAAAACATAATACATAAAGGTAACTTGAGGCGTTCATAACATTCTTACGTAGGGAGTAACCCTCTTGGTTACGTTTGGAATACCCATCACAGTATATTCCCTAAATCTCTTCGGAGAAACCTTAACGTTTCACTCCTTCGCGTTACCCAATGCATTGGAGAGCTATATCGGGCTCACCCGCCCTTAGTTTATCACGGAACCACCCGTTCTTCATAACAATGCCCAAGAACAATGAAATAATCGTATCACATAAACATGAATAAAGGAAACATAACATTTCCACATTTCAATCACAATATAACATTTTAGGATATTGAAATAATGAATCCATTCAAAAAGAAACCATTTCCAAAACCATTTAAAACATTTAATAAAGAGATTTTTGAATCAAAGTGTCCCATACCACCTTGAAGCTTTTAACATTTTAAACCATTAATATCCATATAAATAAATCCTTAAAACCATTTTGAAAACATGGATATTAATAAGAACTAATAATTAAAACATTTAAAATGATATTTTGGTTAAAGGGGTTTTACCAAAATTAGAGACACTTGAATACAATAATCGAGGAATAACATTTAGTCAGAACTTTATAATATCATGAGAATAAAAGGATTCATGATATAATACTCCAAAGGACAGTATATACACCATATAAGAGTGAATTGGTGCATAACAACAGTGAACCCTCAATAGAAATGTCAAATGTGATGAAATCCCTTATAAAGAAGGTATCCTTAAATTAAGGACAAATAAATCTCAAAAATATGTGTGACAAATATATATACACCCAATATAAGTGGATATTAAGTGTAAACCAATAAAAGGTCATTCACACATATTCAATGGATGACGTATTCAATGACTACAAGTTGAACCCAAAGAAATCGAAATTGGGTTAAAAAGTTCCCTTGACAGCCTAACGGCATCACATCAAAATGAGTTGATGAGAGATAAAAAGTGTATCTCGTCACATGGACATAAAATTTACTTCAATAAGGATGTATGAGAACATATCCCAACATAAAAATATGTAAATTAAAAGACCCAATAAAAGAAGTCTTTTAAAAAAGAGGAGGGTGAAAGGTTCCCTTACCGACTTGGGTATCTTTCAAAACATACACCCCATGAGAGAAAGACAATAGGTCATTGATGTAAATACTCATAAACGAAAGTATATTACACAAAGAGTAGAATAATGGGCAGTACATACACCACTAAATGGAATTTGTGGCAAATGTAGCATAAATCTCACGGGAATAAAAGTGAGATGAAAAATCCCTTAAGAAAATTCGGCAGCCTAACGGCGCCACTCAAAACTTCCAAAATGGATTGATGAGAGAGAATAGGGTCTCTCATCACATGAACATAAAAGTTATAGTAAGTGTAATATAAAATATCATCCCAATAACAAGAAATATGAGCTTTAAAAGTAATGACATAAAAGAGTGTACTTAAAAAAAGAGAGGAGTAAGATCCCTTACCTCGGGTCCGACTTGACTCGATCGTTCTTTAATCTCCTTTAAAAGTGTAACTCCTTTTGATTTGAGCCTAAAGGCTTCCTTTGAAAGGCTTATGCCCAAAGGGAATCCTCTAGGATGAGAAGAGGGATGTGGAGAGAGTAAATGGGCAGGTTTTGGCCGAGCCAAAGGCTTGAGGAGTGTGTTAAATGAGGTAGAGGTGGGGGCCTTTTATAAGAGGAGAGGAGGGGTACTTTTGGAAAGTAAAGAAATATTAATTTATTTGAAAATGTTTTTCGGTTTCAAAAGTTCCCACATTGATATAATTCGTGGATAAGGTGATAAGGCTTCTAAATCCACTCATCCAATAAGTTTTGGACATGTGTAGTTCATAGATTTTACATTATCTTTCCATTTTATTTAAATCGTCAAATAATGATGTCATCGCTGCATCATTATTATGTCATAAATAATTTAATTTTTTTAATGTCTAAAAATTATAAAAAAAAATACTATGATGTAGGAAATCTTTTTATCTTTCCAATGAATATTTATAATCAAAATGATGACTTGTATAACCCCACTTAAAAATTGTTTTAGTAAAACATATCATGTTTGTGTCAATTTTACTTTTACATTAAATAAAATGTTATTTATGTCATTTCCCAACCAAAGTGGATCCATGGGGTCCCCAAGTTGACCCATGGATTTTCTTGGTCGGCCATGATATAACCAATGAGGGTAAGACATGTGTCAAGCTCATCTCATTTTATTAAAGCATTATTTTTACCTTAAACTACACTAATTACCACTAATCGCGATTAAAAACTTAATAAGTTACTATTCACCAAAAAATTATTTTAATCTCATTGAACCACATTTTACTTCTTAATGACAACCATGTATGTCGGATTTTTGAAAATAAAAACACAATGATGGAAAAATTTCATTTAAACGGAAAATCAGTTTTTATAAGTACCACTTAGTGGTTTCACTATTCATCAAAAATTGAAGTTTTTCAGAAAAATCCCAAAAATTCACCCTAAGCTATATTTGATATTCTGAATTCAAAAATGAAGTCCGTTTTAAAAAATTCAAAACATATAAGTCACATTAATTAATTTAATAATTAATTCCCGCTGTCATGACAAATAGCGTGTTTTATAAAACAATAAGTATCAAAAGATTGACACTAGTTTAAGTTTGATTTCAAAGTGAAATTGATTCCAACGACCACTATTGGATTTAATGGTAAAAATATTTTATAATTTCACTTTAAAAACAATTAAAAATATAATCTAATCATATAAATAAATTAGATTAAAAAGTGGTTTTGAATTAAAATACAACATTTTACACTATTCATTAAAAAAATGAACTTTATCGGAAAGATACCAAAAATTTACACAAAGTAAATTTTGATGTCCCGATTCTTAATAAGAGTTTTATTTGGTCCAAAATAATGTTTAAGAGTGAAAAAAACTATATTTAATGACGGTTCTCCATCAAAAGGTGATAAGTGAACCTTTAGTGAAAACTAGGGCATATACGCCTAAAATTGAATTCTTTCCGTATTTTAAGCCTTTATATTTTATTGTATAAATGTAAAAATATTTAAGAACATATATAATCATATTTTAGTTATTTCTATCCATTCCCGCCATTACAACGGCTACATGTTAACTACCATTTAAAATAATATTATTTTGTTATTAGAGTGCAACGTAAGATTCCCAAGAAACTCGTTGTTGCGTGTTGGGTACGCCATCGAGCATAGAGTCCCCTTTAAAGTCATATTAATATTTTATTCACAAATATGGATAAATATGAAAATTTCATATTAATTATTTACCTGGGGTGTTACATCCTTCCCCCCTTTTGGGAATTGTGTCCTCGCAATTTTAAAATTGCGCTTGGAAATATCCTTGAAAGTCTCACATCGGAACAAAAGTCGGTAAAACAAACACTTTAAAATAAAGAAAGATAAGTACAAAGGTCACCCGAGTTAACCCATACTAGGATTCCAAGTATGAAAACATGGACATGGAGGAGAAAACATAGGTTCATGTTCTCATGGAGAGTGATAGAAAACATGTTTAGGAGAAAGTTAAGCATGAGAAAATCACAAACTTGTGATGGGTTAAACGGTATTCGATTCCCCAGTCGGAAAAGTTAATAGACAACATTTTTGTTTTATGTTGCTTTTTATTGAGGAATTTATTCATAAGGAAGCATAATCACTTATCATGTTGACTTTCAACTTTTACTAGATTCCTTAGTCAAACTCATATTTTTTCCAAAAGACGAGTATTTAGGGAGACTTGTTCTCATTAAGAGTACTTTAATCAACTTCTAGAGAATCACCTAATCCCCAAAAGAGAACTATATAAATCCCATATATTTAGGCTTTAACCAAAACCAAAACCAAAAAGGTTAGTACAAGATCAGATAATCCAGAAAAGGATAACCCCTTATAAAAAGAAAAATCTATTCTTAATCTCCAAAATTTGTCCAACAAAACCCAAAGTTCAACGAGGACCATCCGATAAACAATTTGTCCATAAAATTCTTCAAAGTAAACCAATATAAGATTGAAACCCAAATATTTGAAGGATTTAGTCACATAGTCTTCCAAGTTAAATCGTAACATTTATCTCCAAACAACATCAGTTGCTCCTAAAGTCTCACATTGAAAAGTAATTATCCTAATCACATATCCTCCAAAATCAACTTACTCTTAATTCATAAAATCATATAACTAAAAAGAATCAGTCAAAATTACCAGGGACTTCACATAGTCCAGTGGTAGGCGATAAATACCAGTCGCACATTGGTTGTGGGTTCGATTCCCGCAGCATTGTCCGACGCGACGGGTTGTCACACGGTCTGCGTGTTGTCCTTTTTCCAAAACTATATAATTCTCAAATCATTACCCAAAAAGGGATAAAATCATCAAAAATAACCATAACATAATTTAACCTCAATTTTATCTCATGCCTTTCACTTCAATCATAACATATGGTAACCCATAATTACCTCAAAAGTAAGGATCATATAAACCCAAATGGTTCTTTATAACTATGTACACAAAAGAAAAGATAACTATTACTTGAATAAAATTTGCCTATATTAAACATCAGGGTTACACATAATATAAAAAGTCTTTTAATGTAACCCCATCATCAAAAGAGACTTAATACTCTTAAGAATTTCACCCTAACTCTTGAAGCCCTTATATGTTGACATCTTACTCATTCAACATTTTTCATGATCCATTATCCATTCCTTTCCAACTTATTCCGAAATACCTCTTTCCTACAAAAAAAATCATGAATCATATCCTAAGATTCCAAAATAAGAAAACAATAGTCATGAAATAGTACATACCTTTGATTGGTCATTGTCAGTTTCTTCATCCTCAATCGGAATGGCATTAGGTATTGGTAAACGAATATTGGTACGCTCTTGGTGACCCCATTCACGAAACATCTTCATAGGACATGTGTTTGCATAATGACCATGCACACCACATTTAAAACATTCAATTGATCCCTCAGAAAGAACTTCTTTCTCTTTCCTCGAGTCAACTGGATGCTTCCTTTTTCCATGGCAGGTTCTTGCTTTATGACCTTCATTTCCACATCTATAGCATATTTCTGTCCCTTTGAAACATTTTCCTAGGTGTTTCTTTCCACATCTTTGACACATAGGATTTTGAACACACTTACCTTTATGATTATTACATGTACTTCCATAGGGATTTGTTTCTTGCATATATGATGCCTTAGAGAAATCTCCAAGGTTTAGGTGGTCAATCATGACTCCAGATAGTTGGTTGAGGATAATCAAAAGAGTTCTCATTGCATCTCCCATATCATTCAGTTGCTTCCTCAAAAAACTATCACAGTTTCCTTCACATCCACTGTTACTTTGGTGCCTGCTAGATCTAGCCATTTACTAAAACCAAAAAGGTTAGTGTGAGTATATCAACAAAACAATCATGCACTAATGAGTAATATAAACAATAAGATATACCTACTCATTTACTTTATCTAAAACTAAGACTCTTTCTGAAATCCTAAACATTATGGTAATGTCACTTATGCTTAAAGAATACCCTAACCTCTAAAGTTATCTAAACCGACCTTTGATACCAACTATAAGGCCCCAGCCTTAAACCTTACTTAATCTTGAGTTATTACAAGATTACACATTGAGGATCTTTTCAGGTTTAGAGTTTTAGAGAATTAGATCATGAAACTTGCATTACATTCCACATTTAAACAAAGTGGTTACATAAAAGAAAATATTCATTCTTCCCATCAACTAAAACATATTGAAAATAAAACATGGATTCTTTCTTGACACATCCTTGACACTATCACCACATCATGTACCTTTCCCTTGACCTGTGAAAAACATTTCAAAAACTTGGGATGAGCATAAAAAGCTCAGTAAGGGTTATAAAAATATGTAAAGGAAACATGAGTTCATATATACATAAGAATGAAATCATACTTTACCCATAAAACATAGGCATATGAAATCATGAATAAATCATAGAAAACATAAGACATAAAGGTAACTTGAGGCATTCATAACATTCTTACGTAGGGAGTAACCCTCTTGGTTACGTTTGGAATACCCATCACAGTATATTCCCTAAATCTCTTCGGAGAAACCTTAAAGTTTCACTCCTTCGCGTTACCCAATGCATTGGAGAGCTATATCGGGCTCACCCGCCCTTAGTTTATCACGGAACCACCCGTTCTTCATAACAATGCCCAAGAACCATAACATAGTCGTATCACATAAACATGAATAAAGAAAACATAGCATTTCCACATTTCAATCACAATATAACATTTTAGGATATTGAAATAATGAATCCATTCAAAAAGAAACCATTTCCAAAACCATTTAAAACATTTAATAAAGATATTTTTGAATCAAAGTTTCCCATACCACCTTGAAGCTTTTAACATTTTAAACCATTAATATCCATATAAATAAATCCATAAAACCATTTTGAAAACATGTATATTAATAAGAACAAATAATTAAAACATTTAAAACGATATTTTGGTTAAAGGGGTTTTACCAAAATTAGAGACACTTGAATACAATAATAGAGGAATAACATTTAGTAAGAACTTTATAATATCATGAGAATAAAAGGATTCATGATATAATACTCCAAAGGACAGTATATACACCATATAAGAGTGAATTGGTGCATAACAACAATGAACCCTCAATAGAAATGTCAAATGTGATGAAATCCCTTATAAAGAAGGTATCCTTAAATTAAGGACAAATAAATCTCAAAAATATGTGTGACAAATATATATACACCCAATATAAGTGGATATTAAGTGTAAAACAATAAAAGGTCATTCACACATATTCAATGGATGACGTATTCAATGACTACAAGTTGAACCAAAAGAAATCTAAATTGGGTTAAAAAGTTCCCTTGACAGCCTAACGGCATCACATCAAAATGAGTTGATGAGAGATAAAAAGTGTATCTCATCACATGGACATAAAATTTACATCAATAAGGATGTATGAGAACATATCCCAACATAAAAATATGTAAATTAAAAGACCCAATAAAATAAGTCTTTTAAAAAAGAGGAGGGTGAAAGGTTCCCTTACCGACTTGGGTATCTTTCAAAACATACACCCCATGAAAGAAAGACAATAGGTCATTGATGTAAATACTCATAAATGAAAGTATATTACACAAAGAGTAGAATAATGGGAAGTAAATACACCACTAAATGGAATTTGTGGCAAATGTAGCATAAATCTCACGGGAATAAAAGTGAGATGAAAAATCCCTTACGAAAATTCGGCAGCCTAACGGCGCCACTCAAAACTTCCAAAATGGATTGATGAGAGAGAATAGGGTCTCTCATCACATGAACATAAAAGTTAAAGTAAGTGTAATATAAAATATCATCCCAATAACAAGAAATATGAGCTTTAAAAGTAATGACATAAAAGAGTGTACTTAAAAAAAGAGAGGAGTAAGATCCCTTACCTCGGGTCCGACTTGACTCGATCGTTCTTTAATCTCCTTTAAAAGTGTAACTCCTTTTGATTTGAGCCTAAAGGCTTCCTTTAAAAGGATTCTGCCCAAAGGTAATCCTCTAGGATGAGGAGAGGGATGTGGAGAGAGTAAATGGTCAGGGGTTGGCTGAGCCAAAGGCTTGAGGAGTGTGTTAAATGAGGTAGAGGTGGGGGCCTTTTATAAGAGGAGAGGAGGGGTACTTTTGGAAAGTAAAGAAATATTAATTTATTTGAAAATGTTTTTCGGTTTCAAAAGGTCCAACATTGATATAATTCGTAGATAAGGTGATAAGGCTTCGAAATCCACTCATCCAATAAGTTTTGGACATGTGTAGTTCATATATGTTACATTATCTTTCCATTTTATTTAAATCGTCAAATAATGATGTCATCGCTGCATCATTATTATGTCATAAATAATTTAATTTATTTAATGTCTAAAAATTATTAAAAACATACAATGATGTAGGAAATCTTTTTAGCTTTCCAATGAATATTTATAATCAAAATGATGACTTGTATAACCCCACTTAAAAATTGTTTTAGTAAAACATATCATGTTTGTGTCAATTTTACTTTTACATTAAATAAAATGTTTTTTATGTCATTTCCCAACCAAAGTGGATCCATGGGGTCCCCAAGTTGACCCATGGCTTGTCTTGGTCGGCCATGATACAACCAATGAGGGTAAGACATGTGTCAATCTCATCTCATTTTATTAAAGCATTATTTTTACCTTAAACTACACTAATTACCACTAATCGCGATTAAAAACTTAATAAGTTACTATTCACCAAAAAAATTATTTTAATCTCATTGAACCACATTTTACTTCTTAATGACAACCATGTATGTAGGATTTTTGAAAATCAAAACACAATGATGGCAAAATTTCATTTAAACTGAAAATCAGTTTTTATAAGTACCACTTAGTGGTTTCACTATTCATCAAAAATTGAAGTTTTTCAGAAAAATCCCAAAAATTCACCCTAAGCTATATTTGATATTCTGAATTCAAAAATGAAGTCCGTTTTACAAAATTCAAAACATATAAGTCACATTAATTTATTTAATAATTAATTCCCGCTGCCATGACAAATAGCGTGTTTTATAAAACAATAAGTATCAAAAGATTGACACTAGTTTAAGTCTGATTTCAAAGTGAAATTGATTCCAACGACCACTATTGGATTTAATAGTAAAAATATTTTCTAATTTCACTTTAAAACCAATTCAAAATATAATCTAATCATATAAATAAATTAGATTAAAAAGTGGTTTTGTATTAAAATACAACATTTTACACTATTCATTAAAAAAATGAACTTTATCGGAAAGATACCAAAAATTTACACAAAGTAAATTTTGATGTCCTGATTCTTAATAAGAGTTTTATTTGGTCCAAAATAATGTTTAAGAGTGAACAAATCTATATTTAATGACGGTTCTCCATCAAAAGGTGATAAGTGAACCTTTAGTGAAAACTAGGGCATATACGCCTAAAATTGAATTCTTTCCGTATTTTAAGCCTTTATCTTTTATTGTATAAATGTAAAAATATTTAAGAACATATATAATCATATTTTAGTTATTTCTATCCATTCCCGCCATTACAATGGCTACATGTTAACTACCATTTAAAATAATATTATTTTATTATTAGAGTGCAACGTAAGATTCCCAAGAAACCCGTTGTTGCGTGTTGGGTACGCCATCGAGCATAGCGTCCCCTTTAAAGTCATATTAATATTTTATTCACAAATATGGATAAATATGAAAATTCCATATTAATTATTTACCTGGGGTGTTACAATTAGTAATACTAAAAAGACATTCTCTAATATCTGGTGTTTAGAACATGAGAAATTCATTCTGTATGTTTATCAGTTAGAAGTTTAAGCGGACTTGTGGTGTACACTAATTAGTAATACAAGAAAGTAAATTTAAATTGAATCAATAGATGGGGATGAGTTCAATAAATTATTTTTCAATAAGTAGTTTCCTCATATTCTTCTTAAAAAGAAGTAGAAATAGTTCTGTGAGTTAAAGAAAATGGATGATTAGTTTTTTTAGTAACTACATGGCTTATTTCAATAGACTTTCAAGGTATGCTTATAGTAAAATCGTCCATCCTAAAGGTAATGTTGATAGGTTCTCATTGGATTAAACCTAAGTCTCAGAATGCTATTGGACCCATGATATTTTAGTATCTATGAAAAGATTATGCATTGTGAAATCAAGGATTAAATGAAGGTTTGATTTACGTATCAATATCATTGTTTTTTCAATAAAAGAAATATGGAGTTCAAAAAATCTAAAACCCCTAAAGAGAAGATGATGGGCTCTCCGTTTTGATCTTTGTGTGGAATGAAACATGGAATAAATTTTCTTAAGGGGGATAATAAATGTTTTATGTACGAAAAGAAAGGAAATCAGAAATTTGTTTACAGATGTGATGGGAAGAAGATAACTAACAGTGCGAATAGAGAAACAGTCGCACAGAATACACCTCCCCCACTTCAGTGATTCAAGTGTAAGGAGAATGAAGATTTTTTTTACAGTACCAAAACCAAAAGTTTAATGATGATGATCAACATCAGCAACCACTTAAGGTAAGGGACAAAGGGAAATATCATGTGATCACTATTTATGACGAGGGGTGTGATAATGATGTGTTGAAAGGTAAACTAACCATCCAATCTAGAACTGATAATATCTTTTTTGATTTTAGGTCTACCCACAATTTCTTATATAGGGAATTTTATAAGGATATTAATATTCCTAAAAAATTATTAGATGTTTAATTAGCTGTGAAAACCCTTAATGGTAGAATGATTTCATCTCATATCTATGATTCCCATAAAATTAGAGTTTGAGAAAATGTTATTAATAAAAGTTCATACATTATTCCTCTATTTGAATTTTATGTCATATTAGGCATAGATTGGATTTCCTTTCAAAAACATAAATTAACTATTGAGTAATGGATTTTATGTTTCATATTTCAAACCAAATTATGATCATCTATCAATGTGATGATAAGTATGAACGACCTATTGATATTGAATCAGATGTATGGGTCTTAATTCCAATTCATAAGGTATGTTTATCTCAAATAGTTGGTGATAAAATCAACATAGATGATGTGCAGATTGTATGGGAATTTTTGGATTCCTTTCTTAATGTGTTTCCAAAAATTCCCCAAAAACCACAAGTTGAGATCTCTATGGGTATCATACCTATTTCTACACCAATTTCAAATACTCCCTATATAATATCCATAATTGAGTTTGATTTTTTAAAGAATTAAATCCAAGAAAACCTTAATCAAGGATTCAATCAGCCAAGTGTCTAACCTTAGGGTGACCTTATTCCTTTATTGAAAAATAAAATGGATCAATGTGACTTGGTATTGATTAGAAGTAGCTAAACAAGATCATGACAAAAAAAAGTGTCTTCTTCAATATATTTATGAAATCTTTGATCAACCGTGTGGAGATCAGTACTTTTCCAACAATTTTCTTCATTCTAGATATCACCAATTTAGGTTCATGAAGGAGGATATACCCAAAATAGAATTTCTTACAAGTAATGGGATCTATGAATATATATTTATGCATTTTGGTCTTACAGATACCACTTATATCTTTCTGGATTTTATGAATTGATTATATTGAGATTACCTAGATTGGTGCATGGTAGTATTTATACAGGATGTTCTTATCTATTAAAAGAGAATTTAAGAGCGTGAAGACAACTCAATAATTTTACTAAAGACCCAAAGGAAAGATAAATTGTATGAAAAAATTACAAAATGATAATTTTGGATGGAAAAGTTATAATTTTTAGGTCCCATAATCTCAAGATATTTTATAACAGTAGATACATAAATTAAGGAGGCTATTGAATGATGTCCTAGACCATCCATGGTGACTAAAATCTGTAACTATCTTGGTTTAATTGGATATTATCAATGGTTTGTGATGAATTTTCCATGACAACATAGCACCCTTACCATGTTAACTTGAAAGGGTTCTAGATTGCTTTTGATAGATGAATGTGAGGATAATTTCCAGGAACTAAAGAGAATGTTGTTTAGTTTAACTATGATTACATTGAATTATAGTGGAGAAGGGTTTTTAATATATAAATATACATCCAAAAATGTATTGGGATGTGTTATTATATAGTAAAACATGGTTGTCAAATAGGTCTCATGAAAGTAGATGATCCATATGAAAAATTAAACAACTCCTGATTTTGACTTTTCGGTGATATTCTTTTCATTAAAAATAAAGAGTCATTATCATTATGGGGAAATGTTTGATATATTTTTTTATCAAAAAAGTTTGAAATATATATTAACTGTAGAGACCCAAAGCATGACGTACATGGAAATTACATTACTTTAGCGGAATACTTAATACATAACAAAAATAGACACTCAAGGACCGTAATAGTTTAGTGTCTTTGGAAACTTGGAACGTAATCTTCTAATCATGGTGAAAGATATTCAACATCTCCCATAAAGATCTTCCCCTTTTTTTCTTACCTAAAACCTTTCTTTATATCCTGGGGAAATGAAAACATAAAAAGGGTGAGCTCAAATGCTCAGTAAGGGTAAGCATGGATGAAATAAAACAAACCATATACATTTGAACTTAAAAACATGAACATAAGGTTTAAACATCAAAAGCTTGAGCAATGACATAAAACATGGAAGTAAGTAAGTCATAGATCATAAAGAAACATTAAGAATGATAAAATAGCATGGAAATAAAACATGTAGTTGTGGAAACCATTAAGCACATGATATGATTTTCATAGTAGCCAAGGCATTGCTGCCAAGACCATCTTAGTGGACAAAGTCCCTTTCTGAATCGATTTCACTCCTCGTTCTATTCCTGTATTACTGAACCGGTGTAACTTGTCATTCCAGCCATGTATATCTCATAAGATATAAATCATTACCTAATGAATTGGAGGGAGATATAGTTCCCACCCATCTCATAATGAAATCATTCTTACTTGTGCCACAAAATAAACATACATCATTCATAATAACCCAATAAATAAAATGGGTTTCATAAACATCATCCCATAATCACATAATCCATGTGAATGAAATGGATATCATTTCATAATAAGAAAAGTGAAAACATGTAAATCATAGAGAAATTTTACTTGAAACATACACATATGAAATAATGTCATCTTAGATGGAAAATGGTTTTGATAAAACACTTGAAATGAATTCTTGAGGAAAATATCCTTTCTTCTTCAAAATCATTTTCTTTTCAAAAAATGTCATGAACTTTTAAAAGAAAAGGGTTTTGTTGAAAATAATCATGCAAACTTGTAGAGGAGGCTTTATGAAAATGAGGCGTTATGAAACCGTAAAAATCCATTCACGCCGTATAAGTTAAAAATAACATTTTTCTCTTACTTTGGTCAGAAAAGTCAAAAAAGTACCTCGTAACGTAAAAAAACGAAATATTCCTTACATACCATGTAGTAAAAGTCAAAAATGGGTAAAAAGGATTTTAAACATTCATAAAAACATTTTTATAAAATTTGGACATTGATGATAAATATAACCCCAGTAAATACTTACGGATAAGCAATCTTAGATAAAAATGAGATTTGCAAAATTGTCCCTTACCTTAGGTCCGATTTTCTTCATAAGTGTCTGAACCTCCTGTATAATGATTTAAATAATGTTATTTACTTATTACAAAATCATATTCATTGTTATGATATCATATATGCTTCACTTATGACTTTATTTTACCCGTTCTTTTGTAAATTCCATGTTAAAGAGCGTTTGGGTAAAATCGTTTCATTTGTCATCCGTGTTTTGACTTGTAATTATTCATATAATTAAATAGATCATTATTACTTAATTCCAGAATATAAAACATGATTTATATATAATATATATTCATAATATACATATAATATATCAGTAAATGGAAAGAAATACACCGTTCATGGAGACGGTAGGCCGTACGTACGCATGAACGCTTTTTTCGTTTCCTTATTGAATTGAATGGAATTAAGTAAATGACATACATATATTTACACATAAATCTAGTATCATTATTATGTCATATATTTCATTATTACTTATTATATATACTTTATAATCATTCATGAATGGTTAAAGTGGAGAATGAATCTCATCGTGTCGTGAAGACGGTAGTCTGTACGTACACTTGAGCGATGATATCGTTCTCATGATCGTGGAATTGTATTAGAGTGTATGTATACAATTTCATAATCAATATCACTTTAACTTAATAATATATAGTTATTATGTACAACATTATACCCATCCAAGTAAGGTGGTGGTGGAAAATAGATTACACCACGGCGTGGAGACGGTATTCGGTACGTACGCACGCGCGATGATTTTGTTTTCCGTAGGATGGATAGATGGTGAAATAGGGTTGTTTCATACATATAATAACATATCAGTATATTATTGATACTGATGTTATTACTTCATAATGAAACAACCTAAGAAGAATAAGTGGAAGAAGAAATACAGTTGAAAGAATCGGTAATAGACATTACCTCTTCTTTGAAACGCCTCTTTGAGTCCTCCTCTTAGGGCACTAAAATTTGTATTTGAAGAAGACCAGGACCTCTAGGATGTTTCTAGGGAAGTGGAGAAGATAATTTGGCAGGGTTTTGACGAGCTTTGAGGCTCAAAGTGGTGTGAGGAAGAGAGGGAGGAGGTGCCCTTTTATAAGGGAGGAGAGGGGCACCTTTGGAATTCTTAAAAATATTAATTTATAATAAATATAACCCCACTTAAAAACCTCCAAAACTGACTCATATTCGAATATTAGATGATATAGGGTTGTAATCCCATCAACCAGTCAAATTTAGACATGTTTGGATCTTATTTTAGACCTTATCATTTTGATTTATCCTTATTTAATCTATTTAGGTTTATCTGTGGTAATAAAATTCTAATTTTTAAATTATAACAAATAATTACTTATTTGTTGTGAATTTTCCATAATTGTTTAATTTATAACATTATAGACCATATAAAGTTAAATTTATAATTTTTATATATTTTTGTGATTTTTAAACAATTTTATAATATGTTATTTTTATAAAATAACAATAGTGTCAATTTTGACACTATTCATTTATTTGAATTTAAATAAAATATATACTAAAGATATTTTCTAAATAAAAGCTTTAATAGATTCATAAAAGTCCATACGTTTATATAAAATTAGTGGAGGAAATTAAATAGTTCATATAATATTTATTTTATTATTTTTAAAACCATTTATTTGGTTTATCTCTTAATAAAATAATTACTACAACATTTTTGTATAATTATTTAATATACTTATATATTGCATAAAAATTAAAAATAAAATCCTATGATGATGATAAATCTATTAAAATTCACAGTAATACTTTTACTCGAATTTATCGTCTTAAAATCACAATAGTTAAATTGTTATATTTATTAAATTATGAAGGTGACAACTTTGGCATCATTTAAAATAAAATAATATAAGTGTCATAATTGCTTGCATAAGACCCCAAATGGTCAAATATTCGACCATTGGATGATTATAGTTTAAATTTACATGAAAAAATAAGGTTTGGTCAGGGTTTTGTGCCTTTTATGGTCACTATTAGTTTAATAAAAACTATATTCTTGATTTTTCACTAGATAAATAATTTCTGCATCACTATTGTGTCACAATTAATGATAATTATTTAATCCCAAAAAATTCTAAATAAATTATCATGATGTAGATAATATTTTTAGATTTTGGTAGACTATTAATGTTCTAATTTTCATGAAGTTTATCACTAAATTAAAATTATTATACCTATAGTATTTAAGAGAGTGACATTTTGTCACTTTCTTTGGTTTTAATAATAATTAAATTATTTTCATGGAAAAAAGTCCATTAAATTAATCTAATCCGACCCTTAGGTGATATGGGTCGACTTTTAGTCATCCAATATGATTTTTCCAACTGTTAGGGTAATTTTATAAACTTATATTTACCCTTAATTACCCGATTTACCTTTAACTATAGTAAATAAAATTTACCGTAGTTACTATTCTCAATGCCCAAAAATAAAAAGTAGCTTATTAACATAATTTGGACCCACTAATTCCAAATATGGAATCGATTTTTCCAAATTCAATACACAAAAGTTAAAGAAATTAAATTAAAATTAATCCCGTTGTCGAAATAAAACGGGTTTTTCTTTAAAACATTGCAAAAGATTGAATTGATTTAATCTACGAATACAAGGTAAAATATATGATAATGAAATAAATTATATTAAATGGTAAAAATATATTCTATTTATACTTTAAAACCACTAAATCTTATAATTTAACCACATAAGATATTACGATGAAAAAAGTTGTTTTTAATTAAAATATAGCATGTTTTTACTATTCATTAAAATATGAAAGTCATCAGAATAAAATGAAAAATTTATACAAAGTAAATTTATATTTCTTGATTCCAAAGAATAATTTTGTTTTGTCAAATGGAACTTATAAACATTTCAAAAACTAGATTTAAAGTGGGTTTTCCATCAAAAGGCGGCAAAACTGTATTTTTTAAAAAATACTTATTTTACCCGAAAAAATTTATTTTGTTCTTATGACATGTTCTAGAAAATGTGTAATATGAATAATAATGTTATAAAATTCAAAATTTATTTAATACTATTCATAACGGCTAGTTCATAAAAATATCATAATAATATATCGTTGTTTAGTAACACCCGGTATTGCGTACAATATACGTTATCGAGGAAGGTCGCGATTACGTGTAATGCAAGCCAAGTCAGGGTTGCGTGTTATGCAAGAATACTTTGTTGTTTCATATAACAGAATCCAACCATATTTCATTTATACATTATATATATATATATATATATATATATTTATATATATTTATATATATACTCAATGTTGTGTAGAATAACTATTATCAAAATTGTGTGTAACACGATCCAAGAATAGTGTTGCGTATACTACAAGCTAATACGGTGTTGTGTATAGTGCCAGGTAATCTTGGTGTAGCATACAACAAAAGACATTAATTAAATTAAAAGAATATTTTTCATAAAATCTCGGGGTGTTACATTCTACCCCCCTTAAAATGAATTTCGCCCTCGAAATTCGTCACGGTTATAAATGGTTTACTACTCGAAAGTTTGTTTAATAGAAACCCACATCGTAAAAAGGAATACCAAAACATGGCTTTTAAAAACTAAAGTATGAAATGTAACGGTTACCCAAATTAACTCATCATGGGGGTTCCAAGTAGGAGAACATAGGTGAAAATATGGATATGGAAGAAAAATATAACCATCATGTTCTGATGGAGAGTGGTAGAGAACATGGCTATGAAAAATCCAACAATCACAAAGCCATTGATTTGTGATGATCTAAGGTACCATCTGATTAATTGGATATAAGGGAACTAGGAAAACATTTTTGGTTTTCAATATCATTTCCCTAAAGTTGATGAATTAAAAGAAATACTTACATGATTTTGGTACAATTTCACTTTTGTTCGTTCTTTGAACAATTTCCACTTCATCTCTTAAAGAAATGAAGTTGAATTTGTTATTCATGAAGTGTTAATAGATCATGTGATAGAATGATTTGTCATTCCATCTATTTCAAACAAAAGGTTAGCAAAAGTTATCAAATATACATAAGTCCATCTATGGTGAGGTTAATCGTATATGATTCCAAAAATGAACTTATACTTCATATATCATACAGCGTAATAAAATAAAACTAGTTTCTACTAATCAGGGACTTCCTGTAGGCCAGTGGTAGGCGATAAAGGCCAGTCTCACTTCCGTTGTGGGTTCGATTCCCACAGCCTTGTCCGACGTGATGGGCTGTCGCCCGTCCTGCAGGTTGTCCTTTTTTTAAAGCTATATTACTATAACATCCCATCAATAATATCGAAAAAAGTTCTATCCTAACTTATGTCCAACATAATCCATTCCAATCTTTAGGCTTATCTAAAATACTTCGGTCCAAGCTCATAGTATAAAGAAAACGATTACTTGAAATGTCACATAACAATCACGTGAATGCCATCATTTATCCCCCATATATCATAAGATATATCTTGTTGGTCAAATTACAAACATGTGAATACCTTAATCATGTATTCTCTTGAAGAATGAATACCCATTAATTGAACCATAGTGAAAACATGAATGCAGTCAAAAGTTAACTCTTTCCACATACCAAAATCCAAAAATTCTATATACTCAAACCATGATATAACCTTCTCCTTATATCAGTCATGAGCTCATGAATACGGTCAAAAATTTCATTTTCTCGTTTTTCTTTCATTATGCGCATATCATCTTTTTTTCCAAAAATATCTCAATCACATTCTATGGTTACCAGTACCATTGAAAACCACAATAGACCAATACATAAATATTCCAATATTCCACGATACAATATACAACATTATTTTGGAATCCCATTACATAAACACTTAATCATTCCACCACATCATTTTCATATTCAACATCGCCAATAGTGATCGCATGTGACTTCCCTTTGTCCTTTGCCTTAAGTGGTTGCTCATGTCGATCATCACTAACCCTTGGATTTGGGAATTTATTAGCATAATGCCCCATTTCCTTGCACTTGAAGCATTGAAGTGTTGGTGGTGCGTTCTCTACAGTCTTTTCTTTATTCACATCATTAGAAACCCTTTTTCCATTACTTCGACACTCAGATGCTCGATGACCTTCTTTTCCACACTTAAAACATTTTCTAGTACCTTTAAGACAATCTCCACCATGCTTCTTTCCACACTTTGACCATAAGGAAACATTCATCTTCTTTTCACCATTATACTGAGATTTCCCCTTAAACTCCATCTTTCATTTCTTGTCAAAACTATGAGATGGATAAGTATCACCAACTTCCATTTCTTCCTTGATAGAACAACGCACAATTTATTCATAGCTACTGAAGTCTCTTATAGATAATGACCTTCTAAGACTTGGTTTTAAGCCACTGAAGAATCGATCAACTTTACTTTCAGGATGAATGATAAAGCCAGATGCATACCTTGAAAGCCTTGTAAAATTCTCTTCGTATATACCAACAGATTCATCATCCTTTTGCTTTAGTTCAAGAAACTCCTTCTCCATCTTCGTTCGAAGAATACGAGGGAAATACTTATTGAAAAATAAGTTCTTGAACTCATCCCATTCCATGGACTCAATTTCATCTCTTCTCCTCGTATTCTTGGTAAGATTCCACCATTGATCAGCTTCACCTTCCAAACGATATACAGCTAAGATTACTTTATCTTGTTCAGAACATTGAAGAACTGAAAATATATTTTCAGTGGTACTAATCCATTTTTTAGCAACAATTGGATCAGAAGACCCATTGAAAGAAGGTGGACGTTGCCTCATGAAGGACTCAATAGAATATTGTTCCCTTCTCTGCTCATTTGGAAGTCTAGAATGATTCATAGCTTGTGTAAGTATAGCAATAATATTTTGGACTCCATCTCCCATAACATTTGATTGTTCAGGAGGACAATCATTTCATTGTCCATTACATTGATCAACACGGTTCCTTCGGGTTCCAGCCATCATCTAAAACCCAAAAAGAATAGTGTGAGAGGGAAAAATCACCCTAGGGAAAACAACATAATAAAGGGGGAGTACCATCAATATATAACATCTTGGGTTACCATAATTCTAGTACTATAACCTATACTTAACCTTAGGGACATTCCTTAGAAATATCTCTAGGGATCTTAATAAAGTTCTCGCATCCTAGTTTCAAAAGGTTGACTAAACCTTTCCTCTGATACCAACTGTAGAGACCCAAAGCTTGACGTACATGGACATTACATTACTTTAGCGGAATACTTAATACATAACAAAAACAGGCACACAAGGACCGTAATAGTTTAGTGTCTTTGGAAACATGGAACGTAATCTTCTAATCGTGGTGAAAGATCTTCAACATCTCCCATAAATATCTTCCCCTTTTTTTTCTTACCTAAAACCTTTCTTTATATCCTGAGGGAATGAAAACATAAAAAGGGTGAGCTCAAATGCTCAGTAAGGGTAAGCATGGATAAAATAAAACATACCATATACATTTGAACTTAAAAACATGAACATAGTGTTTAAACATCAAAATCTTGAGAAATGACATAAAACATGGAAGTACGTAAGGAATAAATCATAAAGAAACATTAAGAATGATAAAATAGCATGGAAATAAAACATGTAATTGTGGCAACCATTAAGCACATGATATGATTTCCATAGTATCCAAGGCATTGCTGACAAGACCATCTTAGTGGACAAAGTCCCTTTCTAAATCGAGTTCACTCCTCGTTCCAGTCCTGTATTACTGAACCGGTTTAACTTGTCGTTCCAGCCATGTATATCTCATGAGATATAAATCTTTACCCAATGCATTTGAGGGAGATATAGGTCCCACCCATCTCATAATGAAATCATTCTTACTTGTGCCACAAAATAAACATACATCATTCATAATAACCCAATAAATAAAATGGGTTTCATAAACATCATCCCATCATCACATAATCCATATGAAAGAAATGAATATCATTTCATAATAAGAAAAGTGAAAACATGTAAATCATAGAGACATTATACTTGAAACATACACATATGAAATAATGTCATCTTAGATGGAAAATGGTTTTGATAAAACACTTGAAATGAATTCTTGAGGAAATAATCCTTTCTTCTTCAAAATCATTTTCTTTTCAAAAAATGTCATGCACTTTTAAAAGAAAAGGGTTTTGTTGAAAATAATCATGGAAACTTGTATAGGATTATTTATGAATATGAGGCGTTATGAAACAGTAAAAATCCATTCACGTTGTATAAGTTAAAAATAACATTTTTCTCTTACTTTGGTCGGAAAAGTCAAAAAAGTACCTCGTAACGTAAACAAAAGAAAGATTCCTTACATACCATGTAGTAAAAGTCAAAAATGGGTAAAAAGGACTTTAAAAATTCATGAAAACATTTTTATAAAATTTGGACATGGATGATAAATATAACCAAAGTAAATACTTACGAATAAGAAATCTCAGATAAAAATGAGATTTGCAAAATTATCCCTTACCTTAGGTCTGATTTGCTTTGTAAGTGTTCGAACCTCCTGTATAATGATTTAAATAATGTTATTGACTTATTAAATAATCATATTCATTGTTATGATATCATATATGGTTCACTTATGACTTTATTTTACCCGTTCTTTTGTAAATTCCATGTTAAAGAGCGTTTTGGGTAAAATCGTTTCATTTGTCATCCGTGTTTTGACTTGTAATTATTAATATGATTACTTAAATCATGATTACATAATTCCATAATATAAATCATGATTTATATATAATATATATTCATAATATACATATAATAGATCAGTAAATGGAAAGAAATACACCGTTCATGGAGACGGTAGGTCGTACGTACGCATGAACGCTGTTTTCGTTTCCTTATTGAATTGAATTGAATTAAGTAGATGAAATAAATATATATACACATAAATATGGTATCATTATTATGTCATATATTTCATTATTACTTATTATATATAATTTATAATCATTCATGAATGGTTAATGTGGAGAATGAATCTCATCGCGTCGTGGAGACGGTAGTCCGTACGTACGCACAAGCGATGATATCGTTCTCATGATCGTGGAATTGTATTGGAGTGTATGTATACTATTTCAGAATCAATATCACTTTAAAATAATCATATATAGTTATTATGTACACCATTATACCCATCCAAGTAATGTGGTGGTGGAAAATATATTACACCACGGCGTGGAGACGGTATTCCGTACGTACGCACGCACAATGATTTCGTTTTCCGTAGGATGGATAGATGGTGAAATAGTGTTGTTTCATAATTATAATAAAATATCAGTATATTATTGATACTGATGTTATTACTTCATAATTAAACAACCTAAGAAGAAGAAGTGGAATAAGAAATAAAGTTGAAAGAATCGGTAACAGACATTACCTCTTCTTTGAAACGCCTCTTTGATTCCTCCTCTTAGGGCACTAAAATTGGTCTTTGAAGAAGACCAGGACCTCTAGGATGTTTCTAGGGAAGTGTAGAAGATAATTTTTTAGGGGTTGGCCAAACTTGAAGGCTCAAAGTGGTGTGAGGAATAGAGGGAGGAGGTTCCCTTTTATAAGGGAGGAGAGGGGCACCTTTGGAATTCTTAAAAATATTAGTTTATAATAAATCTAACCCCACTTAAAAACCTCCAAAAATGACTCATATTAGAATATTAGATGAGATAGGGTTGTAATATCATCAACCAGTCAAATTTAGACATGTTTAGATCTTATTTTAAACCTTATCATTTTGATTTATCCTTATTTAATCTATTTAGGTTTATTTTTTGTAATAAAATTATAAATTTTAAACTATAACAAATAATTACTTATTTGTTGTGAATTTTCCATAATGTTTCACTTTATAACATTATAGACCATATAAATTTAAATTTATAATTTTTAAATTTGTTTGTGATTTTTAAACAATTTTATAATATGTTATTTTTATAAAATAACAATAGTGTCAATTTTGACACTATTCATTTATTTGAATTTAAATAAAATATATACAGAATATATGTTCTAACTAAAAGATTTAATAGATTCATAAAAGGTCATAAGTATCTAGAAAATTAGTGGAGAACATTAAATAGTTCATATAATATTTATTTTATTATTGTTAAAACCATTTATTTGGTTTATCTCTTAATAAAATAATTACTACATCATTTTTTTATAATTATTTAATATACTTATATGTTACATAAAAATTAAAAATAAAATCCTATGATTAAGATAAATCTATTAAATTTGACAATATAACTTTTACTTGAATTTATCATCTTAAAATCACAATAGTTAAATTGTTATATTTATTAAATTATGAATGTGACAACTTTGGAATCATTTAAAATAAAATAATATAAGTGTCATAATTGCTTGTATAAGACTCCAAATGGTCAACTATTCGACCATTGGATGATTATAGTTTAAATTTACATTACCAATTAGTTTTGGTCAGGGTTTTGTGCCTTTTATGGTCACTATAAGGTTAATAAAAACTATATTCTTGATTTTTCACTAGATAAATAATTTCTGCATCACTATTGTGTCACAATTAATGGTATTTATTTAATCCCAAAAAATTATAAATAAATTCTCATGATATAGATAATTTTGTTAGATTTCTTTAGACTATTAATTTTCAAATTTTCATGAAGTTTATCAATAACATAAAATTATTATACTTATAGTATTTAAGAGAGTGACATTTTGTCACTTTCTTTGGTTTTAATAATAATGAAATTATTTTCATGGAAAAAAGTCCATTAAATGAATCTAATCAGACCCTTAGGTGATATGGGTCGACTTTTAGTCATCCAATAGGATTTTTGCAACTTTTAGGATAATTTTATAATCTTATATTTACCCTTAATTACCTGATTTACCTTTAACTATAGTAAATAAAATTTACCGTAGTTACTATTCACAATGCCCAAAAATAAAAAGTAGCTTATTAACATAATTTGGACCCACTGATTCCAAATATGGAATACATTTTTCCAAATTCAATACCCAAAAGTTGCAGAAATTAAACTAAAATTAATCCCGTTGTCGAAATAAAACGGGTTTTTCTTTAAAACATAGCAAAAGATTGAATTGATTTAACCTACGAATTCAAGGTAAAATCAATGCTAATGACATAAATTATATTAAATGGTAAAAATATATTCTATTTATACTTTAAAACTATTAAATATTATAATTTAAATTAATAATATATTACGATGAAAAAAGTTATTTTTAATTAAAATATAGCGTGTTTTTACTATTCATTAAAATATGAAAGTCATCAGAATAAAATGAAAATTTTATCCAAAGTAAATTTCTATTTCTTGATTCCAAATAATAATTTTATTTTGTGAAATGGAACTTATAAAAATTTCAAAAATTATATTTAAAGTGGGTGCGTCATCAAAAGGCGGCAAAACTGTATTTTTTTTAAAATACTTATTTTACCCGAAAAATTTATTTTGTTCTTATAACATGTTCTAGAAAATGTGTTAGATGAATAATAATGTTATAAAATTAAAATTTTAGTTAATACTATTCATAATGGCTAGTTCATAATAATATTATAATAATATATCGTTGTTTAGTAACACCCGGTATTGCGTACAACACACGCTATCGAGGAAGGTCGCGATTGCGTGTAATGCAAGCCAAGTCAGGGTTGCGTGTTGTGCAAGAATCCTTCGTTGTTTCGTATAACAGAATCCAACCATATTTCATTTATACCTTGAATATATATACATACACTCAATGTTGCGTAGAATAACTATTATCAAAATTGTGTGTAACACGATCCAAGAATAGTGTTGCGTATACTGCAAGCTAATACGGTGTTGCGTATAGTGCAAGGTAATCTTGGTGTAACATACAACACAAGAAATTAATAAAATTAAAAGAATATTTTTCATAAAATCCCGTGGTGTTACATTAACATAGAAGAATATGGACATGCACTAGATAATATGGTTAGATATGATAAAGGATTATAAATTCTAAATACATTACCACCCTCGGAAGGCAAATAAGGTGGCTGATTATTTGAGTTGAATGATTTAGGCTAGCTTATCCAGGATGAGGATTAGAAAAGATCCAATATTTCTGTATTTTCAAATGATGGATCTAGAAATCCTAAAAGAAGGTAAAAAATATTATATTTCTAAATTTAATGATCAAACCTCTATATAAATGAATATTAATGAGGTACAGAAATAAAATTTAGTGTTGTATAAAAAGGTTTGAAATGATATAGAGTTTAACCTTGATTAAGATGGAGTGATAAGGTTCGGGAACCGTTTATGTGTTCCATCCATACTGTATTTGAAGAAGGATCTATTAGATTATTCTCAAAAAAATTTGTTATCTATTAATCCTAGAAATATAATGATATATAGAGAAATTAAATAATACATCTGGTGGGGTTTCAGGAAGAGAGATGCCACAAAGTTTGTATCTTGGTGCTTGGTAAGCCAACGGGTTAATGAAAAAATAAAAACATATATGGTGAAGTTTCATCCATTATCCATACTAGATTTATAATGGGAGACATTCACTATATATTTTTTCATTATACTCCACAAAACCTCTAAATGGTTTAAAACTATATGGGTGGTTTTTTGTAACCATACTAAGTTTGTAGACTTCATTGCTATCAGAGAATACATCTCTCTAGACCAGGTTGCAAATATATACATTAATAATGTCATAATTTTTCATGGAGTACCTCATTCCATTGTATAATATTTGGATATAATTTTTACCTCAATGTTCTATAAAATTATTCTGTAATTCCTTGATACATAATTGATTTTTTTCACTACTTGTCATTCATAGATGGATGGTGATAGCTATATTTCACGCATATATTTAGTGGAATATTAATGCATTAATTTATTTATTTAAATGATTTAATTTCTAATTTTTATACAATTTGGTCTATATTTTATGTAAGGAATAAAAAATATTTGAAAAGGGAACGAAAAAAGGTTAAATTTGGTGCTAAAAGACCCTTCATGCAGTGAGAAAAATAAAGTAGTGCGAAATTGGTTTTTTTAGGATGCAACAATGATGTATAACTAGAGGAATACCAAATACATGTCTTGTATCTCATTATACAGTGTGATATTAAAATGGAGTTTCCACCTCCAGTGCATGTCATGAATGATACATGCTATGAATATAAACAACATATCATATAGTAAATACAGGTCATGACAGATCATGATAGAAAGTAATGATAAATTCTTTTTTACTTGAATTACACTTCAGTAAAATCTACTACACATCATTTATTTTTTGAGAAATAAATAAATAAAAATATAAAATATCTATTATGTGGCCACGGATTTGACCAAATCCATTTTAAAATGTACCCTCATACATACCATTGTGGGATGATCACAATTAAGGATCCATGCTTCGATGAGGAGCCACTGTAGAGATGTGCCCCACCATGAATCCCTACTATTGCCTCTTTCTATGGTATTTTCTTATTCATTTTCTAAACTAGCTCATTGTTAGCATGATCTAGTGCCTTCTTTGTGTCTTAGAATTAATGATGTGTTGGGTTTGATTGTATTTGGTATTTCATTTTTGATTGCAATCTATATTTTCATTTCATATTGATTATTAATTTCTATCTCTTTCTTGATTTTGTCTTTCATGACCAATGTCTATAGGGTTAGGGGTTGTGTTAAAATTCATTATTTCTTCAGGCATAACCATTTTATTAATTGATTCAATGGATTTGTTTAATATGTGATATCCTGTTTAAAATTCTATCGTGACTATTGGGTTTGGTTCTTCCCTATGTTTAAATAAGGTTTCAGGTTACCAATTCCCTACAATCCGAAGTACTTGATCATGTAAAAAAGAGCATTTATAATGAACATTCATCTTGTTAAGACCTGATTTCGATGACAAAATTATTTTTAATTTATTATTTTATACCTTTTCAACCCATGAACCTAGATTCATTGCTACCCAATACCCATTTTATTTTTTCTTTTCCCACATTCTTCAAAACACACATGCTTAGTAGTTTAGATTTTTTTAATAATATCAGAATTTGTTTAATATTATTTTATTTAATTAATATTTTTCACAACCTTTCCTCTGTGGGTTTGACCCCAAACATTCAATTTTTATTCTACCTAGTAGTTAAGTGTTTTTTTCATGTTTATAAATTTCTAAATTTGGTAACCCTAAGGGAATTAACAATGCATATGAGGCTATCAAATTTATGGTATCATTGTTCGGGATAAGAGTGCAGAATTTATTAGTTGAATAAATTAGTCAAAATATTTTCTAAACATTTCAATTTCTTGATTTTAACTGATATTTTTTATTTATTTGTATTTATTACTTATTATAACACAATGTATTTTTTTTTGTGATGTCAGGACTACCATGAAAAATGACTACTAAGGAGAGGTTTTCCTTCCGGCATAATTATTTGGCACAAGTACTCAATGATACCAAAATGATGAATAGTCAATCCAACGAGCACCCGCATGCATACCCATGTTTTGAGTACACCACACCAAATAGCTAGGATCCTAATTTATATGCGTATAATCCCACTCAAAGAAACATGGAAGAAGAAGAATATGTATATAGAAATTATGATACCTATAATTTTAAAATTCTTAATGCCCATGATTTTATAGGATCAGCTGATAATGAAGAGGGTGAGATTTCCACAGATTTTGAGTGGGACGAAGCACACTTCATCATAGAGAGGTAGAACAAAAAAATAAGATTAAATTAAAGAGAGATGAACCTTGGCCCATGAGATGATACAAAGAGTCAATGAAAAAATTAGACAGTATTAAATGGAAATGGAAGAAGAAGAGGAGGGGAAGAGGAAGAAATGGATACCAATTTTATTATGATTTGTTTTATAAAATGTATGTGTGGCACAATAAGGAGAAGAAGAACTTGTTTCACCATGCACTCACTATACATAAGAACAAAAAGAACCAATAAAAATGATGATGATGAAGTGATAGAAGTGAAACCCAATGCAATCAATGAATGAATTCTACATACATAGCCAGCAGTTAATGAAGAAGAATTTTAAAGAGTCCTAGTAGATGATGAAATCATGTTAGTTATTGTTGTTATATTCAGACTCTGGTCAAAACCTCTTAGTTCCACACCAAATCCAATGTAGGATATGTCACGTAGATCTAAGAGCTTTTCAAATCCATAATTGGGCAAACATGATATGTTTAGACCAATACCACACACTAATAAGCTAATACCATTATGGTCAAGCTAAATGACCATAAAAAGAGCATCTATTGGGAGGAAACCCAATTTTTCATGCCTTCTAAGAATTTATATTTTCTTATTTATCAGAATTAATTTTATATTAGTATGTAATTTCAATCCCCATATTATTTTTTAGCATTATTATAAGGGAATTTACTTTCACATGTTTATATTTATTTTTCAAGTCTATCAATGGAATAATAAGAAAGTAATAGGTATATGAATGACAATAATTTGTAGGACCACTTCACAGTTTAAAGTCAAAATACAAGTCGTATAATTAGTTACATGTCATTCTAGGGTCCTGAAAAACCTACCTAGGGAATAAAATACTCCCATAATCACTTTTTATAAGGAAGAAACTACCCCTACCTGTCTAGCAAGGTGAACGGAATAAAATTGAGTAGAAAATTTGAGAACAAACTTGATGGAATTCATGTTTTCAAAAAAATTCAAGTGGACCACAAACCATCACTAGGAAATGTTCACAAGCGGCCTAGATCGTGAACCACCAGTTACTCAGAATGATTCGTGAGGCACTGGCCCATGGTGTGATGGACATCAAACCCAGCCGATCACAAATCGTACCACCAATGGAATCATGCGCATGAAGGTCATATGCATACCATCCCGTGAACTCATCATTTTGTAGACAAAGAGAACGAGTAGGGTTCTCCTAACCATTATCACAAACCATAGCTTCCAAAAACCCCAGTTGAACAAGTCTTCCATGAGTCATGATAACTCTTCATGGGCCTCTGCAAATGGTGTCATATTCCCAAAAATATGTTTTCAACAATGCTCTATAAAATGAGCAATGAATGGATTGGGAGAGGAGAATGATGAAATGGACAAGGAAGAAACAGATGACAAAAGCATGAAGGGGACTCAGAATTTGGATGAAAGAGTTTGGAGAAGATTTCAGCTTCAGTCTTGATTCATCGGCAAAGCCCGAATCACAAACCACACTCCTCACAGGTATCGCTGGTTGTGAACCATAAAATGGGGGAACTCAGTAATAATAAAATAACTATGAACCTAATTGGTGAACCTTGAACCACCTAATTATCATGGATGAACTCGCTGTGAACGATAATCCCCTAGAACCTCCTTCAATATGGTGCTCCTTATAGTGTGTCACTACACGGATTGATCTCCACGCTGCATAATGCATCAGTACGCAGATAGAACCCAAAGCGGCGTGAAGGGTCATGTACCACTATGGAATGCAGTGGTCCATAACCATACTTACATATTGCATCGTTACATGGATGGAAACTCTGCAGCATACCACTATGGTATGCCGAGCCTCACACATCCCGTATAAGAAATCAGCACGTAGAATGGGGTGTATTTGGGTATTATTTTCTCCGGTTCCAACCTCACCCTTCCATTACCGTTTAGTCCTCCATAATCCCTCTGTGAACAAGTCGTTTGGTATTATGCCAAAGCCTCCTCCAAAGCCACAAGACCCGTATGATTAGACCATCAAGTGCATTAGCGCTCCCATTTGAGTCTACATACCCATGGTAAGCGTATTCACAAAGGCTCTCCCCATAATGGTTCGGGCTTCGAGAATGAATTTGGGTCTACATTCCCATGGTAACCCAGATTTCAACCTTAGGATGTCGACGTGAACCTAACTGTTCTAGGGACTAAATGTGCTAACCTACTATTCGATTTAATGAGAAATAGTGATCAGTAAAAGAATTTATGTTCACTTCTCATTTGACGGGGATGAAACTCCTCTACTTCCCTGGAAATAATTTTGGGCCCTCCCACTGAGGTAAGTCACTAATCTTCTGAGGCCAAGCTGTAGGACCTTTAATGTCATTTCACATGGAAAGGTTCATCACTCCATACCATCACCCACTATCAACCCCCCTCTTCCCCCATAGAGTCTTCCTCTCCCACCAGTAGGAGAGGAAGTCTGTGGTTGTTTGTATCTCTTGCATCCTCTTATTTCTCACACCGAGCATGACTCACGTGGGCTAAGAGGATTGTGACTATTACAAAATCCAAACATCTGAACTATGAAAACTCTGATTCCTGATCAAACTAGGATATGTAGGATGCTTACCTGAAGGTCCGAGCTTAAAAGAGTGCTCATCCAAAAGGTTCCACCCAATAATGTCTCTTAAATGGGTAGTGTCCATGCGTAAGCCCCCAGAAATATGAACTTTGAGAACATTGATTCCTGATCAAACCAGGATACGTAGGACTCCTACCTGAATGCCAGATCTTAAAAGGGTTCCCATCCAAAAGGGTTCACCCACCCATGCCCCCCTAATGGACATCATCCACATGTAAGCCACAACTAATCCAAACTAGGTGGGTTATTTTTCCTCTCCCAAGGATATGTAGGAAACCCATCTTATGGGTCTGATCCCAACATCATGTCACCTTTCATCACCCCTATATGATGATAAACTCTAGAGATCCTTATTGTACGGATCAAGTCAGTAGTACCTCTATATCATCAAATATATACATGCCTAGGATGATCTTTCAATCCAATGGTATCCCATGGACACACTCATTGGGAATTAACCAAGGATTAATGAACATATGAACATTCCTTAAATCTAAAATACAGTCCTAGAGCAAGCAATAATCCTCCCCCAGAAGGGTGTGCTGAGCATGACCTCCCATCCTCTTGACCAATGGAGTCCTCAAGTTTCATTGGATAAATCATCAGTCAATGAGTGCCTCCCTTTGGAAATAAAGTCGATGAATCCGGGATACTAGGGCCATTGGGTGCTTCTATTTCCCCAAAAAACATGTTATAGACCATCGGAAGAAGTTATAACGAATGAGGACCAATTGCACAAGTACTTGACCCCATGAGATCACCAAATGGGACCTATTGATAGTTCCACCTCATTTGTAATATTAAAGGGGTGAATTTCATAGCCCCGGTGGGGTTAATACAACCATAATTTAATAGATAATGATGGAGAATAGGTCGAAACAAAATAAATGGTGAATTTGATAAGAGACTGTCTCTGGAAAATGATATGGGTAATAATCCTCGTCGGATCATTTCCTCATCACCCAAAAGGTGGCACCTCAGTGGCAGAACAAAAATGGTGAACCCAACATGGATCCTTAACCAAGGTGGTGGTCTTACCCCACTCTAGCCCCTTCACCCCACAAAAAAAAGGAGAGGGGAAGGGGGCCAAGCTGAATCCACAGAGATGTATATGTTTAAATGAATGATACTTTGACGAGGTTTTATAGTATGTGTGTCATATATGTATTTTTCAGGTTCCCTTATAGAAACCTTCGATACAAATGACATCCTAACGACTGATGGAGTCACGCATCAACGATATTGTAGCTAGTCAGGGTCCCAACAAAGAGCAAGACCCCATCCCCTACCTAGCATCTTCATTTCTGGGTATCCAACACAATGATCAAGAAGTAACATCGAAATGGTACTCTCCACATGTTGTAGGACACAAGACAAGCCCTCTAGTTTACAATGGTCCACCAGCTACCTCTTCAGCCGCATCTGGCACCCCATCAAAAGGCAGCCCTAGTGGTTGTCTCAAACTGTTTCAGGATCCTATCCTCAGAACATGACAACAAGTACATCCATTACCTTAGGCAAGCAGATGACATTAATGTCGACAAATTCATCTAAACTGCATAGGGGTCCTACTCACGGGCCCCTACTAGAGAGTGTCACTGCCGACACTGGATAACCAAGACACCTCCCACTAAAGAGGAACTTATACCAAGGGAACCTGCTAAAGTCTAGGAGAGATAGAGTGCTCAGGCTATCCGCCAAGGGAAAAAATATATAATCTGGAACATGCTATCACCTTGGTTATTGAGGAGAAACTAAATAATACTTACATAGTGGAATTAAATCGAAAGACATACCACTCCACCCTCCCCACTCAACCCCACCATAGAAATAGGGTGGCACAAAACAAGCACATGCATGTTCCTGCTAGTGCTTTCCCATCCCGTCGTGCAGATGGAGAAGCAAACTACAGGAAGATGCAGATATCCACCGGTGCACAATAATCCCATCAACCAAATAGGGTGGAAACTAACTATACGCAGGAACAAATACATGCAGATGCATTTCAATCCTTCCATCTTAATATGGCATCAATTGGCTACCTGCAGGCACAAATACCTACTGATGTGTATCAATCCCACCATCCAAATCTAATGGTAATAAAATATGAGCAGAGTAAAATTTATGTGTATGAATACAAATCCCATGAGATAAACATAATGGAAATAGAGAAGATTAAAACCCCTTGTGTGATTATGAAGTTGACTAGTCAAATACGGTGGCAACCGAAGAAGAAAACCAGTGGAAGAGTCATTTCTCTGTCCTGACACAGAAGAACTACCAGTATCTACAAGAAACTCATGGAGGAATGGATTAGGCACAAACCCTTGCTCTGACTACAGAATGGGCATACATAGATGTGCCTGCCAAATATGTATCTCTTCAAATCCTAGCAATGATTGAAGATCATACATCAATCCCAGACCATATCATCCAAACATACCAAGGCATTGTAGCATTAGCGGAAAAGGGAAAAAATGGGCCCATGACCTGATTTCCTCGAACAGAATGACTCACTTGAAAAATGAGTTAGTCACTCCAGAGAAGTTATGCATCCCTACTTCAGTCTAAGAGGGTAGAGGGAAATATACTATGATATATTGACAATCAGATCTTTAAAAAATACTCGTTCCAACTGGGGGATGTCTGTCCAATGTGGTGGCCACTATAGGGCAGACATTTATCCCTACCAAAACTCATGATGTTCGTCGAAGTGTCCCAGTAGCATCACATGACCCAATAAGATATGTAATATTATATGAATTCCATTACCAACAACATATGTCCCCAATTACCCACAAGAGAGTGCTCAAAATGGAATGTTCTAAAGGCAACTGGAAAATGAAGAGCACACACATGATTTTGCTGTGTTGGTATTTGGGATTCTTATCGCCCTCAAAGATATATTAATAATGGCTCAAGAACCTATCAGTAAATTACCAATTCATGTAAGTGGCAGTAGCAGTTGCGAAATCCCTCCCTGTAATGTCACTACCAGCAGTGTTGAAGGTCCTCCACAGAGCACCCACAGGGGCTCACACCATTGTCCATGAATGATAGATCATGAGAGCCAATATCCTGATTCATGTCTAGGTAGGTCTTCCCTTATCCTGAATATTAGACGGCAAGAAGGTCCTACCCTTACTGTCGTCCTCCCGGATGGTACTACCTAGGGTATACGCTATAGATATGCTTCTCCCTATAGTCAGAATTCAAATCATGATGATAGTCATCACCATGATTATGGACATTGAGAGGGCCCTCCCCGCAATGGTAGTTGTGTGAAGGACCTCCCCATAGTAATATCAAGAAAAAAGATGTTACTCCCATCATTACGGTACATACTGAACGCCCTCTCTAGGATGCGCACTGTATAAATTTTCCTTACAGCCAGGTATCAAGACATGATAGTAGTCCTCACCATCACATCAATCACCGAGAAGGTCCTCCCCTCAGTGACATAAAGTAGCAAGAAGGTCCCCTCCTCACTGTATCCCTCCCTGAAGGTCCTCCCCTGGGTATATTTTGTAAATTCATTTCCCAGATCCGGACATCAAGTTGCAATAGTATCCCTCGCCATTGCGTCACCAATTGTAAAGGTCCTCCCATAATATAAATTCAAACTAAAAAGAATCTCCTCCCCTTTTGGAAAAAAATATTAGAAATCCCTCTAATATATTGAGGCTCTCGGAATGATAGAGTCATACACATCATTCATTCCTTCTATAACGAGTGATATTCTTTCTCAACTAGAGGATGGTTCGGGGCCACACTCTTCTTTTGAGACACCCATGCACTTTCCACATATCAATGAGGCTCCCACCATCATGGTTGCTTGGAATGAAATTATTATGAAGCAGTCGAGCTTGGAATATCATGTAGAGGAACCTCTGGAAGAACAACAACTTGATATGTTTGTTGTGAGAAGACAACTAGCTATGGATAATATACCAGTGATGTATTGGCCTATGGACACTTCTAAATTCCACATACCAGGAGAGTTGTTTGGGGAATGAATGAATGACATTCAACTCAATATATGAACCACTCTTCTCCAACTGAAAGAAAAGTTCCTACCCTACAAAGGGTATGCGGTCCACGTCAAAATGATATGAGAGATTTGTCTTCTAATTGACCTGGAAGCCCTCCTGTCCACACAATAGCCACAATCAGAAAGGAAAAAATAAAAACCTTGAGGTGGCTGGCCTTGATGCATTACATAAGTCGAGTCACCTCGTATGGGACCCCCCAGATGGATTTCACATTCGAGGATGTGGCAAACATGGATCTCTACACTTCACCCCCCATCCCGCCCATCACTCCCCATTGGAAATGTCATCGTGCAACCTCATCACCAAAAGTCAGCAATCAAGTGAAACCCCTGATCAAGAAATATGGGATACTCAACAAAAATCGGCCCAGAGTAAGTCTCAAAAGAGTCATGACTGAAGAGATCAAGACATTAAAAAGCTTCTAAGTCAGGAAACCAATAACATCCAGCAGGCTTCCTGCCTAAGGGAATCCAACCAGCATGAAGTGCTCATGTCTTCAAAAGACCATAGACTCTATGCAGTCCCAACACCACACTCGACTCATACCCATGCATAAGTACGTGAAATTGAAAGGGTGGAAATAGTCGTGGCTACCGCAACAATGTGGGAACAACCCCATCCCATAGGGCTGGGGGCATTTTTGGATCAAAATTCCCCCATAAGACCAGCAAATCCATTCCCTAACACGTCAATAGAAGAACATGAACAACCCGATCCCGTAGGGCTGGGGGCATTTTAACTTCAAATCCCCACACAACGGACATCTGTCTTCCATTATCGGGAAAAAATAATGGGAAGAGGAGTTACATGTTCTACCCCTTATCATTGTTCACACCATCCAAGAAAAAGGATCATTACGAGGTCAAACCAAGGCTCCCTTCAGGTCAATATTTGCTTAGAAACTAGAAGAATACCTCAGAATGGAAGGAGATAGTCCAACAAAGGATGTAGAGTTCCTTCTTACCAATCGGTGCTAGGAACGCCACCCCTTATGTGGTATGCCTTTGGGAACGTGGTAAACATCAGCCCGACGGATCTCATCAGAAACGAAACAGAGGGAGAGGACGTGATGGAAGATGCTTCCCCTAGAAGAATCCCACATCGAGCCTGATGGTTTGCATACCCGGAACCTAAGAGAGGTTGTAAATCAGTGTTCCCCCTCAGTTAATCAGACATTACCACCCACACAAACCCCCAATAAGGAGATGAATAAATCCATGGTCGTCTATGCCACACCTTCTCATCCCCTGGAAATACATCCCTCACTCTCGATGAAATGTTCACCAAGCGAGAGGAATAAATTAATGGGCTTAGGAGAATTAATGCAGAGCTACGTCGAGGGAGCTAACTCGTCGGATGTGTTTCCACTGCGGAATGTCAGTAGGCACCCCGAGAAGGGGTGCCCATGCCACAGGCACTCATCCTGGAGAATGAATCCAATCTTGGAGGACATTCCAATCCGTCATAGGGTTAGAAAACATGCTTAAACCCATCCAATGATGGACATCAAGACCTCCCCATCTAGGAAGGAAACAAGAATATATTCAAGTAAAACCAAAAATGATACCTATCGCTTGGTATCAACCCCAAATTCTAGCAGCTCCAGCACACCCAATCTTGGCCACTACCATACCATCCCAACCTCAAGCCTAACAGGATAAGAAGTATGGGCTATGGAACACCGTCGGGAAATTAATAGCTCAACTAGAATCCAAGGAGGGGTGGCGCACTCAGATACATCCAAAGTGAAAACCCTACCTCGATTGGGTGAGCAAAATTTCACCAATGCTATATTTCAGAAACCCTGTATTCCAAGTATTCAATATCTCAGGGAACCCAGAACTACATTTAATGCACTACACCTCTTATTCTGACCCCATGATGGGCACTCCAGAGCAGCAAGAATTAGTAAAACTTAAGTTCTTCATACAAATACTACATGGATCATATTTCATATGGTATACTAGCCTTTTAGCTAATTCAATCACAGGTTGAGAGGATATAATGCACCAACCCCAGTTGCCTAGAGTTAGTGCTTTATTTTAATACATTGGCATGATTATAAGGAATAAAGTCCTGAAGGACCGATCGGTTTAGCAGTCCTTGAAAATAGACTACATACATGAACTTTACATTACATTATAAAATAAAAAACAAAAAAAACATTGTCACCATTGACCACATTCATATCCCTTATATTATCCCTATAAGTCAGTCATAATATACTTCTTCACATCCTGGGAAAAATAAAACAAAGAAAGGGGTGAGCTCAGATGCTCAAAAAGGATAACAATATAGCTAAAACCTTCATAAATAAGCATAAACATATAAGGAAGTGTATAAAAAAACAAAAAAAAATTAAACATAAACTTCAGAATAATATTGAATAGATAAATCAAATAATGTCATTTAGTTATTCACATGGATATTCTACTAGTCGAATAATCCCATGTAATATCAATAGCTAATTTCATGATGATGGAATGCATAATTCCAGACTTTATAACCACATAGTCAAGGACGTGTGCCAAGACTACAAATAAGATTTAGTCAAGGTCTTGTTCCAATACCCTAGTTTGTAAAATAAGACCTACCTATGCTTCGAGGAGCTATAGCATCCTCCACCCATCACTTACTATGTCCAATTCATTCCTCATATGAAAAGGATAAAACATAATATAAACATTCATATTAAAACTAGCATACGAAATGTCAATACTTTATACATAAACATGAATGGTATAAAAATAACACATACAAAGTCAAACATATCAACAAACCACCAATACAATATGTAAGATTTTTATAATAATAAATCAACCTCGATCAAGAATAATATCCCATAAAGGATGTTGACATAGTCGAAAACGATGAGTAAAAATCGTTGAGAGAAATATCCCTTTTCATGAAATCATTTAAAAGTCATATAAAGGATGTCATTTAAAAGGTAGTTTTGAATCAATGTGTCCCATACCACTTCAAAACTTTTTAAAAGAATTAACATTTTAAAACATTCATGTTCATATAAATTAATCCTTAAAACCATTTGTAAAACATGGACATTAATGAGAAAGGTTTAGAAGAATAAATCATTAAAACATTTAAAATGATTTTTAGTAAAAATTCCCTTAAAAAATCCCTTTGAAAACTCTTTTATGAAACATGGAAATTGATAATAAATATGTCCCATGAGATACATATGTAAAAACAACCTCGGATAATAAAGAGATTGTGAAATTAACCCTTACCTTACACTTTCCTTTAGTCAAGGGAATGTTTAACCTTATGTATAAGGACCATAGTATGTTATTAAATTATACTAGAACTGTATTCATATTTATTATATCATACATGATTCATTTATGAAATTATACAACCCATTTAATAATGATTAACATTTTGGGTAATAATCGCTTTCTTTATCATACGTGTTTTAACTTTTTTCTTGATCATGTCATTTAGATCCTGATTTGAATACTTCCAGAATATTATCCTTGATTTATATATCATATATATTTAGAATATAAGTATTATTAATTGATAGATATATGAAATTGAAGGCACAATTTTTTGGAGATGGTAGTTCGTACGTACACGTAAACATTGTTTCTGTTTTCATATCTTATTGGATAGAAGTAAGTGAATAAGATATTTTTAAGTACATACATACACATATATATATATATATATCTAGTTACATTATTATTTCATATATTACATATGTATTAATAATATATATTTTTATAATCCACATTGAATGGTGAACGTGGGAATGAATCTCATCGCGTTGGGGAGACGGTAATCTGTATGTACGCACGAGCGACAATATCATTATATAGATGGAGAAATTGTATGTAATTGGATAGTATATAATATATAAAGAATCATTAAAATTTTATATTGTTTATTTAAATAATTTATACTCATTATTATACCCATCCAAATAATGAAGTGTTTGAATAACAAACTACACCACGATGTGGAGATGGTAAGCTGTACGTGCGCACGTATGGTGACTTTTTAATTTATAGGATGGATAGAATAATGAATATAATTGTTCCATGTTTATAATATCATCAAAGTATTTAAAAGGTACTAGAGTTATTATTTTAATAATGGTAACAACAATGAAATAGGAAGTGGAAGAAGAAAAGGACTTGAAAGAGGGTGGTGAAATTATTACCTCTTCTTCGGGTGTTTTCTTTTTAGTTGATCAAAAGAGATCCTTAGGTTTTCTTTATTATAAAATTAAGGACTCTAGGTAGATTTTATAGAAGTTGGGAGGATATTTTGGCAGTGTTTGGACGATCCAAATGGCTTTAGAGGTGTGATTTTGAGAGAATTGGAAGTGCCCTTTTATAAGAGGGGTGAGGGTCACTTTAGGGAAAGATTAAAATGTTAATTTCTTATACAATCATATTCGGTTTATAATGGCTCCAAATGAATTTATTTAGAGACTTAGGTAGTTATGGGTCAAAATTATCTCAACCAATTAGTTTTAGACAAGTTTAGGTTACCATTTTAACCTTATCTTTTAGATTTAACTCTTAGTTAAATAATTTAACTTTTACTGTGTCTTCTTGTATTCTTACACTATATGGTTAATAAACTTACTCAAACCATCCAAGAGAACCTCAAGCGGTTCATTAATGAAATATATAATATTATTTAAGCCCTTTGGATTAACCTTAGATTTTTAGAAATATTATATCAACCAATAATATAGTATTTGTTTTTAAAATTAATTTATGTTAATTTTGACACTATTTGGTGTTTTGTTTTTGTGAAAGTCATAACAACCTTGTCACATAAAAAATATATCTAATAAATCCTAACATGTCATATAAACCTAGAGAATTTGTGGATGGCATCAAAACATTTAAATTCTATTTATTTTAATATTTATAATATAAACTATTTTAATATTACATTAAGAAGGTCATTACTACATCATCATTGAGTCATAAATAAGTTTAATTATTTATTCTCTAAAAATTATAAATAAAATACTATTATGTGTTAAATATTTTTATATTACTAATGAATATTTGTAGTATAATTTATCTTATGTATAACCCTATATTAAAAAAAATTAGTTAATAAACTTTGAATTTAACACTTTTAAATCTTCTTTAAATAAAATAATAATAAATCTCCTAATCCAATCCATGTGGACCAAATGGATAATGTTTTATTCGTAATATTGTTTTTCTCCTAAATACACTTAACCAATAGAATTATGACATGTGTTAGGGTAATGACAATATCATTTTTACTTTTAATTACACTATTTACTTGTAACCGTGGTAAATAAAAGGAAAAATTACTATTCACCAAAAAATATTTTCATCTTATTGAATCAAATTTTACTTACTTATGTCAACTATTTTTCTCGGATTTTTTAAATTCAACTCACAGAAGTGGAAAAATTGTGTTTTATGCAAATTTGCTTACGTTCCTAGAAGGTGGGTAAAAAAGGTTAAAAAGATCAATAAAGTTTCATACATATAATTTTATTATAAAATGACTCCGATGAATTAAATTGATCTGATATTGGTATTATATATCTATTTTGACTTAAAATAAATTTAAATAAAATAAAAAATTATTTAAATAAAAAGTTATTTTTAAATAATAGCGCAATGTTTTCATTATTCATCTAAAATTGATAGTTTTCAGAAAAGTACCATGACTTCACCCTAAGATAATTTTGATATTAAGAATTCATAAATTAATTCTATTTTACCAAATTAGAAACATAGAAGTTTCATTTATTTATTTAAAATTAATTCCTGTTGTCAAAACCAAAACGCAGGTTTTTAAAAAGTATAAACTATCAAAAGACTGACATGTGTTTATGTCAAATTTAAATGTTAAATTAGTTATAATGACCTGAATTGTATTAAATTATAAATAGATAATCTAACTATACTACAAAACCATTCAAATTCATTATTTAACACTATAAATTATTTCGATTAAAAAAATTGTTTTCAATTAAAACATAGTATTTTTCACTATTCGTCAAAACATGAAATTTTTCAGAAAAGTACCAGAAATGTATCCAAACTAAATTTTTATGTCCCAATTCTAAAGAAGATTTTAATTTAATTAAATTAAATATATAAAAGTGTCAAATATTTGTTTTAAAAACGGTTCGCCATTAAAAGGGGGAAAATTTCATTTTTTTAAAAAACTTTTTATCTGAAAAAATAAATTTCTTCTTATATTACGTCTAAGAAACACATAATATGGTTTTTAAAATAATAAAGAGTATATAAGATTCAAAATTTAGTTAAAACTCTTCCTAACTGGTTTTTTAATGGCTAGTTTGGTAAGTTGTGGTGTGCTCGAACTCAGTGTTGTGTGTAGCGTAAGATAATGAATTACTTAATGAGATAACGTACTATGAAATCATGGGGTGTTTCATTCTCCCCTCCTTAAATAAATTACATCCTCACAATTTGAAATTGATCTTCAAAAATAAAATGTTAAAAATAGGGAAATATTTTTGTGGAAACCCCACATCAGAAATTGGGTTAATAAAATTTAGTCTTAATTAGAGGGAAAAGGAATAAAAAAGTAACTACCAAATTATGATCTAGATTAGTAGAAAATTGGTGGAAATTAGAGACACAAAATTGGAGGAAAATGTAAATATTTATAGGGAGTGATTGAGGTCATCAATCACAAACAAGTGTAAAATTGAGGGCCTCAAAACCATCAATATATGATGATATAAAATATCATTAGTTCAACAAAACATAAGGTAATAGGATAACACATTTTTTTAAGATCCCTTCCCTAAAGTTTAAGAATTAATTTCTTCATAGAATAAGAGGAAAAATATACTTGACATATAGAGTTTCATCCTTCAACTAATTCTTACCACAAACTGATCTTTCACTCCCAAAGATAATAGAATTCAAAAATATTCTATTTATACAAATCGTATAGGGTTCCAAAAATAATGAATTTATAATTCATTTTTCAGACTATTTTATAAAAAACTACATTATATAAACTAGGACATCACGTATGACAGTGGTAGGTGATGCACCCTTGTCGCCCTTCAGTTGCGGGTTCAAGTCTCGCGGCCTTACCAGACGTGACGGGTTGTCGCCCGACCTCCGGGTTGTCCTTTTTATGACAATATGAAAATAATATCAAAAAATTATTTAACCTTAACAATAGTATCCAATGTCAAATTTAATCAATTCAATCCTTTAGACTTATCCAAAATACTTCTGTCCGAACTCACAATCCAAAATTTATAAGGTAAACACAATGAAGATCCTTTTTTCCATGTAATGACATGTGAATACCATCATCATGTATTCCTTTAAAACATAGTAACACCCTAAATTACCCTAAACCCTTATTGATTACATTCATACACCCTTATTCCTTATAGAATACTTGATATATTTCTTCAATCCAAAAATGTTTTAAACTCAAATAATTATTGAATATACAAATAATTAATCAGTTTAAAGGTAGTCAAGAATATAAAATTTAATATATCCAAATCAATCATATATTATTCCAAAATCACTACCTCAGTATCATAACCATATTATGGTTTATCTTTATCTCAACCATATATTTTCCCAAAAAAATTATCCTGTTATTGAGTCATGTTTCTTGGTTCCACACAATCTCAAGTCCTTTATGAAATAGTACTGTAGTAAAATCCTTTTATACTCTATAATTATTATTACATGTACATCATTAATACAACACTCAAATGACACAATACTTTAATAAAAACATATGAAATTTAATCATTCTCTTAAACTTTGGTTGTATCATAACGTGATTATTATCCAATGGCAGCATTTGAGGTATACTCTAATGATTTGGAAATTGCTTCATGTAGTGTCCCAACACCTTGCAGATGAAGCATTTTACATTTGAAACCGTTTTCTTACCCTTGAAATCATGTACTTGGTGTCCTTTTTTCCACACTTATAAAAAACTCTCATTCCCTTCATGCATTTACCAAGGTGATTCTTTTCACAGTTATCAAATATGGTAAAATCCTACTTTCCCCTCTTCCCTTTATCCATCTTTCTCTCTTCCATCCTTTTCTTCTCTTTCTCCCTTCAAAGTCACAAGACTCAGATAATTCTTTAATAATCTTATTAACACATGATATTATTTCCTCATATGATGAGAATACGTGAGAGATTATTTCCCTTATAAATGTTGGCTTAATACCATGAAAGATATGATCCTTATTAATCGTTGGATCATGCGTATTGTTGGAGTTCACATTCCTTTTACTAAGAGCCATTTCTAAACAATGGCATACACTGGGTTAGTTTATGAATCACAATGAATAATTTCAAACTTGTAAAATACCAAACATAAATTGAAATTATTATGCATATAATCTATAATCATAAAATGTTTTCTTTGCGGAAATATTTAGTCCTAAACCCTACATAATGTCTTTTAATGAAAATGTGAATTATCCTAAGCATATCCCTTAGGAGTGCCATAACCAAGAGTGCAGCAAGTCCCAATGTCATGTACCAGGATACCCCGGGTCAAGACCAAAACTCCTTGTCTGTGTTTTCACTCAGAGGTACATCTATTCCAGAGCTGCCTCTACCAGCTCTTATCCAGAAAGGTATGTATTTCTTGGAAAATACACAAAATATCTACATTACCAAAATTCATGGAAGTTCTTCTATACTAATACTCAATGTCTATCTTAGGGTAATGTTCTCTAATCAAAGATTATCTAAATCTATTTCCAATTATTTTGTTAATCATTCTCTATTACCAACTGTAATTCCCCGACCAAAATTACCCAGAGTCGGTGCATTATTTTAATACATTGGCATGATTTCAAGGAAAAAAAGTCTCGAAGGACCGATCAGTTTAGCAGTCTTGGAAAATAGATTACATACATGAACATTAAATTACATTATAAAATGAAAAACAAAAACCACATTGTCTCCACTGACCACATTCATATCCATTAGATTATCCCTACAGGTCAGTCATAATATACTACTTCTCATCCTGGAAAAAATAAAACATATAAAGGGGTGAGATCAGATGCTTAGTAAGGATAATAATATAGCGGAAACTTTCATAAATAAGAATAAACATTTAAGGAGTTGTATAAAACTAAAAAAATCCTTTTAAACTTAAAATTCATTATAACATGGAAAATATAAATCAAATAATTCCATTTAGTTATTCATATGAATATTCTACTAGTAAAATAATCACATGTAATATTAATAGCTAATTTAATAATGATTGAATGCATAATGCTAGATTTTATAACCACATAGTCAAGGCCCTGAGCCAAGACATAAAATAAGATTTTTTTCAAGGCCTTGTGCCAATATACTAGTTTGTCTCAAGAGACCTACTGATGCATCGAGGAGCTATAGCGGGCTCCACCCATCACTTACTAAGTCCAATGCATTCCTCGTATGAAAAGGTTTAAACATAACATAATCATTCGTATTAAATATATCATAGGAAATGTCAATACATTATACATAAACCATGAATGGTATAAAAATAACACATAAACAGTCAAAAATATCAAAAAGCCTTCAATACAATATGGAAGATTTGTATAATAATAAATGAACCTCGATCAGGAATAATATCCCGTAAAGGATGTTGATGTAGTTGAAAATGATTGGTAAAAATCCTTGAGAGAAACATCCCTTTTTCATGAAGTAATTTAAAAGTCATATAAAGGAAGTAATTTAGAAGATAGTTTTGAATCAAAGTGTTTCAAACCACTTTGAAACTTTTGAATGGAATTAACATTTTAAAACATTCATGTTTATATAAATAAATCCTTAAACCCATTTTGAAAACAAAGACATTAATGAGAAATGTTTAGAAGAATAAATATATAAACCATTTAAAATGATGTTTTAGTAAAAAATTTCTTAAAATTAATCCATTTGAAAACTCTTTTATGAAACATGGACATGTATAATAAATATGTCCTTGCAGATACATATCTAAAAACAACCTCAGATAATAAAGAGATTGTGAAATTAACCCTTACCTTGCACTTTCCTTTAGTCGAGGGTACGTTTAACCACCAGTATAATGACCATAGTAAATTATTAAATTATACCAGAACCATATTCATATTTATTATATAATACATGATTCATTTATGACATTATACTACCCATTGAATAATCATTATCATTTTGGGTAATAATCGATTTCTTTATCGTACGTGTTTTAACTTGTTATTCTGGATTGTATCATTTAGATCATGATTTAAATACTTCCAGAATATAAATCATGATTTATATATCATATATATTTAGAGTATATTTATTTATAATAGACAGATATATGAAATGGAAGGCACAGTTTATGGAGACGGTAGGTCGTACATACGTATAAATGTTGTTTCTATTTTCATATTGTATTGAATGGAAGTAAGTGAATAAGATATATGTAAGTACATATATATATATATCTAGTAACATTATTATTTCATATATTAAAAAATTATTAATAATATATACTTTTACAATCATCTTTGAATTATGAATTTGGGAATGAATCTCATCGTGTTGGAGAGACGGTAATCCATACGTACGCATGAGTGACAATATCATTATATTGATGGTGAAATAATATGTAATTGGATGGTATATCATATATAAAGAATAATTAACATGTTATATTTATTATTTACATCAGTAATACTCATTATTATACCCATCCAAATAATTAAGTGTTTGAATAAAAAACTACACCACGACGTGGAGACTGTAAGCCGTATGTACTCACGTATGGTGACTTTTTCATTTATAGGATGGATAGAATAATGAATATGGTTGTACGCTATTTATAATAACATCACAGTATGTAATAGGTACTGGAGTTATTATTTTTTTATGGAAACAACAAATAAAGTGGAAGTGCAAAAAGAAAAGAACTTGAAAGAGGGTGGTGAAAATATTACCTCTTCTTCGGGTGTTTCCTTTTGAGTTGATCAAAAGGGATTCATAGGTTGGATTTAAGATCAAATTAAGGACTCAAGGTTTATTTTACGGATTTTTGGAGGATATTGGGGCAGGGTTTGGTGATCCAAATATCTTTGGAGTTGTGATTTTGAGAGAAGGGGAAGTTCCCTTTTATAAGAGGGGTGAGGGTCACTTTAGGAAATGATTAAAATATTACTTTATTATACAACCATATTCGTTTTATAATAGATCCAATTGAATTTATTTCGATCCTTAGGTGGTTATGGGTCTAAAAGATCTCAATAAATAGGTTTTAGGAAAGTTTAGGGTACCATTTTAACCTTATGTTTTAGATTAAAGTCTTAGTTAAATAGTTTAACTTTTACCATGTCTTCTTGTATTCTTACACTATATGTTTAACAAACATACTCTAAACATCCAAGATAACCTCAAGTGCTTCATTAATGACATATATAATATTATTTAATTCCTTTTTAATAACCTTAGATTTTTTAGAAATATTATATCAACCAATAATATAGTATTTGTTATAAAAATTAATTTTTGTCAATTTTGACACTATTTGGTATTTTGTTTTTGTGAAAGTTATAACAACTGTATCATCTCAAAAAAAGAAATATAATACACCCTAACATTTAATATTAACCTATTAAATTAGTTTATGGCATCAAAACTTTTAAATTCTATTTATTTTAATATTTATAATATAAACTATTTTAATATTTCATTAAGAATGTAATTATTGTATCATCATTGTGTCATAAATAAATTTAATGATCTAATCTTTAAAAATTATAAATAAAATAAAATTATGTAGGATATCTTTTTATATTTCTAAATAATATTTATAGATGAATTTATCTTATGTATAACCCTGTATTAAAAATGGTTTAGTTAATAAACTTTGAATTTAACACTTTTAACCCTTCTTTAAATAAAATAATAATAAATCTCCAAATCTAATCTAAGTGGACCTAAAAGATCATATTTTATTCTTAAGGTTGTTTTTTGTCTAATTAAATTTATCCAATAGAATTAGGACATGTGTTAGGGTAATTACAAAATCATTTTTACCTTTAATTACCCTATTTACATTTAACCGTGGTAAATAAAAGTCAAAAGTTACTATTTACCAAAAAATATTTTCATCGTATTGAATCACATTTTACATACTGATGTCTACTGTGTTTCTCTGATTTTTGAAATTCAACTCCCAGAAGTGGTAAAATTATGTTTTATGCAAATTTGATAACGTGCTAAAGGTTGGTAAAAGAGGTTAAAAAGTTCAATAAAGTTTTATACATCTAATTTTATTATAAAATTACTCATATGAATTAAATTGAACTTATATAGGTATTATATATCTATTTTTAATTAATATAAATTTAAATAAAATAAATAATTATTTAAATAAAAAGCTGGTTTTAAATAATAACGTAGTGTTTTTCACTATTCATCAAAAATTGAAAGTTTTCAGAAAAATACCAAAACATCAGCCTAAGATAAATTTGATATTCTGAATTCAAAAATGAAGTCTATTTTACCAAATTAAAAACATATAAGTTTCATTTATTAATTTAAAATTAACTCATGTTGTTAAAACCAAAAAGTGGGTTTTTAAAAAGTAAAAATTATCAAAATATTGACATGTGTTTTTGTCAAATTTAAAAGTGAAATTAGTTATAATGACATAAATTGAATTAAATGATAAAAATAAAATATAATTATACTTAAAAACCTTTAAAATGCATAATTTAAGAAAAAATATATTTCAATTAAAAAAGTTGTTTTCAATTAAAACACAGTATTTTCACTATTCGTCAAAACATGAAAGTTATCATAAAAGTACCAATATTTATCCAAACTAAATTTTTCTATCCTGCTACAAAGGAATAATTTAATTTCATTAAATTGAATATATATAAGTGTCAAATATTGGTTTTAAAAAGGGTTATCAATTAAAAGGTGGTAAAATCTCATTTTTTGAAAAATACTTCTTTTTTCTGAAAAAATGAATTTGTTCTTCTATTATGCCTAAGAAACACATAATAAGGATGTTAAAATTATATAGAGTACATAAGATTCAAAATGAAGTTAATAATATCCATAACCACTTTTTTAACAACTATTTTGGTATGTTGTGGGGCGCTCGAACTCGGTGTTGCATGTAGTGCAAGCTATTGAATTACTTTAATGAGATAATGTACTATGAATTCTTGGGGTGTTACAGAGGATATCCGGTTACAGTTTCTCTTCTAGTTCAGTTTAAAGTTTCCTAAGATGATGGTCAGTGATCTCAATAACTGCAAATAGCGACAGAAAGAAAGAGTCTCAAATTTCATTGTTAGATGGAAATTCCTGTCTTATTCCTTGAACCAGCCACTTTCCTAGGATGAAATTATCTCCATGTGCATCGATAACCTTTAGGATGAATTGTGAACACCACTAATCCCGGTGAAGTACAAAAATGGGTTTAGATATTTCATTACCATTTCCCAATGGATATAAGACTCTATGAAACAGACCAATATTATGTCTCAAGTTTCCCCAACAGCCACCATAAAAGGAACGGGAAAAGATGAAGTGTCTTCTATCACGCATAAGCCACCATCGGAACTAGATCCAGTTGAGAGGCCCCCATCAAACCATGCAGTACCCCCTGGATGCCAACAACCACCCCCACCTCAGCAATAAGAGTGATGAGGTGCAAAAATAAATCAGTTCGAAGAATAGAGAAATAATTTTTACTCCTTTAGAGATGACCAGGTCTGTGGTTATTTCATATCCACTATGAATTGCATCTTGCTCTGGCTACTGGAGAAAAAGAGATCCAATTAAGTGGTTGTTTACTAGCATGCCAATTATTTTCCCTATCACCGAATACTAGGAAATTCCATCCAAGAATGCTTCATTTTCATGGATATCTTACAAAAGATGGTGGATTTCAGGAAAGTCAAGATGGGCCTGCTGCCAGCACATGTGGCGTAAGTTTCCACCTCAGAATCAATAGAAGAAAATGAATGGAAAATATTCTCCATTGATAAGGATAAATAGTTCTACAAATGGATGAACTATAAGGTCGTCAATCGAGTCCATGGAATCCTCCAGGCATAGTTAAAACTACATACAGTGCCCCCAAATGTTCCTAATACAACACAGTCTTCCTCCTTGGCCCTGAAGTCCTCTAAAGACCAAAAGGGAAGAAATAAGGAAGAAGTATATGGGCTGACACCAAAGCCAAATTAAGTGTTGAAACTTTATGACTTCATGTCAAAAAAATTGGTACAACGTGCACCACCCCACCAAATGGTACAAAAAGAACCACCCTGCCAAATTGTACCATTAGAAGGAGACAGTCAGATAGAAACATTGTCAAATGAAAAACACATCTTCGACTCCATTTATGTAATTCACTTGATGGACCCCTTCTCAGATGGAGACTATGTCCACAAACCCAAATTCCATATTCTCAACTGGAGATCCCGAGGAAGAGGGTGTAGTGGCTGGAGGATTCCAGGAAGGTATGATTGTGGAAGGGGTCAAATTGTTTGTCATTCCATAAGTCAAACTGTTAACATCGTCAAAACATGTGGAAGGAACCTCTGGCAGACAAAACAAGAACCCTAATGACCCTCCTCCCCTGTTGGAAAAAACACAAGCCTAATTATCTTGGAATATCCAATAGGAGAAGAAAAAATATCAAATCTCCCCAGGCCTATGGGTGGACAAGTTTGGCCAAACCTAGAAAGGATCACAGTGCCATCATCCCTGGTCACAGAGGCTGAACCATTCACATCCAAATCCCAAACCCCTAAAGTGTATGTGAAATAGAAACCCCAAGCCAGGAAGTGCCAAACATTATAATAGAAATATGATATTATAAAGTAGTTTGATTTAGTACCAGCAAAATTGTCAATCTAAGATGCATTAATTCTGTCTACAGATCTTAGGGAGGCACTCATCGATTCCATACTAAGTCCCCAATAGTTCAAGGATGAAGTAGCAACAGCCTAAGTCTATTGGACGGAGACTAGTCCTAAATAATGTCATTCCATCATCTCCTTCAATGATAGAGATGAAGACACCATCATGAAATGGCACATTAAACCCTTATTTGTGTCTGTAAATATAAATGGAATTGATGTTCAGATAATATTCATCGACAACGGCTCTGGGGTCAATCTCTTCTCGCTACCAACACTTCGTCGGTTGGGCTATGATGAATACATCATGAAACCCTGCACTACAACTCTGCTGGGATATGAAAAATGTGAAAAGAAGCCATTGGAATGAATCAAGCTTAAAACTTTTCTAGGATAACTCATGTTAGATTCATAGTTCTTGGTAGTACAACAAAGTACGACCTTCTACGTCTTATTAGGGAGGCCTTGGCTGCATCGGAACGATGCAATTCCTTCATCACACTATCATTGCGTCAAATATTCCTCTAATGGAAACAAATGAGACATTACACGGTGATAAATCTTGGTTTGAGTCATGTGAATCACATTATATAGATGTAGAGTTATATGAATTAGAAGAAAAACTTTTTTCATCCAACGAAATTGATTGGATTACTGCCTCGAATGGACTGGAAACCTCTCTCACTAACCCCCTCCAGCAGCTTGGGGAATAATATGTGTTACCCAACAACCAATTCAAATAAATAAGTGCAATTTTGGATGTACAATCAATTGTATACATGGTCTTTGTTATGGCTAACAATTCTATGGACATGGAAGAGTGGGCTGACTCCCATGATGTCCAGAAAATCCCAATCAAATATGCTCACAGTCCATCCACGGGACCCCAGAGTTCCCTTTCCTTACTCGCTATGGTAGAAGATGATTTCTCTCCCAACATTGAAGAGTTCTTGTAACACCCCAAGGTTTTTCAAATAAATATTTAATGCATTTTATAATCTATCCATTAAACACAACTTTTCCTCTACTGTGTTTTGAATTTCGAAGAACTGTCATCTAGAGTTAGGATTATTAAGTCATTTGGAGTCTAATAGAACAAACTTGACTTTTTGTGAATAGTAAAATACCCTTATGAATAGCAAAATGAATAGTAATATGACCCTTATGAATAGTAAATAATGTTGTTATTTTATTTTCTTAAGGTAATAATATAACGAGATCTTAATTAATTTTTCAATGTGATATAAAACTAATTATACCTTAAAATTGTTATTTTTTGAATTAGATATGATTTTATTTAAATATTAAATTAATAATATTTAGAATTTTATTTTTGAAAAATGGTGTTCATTTTGGAATTCTACACATCAAAAAAAGGATGGGGGGAATTTTTGGGATTTTTCTAAAATAATTGAATTTTGTGAATAGTAAAAATACTGTTTTGAGTTTTCAGTTGTTTAATGACATCATAATGACAAAATAAAAGGCTAGTAAACTTGTGTGCAGTATCATATGACATTAGGTGTCCCAAGTGGCTAAAAGCATGGGAAAATACCATGGGAAATCCCATGGTTTGGAAAAAACCACTAATGAGCTGTCCCTTTAAAATTATTAAAAAACTCCCTCTCTTTATCAATAAATACCCACTCATCCATTCATTTTCATTAATTAAAAATCCATAATCCACTAATATATGGTGTTTTTTCCTCTCTAGGAGTCATCATAAGGTGTCCATAATCCCCCAAGGTCCCAACATTCATGTTCTATGAGTTACTCTACAAGGTAAAGGAATCCTTCACCCTCCTCTTTTAGTCGATACTTATTTTATGTTATCTATTTGAATTTTCATTCTAATATGTTGGAGTTTTATTTTATGTATTACTCATAATGTCCTTTTGTTTTAAATATGATGAGATACCCTTTTTCACTCATCATTTCATTTTGTGAAATTTTAAGCGGTGTCGTTATGCTGCCAAATTTTCATAAGGGATATCTTAACTTTTCTTTTATTTTCAAGTTCATCTCTTTTCTTTTCCTCTCCTCAACTCCTCTGTCAAAATGACCATGATAACTCTATTATAATCTATATATTGTAATTATATCATGTGAATGGACTAACCATCATCAATATCCTCTCTCCCTTATTTTATAAACAAGATCAACATCCATGAGGTTCTAATTTATAACCTTTTTGGACGACAAGGATTCTTTCTTCAATTTCTCCTTCAGTGCTGGTTATGAAACCATTTTTATGGATGAACCAGACTATAATATTGGTATTATAACAAAATTAATATTCAGTAACATGTATATGTACATATTATTAAATCATATGTTCAAACTATTTCCTAATAATTCAAATACCTCTTAAATAATCTAAGTGAATATCATTAATAATTCATATAATGATTCACCCTTTTTCCATGAAACGAAATGATAGAAATGAAAATTAACACGTATGGATGTTCATAAAAAATATTTAATTTCAGTTCAAGAGATTTACATCCATTCCACATGAACTTCATTACTTAAAAACTAGAGAACCGATTATGAAAATCAAGAAAACGAACACTCTAGAACAATGAAATTTGATATTATATCTTATCAATAAGGAAATAAATGAACTAAAAAGAATTATGATAAACTATATACATGCCTAATAAGTTCTTAATTATGTTATTAATGAGTCTAATTTCATATTCCAGGACCTTAAGTTCAAGAGGGGAACACATTCAGATTTAAGGTAAGTGTTTTTCCACCCGAACATCCATTTCCATTCGGGTTATTTTCATTATCTAAATACCTCAATGAAATCCATATGTATTGTTATATACTCATCCTAAATTATTTTTTAGTGTTCTATATATATACACTTACCATAATACTTCTTTATTTTATGGTTATTTACATGTTTTTAATGCAGCTTTCAAAATTATTTCCGAAATACAGGCCCAATTTGAGGGAATATCTCATTTTCTTACCCATTTTCGAGGAGAATCTCTAATATGTTTTAGGAAACCATTATATTTATAAAATAAGTCATTTTATAATGGAAAATAATATCTTACTTCCCGTCTGGTTTTATATAAATATTTTTCCAAAAGAACTCTTCTTTTCAAAGTAAAAGAGAATTTATTTCAAGAATTACTCGAAGATTTTATAAGAGTATCTTCCTCTATTTCAACACTCAAAATGATTTTTATGTATTATTGGGAGTAATATATCATGGTATCATCTACCATATTTAATTTAATGGTTTATGATTAATTTGGTTGTGGATATACTGTCTTTAAACTGTTCACCAATTTACTCCGAATGGTCAGTGTCTATGCTTAATGTTCAGGGAAAGTTACTCACATTTCAAATATTAGTTTCAATAATATTGTATATATTTTTTATATTAATCCCCATTCATATTAAAAGTGAATTGGACATACTAAGTGTTGGGTGGGGCCCTCTATAGACCCTTGGTGCATCGGTAGGTCTCATGAGACAAACTACTATCATGGCATAAGGCCTTGACAAAACCTTTACTTATGGTCTTGGCATGAGGCCTTGACGGTATGGTTATGTTGTCCCACATTATGCATTCTATCACTATGAAAATAGTATTAATAGTTCATTTGGTTATTCGAAATGTAGAATACCCATGATTATGTTATGTTATGGAAATATTTACTCATCTCATTTTCTACCATATTATGTTCAATTTTATTTTTAGAGGCATGTGTTTTCATTTATTCGACATGTCTAATGTTTATGTTATCTTCCGCTGTATTTCATACCCTTACTTAGAATTTGAGATTACCCCTTTAATATGATTCATTTTCTCAGGACTTGAAGAAGTTTATTATGAATGCCATGCTGAAATAACCTAGGAGTTATGGATGTTGTCTAAGGATTTTCTATGTTTTATTTCTTTTCAAGTTGTAATGTTTAACTTATGTATGGATATTGATTCTAGTAATACTAAACTACTCGGTCCTTGGGGATGCATATTCTTTATTTGTATACCAATGTAATCAAATAAAGCACTGGATCTGGGAAAATGGGGTTGGTCCTTACAATTGGTATCGGAGGAAGTTTAATAGAAAACCTGGAAACAATATTTACAAAACATAGATTAGGGAAGATTCCCTAAGATTGTCTTTGAGGATAAACATAGAGGAAAGTCCTGGTGTTTTGTTAAGGAATAGATTATGTGGATATTTTATGGAATACATCCCTGTCTAGATACGAGCAGGTAGAGGCAGCTCTGGCATAGATGTGCCTAGAAGTGAAATCTCTAACAAGGAGTTTTGTTCTTGACCCTGGGTATCCCAGTACATGACAATGGGCCTTCTTGCACTCTTGGTTACGACACTCTGGAGAGATATGCTTAGGGTAATTCACATTTTCATTAAAATCCATTATGAAGGATTTAAATGTAAATTTTTCCTCAAAGATACCATGTTTATGATTAAAAGATCATATATGCATAGAATTTCAATTTATGCTTAGTATTTTTCTATATTGAGATTATAAATTATGATTCATGCCCTAATCGAGTGTATGCCATTATTTAGAAATGGAACCTAGTGGAAGGAATGGAAACCACACGAACTCCCATAGGTATTTACCTCTGATGCAAGATAATGATGTTGGCTCTAGTGTCGTGACTTGTGCGGAGAAACTTATAACAATACTTGGACAACTTACTTAGGTTATTAATAATAACCTTACTCATATGGAGCACCTAGATCCACCACGTAGAGGATATATGTTAGATCTTTTTATGCGACAACAACCTCCATTATTCAATGGGAATACAACCCCATTTGTAACTGAGCAGTGGATAAGTTCCCTCAAGAAGATATTTCTTGCTTTGGGATGTAATGAATGAGAGAAGTTTATCTTGGTAGTTTATTGTCTAACAGTAGAAGTGAATCAGTGTTGGTCATTAATCCAAAACACGAAGGTGGAGGAAGAAATAGAGGAGATGGAATGGAGAGATTTTAAGGAAATATTCTTAGAAAAAATTTTCCCTTGTGAACAGTGAGAAGATATGGAGAGAAAATTCTTTAATCTCTGGCAGAAATATGATGAAAATATTTCCAATTATGAATCCAACTTTACAAGGCTGGAAATGAATGCTGCGAACTACATATATAATCCAAGGAGAAAAATTGATCTATTCTTTGATGGTTTCAAACCATTCCTCTGAAGGGATCTAGTATCTTCGAATTTCTCATCATATGAAGACATAGTGTCATGTGTTATCAAGACGGAAAAGTAATTCTCTAAGTCCTATAACTTTAAGGGAAAAAAAGAGAATAAGAGGGATTCTAAAAACTCTAGGAATGGAAATAAGGAAATGGGGAAGAAGGGAAGAGTTAAATTTCCATCATGCTGTAATTATGGGAAGAAACACCCTAGATATTTCCTGAAAGTATGGGAGTCGATTACAAGTGTAGAGGAAAATTCCACATATCTTGGGATTGTAAGGGGAAGAAAAAATCTACCAATGTTATGTGCTACAATTTCAGGGACATGGGACATTATGCACATTAATTTCCTATGTGTTACGTAAATGTTCCCCAAAGAAGGCCAAGGGATCATGTCCATGATTATGCGGTCACAACTATGGAGGTTGAAGCTCCTAACGAGGTGGTGGAAGGTAAATTGATCATTTCATAAAACATATCCAATGATTTATTTGATTCTGGATCGTCAAATTCATTTATATCTTTCTATTTTTTCAAGAAAATTAGACATGTCTAGTTTAATTTAATAAAGGAGTTATCGGTCAAAACTCCTAGTGGATGTATCATTGCAAAAAAGGTGTGTCGATTAGTCACCCTCATGACACATAAATGTGCTTTAGTTGCTATCGAAATCATCATACCAATGGTTCACTATGATATAATTCTCGTTATGAATTGGCTATCAAATTATGATTCTAAGATCTATTGAAAGAAGAAGGAAGTTACCATTTTTGAGAATGGTGTAGAATCCATTATTTTTGGAGCAGAAACCTCTCCATTTGATTCTCATCTAGATCCACCCCCAGTAGCTCTGCTGAATTCAATTATTGTGGAGGAAGGGAATGAAATAAATATGGTTGAGGAGATTAATGTACATATAGAAGAAGTACCTATTTTACAAGAATATGTTGACGTCTTTCCAGATGATTTATCTGGAAATCTTCTAGAGTAGGAAATTGTGTATTCCATTGAATTAATCCCTAGTTCAAGGCCCATATCAAATACCCCTTATAGAATGACCACTATGGAGTTAGTGGAACTAAAGAAACAACTAGAATAATTCAGGGATACAAGATTAATTTGACCAAATTTTTCTCCATGGGGAGCCCCTGTCCTCTTTATCAAGAAGAAAGATAGATCCAGGAGGTTGTGCATTGATTATAGAAAAATCAATGCTATTACAATAAAGAATAAATATCATCTTCCACTAATTGATGATTTATTTGATCAAATTCATAGAGCCAAATATTTTTCAAACAATGATCTTCGATCTGGATGTCATCAGTTTCTTGTGAGGAAGGAAGACATTCCAAAAAACAGTATTCTGAACCAGGTATGGGCATTAGGAGTTTACAATAATTCCTTTTGGACTAACAAATTCACCATATGTTTTTATCAATTTGATGAATATATTGTTCAAGTAATATCTTTATGACATTGTGTTGGTGTTTATTGATGATTTCCTGGTATACTCTAAAAGCCATGAGGATCATGAAAATCACTTGCGCACTATTCGGAAGACACTTAGAAGAAATAAATTATATGGGAAGTTTAGAAACTGTAACTTTTGTCTCCAATCAGTTTCCTTTCTGGGCCACATTGTCTTTAAGGATGGAATATCAGTAGATACTATGAATACAAAGGCTATGAAAGAATGTCCTACTCCAACAAACATAACTAAGGTATGTAGTTTTATTAGTTTAACAGGTTATTATCAGTGTTTCGTTCAGAACATTTCCCATTTAGCCAATCCAATAACCAAGCTTACATGAAAAGGGGTTAAGTTCATATGGACCAAGGAATGTGATTTTTTTTGAATAATTGAAGGGGATTTTATTGAATGCTTCGATCCTAACCCTTGCATCGGTGAATGATCAGTTTGTTATCTATAGTGATGAATCAATGAAAGGACTTGGTTGTGTCCTTATGCAAAATGATCTAGTGATTTCCTATGCATGTAGGAAGATAAAAATTCGTGAACAAAACTATCCAACTCATGATCTTGAGTTAGAAGTGGTAATATTTTCTCTGATGATTTGAAATCAATACCTCTATGGAGAAAAATCTGAGATATATACTGATCATAAGAGTTTGAAATATATATTCTAACGGAAAGAACTCAACATGAGACAAAGGATATGACTTTTGCTACTCGAAGACTATGATTTCACCATACACTACCAAGCGGGGAATGAAAATAAGGTAGCAGGTGCTTTTAGTAGAAAGAACCATGGAATTATGAACAAGATGAAAGTTGAAAGGGATCATTTGTTCATGGATCTAGTATGGATGGATTTGGAAATTATCAAGGAAGGTAACACGTCACTACTTTTTCAAATGGTTGTCAAACCTTCTTTACTAGAAAGGATAAAATGTTCTCAGGCTGATGATGAGGAGTTTCAAAATAAAATTAAATCTATAAATGATGGGAAGTTGACTGACTTCAGATATGAAGGTGGAATTTTTAAATTTGGAAAGACGATTTGTGTACCTGCTATTCATGAACTAAAGAGGGAACTATTTGATGATGCTCATAGCTCTAATTTCTCTATAAACCCTAGTAGCACAATGATTCTTAGAGATCTAAAAAAACATTTTTTGTGGGAAAACACAAAGTGGGAGATTGATGATTACATGTTGAGATGTTTGGTTTATCAACAGGTGCAGGATGTAAGATAACATCCTAAAGGAGTCATGAAACCCCTTCCTATTCATATATGGAAATGGGATTATATTACAATGGACTTTGTCATGAGGCTACTAAAGACTCAATGAGGGAATGATTTGATATGGGTCATTGTTGACTGTCTTACAAAATCAGCACATTTTGTTGCTATAAGAGAAGATTTACCACTTGAACCTTTAACAAGACTATATATTAATGAAGTTGTAAGAGTTAATGGTGTACCCTAATAAATGTTTTCTGATCAGGATCCCTATTTTACATCATGATTCTGGAAGATTCTTCAGAAGGCCCTAGATACTGATCTTCATTTGAGCATTTCCTACCACCCACAAACTGATGGACAATCAAAAGGGGCTATTAAAACTTTTAAATACATGTTGAGGTCTTTTTCACTTGATTTTCTAGTCATTTGGGATTAGTATTTACCTCTCATAGAATTTTCCTATAACAATATCTTCCATTCAAGTATTCATATGGCACCGTATAAATAATTGTATGGAAAGAAATGGCATACAACTACTTTCTAGGATAAAGTTAGTGAAAGAAAGATCGTAGGCCTAGAAAATGTTGAGGAAACAATGGAAAATTTTAAGATTATACAAACTGATATCAATAAGTTCAATGTAGTCAAACGAGCTATGTTGATAACTGAAGAAAGGACTTATAATTTCAAGAAGGATATCATGTTTTCATAAGGGTGTCTCTATGGAAGTGTATTTTATGATTCAGTAAAAATGGAAAATTATGTCCCAAGTGCATCAGACCTTTTGAAATTCTAGACTAAATTGGAGTTGTAGCTTACCATTTTCCAATGCTTCCAAGTCTCTCCAAAGTTCACAATTTGTTTCACAAGTCAATGTTAAGAAAATACATGTCGGACCCAACACATGTACTCACTTGTGAAGAAGTAGAACTTGAGCCTGATCTGTCTTATTGTGAAGATCCTATCAAGATTCTTGATACCAGGGAAAAATAACTGAGTAATCAGACGACACATTTGGTAAAGGTTCTTTGGAGGAACCATAATATGGAGAAAGCAACATGGGATCCTGAGGACCTTATGTTGAAGACATACCCAAATCATTTTAGGTAACATTTTGTGAATTTCAAGGATGAAATTTTTGTAAGTAGGGGAGAATGTAACACCCCAAGGTTTTGGAAATAAATATTTAATTCATTTTATAATCTATCCATTAAACACAACTTTTCCTCTACAATGTTTTGAATTTCAAAAAAAATTCATCGAGAGTTGTGACCAGAAAGTCATATAGAGTCTGATAGAACAAACATGATTTTTGGGGAATTGTAACATACCCTTATGAATAGTAATATGACCCTTATGAGTAGTAAATAATGATATTATTTCATTTTCTTACGGTAATATTATAATGAGATCTTAATTAATTTTTCAATGTGATATAAAACTAATTATTCCTTGAAATTGTTATTTTTCAAATTAACAATGATTTTTTTTATATTAAATTAATAATATTTAGAAAAATATTTTTGAAAAATGGAGTTCATTTTTTAATTCAACACATTGAAAAATGGTAGGGGTGAATTTTTCATATTTTTCTAAAATACTTGAATTTTTTGTGAATAGTAAAAATAGAGTTTTGAGTTTTCGGTAGTTTAATGACATTGTAATGAAATAATAAAAGTCTGGTCTACTTTTTTATAGTAAAATATTACATGAGGTGTCCCAAGTGGCTAAACCCATGGGAAAATACCATGAAAATCCCATGGATTGGCAAAAACCACCAATGAGGTGTCTCTTTGAAATTATTAAAAAACTCCCTCTCTTTTTCTAAAAGTACCAACTCATCCATTCGTTTTCTTTCATTACAAATTCTTCAACCCTTAATATCTGGTGGTTTTACCTCTCTAGGAGTCCTACCAAGGTGTACTTAAGCCCCCACGGTCCCAAAAATCGTGTTCTAGGAGTTACTCAACATTGTAAGGGAATCCTTCACCCTGCTCTTTTAGTCGACACTTCTTTAATGTTATCTCTTTGAATTTCCATTATCATATGTTGTAGTTATATTTTATGTATTCCTATTACTTTAATTTTATTTCCATATTATGAGATACCCTTTTTATATCATCATTTCATTTTATGAAATTTTATGCGACGCAGTTAGGCTGCCGAATTTTCTTAAGGGATCTCTCAACTTGTCTTTTATTTTCAAGTTCATCTCTTTTCATTTCCTCTCCTCACCTCCACTGTCCAAATGACCATGATAAATCCAGTATCATCTATATACTGGAATTACATCATGTTAATGGAGTAAACATCATCAATATCATCTCTCTCACCCCCTTTTATTTTATAAACGAAATCAACGTCCACGAGGTTCTAATTTATAGCCTTTGTGGACGACGAAGTTTTGTTCTTCAATTTATACTTCATTACTGGTCATAAAACCATTTTTATGGTTGAAATAGACTGTTATATATGTATTATAACCAAATTATTATTCAGGAACTAGTATATGTACATATTATTAAATCATAAGTCAAAACAAGTTCCTAATAATCTAAATACCGCTTAAATAATCTAAGTGAATATCATTAATAATTCATCTAATGATTCATAATTTTTTCATGTAACCAAATTATATAAATTAACATTAACACTTATGCATATTCATAATTAATACATAATTTCAGTTATGGATATTTACATCCATTCCACATGTACTCCATTACTTAAAAACAAGAGAACTGATTATGAAAATCAAGAAAACGAACACTCCAGAACAATGAAATTCAATTTTATAATTTATCAATGAGGAAATAAATGAACTAAAAAGTTGATAAACTAAATAAATGTCTAGTAAGTTCCTAATTAGGACCTTAAGTTTAAGATGGGAACACATTCTGATTTAAGGTTAGCATTTTTCCACCCGAACATCCATTTCCATTCGGGTTATTCTCATTATCTAATTACCTCAATGAAATTTTTATGTATTATAATATACTCATCATAAATTCTATTTGAGTGGTCTAAATATGTAAAATAACCATAATACTTCTTTATTTTATGGTTAGTTACATGTTTTAGAAGGATCTTTCAAAATTATTTCCGAAATACAAGCCTGATTCAAGGGAATATCTCAATTTCTTACCTATTTTCAAGGGAAATAGAAAATTTGGTTTTAGAAACCATTATATTTATAAAATCAATCTTTTAATTATAAAAATAATATCTTACTTCATTTATGGTTTTATGCAAATATTTTTCCAAAAGAACTCTTCTTTTCAAAGTAAAACTGTATTAATTTCAAGAATTACTCGAAGATTTTATAAGAGTATCTTCCTCTATTTCAACACTCATGATGATTATTATTTATTATTGGGATTAATACTTAATGTTTTCATATACCATATTTAATTTAATGTTTTATGATTATTTTTTCTATGGGCGTTCTATCTTAAAACCATTCCCCCATTTACTATGAATGGTTAGTGTTTATGCTTATTATTCGGGGAAAGTTATTCACATTTCAAATATTATATTCAATATGAATGTATATGTTGTTTATGTTTATCCCCGTTTATTTTAGTAATTACTTGGAAATACTATGTGTCAGGTGGGGCCCTCTGTATCTCCTCGGTGCATCGGTAGGTCTCATGAGACAAACTATGGTCATGGCACAAGGCCTTGAAAAAATGATTACTTATTGTCTTGGAATGAGGCCTTGATGGTATGGTTATGTTTTTCAACATTATGAATTCCCTCATTATGAAAATAGTATTAATGGTTCACGTGGTTATTCGACTAGTAGAATACACATGATTATGTAATGTTATGGAAATATTTACTTAGCTCATTTTCTAACCATAATAAGTTCAATTTTATTTTTAGAGGCATGTGTTTTCAATTATTAATCATGCCTATTGTTTATATTATCTTCTAATTTGTTGGTTACCCTTACTGAGCATTTGAGGTCACCCCTTTATTTTGTTTCATTTTTTCAGGACTTGAAGAAGTTTATTAGGAATTTCTTTTTGAAATTACCTAGGAGTTATGGATGTTGTTTAATGAGTTTCTATATTATATTTATTTTCAAGTTGTAATGTTTAACTTATGTATGAATCATGTTTCCAATAATACAAAAATACTCAGTCCTTTGGGATGTTTATTCCTTGTTGTTATGCCAATGTAATCAAATAAAGCACCGGCTCTGGGCAACTAGGGTTGGGTCCTTACAGTTCCTTTCAAAAATCCTCTCCCCATTAGAAGATGAAAATTATGAATAAGAAGAAGAAAAAGAACAAGACCTTAAAGATACACCTCCTCTAGTCGAATATGGAATCTCCACCACGATCTATGAACTTAAAGAGTTAAACATGGGCACTAAATATTACTCGCATCCCACTCTGATCAGTGTGAACATTATTGTCAAGGAGAAGGAGACATATACCTCTTTCCTAAAAAAGAATCAATAAGTGTTTTCCTAGAACTACACAGAAATTCTAGTACTCGATCATGAGGTCAGCACTTGTCATCTGGTTTTACCAGAAGACCACTGGGGCTATAATAAGGTAGCTAGAAGGACCCACCAGACACATGCTGCCAAAATAAAGGCTGAATTTGACAAGATGATCAAAGAAAACATCATACGGGAGGTCCAATATCCAACATGGTTGAAAAAATAGACCATTTCAAAAAGAAGAATCGACAGATTAGGATCTGCATTGACTTTAGTGACATTAATCGGAATTTCCCAAAATATAACTTCCCAGTCCCGACCACAAAATTGTTGATCGATAGAACCACCGGATATGAGGCTCCCTCTTTCATGGACAACTATTCTGGATAAAACCATATTCGGATGGCCCGAGGATATGAAGAAGCTACTACTTTTAGGGACCCTCTGAGAGTGTTCTTTTATAAATCGATTCCCTTTGGTCTAATGAATTTCAGCACCACATATCAGTGCACCATTCACCGTATCTTCAAGCCATCCATGGGAAAATGTGTCGAGTGTTATGTCGAAAATATGGTGGTTAAATCACGACAACACTCAAACCACCTGGCTAATCATGAAACTATATTCATCATATTTGGGGACCACAATTTAATGTTTCATCCCCTAAATTAATCCTTTGGAATTACCTCTAGAAAATTCCATAGCTTTGTCGTACGCCATCATGACATCAATGTCGACCCCGAGAAGAAAAAATCCATCCTTGGCATGTTCCCACCTGTCAACCTCACTAAGTTGAGACGTCTCTAGGGGAACCTCAATTAAATTCAACACCTCGTAGCTAACATAGGCATAAATGCTTACCTTTCACCAGGCTTATGAAGAAAAGAGTTACATATGAGTGGGATAATGATTTCCAAGAAGCACTAGACAATATCAAAAGATATATCCTAAGCCTACTGATGATAATGCCGCCAGGTGAGGGGAGACCACTAATATTGTACGTAACCGCTCTGGAATGGTCATTAAATTACTTCCTCATGTAGAAGAATGATGTTGATAGTGAGAGAAGCCTCCATTACCTCATTCGAACAATGATTGATGCTGAAACTCGGTATTCAATAATTGAAAAGAACTTCCTAGCCCTAATATTTGCGGTTTAGAAACTCAGTCATTACCTATAGCACCATAAGGTCCAAATGGTCTCCCCCTACAACCCACTCAAATATATCCTCAACCATCCCATGCAAAATAGACACCTATCACGATGGGCATTCATCCTACAATAGTTTGACCTACGGTACGTACCCCAGAAGGCCATCAACGGTCACGCATTAGAAGAATTCTTAGGAGTGCACCCCTTGGAAGAAACAACACCACTAAGTACCAAAATCCTTGATTAAGAAGTGTTTTCTATCCAGGAGGATCCCCGGACATGGGAAATGTACTTCGATGGTTCATCCCCAAGCCTGACAGGGAAAAGGATGGAGGATCCCAAGCTCAAAAAAGTGGTGCTAGGAATTATAATTGTATCCCACGAAAATTCCATTTTGACTTAATCTTTCCTACTTTTGGAAGGTTGTACAAATAATGAAGCTGAATATCAGTCCCTCATTATAGGCTTGGAACTGGAACTTCATGTGCAAGACAAATACCTAAAAATAAAGGGTGATTCAGATCTAGTCATCAAATAGGTCAGTGGTGACTACACTATTAAGAAAGAAGTATTGGTCCCCTTGATGAACCATATTTTAAAATTGGTGTTAGAATTCCCATCATAATCAACAATGAATTATGTCCCATAGTCACAAAATTCCCATGTCGATGCTTTGGAAAATGCATCCACTACATTGGCTGGTCCAGACCATGATGAAACAATCATTATCATTTCCCACCGCAAGATCGTCTTTCCATCTATCCAGTGTAATATGGAGGAAATGGATGAAATTAGAACTGTTTATAAGCCTTTTGGTCACACCAATGGTTGGATGAAACCCATTTCAAATTACCTTCATAATAAGGAACTCCCACCAGATAGGGTTGGAAGGGAGCATGTTCAAAGACGGGAAATCAAATTTTTCATGTACAATGGGGTAAACCAAGAAAATTTTCTCTACAAACGAGGCCTTGACGGAGTCCTTATTAGGTGAATTGATGGAGAAGAGACTACTGTTGTCATGAAAGAATTTCACATTGGAACTTCTGGAGTTCTCCAATCAGCAATCAACCTCTATCACCATGTTTGAAGGCTTTAGTATAATTATCCCACTATAATACAAGAGTGTGCCATATTCACTAAGAAGTTCCATTCCTTCCATGTTAAAACCAATTTCATACACCGACCCCTAGAGTAACTTCTTATTGCTAAGTACTCCTAGACATTTTTCTGCTAGGGGATGGATTTTTTGGGACCATATCCCCCCACTACAACTAGACAACTAAAGTTTATACTCACATCGGCCTACTTCATTTTCAAATGGGCTGAATCCATACCCATTAAATAAGTCGAGGATAAAATCAATGTTTGATTAGTGAAGGCCAAAATAATTACCAGATTTGGTGTCCCTCATAAAATACTTTCAGAAAATGTCCCCAACTTCTTCTCTATTGAGTTGGACAAGATATACCAGGAGTATGGAATCAAATCCAAACGGTCATCCCATTATCATGTAGCATACAATGGGAATATAGAGGCTTTCAATAAGACTTTGTCCAATATACTCAAAAGGATGGTTGATAAGGATAATAAATCATGGACAGACAAGATCATTAATGATTTGTGGGATTACTGAATCATGACCCACACCGCCACCCAGGTAACCCCGTACTCACTAGTATAAGGGGAAGATGTTGTTTTTCCTATCTAAATACAAGTTCCATCACTTCATGTGGCCATTTGAGATCAATTTTTCATGGACGATAAATTATAGAGATGGTTTGATGAGTTAGGGAAGCTAGATGAAAAAATGTTCTACACTTTACAACAATTAGAAATCTACCACAACTAGAATGCACGAGTCTTCAAAAAAATGGTTGACCTTCAAACATTCCTCGAAGTAGAAATGGTGTTAGTCCTTAGAACCACGATGATACTCAGAAAGAATCCCCCAAATCATGAACCAAAGTGGGAAGGACCATATGTTATACAAGGGTTCTATTCCAATGGAGCATACGCCCAAACAACAATGTATGGATAGCTCATCATGGCTCCCATAAATGAAAACTTTTGGAAAAATTATTTTGCGTAGTAGCAATGACATGTTGTGGTTTAAACACTATGACCTTAAACAATGTGTAATAATACTAGGAAAACCCCATGCAATGGACCAAACACTAAGACCATAAAATATTTGTAATAATACTGGGAAACCCCCATGCAATGGTCCAAGCTCTCTGACCCTAAAATTTGATTTATAGTACCCCATGTCATGGTCCAAGTTCTATGACCCTAAAATATGAGTTATAGTACCCCATGCCATGGTCCAAAATCTAAGACCCTAAAGTATGATTTTTTTTTCTTGACCAACATGATGATAAAATGTAAGGTATTATACCCATGGTCCAAACTCTATGACCCTAAACTTTGAGTTATAATACCCCCATGTCATTTTCCAAACTATAAGACCATAAACTATGAGTCATTTTCCATTCCACATGACATTAGACTGTAAAGAACTCATCCCTGAAACATGACATTAAACTGAGACTCATGTCCTCAATGTAAGACATTAAACTACATGGCACAAAGTGTCCTAATATCCTGGAAATAAACTGCATGATCTCTCACATAACTACATACGACATGATTCCTTCCCTCAGAGGATACGTAGTGACGCCTCAATCCTCAATCTTGGACCCTCCCCCACCAAAAAAAATTCCTCTGTCATATCCTCTACCTCCCAACACTTATGATGTAAACCCTATGTCCACTCTTTGTATCTCACATCAATTATAACTCACTCGAGCTTAGGATCAGTGATAAGGATTCTCTTACTCAAACAAGTTATGGATAAGTATGGTAGACCCTGACACTCATATCAAATGAAACAAAAATCTTCCTACCCCTATGTCCATGCTAGATCGGTATGGGAATGTTTAGAACTATGTATTCCTTGATTCATGACCTTGTAGGATATGTAGGGACACCTGGATTCCGCATTTATGCCTAGACATCAAAAAAATTCCCTCACATGCCCTTACACATGAACCGAGCCAGATTGGTAAAGTTAATGTTCATAGCTATGTATGGATTGATTCCTGCTCGTGTAGGATATGTAGTGATGGCCATATTTGAGATCCCCACATAGCCACCATAAAAAAATCCCCTTTCCCTGTGTATAGGTCAGACTTGTATGGGGAGCCAATGAAAGTTCATAATCTCATGATGATAAACTACTAAATTCTTAAAGAGTTATGCGTGGCCCAGTTCTCAGTTTCACGACATATCGCTCATGCCTCTCACTCATGATAATTCATAAGATCTTGCATCCCTCTATGCATATGAATCATACCTATGTGAAAGCTCTATTGGTTCACAGTTAATCATGGTTTGGGTATTCTTTATGTCCCTAACCACATATTTATGTTTTTCAAACTCCATACCCCAAGAAATTATGGATCCCCATAATCATTCAAGGCCATCTAAGATGGAAGTCCAGTGTCTTGTGGTTACCATTGATTTACTATTCACATCATGCCCCGAAGGCTCTTAATATGTCTCCCATAAAAATGGTAGTTAATCAAAGGCAAATTCTTCCCCATGAGAGTCCTCTCCCATCTATGTATAGCCAATGGCATCCAAGCCCCATTTCACCCCTCCCGACTCAAGATTTTCGCAAGACTATGGTTTAAACCATCTATCATCACTCATGTCTAAGAAATTCTAAAAGATACCGATTGCGATTAACTTAGAACTATTAAAGATCTTTATAACAACATAATTTTCTCCACTAAAAGACTTTAAACTACACAACATCAAGTTCTTATTGCACAACATTAAACGGAAGTCAATCAAAGTAAAATTCATTCTCAGGAGAGTCCTTTCCTGTTTCTGTACACTCAAATGACATTCATGTCCTATCACACCCCTAGATTTGGAAAACATTTTTATAATGGCTTATATACCTTCCTCCTTCCAAATGCTCCTAACATAAATGAAAGACATCTTATTGAACTAAAAATTCACCAGCTCTCCCTCACGCAAGTATGTACCTTGTGGGAACAATTTCCTACTCAAAGACGATATGAATGTCTCTAATATTTTTATACACCGCTACTCAGGCCAGCAACCCACTATGACTCCCAACATAAAAATAAATTCTAAATGTTGAATAACCCTATCAGGACATTGGAGATGGAAGTCCAGTGTAATACGAACACCTTTGTTTGACAATGCACATCATGCCCCGGTGGCTATGCATATGTTGCTCAAAAAAATGGTCATCAATCAAAGTAAAATTCATCCCTATGAGAGTTATTTCCTACCTTTGTACACATACAACTACCCTCTAGAATTATGAAAGTCCAAAATTTATATATATATATATGTTCAAGAAAAATCCATAAACCATATATGAAGGATATTAGAACATTCTCGGCTAACCAATCTTGAGTCAGGGCCCTGCCCCATTAAGTTCGGTTAAATTTGTTCAACATAAAATATAAGTAATGAGTTTGATAGGGAGGGCTATGAACTGCCAGTGGAAAATACACAATAATTTCCATAGGGAAAATATATATAATGAACCTCTATGTAAAATTTGATTATTGGTTTTTCAAAAAACACTGAGCATTAAAAAATGCGTAAATATTGTTAGGTTGACAACTTGCAAAGGGTGGCCTAATAAAAAGTCAATTTTTTCCTGTCATTCCCAAGACAAGAAGGCTTACGAAAAAAGTAGGGTAGTAATGAGAAAGACATAAAAGTTCATGAGGTATTCCATAAAGCCTCAACAATAGTCAAACTACTCTCACTGTGTTCCGTGGCTTCGGAAAAAAATAGAGCAAAATACGATTATTTAATTTTACTGGTTTCAATTAATGGTTTAAAATTAATACCTAATTGAAATGATATTTATATGATTGATTATGATAAATTTAAATGATAGGAAAAGGAAAATAAGAATCATTCAAAGGGGAATTGGATCCATAATATTTCATAAAAATGTATGGTGGGTATCCATAGTCTCAAGCCTCTCCTTAAAGAAAGACAAAACCATTACAAGAGACGTTCGACAGAGTCGTAGAGTTGCATCAAAAATTGGTATGACTCTTAAACATATTCGTGAAGCTTAAATAAATTCACAGTCTCATCCACTACACTGGCCCGTAATTCCTCTGTGTACCTCATGGCTTGGAGCCTAGTCCTTTGTCCCTATTTCATTTTCCATCATCCCTCCTCAATGGTAGCTACGGCCAGGGCCCGCTCCTGTTTGAGCCACTCCAGTTTCTGGATTTGTTGGTCTACATATTGGTTGAGTTGTTCTATCAAAGGCTCAGGCATCATGAGTTGTTTTTCAACTTTGAAATTGTTCCATCATGAGTGGCAGCTTCGTCAATGAGAATTTGTTGTGTATCACCAAGATAATCTGTCGACTCTACTGTAGAAAGTCAAGATTCAAGCACAACAGTTTCTTCCCAAGTAGGAACCACCTACATTACTATATCATAAATACAATGATAGATAAATACAATGAAACCCAAGACATAAAACTGGCAGTATAACTCATGAAATTTCTCTAGCATCTCAGGAAATGGAGTCTATGAAATTAATCTCCAGATATTTTTCCATGCCTTTTGCTGAGAGGGACGAAGTTCGACTAGGCTTTCTTGATTAGTCTCTAAATCACATTCTGATGATTAAATGTAGTCAGAAATAAAAATTACAATATAGGGAATTTATTTATTATCTATGGTGTCGCTCATCCCTGCAACAGCCTCATCTCCAGTAAATGTAATGTATGACAAAATAGAGGTATTCGTAACTATTTAAAAGGCATGTGTTTGTGATTCTGACAATATAGGGGAGATGAAAACAATACCTCACACCCCTAAAGTAGTAACTCTATCTAAAACAGGTGGTGTTACATCTTCAATCATCAATGGTGATCCGTTAATACATGGGAATACTGAAGACCTCGGGCGATGATCGGTCGAAACAGTAGCCCTCAAGGCGGTCCTCAAATGGTTGCTGGTTAATATAAGGCTTGTGGGGATAGTCTATCTGGATAAGGATTGTAACACCCCAAGCTTCTACGGTACGTTTCCCTTCGAATAATGTGATAGCGTGTGTTGTACGCAACCTCGAGTTCTAACACACACCACAACTAATTAAACTAGCCATTGTGAATAGTAATACCTACTTTTTGAAATCATATATATTCAATATTTAAAAATGGACTTCATTTTTTAGATTCGGAATATCAAAATTAGCCTAGGGTGAAATTTTGGAACATTTCGGATAACTTTCATATTTTGATGAATAGTGAAAATTTCTAAATTTTAATTAAAAACAACTTTTTTAATCAAAATAATTAATAGTGATAAATTGTGATTTTGAGTGGTTTTAAAGTATATTTAGAATATATTTTTACCATTTAATATAATTTTGGTCATTGGACATAATTTTACAATTAAACCGAACATAAACAAGTGTCAATCTTTTGATAGTTATTATCTCTTAAAAACACGCTTTTTGTTTTGACAGCGGGAATTAATTTTAAATTAATTTCTGCCACTTCTGTGTTTTGAATTTAGGAAAATGGATTCCATATTTGTAATCAGGATGTTCAAATTGTGTAAATAGGTAACTTTTATTTTTAGACATTTTGAATAATTACTGCGGTAAATATTTTATTTACCATGGTTAAGGGTAAATCCGGTAAATAAGGGTTAAAAAATAATATTATAATAATACTAAATTACCCTAAAACGTGTCTTAACCCTATTTGTTGATACATGGTCGACCATGGGCATCTTTTGGTCTATTTTGGGACCCCATGGATCCACTTGTAAGTGATAATGACACTTTATTTTAATTAAGTCAAAATGAATATAAAAATGACACAAGCATATATCTTTTAGAACAACAATTTTTACATAGGGTAATATATGTTGGATTTTAGATTATAAATATTAATTAGAAAGCTAAAAAGATTTCCTACATAATTATATTTTATTTATAATTTTTAGACATTGAATAATTTATTTTATTTATGACACAATGATGATGCAGTAATTACTATAATAGTGAAAAATTAAAATAATTGAGATTATAAATACCCAAATAAATATAATATGAAACTTTTAATGAATTAAACTAATTTTCTAGGCTAATATAATATATAAGATTGATTTAATGGACTTTGTTCGAAGTAATCAATCTGTTATGAGTTTCACAAAAATCAACTATTGAATAGTGTCAAAATTGACATAAAAGAGTTCTTAAAACAAATATTATATTATTAATTGATATTAAATTCCTAAAAATATAAGGTTCGGCCAAGAGACTTATATTATGATAGGTTAATCATTAATGGACCACTTGGGGGTCGCTTGGATGTATATAGTAAGTTTATTAACCATATTATATAAAAATACAAAGAGACATTGTAAAAGTGAAACTAATTAACTTAGAGTTAATACTTAAAGATAAGGTTAATATAAGTACCCAAACCTGTCTAAATTCTATTGGATGAGTTGTTTTAGACCTATCCCCACCTCATCCTTTGAATAGTCAACTTTGGAGCCTTTAGAAACCGAATATGAATTTATTATAAATTAATATTTCTAGCTTTTCCAAAGGTGCCCCTCACCCCTCTTATAAAAGGGCACTCCTCCTTCTCTTTTCCTCACACCTCTCAAGCCACTTGGCTCGTCCAAACTCTGCCCAACTAAGCTCCCCACATCCCTCTCCTCCTCCTTGAAGCTTCCCCTTAGGCAGAAAGCATTTCAAGAAGTCCTTTGGTTCCAACCAAAGTGAGTTACCTAAATTAAAGGTAACATTTTCTCTTAAAGTATTTTCATTTATTTTGCTTCTCCAACCCCCAAACTCTTTTTATTTCTTTTCTTTTGTAACAACACCAGTATCCTCAATATACTATGATGTTGTTATAAGAAGTATTCAAACTACACATACACACAACTCCATCTAATGGATGATGAACATAATGTTTCTGTGGATGGAAAACTAACGCCTCACGAAACGATGATTGTTCAAATACATCTTACCGCCTCTCATGGTGGCCATTATGATGGCACTGTAATTAAATATGATATTAATGATATATATTTTATATATAATCTTCTGTAATTCCATTTTATTTCATACCATTATTCGTTTCATGTTGTATATACATACGATAATTTCATTTGAGGAAGTGCGGACTACCGCCCCCTTAAAATGATATGACTCGTTCATACCACACATGGAACGTATAAAGGATGGTGTTAATGAACTTAAGTAACATATATAAAATATTATATTATACTGGAATAGTAATATACCTATTTATCATTTGGATTTGACTTAAATGAAAGTAGCGTTCGTGCGTACGTACGGACTACCGTCACCACGAACGCGATAAGATTCATTCTCCATCATATCCATTCAAGTATTATTCTCATTTTAGGGTTAAAAATAATGTTAATATCATTATAATTATGAATAAGATATAATCCATCCATTACAAACATGTCTTACATAACCTAACATTTAAGAAGAATGAATCGATTATCACCCGAAACGACGATAATACTAAGATATTATTAATAAAGCAATGTTAAAAGATCATATATGATATCATATTAATGTATATGATTCTTGTATAATTTAATAACAATTATTTCACCATTATAAAGGAGGTTAACCTACCCCAACAAAGGAAAAGTACAAGGTAAGGGTTATTTCACAATCTCTTCTTTATCCGAGGTTGTTTATACGTAATAATCTACTGGGATCTCGTTATCATCCACATCCATGTTTCTTCAAAATGTATTTCAAAACATTTTTACTATTTACAAGAATATGGGTTAAAGTCATTTATACCCTTGTTTGACTTTTTATAAGAGGTTTATAAAGGAATCTTTCCGTCGTTTTCAAAACAAGGTCCTTTTTAACCTTTTTGACAGAATTGAGGTAAGAATGCTTTTTTTAACTTATACGGCGGGTGCGGTTATTTTCCGCCGTTATAAAATCGTCGAAGCTTTCCATACAAGCTTATAAGAATATTTTCAAAGAAAATGTTTTATTTTATATGGATCTTAAATGATTTCAAAATAAAAGGAGATACTTCTTTAAAAAGAATTTTGATTTCATCTATGTCAACATCCTTTGATGGATTTTAAGATTATTCGAAGTTGATTTATTATGATACAAAACTTCTATATTGTATTGAAGGTTTTGTGATATGTTTGACTGTGGATGTGCTATTTTTATACCATCCATGGTTTATGGTGAAATTATTGACATTTCGTATGCTAGTTTTAATACGAATGTTTATGTTATGTTTAAACCTTTTCATATGGGAATGCATTGGACTTAATAAGTGACGGGTGGAGCCCGCTATAGCTCTTCGATGCATCGGTAGGTCTCATGAGACAAACTAGTGTCTTGGCACAAGGCCTTGACAAAATCTTATTTGTAGTCTTGGCACGAGGCCTTGGCTATGTGGTTATGATAGTCTGGCATTATGCATTCCAACATTATGAAAGTGGTTATTGATTTTTGCATGTGATTATTCGATTAGTAGAATATCCATGTGAATAAGTAAATGGCATTATTTCATTTTATTTATGCCATAATATGTTAAATGTTCAAGTTTAAAAGGCTTTTGTTTTAGTTATACATTGCCTTAAATGTTTATTTTTATTTATGAAAGTTTCCTCTATATTGTTATCCTTACTGGGCATTTGAGCTCACCCCTTTTCTATGTTTTATTTTTCCCAGGTAGTGAAGAAGTAAATTATGAATGACTTGCAGGGATATTATGAGGGGTTAATAGTGTGGATATGAAGACTTTGTTGTTGTAGTAGTTTTTCACTTTGAAATGTAATGTAAAACTTTATGATTATATCTAGTGTTTCCAAGGCTACTAAACCAATCGGTCTTTCGGGATTTGATCTTTCTTGTGATCATGCCAATGTTATGTAGTAATGCACCGACTCTGGGTAGCTGGGGTCGGGGCGTTACAGTTGGTATCAGAGGAAGTTTAGTACAAACCTTGGAATCTAGATTTAGATAAACTCTGATTAGAGCACATAGACTTAAGATGAACTTTGAGGATTAGTATAGAAGAACTTCCTAGAATTTTGGTATTGTAGAGATTTTGTGAGTTTTCCGAGAAATACATCCCTGTCTGGATACGAGCAGGTAGAGGCGGCTCTGGCACAGATGTACCTAGGGGTAAAACCCGAAAACACCGCTTTGAGCTAGACTCGAACGGGAACTGGTGCACGACAACGGGCCTTTCTGCACTCTTGGTTACGACACTCCCGGGGGATATGCTTAGGATAACTCTCATTTTCTTTACAAATCATTATGAAGGGTTTATGAGTATATACTTCCTCAAAGAAAACATTTTTATGATTATGGATTATATCCATAAATAGTTCAATTTATGTTAAGTGTTTTATAAGTATGGGATTATGTATTTTGATTCATAAACAGATCTAGTTTATGCCATTGTTTAGAAATGGCGCCTAGTGGAAGAAATGGAAACCGTATCAATGCACGCACTCCATGTAGGGATTTCCCTCCTGCTCAAGATAATTATAGTGGGGCTGGTGATGCAACTGGTGCTGATCAGCTAATCACCGTACTGGGACAACTTACTCAGGTTATGAATAATAACCTTACCCGTATGGAGCACCCTGATCCGCAGCGTGGAGGATCAATGTTAGATCGATTCATGAGACAACAACCACCAACGTTCAATGGGAGTACAAATCCCTTAGTAGCTGAGCAATGGATATTTTCCCTAGAGAAAATATTTCAGGCTTTGGGGAGTAGTGAAAGGGAAAAAGTTACCATGGCAGTTTACCGCCTCACTGGAGATGCTGATCAATGGTGGTCATTGATTCAAAATACGAAGGAAGATGATGAAGTATCAAATATGGAATGGAGGGAGTTCAAGGATCTGTTTTTAGAAAAATACTTTCCTCGCGACCATCGAGCAGATATGGAAAGGCAATTTCTGAGTCTGAGACAAAAGGAGGATGAGAATGTCACAAAGTATGAGGCTAACTTTACAAGGTTAGCGAGGTACGCTGGTGATTATATTCGCAACCCAAGAAGTAAGATTGATCGTTTCTTTGATGGGTTAAAACCATTTCTCCGTCGAGCATTAGTCTCACAATCCTTTTCATCGTACGAAGACATTGTCTCATGTGCTATCAAGACCGAAAAGGAATTCTCTAAGTCTTTTGACTTTAAAGCAAAGTAAGAGAAGAAGAGACCTGCTGATCAAACTGGGAATGGAAATAAGGGGAAGAAGGGAAAGGTTGAATATCCATCTTGTGGTAAGTGCGGGAAGAAACACCCCGGTGCTTGCCTGAAGGGAATGGGAGTCTGTTACAAGTGTGGTGAAAAAGGCCACCAAGCTCATGATTGCAAGGGGAAGAAGGAAGCTACCAACGTTCAGTGCTACAATTGCAGGGAGATGGGGCATTATGCAAATGCATGTCCTAAGCGTCAGGAGAACTTACCTCAGAAAAGGCCAAGGGATCAAGGCCAGGCTTATGCTATCACTACTGCTGAGGTAGAAGCTCCGAAAGACGTGGTGGCAGGTAATTTAATGGTTTCCTCAAGTTTAGCAAATGCATTATTTGATTCTGGATCATCGCATTGTTTCATATCTTCCCAGTTTGCTAAGAAAATTAGATATTTCCAATTTGATTTAATAAGGGAGTTGTCAGTTAAAACTCCTAAGGGAAGTATCGTTGCAACAAAGTTTTGTGAATCAGTCCCCATTAGAGCACCTAAATTTTCTTTATCTGCTGATTTCATCGTCATACCTATGATTGAGTTTGATATAATCCTCGGTATGGACTGGCTTTCGGACTATGATGCGAAGATTTATTGTAAGAAGAAAGAGGTTACGATTCTTGATGATAATGATAAGGAGCACCTTATTTTTAGAGCAGAATCTTCACCACCTAATTCTTATTTAGATCCACCCCCTGTAGCTCAACTTAATTCAATTATCGGGGAGGAAGAGAATGAAATAACTGTCGGTGAGGAAAGGAATGTTCAAATAGAGGATGTACCTATTGTGAAAGAGTTTGTAGATGTATTTCCGGAAGATTTACCTGGACATCCTCCAGAACGAGAAGTAGAGTTTTCCATTGATTTAATTCCTGGATCAAGGCCTATATCGAAGACCCCTTATAGAATGGCCACTGTAGAGCTAGTCGAACTAAAGAAACAACTAGAGGAATTGAGTAATAAGGGATTTATTCGCCCTAGTGTTTCTCCATGGGGAGCCCCTGTTCTTTTTGTTAAAAAGAAAGATGGATCTATGAGGTTATGTATCGATTACAGGGAGATCAATGCTATAACGATAAAGAACAAGTATCCCCTACCTCGTATTGATGATTTATTTGACCAACTGCATGGAGCTCAATACTTTTCAAAGATTGACCTTCGATCTGGATACCATCAGTTGTGTGTGAAGAAGGAAGACATTCCGAAGACAGCATTTCGAACCAGGTACGGGCATTACGAGTTTACTGTAATGCCGTTTGGATTGACTAATGCACCCTCTGTATTCATGGATCTGATGAATAGAGTTTTCAAGGAGTATCTCGATGAATTTGTGGTGGTATTTATTGATGATATCTTGGTATACTCCAAAACCTACGAAGATCATGAAAATCACTTGCGCATTATCTTGAAGACTCTGAGGAGGCATGAATTATATGGGAAGTTTAGCAAGTGTGAATTCTGGCTTCAGGAGATTTCTTTTCTTGGCCATATTGTCTCAAAAGATGGAATCTCTGTTGATCCTTCTAAAACCAAGGCAATCCAAGAATGGCCAGCACCTACGAGTATAACTGAGGTACGTAGTTTTATTGGCTTGGCAGGTTATTATCGACGTTTCGTCCAGAATTTTGCCCGATTGGCTAACCCATTAATGAAGCTCACACGTAAAGGGGTTAAATTTGTTTGGACAAAAGAGTGTGAAGAATGTTTTGAAGAATTGAAGAAAAGATTAGTCAATGCTCCTATATTGACTCTACCATCGGGGAATGATGGGTTCGTTATTTATAGTGATGCATCAAAGAAAGGACTTGGTTGTGTCCTTATGCAGAATGATAGAGTTATTGCCTATGCATCACGACAGTTGAAAATTAATGAACAAAACTATCCTACTCATGATCTTGAGTTTGCAGCTGTGATCTTTGCTTTGAAGATATGGAGGCACTACCTCTATGGTGAAAAATGTGAGATTTATACTGATCACAAGAGTTTGAAGTATATTTTCTCACAAAAAGAACTCAACATGAGGCAAAGGAGATGGCTTGAATTACTCAAGGATTATGGTTGTACGATACACTACCACCCGGGGAAGGCAAACAAGGTGGCAGATGCTTTGAGTAGAAAAGACCATGGAGTTTTGAACAATATGAGAATTGAAAGGGATCCAATTTTCATGGATCTAGTGAAGATGGACATGGGAATAACCAGGGAAGGTGAAACATCAATGCTTTTTCAAATGGTTGCCAAACCATCTTTACTAGAAAGGATTAAGAGTTCCCAGACCGATGATGAAGAATTCCAAAAGAAGATTAAAGCTGTGAATGATGGGAGATTGAGAGACTTTGCGTATGAAGGTGGAATTTTGAAATTCGGGAAGAGACTTTGTGTTCCCAATATACCTGATCTAAAAAGGGAATTGCTGGATGATGCTCATAGTTCCAATTTCTCTATACACCCTGGGAGCACCAAAATGTATAGAGATTTGAAGGAACATTTTTGGTGGGACAACATGAAGAGGGAGATTTCTGATTTTGTGTCAAGATGTATGGTTTGTCAACAAGTGAAAGCTGGAAGGCAACAGCCTGGAGGAGTCATGCAACCTCTTCCCATACCGGAGTGGAAATGGGACAATATTATGATGGACTTTGTCATGGGGCTACCAAAGACTCCTAGAAGGAACGATGCAATATGGGTTATTGTTGATCGTCTTACCAAGTCAGCACATTTTCTTGCTATAAGAGAAGATCTACCCCTGGAACGTCTAGCAAGACTATACATTAATGAAGTTGTGAGACTTCATGGAGTACCCCTATCGATTGTTTCTGATCGTGATCCCCGTTTTACTTCAAGATTTTGGAAAAGTCTTCAGAAATCCCTGGATACTGAACTTCATTTGAGCACTGCTTACCACCCTCAGACAGATGGACAATCAGAACGGACTATTCAGACCTTAGAAGACATGTTGAGATCTTCCTCACTTGATTTTCAGGTTATGTGGGATCAATATTTACCACTGGTAGAATTTTCCTATAACAATAGCTTCCATACGAGTATTCAGATGGCACCATATGAAGCGTTATACGGAAAGAGATGTCGTACACCAACCTGTTGGGATGACGTTGGTGAAAGAAAACTTGTAGGCCCAGAACTGGTGGAGGAAACGGTGGAAAAGGTGAAGGTAATCCAAAATCACATTAAAGCAGCTCAAAGTAGGCAGAAGAGCTATGCCGATAATCAAAGGAAGGATTTGGAATTTCAAGTCGGTGATCATGTTTTCCTGAAGGTATCTCCGTGGAAGGGAGTCATACGTTTTGGTAAGAAAGGTAAATTGAGTCCCAGGTACATCGGACCTTTCGAAATTCTAGAACGAATTGGGGTTGTAGCTTACCGATTGGCAATGCCGCCAAGTCTCTCCAAAGTTCACGATGTGTTCCACGTATCTCTGTTGAGGAAATACATGCCTGACCCAACGCATGTACTCACCTATGAGGAATTAGAACTGGAACCCGATCTTTCCTATTGCGAAGAGCCCATCAAGATTCTTGATACGAGAGAACAAGTGCTGAGAAACCGGACGACGCGTCTGGTAAAAGTTTTGTGGAGGAATCATAAGATGGAAGAGGCAACGTGGGAACCCGAGGAACTTATGATGAAGAACCACCCGAGTCTTTTTATGCAGTAATACCCTAGAAATTGCGAGGACGCAATTATTTGAAGGAGGGGAGAATGTAACACCCCAAGCTTCTACGGTACGTTTCCCTTCGAATAATGCGATAGCGTGTGTTGTACGCAACCTCGAGTTCTAACACACACCACAACTAATTAAACTAGCCGTTGTGAATAGTAATACCTACTTTTTGAAATCATATATATTCAATATTTCAAAATGGACTTCATTTTTTAGATTCGGAATATCAAAATTAGCCTAGGGTGAAATTTTGGTACATTTCGGATAACTTTCATATTTTGATGAATAGTGAAAATTTCTAAATTTTAATTAAAAACAACTTTTTTAATCAAAATAATTAATAGTGATAAATTGTGATTTTGAGTGGTTTTAAAGTATATTTAGAATATATTTTTACCATTTAATATAATGTTGGTCATTGGACATAATTTTACAATTAAACCGAACATAAACAAGTGTCAATCTTTTGATAGTTATTATCTCTTAAAAACACGCTTTTTGTTTTGACAGCGGGAATTAATTTTAAATTAATTTCTGCCACTTCTGTGTTTTGAATTTAGGAAAATGGATTCCATATTTGGAATCAGGATGTTCAAATTGTGTAAATAGGTAACTTTTATTTTTAGACATTTTGAATAATTACTGCGGTAAATATTTTATTTACCATGGTTAAGGGTAAATCCGGTAAATAAGGGTTAAAAAATAATATTATAATAATACTAAATTACCCTAAAACGTGTCTTAACCCTATTGGTTGATACATGGTCGACCATGGGCATCTTTTGGTTTATTTTGGGACCCCATGGATCCACTTGTAAGTGATAATGACACTTTATTTTAATTAAGTCAAAATGAATATAAAAATGACACAAGCATATATCTTTTAGAACAACAATTTTTACATAGGGTTATATATGTTGGATTTTAGATTATAAATATTCATTAGAAAGCTAAAAAGATTTCCTACATAATTATATTTTATTTATAATTTTTAGACATTGAATAATATATTTTATTTATGACACAATGATGATGCAGTAATTACTATAATAGTGAAAAATTAAAATAATTGATATTATAAATACCCAAATAAATATAATATGAAACTTTTAATGAATTAAACTAATTTTCTAGGCTAATAGGATATATTAGGATTGATTTAATGGACTTTGTTCGAAGTAATCAATCTGTTATGAGTTTCACAAAAATCAACTATTGAATAGTGTCAAAATTGACATAAAAGAGTTCTTAAAACAAATATTATATTATTAATTGATATTAAATTCCTAAAAATCTAAGGTTCGGCCAAGAGACTTATATTATGATAGGTTAATCATTAATGGACCACTTGGGGGTCGCTTGGATGTATATAGTAAGTTTATTAACCATATTATATAAAATTACAAAGAGACATTGTAAATGTGAAACTAATTAACTTAGAGTTAATACTTAAAGATAAGGTTAATATAAGTACCCAAACCTGTCTAAATTCTATTGGATGAGTTGTTTTCGACCCATCCCCACCTCATCCTTTGAATAGTCAACTTTGGAGCCTTTAGAAACCGAATATGAATTTATTATAAATTAATATTTCTAGCTTTTCCAAAGGTGCCCCTCACCCCTCTTATAAAAGGGCACTCCTCCTTCTCTTTTCCTCACACCTCTCAAGCCACTTGGCTCGTCCAAACTCTGCCCAACTAAGCTCCCCACATCCCTCTCCTCCTCCTTGAAGCTTCCCCTTAGTCAGAAAGCATTTCAAGAAGTCCTTTGGTTCCAACCAAAGTGAGTTACCTAAATTAAAGGTAACATTTTCTCTTAAAGTATTTTCATTTATTTTGCTTCTCCAACCCCCAAACTCTTTTTATTTATTTTCTTTTGTAACAACACCAGTATCCTAAATATACTAGGATGTTGTTATAAGAAGGATTCAAACTACACATACACACAACTCCATCTAATGGATGATGAACATAATGTTTCTGTGGATGGCAAACTAACGCCTCACGAAACGATGATTGTTCAAATACATCTTACCGCCTCTCATGGTGGCCATTATGATGGCACTGTAATTAAATATGATATTAATGATATATATTTTATATATAATCTTCTGTAATTCCATTTTATTTCATACCATTATTCGTTTCATGTTGTATATACATACGATAATTTCATTTGAGGAAGTGCGGACTACCGCCCCCTTAAAATGATATGACTCGTTCATACCACACATGGAACGTATAAAGGATGGTGTTAATGAACTTAAGTAACATATATAAAATATTATATTATACTTGAATAGTAATATACCTATTTATCATTTGGATTTGACTTAAATGAAAGTAGCGTTCGTGCGTACGTACGGACTACCGTCTCCACGAACGCGATAAGATTCATTCTCCATCATATCCATTCAAGTATTATTCTCATTTTAGGGTTAAAAATAATGTTAATATCATTCTAATTATGAATAAGATATAATCCATCCATTACAAACATGTCTTACGTAACCAAACATTTAAGAAGAACGAATCGATTATCACCCGAAACGACGATAATACTAAGATATTATTAATAAAGCAATGTTAAAAGATCATATATGATATCATATTAATGTATATGATTCTTGTATAATTTAATAAGAATTATTTCACCATTATACAGGAGGTTAACCTACCCCAACAAAGGAAAATTACAAGGTAAGGGTTATTTCACAATCTCTTCTTTATCCGAGGTTGTTTATACGTAATAATCTACTGGGATCTCGTTATCATCCACATCCATGTTTCTTCAAAATGTATTTCAAAACATTTTTACTATTTACAAGAATATGGGTTAAAGTCATTTATACCCTTGTTTGACTTTTTATAAGAGGTTTATAAAGGAATCTTTCCGTCGTTTTCAAAACAAGGTCCTTTTTAACCTTTTCGACAGAATTGAGGTAAGAATGTTTTTTTTAACTTATACGGCGGGTGCGGTTATTTTCCGCCGTTATAAAATCATCGAAGCTTTCCATACAAGCTTATAAGAATATTTTCAAAGAAAATGTTTTATTTTATATGGATCTTAAATGATTTCAAAATAAAAGGAGATACTTCTTTAAAAAGAATTTTGATTTCATCTATGTCAACATCCTTTGATGGATTTTAAGATTATTCGAAGTTGATTTATTATGATACAAAACTTCTATATTGTATTGAAGGTTTTGTGATATGTTTGACTGTGGATGTGCTATTTTTATACCATCCATGGTTTATGGTGAAATTATTGACATTTCTTATGCTAGTTTTAATACGAATGTTTATGTTATGTTTAAACCTTTTCATATGGGAATGCATTGGACTTAATAAGTGACGGGTGGAGCCCGCTATAGCTCCTCGATGCATCGGTAGGTCTCATGAGACAAACTAGTGTCTTGGCACAAGGCCTTGACAAAATCTTATTTGTAGTCTTGGCACGAGGCCTTGGCTATGTGGTTATGATAGTCTGGCATTATGCATTCCAACATTATGAAAGTGGTTATTGATTTTTGCATGTGATTATTCGATTAGTAGAATATCCATGTGAATAAGTAAATGGCATTATTTAATTTTATTTATGCCATAATATGTTAAATGTTCAAGTTTAAAAGGCTTTTGTTTTAGTTATACATTGCCTTAAATGTTTATTTTTATTTATGAAAGTTTCCTCTATATTGTTATCCTTACTGGGCATTTGAGCTCACCCCTTTTCTATGTTTTATTTTTCCCGGGTAGTGAAGAAGTAAATTATGAATGACTTGCAGGGATATTATGAGGGGTTAATAGTGTGGATATGAAGACTTTGTTGTTGTAGTAGTTTTTCACTTTGAAATGTAATGTAAAACTTTATGATTATATCTAGTGTTTCCAAGGCTACTAAACCAATCGGTCTTTCGGGATTTGATCTTTCTTGTGATCATGCCAATGTTATGTAGTAATGCACCGACTCTGGGTAGCTGGGGTCGGGGCGTGACAAGGATACTGGTCTCAGAATCCTAGGGGTAGAAAACATAACCCCTATTAAACTAGTAAAATGGGAATGATAGCCCTCTTCAAATTTTCTGGGGACGGAACATCAGCCTCCCCAATTTTGACTTCCCCAAAGCCACCATGAGCAGGAGGAATATCATTTTCTGAAGTGAATTCATATATAGGAGAAAAATCCACTTGATAAATATTGATTGGCTCCTTGATATTTGAATGTCCTCCAAGATCCCATAAGGCTTGGGACAAACCACCAAACTCAGAACTTTTCATAAATACCACCATGTCTCTCTCGATGAGAGTCGGCTCCGCACGGTCAAGTGAGCACTCAACTTTTACATGTCCTTCCATTTTTGGGGTAGAGATTGTTTGAGCAAGATTAGGCACATCTGAGGGGTCAAAAACACCCCCAATATCTTCATATACTCATGTTTCCCTTTTTTGGTCAACCACAATAGATGGAGACCCTTCCTCTACCCTAAATGGGACATGAGACATTGATGCCTGATTGGTTGTCGTCTTGTTACCGATACTTCCAATGTAAAAGAAAATATATATACCTGTGAGTCAATAAGATATGGGTACTTGGTTTAATAACCATGTGAGTTTACAATTATTTTTTATTCTACTTAGAATAGTAATTGACAACTTGGAGGATTGCATGTGTTTCATTGACTGTCGGGGGGATGAATCCAAAATAAGATCACTAAGAGGAGTTGGAGGAGGAAACCCCATGGAAGGGTCTATAATAACCACTTCCATGTGTTCTTGGGTTTTGGGGGATCCTTTAGCAGTACCCCCTACCGTTGATGGCGTGACCTTCCCAACTGCAATACCTCTAGGAGAATAAATCTAGGAAAAAGTAGTTTCACAAGATCCGATAGGGCCTTGAAAAATAAGAAGTAAAGGGGGAAACATTAAGCATATCTTCAATAAATGAATTTAAGGCCAGAGGTTGAGTCCAAAACAACCTATCCCATAAACGACAAGAATAATTCCATCAACGGCATGCAGTTCGACCAATAATTCATATCCGTAGGAGAATGAAGACAATTATCCATTTCAGTCAAGTAAGAAGCCACATCATCAAGCTCTTCATCCGCAGAAATAACAGTAGGAGAAATGGCTCTCCCAAAACCTGGAAGATCAAAGTGTTCCTCTAAAGAAGCCTTCATATATATTCATTTGAAGCACTCTCCCTAAATTCATCCAAGACTCTCCCAGCATCTTGAAATGCAGTCGAAATTTGGATGGTCAGCGCCAAAGGATTGGTGCAAGGAAGCAGATAGGGTTTCGACAACTACAAACATTTCTTGGGTGTCCCTGGAAATATAGGACCTCGAGAATAAGAATGTTTATGAGATGATGGGAGTGAATAAGAATATTTTTTCCATGGAAGACATAGTAGGTGATCCCACGATTTCATCATCCTCATCAATGGTTTTTGGTCATAGTATGGAAATCACCCATCCTTAAGGTAGAAACTCACCCAATCTGGATCCTCATCAAAAGAAACATCAGCTGGTGCTGACATGTAGCCAATTCCAGTAGGATTAACTTCCCTATATTGGAGGAGCTACCATAAATTGTGAGGGGACCGACCACAATTAGATGGATGACCTTTCAAAAGGTCTTATTGCCTCCAGGCCACTAGAAAATCAGCCTCGGGGGGAACAGTTGGAGAACTCTTGGTAGCATCTTCAGCAACTTTTTGTACTTCTTGTGAGGTCACAACCCCATCTTTCACAACATTCTTAGGTGGAGCCATGTGGCCTTCATAGGAATTTTCTTGGTCAAGAGTGTTCAGCAACTCCCTTTTTCTTTTCCTTTCCCTTTACCTTGGATGCCTTGGAAGTTATCACAATAGGAACCAGTTAGGCTAATTGGCCATCAGGATATGATTTAACCCAGGCCTCAGTATAGTTATTTTTAAGGAAGGGCACAGAATCCCCTGAATTTAGATGTCTTGCTTGGCTCTGGGTGTCCTACCGGGTAAACATTAGCCATAGTTGATGGGCTATCATCAGAGGTTTCTCCTAAAGACCACTATTGAGAGAAAGAGGGAACAACTTCTGGACATAGTTGAATTGATGACTAAATATTCAGGGTGCATATCCCTCATAAACAAGTTCCCCTCTAATACAGGAAACTAGGGCGCCTTCTCACAGTGAAAATAAGTAACTTCAGTTGATGATGTCTTTAGATGCATTATATGTTATAGTATCAGCAATGAAATCATAAGGGTGGTAAGAGAAACATTCATAAACGTTGAGACAATCCATTAAGTCCTACTCATTCTTTTAGGTTTTCTCCTCTTACTTATCCTATGAAGCCCAAGCCACTGGCATGACCCCGCTGGTGCTCAAAAGATACGGTAGGAGGGTGGAATGTGGGATTGGTAAAGAATTGATTAAGGAAAAACCTCTTATGTAGGCTCTCATCCATCCCCAGAGAATTTTAAAAGGCTCAGTCATCTCATAAGTTCCTCCCCACTGATTTGACCCAGTATGTAGTAAATCTTGGCCAACACTAGGATAGTTAATTGATACATTTTCTAGTGTCTAACTGAGTGACCACTATAAAATTTGATGCTCTTACACTACCGTATTCCCACACTAGTAGGAGCCACCCACTCCAATCCTTTCCATGAAAGCTACAAGTCTAAATAATAGATCAATGTCAGGGAAGATCCCCCATTTTCATTTCTAAAAATTCCCTTATTCCAGGGTTATCCAGTACATACCTGCTTGCCTCTAGGTGGTTTTTGTAGGACATGCCCTAGGTTTCTGCAGATCAAGCACAAGACCAATATGCTTAAAAAATCACCAAACCAGTCATCAAATGAAATGTCCTACTTTGGATAGCGATGGATTTCCTTCAAAAGTTCCTTCACTTGGAAAAATATTTTCTTTTCCAAAGGGGGGGTGTCTATCCTCGTTATCCTAAGCAGAGGAGGGAGGAATAAATTCATCTTACATGTCCTTGGAAATAGGGACTCCCAAAATTAGTCAGATGTCCCAAAGACTGATGTCAAACTCTCCATGGGTCAAATGGATGGTGTTGGTATCTACAATTCACCTGATTAAGAGCTGTAAAATATGTGAAGTAGAACAATGGGTGTATGTTTGAGAATCCCAAGAAGCCTCATATAGTCCAATAGTCAATAACTCGGTTTGAAATTATTCACAAATCTGGAGAACCCAAAAGGACCACCCCCAATCCAAGCTGAATGAGCCCCCATGGAGAAGATATTTCCAGGATGATCAACTGTGTGACTCATTCATTTTAGATTTTTGCATGATTCTCTGATAATATTGAGCCATCTAGTCGGGCTTCCACTACACTCCCTCTAAATTTTTAGGTGAGTAGTTCAGAAAAGACCTTGAGGTAGTATCTATCTAAAGGTACCACCCCTTGGATGAAGTCAATGCCTTTGGAATAGAGATATTAATTATCCAGGTAGTAGGCTGATTAGATGGATTTTCCTTTGGGATCATTGTGTCAGATAGTAGACCAAACCCGTAAGAAAGAATCATGTCTAAATCCTGGTACTCCAATTGGCCAGTCGTAAGCAGATTCTACAGAGATTGGTGAAATGGAATGACCAGAATTTTGTCGTCAACAAAATACGCCATGTTATTCGATCTTTCATCAGCAGTAGAAAGAGGGGTAGTAATAGTCGCCTAGGAAGAAGCAGCGGTGTCAGCAACATCCTGTAAAGTAGCCGTTGTAGCCTACATAGGAAGATCAAGAAACTAATAAAATGTAAGTCCAAAAATATTACTGGATAATGGATACGGAAGAATGGCTAATGGACTTAAAATATGTCCACATAAGGCTCTACGTACTATTCCCAAAAATGGTACATGGTAGACATGATCAACATATTGTATAATGTTTGTAATCAACGTTGCCTATGACTATGGTATACAGATGCATTTCACTATATACAACCATGGTACACGAGCCATCCACGAGTTGTTTTCCCACATATCGTTGGCTGGTGTACATAAGGGTTTTTGGGAGATGGAAACCATGAACCAAGGCCTTGATTAAGTTCATACTCAGAATTTGCAGATTAAAAGTTTATTTTCGGATTAATAATTCTTAATGTTAGCTTCACTAGATCAAGCTTGGTATATAGACACACAAGTGGCATAGGGAGCACGGTACACAAATGTAGAGGAATCCTAGTGAAGCTGAGAGCACATTTCTTCATGAGAAACGGTAATATAAAAATGACATGGGCACCTATATATAGGGTTGTTCCCCTCCTATCAAGGCCATATATTCTACCATGAACCATTTTAGTTTAGGACAGCTTCTACATCGAAATAGTCTCATTTTCATTCTGAATGGACCACATTCCGATGGGTGGCATTCGTATGGTCTACAGAATTCTCAAATGGATGAAATTACCCACAAAAATTACATTTAATAAAGAATAAAGTACTCCTTTAAGTCTATCAAGGTTCATGGACTCAAATTGTATTGCCAATTCCGAAAGAAACTTGAAGGAATTAATGTTTTCAAAGAATTTCTAGTGTCATGTATAAACATAACCAAGAAAGTTTCACGAACCACCTAGATCATGAACCACAAGGTACACTAAAAGATCCATGTGGCACTAGCCCACAGAGTGATGGCTCGAAAACCCATCCGACCACAAACCACGCCGCTAAAGGAATCGTGTTCCCGAAGGCCATCTTTGTACCGTCCCACAAACTCATTAGTTCATGGACAAAGAAAATTGGTAGGGTTCTGCGAACCATTATCGCGAACCATAAATTCTGAAAACCCCAATTGACCATGTTTTTGGTGGGTCAATATATATCTTTATGGGCCTTGGAAAATGGGGTTTCATGGCCATAGATGTGATTTCCTTGATGCTCTATAAAAGGAGCAAAAAATGAATTCAGAGATGAGGATGATGAGACAGAGGAGGATGAAACAGATGACAAAATATTGAAGGGGGCTCAGATGTTGGATGAAAGAGTTCAAAGAAGATTTTGGCTTCATTATTGATTCATTGGCGAAACCCAAATCGCAAACCACACTCCTTGTAGGTACATCCATCTCTATATCATAAAATGGGGGAACTAAATAATAATAAGAGAATCGCGAGCCTAATTGGTGAACTACAAACCACCTAATTATCTCAGATGAACTCCTTGTGAATGATAATCCCCTAGACCCTCTTTTAATATGGTTCTCCTCATAGTGTGTCTCTACACAGACTAAACCTAGCACCATATATTTCATCAGTATGACAATCAATCCCAGAGCAATGTGACGGGCCGCATAACACTATAGTACATAGTAGTCCATACCCATGCTTGTCTACCACATCGGTATGTGGATATCCCTTATTCCCTCATACCAATATGGTATGTGGAGCCTCCCCCATCTTACATAAAAAATTTCTATGCTAAATGGTGTGTTTTCGAGTATTATTTACTTCGCTTCCAACCTCACCCTTCCATTTCCGTCTAGTCCTCCATAATCCCTCTATGAACCAGTCCTCTACTATCAGGCCGAAGCCTCCTAAAAATCCACCAGACCCGTATGATCGGACCATTGGGTGCATCAGTGTTACTCTTTGAGTCTACATACCCATGGTAAGTAGAGTCACGAAGGCTCTCGCCACAATGATTAGGGCTTCAGGAATGCATGTGGGTCTACAATCCCATGGTAAAGTTGAGTAAAACCATGGGATTCTAACGTGAACTTCCCCATTCTAGGGAGTAAGGGTGATCACTTTTTTTCAATTCAATGAAAAATAGTGATCAGTCGAAGAAGTTATGTTTTCTTCTCTTTTGACGAGGAAGAAACTCCTCCCATTCCTATTATGTATTCTGGGGACATCCCACTGAAGTAAGTCCCTACTATTTTGATACTGAGCTGCATGACCTTTAATGTCATTTCACATGGAAAGGTTCATCGTGATAATCTCTTTCCATCTATTACCACCACCACTTTCGTCGTAGGATCACACTCTCCCACTTATAGGATAGGAAGAATGTGGTTTGTTGGATCTCTCGTATCCTCTTATTTCTCATACTGAGCATGACTCACATGGGCATAAAGTTTTGTGATGATTACCACATCCATACATCTGAACATTGAGAACTCTGGTTCCTGATCAAACAAGTACATGTATGATGGATACCCGAAGGCCTGAGCTCAAAATTTTTCCCATCCAAAAGGGTCCACCCAATGTTGCTTTATAAATGGGAAGTGTTCAAGCGTAAACCACAACAAATCTGAACTACAAGAACTAAAATTCCTAATCAAACAAGGATATGTAAGATTCCTACCTAAAGGTCCAATCTCAAAAGGGTGCCCATCCAAAAGGGTTCACCCAACCATGTCCCCCAAATGGGAATCCTCCACGCATAAGCCCCATCCAATCGGAACAATGTGGGTTCTGATTCCTGTTCTGAAGATACATAGGAAACCCATATTATTGGTATGATCCCAACATCAGGTCACCTTCTATCCCCCCTAGATGATGATAAACTTCATAGTTCCTTATTGTGTGGCTCACGTCAGTAGTACCTCCGTAGCATCAAATATATACATGCCTATGATGATCTTAGAAACCAAGGGTAGCCAATGGAAAAACTCTTTAGGAATGAACCAAGGATTCACAAACATATGAAGACTACTTAAATCTATAAGGGAGTCCTAGAGCTGGCAATAATCCCCCCAGAAGGATGTGGTGAGCCTGACCTCCCATCCTCTTGACCGTTGGAGTCCTAAAGTGTCATTGGGTGAATTATCAATCAATGAGGGCCTGCCTTTGGAATGAATTTCCATGTATCATCGATAACAAGGCCATTGGGTGTTTCTGTCTCAACGAATAAACATGTTGGAGACTGTCTGAGGAATTTATAGCTGTGGTGGACTTATTTCACATGTAATTTACCCAAGCAATTTCTCGATGGGACCAACTGACTATTGGTCCTCCTTTGCAAAATGAAAGGGGTAAATTTCCAAGCCCCAGTGGGGTTAATTCAACCTTATTTTAAATTATAATGAAGAAGAATGGGTCAAAACAAAAAAATTGTGAATTTGATAGGAGATTATCTATAGAAAAGGGGAGACTATTGACGATCCTCATCATACCATTTCCTGATCACCTGAAACGTTCCACCTAGAAGGTGGAACTGTCATGAATTTGGTGTAAAAAGTACCTACCCACCTAACTTTGATGCATCAATTTGTAATGGGAGTAAGAATTTCAATTTATATCTTTTTCTATAGTATTCCCCCACATTGAAAATGTATTAGAATGATATTTCATGGCCACACTTTATTCTAGATTTAATAAACTGAACTAAGAGATGTCCAAATACCAAGGATAATTATCATGACATGAATTCTGATTTCTTTTTCAATAAATATAAATGAACCAAGACTGGGAAGAACAATTAATAGAGATTAACATGTGGATTAAGATATGAAAAATTCTAATTTGAGTAGAATTCTGATCATTATGAATGAAATTTTCTTAATATTTGAACATTCCTTGTATTTCTGATATTTTCATTCATTGATTTAATTGTATTTAGGAATATTCAAGAGTAATTGTCTTAACCATTTGTCTCATTCCCAAGAAATCTGATAAGACAAAAAAAATTATTATATCTTTTTATATATTTCATGAGAAATATGGGCACTATTTATTCAAGAACATTCATTTCATCTTTATTGAATCTGTGACTGAACATAATCACATTTTAAATGATCAAGGTATTATTTTTCTTAACCATTATCCAATTAACCACTATAAATTAATCCTTTTTAGGCACGTAGTAGTCATGAATGGACTTGTTAGAAAATGATCCATGTTACAAGCCTATATTATCCATTCATACCTTCCTCTAAATATTTTTTCATGATTATCAGAAATACAACTAGGGGAAATGGAAACTATTCTATGTTATGGACATTTTTGTAATAAATAAGTGTGGGTGAGATATCATGAGATATTTTGAAGGAACGTTTGTTGTATTTATTTCACAATCTAATTAAAAAAAATATGAAAAGGAATGGGTTGGGTCTAGGTAAATTCAAAAATCTCAATTTACATGACCAGTGATCTTGTTATAACTATTAAAAATAGTTTCACAAGGAGAAAATTAGGTATTGGGTTGTGGATGTGAGAATTTCCCCTATCACAACTTTCAAAAAAGAAAAGAAACCAAAAATAATAATAAAAGAGGGTTTTTTATTTTTTTCATTTAATCTATTTATGAGCCTACTCTGAAATACTGGAGGAAGAGGAGACGTTTAGTAAGATTTTTTTATTATCATGTAATATAATTTTAAGACAAATATCTTTTTTGAATTTTACTTGATTTACATAATTTTCCTACCTAACCTAAAGCCTCAGAGTCATTTAAATCTTAATGGTTAATCCCTCATTATTACTTGTGATTATATCTTTACACTGTAAGGATGTTAGATTAATTGATATTCAATGATAAGTTACATGTTTTAATGTTATGTTTTAAATTCTATTTTAATTTTAACTGTGATTAATGAGAATAAAAATTCATGTCTGGTAAATTGAATCTAAAATGCATACTGATAATGAATTGAAAAATGAAAATGGATTATTGAAAAGTCCAAGAAGTTTTAAAATAGAAATGTAAAATACGTGGTTTATTTGTATTCTTTGAAAAGTAAATCATTAGAAATTTTTTTAGGTGTAATGTTGAAACATTTAATTTTCCATTTGATCAATTTATTTTAATAAAACTGAATTTTAAACATGGTATGGTGAACATCCTTTGTAAGATGTTGATATTTCACCCTTGTTTACAAGTATTTATTTATGTGTGGGGGTACCTGGTAAATTTATTTCAATTATATATTTTATGGTATTTTAATGAATTGATTTATGTATTTAAATTATTAACTTTCCATTTTTGTGTGCTTTGATATGTTTTTTGTTTTATGGTAGGAACAATAGATATTTGAAATTTGAGATAAAAGAGGTAAATTTTGGATCTAAAATACACATTATGACGCATCACTTTTCTCATGGCACAACACCTGATTTTTTTGGATGTAGAGGTGGTGTGGAACTAATGGAAAACTATTTGAAAGTCATGTATCTCAGTACACGATGTGAGATTTAAATTAAGTTTAAACCACCATTTCATGTCGCGAAAGATAAATTCTATGAAAATAAGTTAAATTTCATGTATGCAAATAAAAATCATGAAAGTTCAAGATGGAAAGATCCGAAAAAACCAATACAAAAAATGATTTAATGTCTAGATAATATATTAAAGTTAATGTATTTTTTGGGAAAAAGAAAAAATTTGAGATATCAGAGATCTATTTTTTGAAAACAGGTTTGACGAGAACCATTTTAAAAGGAACCCCCAACCACACATTTGGGGTATGATCAGGATCGAGGAGTCACGCTTTTATCAGGAGCCAATGTCAGAGACACACACCACTGTAGGGCCATGTTTCTTCCACTTTTTTAGGACTTTCATTATTCATTTTCTGCGCCCACCCCTGGTTTTCATGAGTGGTTGAATTCATTGTTCCATAGTGAGCATGATGAATGACGATTGATTGTATGAGGTTTTTGATTTTTTATTATAATTAATATTGGTATTTAATATTGATTATTCATTTCTATATGTTTATTGACTCTTCTTACATAAACATTGTGAGCGGAGTTAGGGATTGGGTTTAATTTCATTCTTTCTCTGAACGCGACCATTTTCTAATTTGATTGATTGTAATTGTTTAATATGTGATCTAGGTTTTAAAATTACAACATGACCATCAGGTTTTTTCTTACCTATTTTTAAATAAGTTTTTAGGATACACATTCATCAAAATTTGAAGTAACTGATCAAGGGAAAAGGAGAGCATTTTCCATGACCGTTGGAATTTCTAGGATATACTTCCAATGACTACATGATTGTTAATTGATTATTTTATACCTTATAAACCCATGAACATGGATTCATTACTATTTAAATCCCATTTTATATATTCTACTCCAAAATTCTTCAACAATCAGATGCTCAGTAGTTTATATTTATTTACTACATATTGTAATTATTTTAGGCTTATTTTATTTAATTAATATTTTTTCCAACCCTATATCTATGAGATCGACCTTTTACATTCAATTTCTATAATTCCCAGTAGTTTATTGGTTTTTTTTCACTTTTATAAATTTGTAAATTATAAAACCCTCCAGGAATTAACAATGACCACGAGGCTATTAGATGGTTAAACTGAAAACAATTCAAACACTAGAGTATATTTTGAGATCTTGTTATTTGGATTCCAATGTTTTTTGAGATCAACACCATCCTCTAGTTGAGTTTTCTTTAAAAAAAAGTAATTTTACTAAAGAATTGAGATGTCCCCTCATAAATACCTATATCAGAAGAAAATTACAGCTCCAACATCATTGGAAGAAGTTGTATAAAGAAAGCTATTGGGACCTAAGATTGATAGATAAATGTCTTAGAATGTAAGATCCATTCATCAGCATATAAATCCAACTCAAATTTAGTAGAAAAGTAATGCAGATAAATATCGATGTGATCTTTAATTTAATGTTGGAAAAAATGTGTTTCTACATATCCCTCCATCCAATAAGGTTATGAGATTTAGGAAGAAAGGGAAACTAAGCCCAAGGTATATAATTCCATTTAAAATTCATGATTATATATAGATATTATACTATAAATTGGAACTTCATCCAAATCAATCTCATGTAATTAACTTAGAGGTTATATCGTCGAAGCGGGACCTTTCATATGAGGAACAAATAGTTGAAATTCTAGATCAAATCGAGAAAGTTATATGAAACAAGACCACTCTCCTAGTCATGATTTTGTAGATAAATCACCAATTAGGGGAAGACACATGGGATATTGGGGATGTGACTAGGCAAAAGTATCCTCATTGTTTGTATTAGAATGAGAAATTTTGATGGTTAAATTCATTTTTAAGGGGGAAGAATGTAACACCTCAACTTTTTATGATCCTTTTTTTGAATAAATTAATTTATTTTATGACTTTTTGTTCATGTAAAAACATGAAAAACATTCATCTTATGCTACACTGTGTTAATCTTGCATAACATGCAACATAGTCTTAGCTTCCATTATATGCAACAAAGTGTTTATATGAAACAAAAATTAGTTATTGTAATTTCATAAGCATTATAGTTAAAACACATATATTAAAAATAGTAATATTAATAGTAATAACTAATTTTTATAATTTTTTTATAAAAAGAAAACATATTGATAAGAGAACATGTTATATTTGGTAAAGTCTTTATATATTTGACAATACTATTTTCTCTACAGGAGTTATTTTTTTTGGTCGTTCTGTGACAAATAATAAAATTAATTTTTGAAATTTTTTGAAATTTATGTTGATAAAATAAACATAATTTTTAAATTCATAATTTCAAAAGTATCTTAGGATAAATTTCTTGGAATTTTCTGAAAAACATCATTTTTTGATGTATTGTAAAAAATACTAAATTTTAATTCAAGACCACTATTTAACCAAACATATTTATAATCCTATATTACACATTAATTTTGTTTTAATGTTTAATTATATGAATTTTACATAAATTAAACCAATTTAGGTTATTGGAACCAATTTCAAATTGAAATTTTATATAAAAACATTACACTATTTTAAATACTTTCATTTTAAAACCCACTTTCATAACACGTCTGTGCGATTAATTTTAAATTAATTTATATCACATATTTGAATATAATTTTGAAAACTGAATTCCATATTTTTAATCAAAATAATTTTTAATTTATAATAATATCAACTTTTTTTTGACCAAACAAATTAGTGAATGTAATTAAAATTAATTACAGTGATTAAGGTATAAACAAGATTGGATAGTGGTTAAAATTTAATTTAATGGGACAAATAACCTAGAAACATCTAAAAAATTCATTGTCTATGTATATTTATACCAACTTCCCTCTTGTAACTAAAATTTATATTTTTTTGGCACATGATTTAAGGGAGACATTTCAATAGTGTGTGCTGTTTTATGTGTACAAGATTCACACTCCTCCCCTATAAAAGGGTACTCAACCCACCTCACTTCATCAAACATATCATACCCTTTTTTCTGAAGAAAACTTACAAAATATACTCTAAAATTTCCTATATTTATCCTAGAATTAACCATTTTGAAATAAATCCATCCAAGGAAGCCCTTTGGTGCAAACCAAGGGGAGCTACCTAGAGGAGAGGTAACATCCTTCCCCAAGATCTTTTGTGTTATTTTCTTTCCCAATCCCTAAAATATTTTTATAAAATTAATATATAATAACAAAATAAACCACATTATTCTGAATTTTTTCTATAGGTTATAACTAAATCTACAAACACTTCCATAAAATGGGTAATGAACTTAACGTTCATGTGTGTGGAGGACTACTGCCTCGGGAAACGAAGTTGTTCATTTTTTCCTTTACCACCTATCATGGTTTGTAATTAGGATAAATATACTATTTTTAGATGTTATATATGATATTTAGTCTCTATTAATGATTTTGAAATTATTATATAACATATATCATCATGATTTTCCTTTTGTGTAATTATGATAACTTCGTTTGTCGACGTGTGGACAACCACCTCCTCAAAGCGATGCGATTTTCTCACATTGTACATGGAATGTACTATGGATGGGTTTAGTAAACTTATATGATAATAATTAAATAGTAATTATTATATAATTATTATATATATATATATATATCCCATTTACATTTTTTCATTCCAAATGAAATTTTAACTAAAACAACATTCATTTGTACGTACGGCCCACCATTTCCATGAACAATGTATTTCATTATCTATTTATACCTTTTATAAATATTATAAATATTTATATAATTAATATATATATATGATATTTATATCATGATTTATATTATTTAAATAATAAAATCATGACCTAAGTATGTGTATAAAGAATAATAAGTCAAAGCATATATGAAAAACAAAGCAGATATTATCCAAAACATAACATTAACAAAAAATTGTTAGTAAATGGATTATATATGGTCATAATAAAATAATATATGGTATTATATATAATAATATGGTTCATTGGATAATTTATAATAAACAAATAATTATTATATAGAATTTTTTAATGACTAATTTGATAATCAATACATAAGGTAAGGGTTTTCTTATCTCCCTTTTATTTATGTGATATTTATGCATTATTCAGAACTTATTTTTTTGTATGGTGAATATACTACCTATTAATGTATTATATAATAGTGATACTTAATATATTTTTATTTACATATTAGTTTTATGATCACTATTTCAAGGTGTTTATGTTTCAAAAGATACCCAATAGGTAAAATTATTTTCTTCTCTGTAATCCTTCATTGAGACACATGCATTGTTATGCACCTATATTCTTATATGAGGAGTATAAAATTCTCTTTGACATGTTATATAATGAATATATTTATTTTCATTATATTTTAATCTTTATGTATTGTCATTTTCTTATATGGTGGGTATGATTCATAGTTACTAATTATTAAGAATTTATTACAGCAATCTCATCATTTATCATGATTTTTTATGATTAACTTTCATTGATGATATCATATGATCAATATTTCAAGGTCATTCATGAATTTTATTATCCTATTTTTCTTCATTAGATCTTCAAGTGTTAGTACAATTTTTACACTCTTTGGTACATATTTTAAATTAGGAAAATGTTTTTAATAATATTTGACCTCATTTCTCTCTTCGGTCGGAAATCAGTTTTATAAAAAAAACCCATGTTTTCAAAGATGATTTCAAAATATGTTTTTAAAATGATATTTTTAGATCATTTTCAAGGAAAAAAAATTTTAAAATATGTTTTATGGTTATCAAATAATTTATTAGGGGTTTTAAAAGCATTTTTTAATGAAAAATGTTTTCAAAAAAAATATTTTTTAAAAATGTTTATTACATAAAGAAAGGATATTCTCTTCAAGAATTATTTTTAATTGATCATTCCAAATTATTTTATCTCTAAGATGAAATCCTTTGCTGTTAATCATTAAATTCTAGGTATATGATTATATGGTAGAAGTCATATTATTTCTCAGAATGGTTTATGTTTTGATGTCATGATATTTATGAAACCAATTTCTCTTCCATGGGTTATATGCTTATGAAACCTTCTTGTTTTAACAAGTTAGGTATTTATGAAATTATTAGGAAACCTATATAATTTTAATAGATTATGATATGATAAAAAATTTTTAAAGTGATTTTTTAAATTTTTTAATTTATGGAATATTTAATTGAATTATAATTGTAATTTAGGGGTGCTTATCATAACCTTGAAGATTTTATAGGTTTTGATTAAATGTTGAAATATGGTTAAATGGGGAATTTTCCATACTATTCCATGTGATTAATGGAAATAATTCTGAATTAGTTGATATTTGAAATTTTATATACTGATATTAAATGTTGATAGGTGGTCTGATGTTAAATAACCATGTTTAATGTGATATATGTGATAAATGTGAATTTTTGAGAAAAGGGGTGTGTGACATGAGCAGATGCTCAAAATACCCATATGGTGCTAGAAATGAATTTATATACCCAAATACATGAATGTGATTATTATTTAATGGGATTGGGATTGATGCTACAAATACCCATGGGGTGTGGGACACATACTGATGCTCCTAATAATCATGGGGTGCTAGACATGGCATTCTACACCAATGAGACTAGCATTGGACTTTGGTTCTAAATGGCCATGATATGGACTGAATCAAACTGATAAATGGTAACTTTGGAATTTTAATATGTGATATTATTTGGGTAATGTTTAGACTCATTCCCTATACCATGTAGGTATTGGTTGGTTTGGTGTGTTTTTGAACTCCGGGAAATTTTGTGGTTAATTAAAAAACAATGAAATGTGATAACAGTTTCTATTATGCATTGTTATTTATTATTTATAAAATTGTATATACTGTTATTGACTTGATATTGTTCTAGAAACCACTGGTGGTGTCTTACTGAGTTGTACTCACACCCTAATCGGGCGACCATATTGGTAAACAAATAGACTTCATGTATGTAGTATAAGATAAGGGCAAGTTCCCTATGTCAGATAGATGAGTTGGGATGAAGCACAGATAATGGAATTAAGCATGGTGTCAGGCCCTGTATAGGGTAGTTTTTAATGTCATTGTTATAGTTATGTATTCCAAAAAAAATTAAACTTATATAGAATAAAATTTATACTTCTTAGTTACATATATTGTTTTCAGTTTTGGTTCGTCATGTGATTCTAGTTTTTTATAGTTATTGTATTATTATGGTTGTTTTGTTTATCATCAGGTTATTTTTTATTACTTATGTTGTTTTTATTCAATAAAAATGATTGTATAGTCACCCCACGGTATTTTTATTTGACCCTCACTACTATTTGTCATCCTTTGGTATATGGGGAAGTACACTTGAGGTTATGTAACTGACCAGCTTGTGGCACCCAGGTCAGGACATCACAATGTGGTATCTCAGGATTTTATTTTCTTTTCATTTTTCTGGATATTTTGGAATAGTATATAGGAGAACAGGATGATTTATCCCTTGGTTAATATCTAAAGAATGGGAGTGGCTAACCCACGTGGGGGGGGGGGGGGGGTATCCAAGTACCCAAGGGGGGATTGTTGTTATTCATGTGTGTTGTTATAGTTGGATGTAATTTCACTAATGGTGATACACTTGTTATTTGATTTGATTATTATTTCTAAGATTTAATAATATTTAACACATGGATTGATATGGAATGATATTTATGTATGAATTCAATAATCTAGGAACTCGGGATTATTATGTGGCATGCATCATTTCAGGAACACATGAAATGTATGTTTTTTGTGGAAAGTTGTATAAATGAAAATGATTTTCCTTATATGTGTGAATTAAATGAAAATGCCTCATAATATGATGTTGAAAATTTAAAAATGATTTAAAATAAGCAAAATTAATAAATGTGTGTCTAATGAGAAAATTTAATAATGGGAATGTGTTTTACCATATGTGATCCATGACCTAGATGAGGGATGGTAAAGGGTATGGATAACACCTAATTTTTAACCATGTACTGCGGTTTGGAGGAATTAATTATTATATATTATTGTGACTCCATCTTATGTAAATGTGTTAGTTTTCAATAATATGTCCTCATATGTGTGTTTAGAATTATAGAGATATGCCTCCATGATAACATATGTTAAGAGGACAACAAGAGGTTATGGATTGAGATGATCCACCAGTAGTGGAACCAAAGTCACCAATATTATCATGTGAGGAATATTTAGATAAGTTCCAAGATAACTTTGATCATTTTATATAGATTTTGGAAAGAGACCTATGGTTGGTTCTGAAAAGTATGTATGAAATTATATAGGACTTTTAGTTTCAACACCCTATGAATTTTATTGGAGAGGGTGGACCCGAAGCATATGAGTTCAATATTGATTCAATATTGATTATTCGTGACCACTTAGAGACTCCTAAAGATAAATTAATCAAGATGACCACCTAAATGTTACAAGTTTCTATGAAGTGATGGTGGGGACTCCAAACATGGGATGGATAGATGGAAAAAATATTATAAAAATACTTCTAGGAGATGTTCCTAGATCAATTTTATCTAGAGACTGAGATAGAAATGGTCAGTAGCATTTATGAGGCTGACCGAGGGGATTATTTCTATGATATACTATGCTGGTCTCTTTACCAACTTGCAGCGCTTTGGTCTAGTGGTGGCAGGGTAGGACGTAGAAACAACAATATTTTTCCAAGATGATCATGAATCATAGATAATGTCCTAGGTTAATATGTTTTTATTAATGGGTTTTGTTGAGGTAGTGGTTCAGGCTCTCATATCTGAGGGGAACTTGTAGGGAGCTTCCAATGGAGGAAACATATTATAGGTTAGATGATCTTGAGGTATGTTCTCTGAGAGTAAGAAGTGTTTCCATGAGAGTTTTCACTAATTTGGTGAAAATAATCATGGCTAGGGGGATGATTAGTTACATAGGATCTTACTTGAGTTATTTTCCACCAATGTGGTAGGTTAGGTAACTTTCATAGGTTTTATCCTTAACAATTGGTAGAGTGTTGATCTTTTGGTAGGATGGTAAATATATTGAATTTCGATAGAAACCCAAGACATATGGGTAATGATGGAGGAGCTAGGTAGAATTACTATTCATGATGGGGTATTCTACCCCATATTGGTCTAGAAATTATATTTCTATAGGTTGTGATAGTCTAGGAAGTGGATGAGGTGATTCTAGGGAGGAGAGCCTATATCCTAAGGGTGGTTTATCTCAGAGGACTAGGACTTCTTGATAAGGATGAGGGGCATGATAGTTGCATTTAGTTAATCCTAAACTTGGGGATAGTGAGTTTGGAATGTCGACATTTAGAGAAACTATTATTGCATATTTTATGATTTCTAGTAACTTATTAAATAATTTTTTCTCTCATTATTTTATATCTGCACAGATTGTGAATGGGTTGAGTCTGGAAGTGGATATTTTTAGTGGTATTATGAATATTGATAGGTCGTTGGTAGTTTTATTTTTGTAAATGGTATCCTATAAAGGTTGGTCAGTATCATTTTAGTCGCTATATTTACAACCTTGATATTTCAGGATTCGATATAATATTGGGTATGATATGGTCTGTAGCATACTGAGCGTAAATTGATTGCCATCGCATAAGGGTGACCTTTACTTCTCCTTAGGGTGATAGTTATGTATATCATGGAGAGTGGTATATCCAAGAAGGACATGAAGGGATAATTCATCAGAAATTGGAGAGCTCATCCCCCAATATTGTTTTCTTTTTATTGATGATGTGGGTGTGAATTAGGATGTGTTTCCTCCCATAGTGTACTAGTTTCAGGAAGTGTTTCTTGAAGACTGCTTAGGGTTACAACTTGCGACAGATGTAGAGTTTACTATTTAACTCATTACAAGAGATGATCCTATTTTCATTCCACCTATATAATGGAACCAATAGAGCTTCATGATCTCAAGACTAAACAGGAAGAGTATATTGAAAAGGATTTATCCATCCAAGGACGTTTCCTTGAGGTTCTCTAGTTTTTCTTTCAATGAAGGATAATGTGATGTTTCACTTATATGTTTATTACAAGAAGTTAAAATAGATGGAAGTGAAAAATTGTCATCCTCATCCACATATTGATGATATCTTTGAATATTTGAGAGGGTCTTGTGTCTTTTGAGATCAGGGTATCACGCATTGAGAGTTTAACTTATTGGCATATTAAAAACTACATTTAGAAGCATGTATGACCTTTATTATTATTATTATTGAATTTTTTGTGTTGAAAAATGATTCTTTAGTGTTTATGGAATTGATGAACGAAATCATCGCCTATACCATGATCATTTTATGGTAGTACTTGTAGTTGACTTCATATTTTACTCTGAAACTTGGGATGATCATGACCAATATCATGACATCATCTTGACTACACTAAGAGAGAATTATGTATATGATAAACTATCTAAGTGCCCATTTTGGACTGATCAGGTACATTTCTTGCATCACATCATCTCAAAGTAAGGTGTTTTAATGAACCCAGATAATTTATAGGATGTTGTTTCATGGGATTTTCCCTAGAATGTTCTCAACATCTATTGTTTTCTTTTATTATTGGGCTATTATTAAAGGTTCATACATTATTTTTACAATGTTTAAACAATAATTTTGGGCTTAAAGAAGAAGGGGATAAATTTTTAATGGTTTATAGAGAGTGATAATGCATTATAGGAGTTGAATAAGTGGTTTAATACTGAAAATATATTCATCCTACCTGATCTAGGGTAGGAGTATATAGTGTCTTGTGATACATCTGGGATTGTTCGTGGAGTTTTTTTGATGATGAGTGATAATGTTATAGAATAAATATCAAGATATTTAAGTCCTCCTGAAAGAAATTAACCTAAACATGACCTCAATTTTTCTATAGTGGTCTATGCTTTGAAGTGTTGGTGACATTATCTATTGGTTAAGAAGGTTATTGTGGGTAGTGAACCCAATAGCTTAAGGTATTTCTTTTACCAAAGGGATTTTATTCTTCAATAGTGGAGGTGGGTTGAGTATATTCAGTATTTTTATTTTTAGCTGGAATATACACCCGGGATGGGAAACATTGTTGTTGATGCTTTGTGTGGGAAAAATCAGGCTTAGATAGTTCTTGGATTCTTATTTTGTGTGGAACATGATAACCCTTCTGGCATAGATGCATGTTGTTAATCAATAGAGAAATTAGAAGATGAATCTCATATCTGTATCCGTGGATTCTACAATTTTGGATGAATTAGTGATAGTAAGTATGAGGATCTGGAGTTTCTTTCCTCTGTGGAAATCCTTGAATGTGGGGAGTCACCTTCTAATTTAATTATATATGATGATAAGTTCATCTATTATAGGGGCCATATAATTGGGCCAATATTTATTTTTGAGGGGATAATGCATGAATTTCATTGCAAAATATTCTAATGAATATGGGTATGAAAAAAATTTATTGTGACCTATGTCGACAGTTTTGGTGGTCAGAAATGAAAAAAGAGATAGTAGGGTTCACGACATGATGATACACCTGTCAATAGGTGAATTCTAGGAAACAACATCCTGATCATTTACTACATCTATTTCTCATTCCAAAATAGATGTGGGACAATGTTACTTGGAAATTTTTGTGGTGTCTACTAACGACACCTTAGAAGAATGATGCTATTTGGGTGGTTGTGGATCAACTGACGAAAGTGTCACATTTCTTTCATATATGGGAGAACATCCAAGGGAAATTTTTTGGGACTTGAATATTCCTGAGATAGTCTGTTTTCTTGGGATGAAAAAAAAGAATAGTTTTAGACTGTAACACACATTTTATAGTGCACTTTTGGTAGATTTTTCATAAGGCTCCAGGTACACAAGTTTTAATAAGAATGAGTTTTCAACCACAAAATGATAGGAAATCAAAGAATACTATTCAGGTACATTAGGATGTGCGATGAACATGTGTTCATTACATTGGTGGGTCTTGAGAGAATTAATTATCACTCATTGTGTTCACCTATAACAACATTTATCAGGTGACTATTCAGATGAAACCATATGAGGCACATTATGTTATTCCATATAGATAACCTCTATATTGGATGGATATAGGTAAGTCAGAGCTGTTGGGACCAAGTCTAGTCTAATAGATTTCGGAGTAGGTTCCACTAATTGAGAATTGAATGGATATGGATCAGTGTAGGTAGAAGTAGTATGATGATAGAAGTAAATGACCACTTTATTTTTAGGTAGGTGATCATGTTTTCTTTCAGGTGTCACCTAGATTGGGTCACCGTGGCATTCATAGGCATGGTAGGTTGTCACATAGGTTTTCAGGACCTTTTGAGATTATGGAGGGAATCAGTCTGGTGGTGTACTAATTATCTCTTTCATAGAGGTACAGTGTTAGGAATGTCATTTTCCATGTGTCACAGCATCAGTAGTATCACCCCCAACTATTATCATGTCATCGATGTTGATGGTGTTGACATTGAGACTGATGAGTCCTTTGAGTATCATCTTATATGTGTTATGGATTTTAGTGATAATGTGTTATGGGAGAAGACCATACCGATAGTTCGAGTATTATGGAAACATTGGGGTGTTTGAGGAGGTATCATGGGAGAGATAATATGATATGTAGGCTCTGTGTCCCCATATTTTTACCTCCTAATTTTAGAGATTCTAGGGAGCACAGCTCCAGGAAGAGATGTTCTATGGTGGGGAGATTATAAGATACAAAATTATCTAGTGATTTCTCAAACAGTTTTATAGGTACTATTTTTCCACGTTTTGGTTATACATTGGTTGAGGCATTCCTCGGGGTGTGTTTGGATGAAATGTGGATGGGTTAGAGGGGTTTTGGGAAGTGTATCATTTGTCCATGGTTTTTAAAAACCATGTTCCCTTCCATAGTAAACCATGAAACCCTACACATAGTTTTTTAAACCATGTGACATATTTGGAGTAACAATGAACCCCCATATGAGAGGTTCAGGGATAGGGTGCATGGTGTGGATAACTATGTTCCCCACCCTAGGAAACCATGAATGCAAGATTTAATCCACTAAAAATTAGTTCTAGAATTTTCATACCCCTGTAACATCAAACTAATGTGTCCAAACATCACCTTATATGGTTTCTTTCATGCTTGGAGGCTCACATATGAGTTCCAATGGATTATGAACTCCATTCTTGGTGAATCAATGATCCATTTGACATATCTGCACCTCTACTAGTTAGAGATTTCTTCTTAGTTAGAATTCAAGTCATATCATATTTCTTTCCCTATGATGGGGGAATAGGTTTTATCTATTTTAATGGGTTTGGATCTTGGTTTCCACATATATAACTCTATTTGTTCTTGGATCTAGGTTTTGAATCTAGATCTCATTCGTGATTGTGCAATTGAACATTCCTATTTAATTTGGGGTTTTTTGTTGGTGAGAATCCATCAATGATCTTGAGTTAGGTGGTATAAATTTAAAATACCATACACTTGATTTAATTACATATATGTAATTTCAATATTGGAATTTCCACAACAAAGAAATTTTATACCATATTGAATTTATTAAATTAAATTTCCATGTGATAATGAATTTATCTAAAATTGGGGAAATTGAAATTAGTTAATTTTTTATCGTGAGATTGATGGGTTAAGGGGATTGTGTAATTGGACAGTTGATGGAATATTGAATTGTTTGTTAATAGGAATTGAGGGATTTTGGGCATAACATTGAATAATAAATGGGTATTGATTAAAAGTGGAAATATGGTTTAACGGTTAATTGTTCTTATTAATGCATGCTATTATGTTAAATAATTTCGATTGATTTAATAGTTGAAATGGTATACCAAGATATGATATATTAATAGAAAGTTTAGTGTTGATTGAACTAGGTGAATGTGATATATGTGATAAATGTGAATGATTAATAAATGGGGCATGAGACATAGATTTATGGTCCAAATACGTACGGGGTGCTATCCATGATATTCTAGACACAAATACATGCATTTGATTATTATTGTATGGGACAGGGAATGATGATCCAAATACTCATGGGATGTGGGATATAGACTGATGCTCTCAATATTCATGGGGTGCTAGACATGACTCCCCACGCCCATGCGATTGGAAATAGACTATAGTTCTAGATGGCCATGATATAAAAAGAATTGAAATGATAAATTATAACATTGGTATTGTGATATGTGATATCCGTTGGGGATAGTTCAGAATATAACATGGGATGAAGTAGGTATTGATGGGTTGGGTTTCTTTGTGAACCTAAGGAAAATATATGGTTAATTAAAGAAGAAAGAAATATGATAACTATTTACGTTATGCATTGTACATTATTCATTATACAACCACATGCAATATTATTGATTGGATATTGATTTTGATGACATTGGTGGTGCCCTATTGATATTTAGTCACACCCTACACAGGCTACCTAATTAGTACCTGAATAGATTCATGTTTGTTGGATATGATAAGGGAAAAATACCTATATTAGATAATTGAGTTCGGATAGACCATGGATGAGGGGAACAGACATGGTGACGAGACCTGCTTGGGGGAGTTTTCATTTCCATCATATTGGGTTTGAATTTTGGCCCATGAAACTTATATGGAATGAAATATCTACTTCTTCGTTATGGATATTGTATTTAGTATTGGTTCATCATGTGATATTGGTTTTTTCTGGTTATTTTATTATTTTGATGTTTTTTTATTATCATCTTGTGGTTTCTGATTACATTCGTTGTTGGTCTTCATTGATAAAGGGGGTATAGTCTCCCCATGGTATATATATTTTACCCTTGATGCTAGTTGGTAACCACTAGAATATGGGGAGGAATGCTTTAGGTTATGTAACTAACTAGCTCCAAGAACTCATGTGTGGCACTTGGGTCAAGACATCACTAATGTGCATGTATATCAGAAGTAAATAAGTGTGATAAATAATAAAAACATGTTTCATTTATGTTCCTCAAAGAATTCCTAGTCGACTATACCTACTTTAGCCTAATTTGGATTGTCTCTAAACATTTTCCATCATGTGTATATTTACATACATGTAAGTAGATAAATATTAAAAGATATATATTCACGTGAGAGGACATGTTTCTTACAACCTGGGCATTCACATTGTGAAAAGATATATTAGGGGTATCTTACATTATATAATCCACGTCATGATAATGATGTTAATAAAGAAGGACCCATGGTGCACTATGCTGATATTTGAGTTTAGTGGCAGTTTTTCAAAACCATCATAGAATGATTTAGAGGTGGTTAAAACCGCCACTCAATGAATTAGAAGTGTTTTTTAATATATTTTTTACTTTTTTTTAAATTTTTAAATTTTTTAATTTGTTATTTTATTTTCATAATTTATTTATTTATTATTTTTTATTATTTTCCTTTTTCTTTTTTCTTTTTACTTTTAACATTTATCTTTTATATTTTATCTTTTATATTTTATATTTTTTATATTTTATATTTTATTTTTTATTTTTTCTTTATTCTTTATTATTTATTCTTTTTTCTTTTTTCTTTTTTCTTTATCCTTTATCCTTTATTCTTTAATCTTTAATCTTTATTCTTTAATATTTATTCATTATCCTTTATTATTTATTCATTATTTGTTATTCTTTATTCTTTATTATATATTATATATTATATATTATTTAATATAATTTTTTCTATTTCTTACTATGAACATGAACATGCACCTGTCTGTGCATGTGCCATATATCAGTGTTGGGTGACATTCTAACCCCTTACCTCTTGCATATTCTACGAAAACTTCACCACTTTAGCAGACTCTTCACGTGGTCAATAAAAAGAATTTAATATACTGATATATATTAATTGAAAAAACAAATAATACATATAAAATTAACCATAATATTATAAAAATAAAATAATAAAATAATAAAAATATGAAAATGAATAATATTTACTTTATTAATTCATTAATAATAAAATTAATAAAATATAATACTAAAATAACATAAAATTAAATAATTAAATAATTAAACATAAATAATAAATAATAAATAACACAGAATAAATAAATATTTATAAATAAATTATAAAAATATATATTAATAATAAATAAATAATTTATAATAATTAATTAGTAATTAATTAATTAATAATAATAATAACAAATAAATATTAAATATTAAATAGTAATAAATAAATATTAAATATTAAATAGTAATAAATAAATACTAAAATTGTCAAAATAATAATAATAAAATAATATAATTATGAAAATAATATAATAAAACATTAATATAATAAAACAATAAATAATAAATAGCTTATAATAAATAATAAATTATAAATTATAAATAAATAATAAAAAATTAAAAATATATTTGAATAAATAATTGATGACAAATAAAAAATAAAAAATAATAAAAAATAATTATAAATTAATAAGTAACAAATAAATAATAAAAATCTAGTAATAAGTGAAAAATACTAAATAGATAATAACAAATAAATAACTCATACATATATAATAAATAAATAATAAATAAATAATAAATAAATAATCATTCATTAAATAAATAATAAATCATTAGTAAATAATTAATAAATAAATAATAAATAATAAAAATTATGAAGTAATAAAATAATAATTGGATTTAAATATCTATATATATATATATTCATAAAACAAAATTTCCATAAATATATAAACACATATTTATGTTTCATAAATATATATAAACACACTCATATTTATGAATGTATATTAATAAAAATATATAAACACAAGTAAATATATATATATATATATCTACAAATTTATGATATAAAAATATATAAACATAAATATGTATAAAATTTAAAAATGTATATAAAATCAATAATTATTTATTTTAAATGAAATAAATAAAAAAATATTTTTTTCTTTTGGTTTATACGCTTAAAATATATTTCTATGTAAAAATGAATTTATAAAAGTGGTTTTTTAAGTAAATATAAGAAAATATTCATATATTTAATGATAGATAAAACATTATTGTGAAAAATGAAAAGGTTTCAAAATCATAACATCAATATGAATGTAATCCCAAAGAATAAATTGAGTCCCCACTTAAAAAGGAAATAAGACCCCCTTAAATGAGGGTGAAATTAAATAAAATGTTAAATAATTGGAGTACCCTTAAAACACATAAAAACATCAAGAAACTATAAAATCCAAAAAAAATTGAAATGATCATAACCTACGATATGAGAGCCCATTTTGGATCCACAACATGTCAAATCGAAGATCACGAAATGGTATTTGATATTAAATCTTGTAGAGGCCAAACAGACACCTTAATCAGTTGTTATAGATTTTTGAATTTTATTAAACAGGGTTCAGTAATAACAAACATAGTTTTGGAGTCTTTATGGACCATTATATTGATGAAAAACATAAAAATATATTTTAACTTAGTCAGAGTCCATCTATGGAATAGATCTCATTATAGGATTTGATTTGATATGTGGTAGAGCCCAAACGGATACCCTAATCAAAAGTTATGGTAATTTGACGTTAAAGTTCAATTTCATAATTTTTTTAAACTATAATATGACTTATTCCTTTTATTATTAAATGATTTAAACCTCATTTGGTTTTATCTCATTTTATAAGCTTCGATTTGACTGTTTTTTTTTGCTAAAACTGACTCCCAGATCAAAAGTTATGGTCATTTGATGTCAAAGTGTGATTTTCAATTTATTAATGATATTTTTCACATTAAAATAATAATTAAATAATAATTATAAATATTTATTAAATGACACATTATAGTTAATTAAAATTATAAATAATAAAATATATATTATATTAAATAATAATGAATAATGAATAATTGAATATATATATTTTTAATTTTTTTTCTTTCTATTTCGAGGAGGTTTGGAAATAACCATCCCTATTTCGCATCATATTTTTTGAAAAACATCTTCTCAAATTAAATGATTTTTTATTTTTATTAAAATAATTATAAAATATATTTTAAGAACATTTAGCAACGGTTTTCAAAACCAACATGAAAAAAACTGCTACTAAATCAATGTTTTCCTATAGTGGTGTAACCAAGGTGTCCATGACCTCATAGGGGCATTGAAACACATAGTAATTACTTATGCAGTAATATAGGTGTATGGGTGTAATCCATTAGATTAATCCTTTAAATTTCATCATAAAATTTTTTAATTGATTCTTGGGAGTTTTGTACATATAATCTAGGGATAAGCATGATTTAGAGCCCGATGAGTTAATCTTTCGCATTATGTGTCCAAGGAAATCAATCTAAATCCATAGATATATTCCAAGAAATTATCATTTTTGGATATACCAGTGAATCATTGGTACCACTCTTGGGAATTCCCATATAGATAAGACATTGAAAGTACCATAGTGTGGTATCTCACTCAGTTTCTGGACCAATGATTTGGGTTGGCTTCCCCTGAGTACTCATGGAATTCCCTTTGGAATCCAAGGTTGGATCAAGTCTAACAACTCCCTTAACATGAAAAGTTCAAAAAACCTAAGGCACCTTGTATTTTATAAATTTTAATAGGTTATGGAAAATTCCCATGCCAATTCACTATTTTTAAATTTATTCAATTTATCATTTAATTTGTAAATGGTAATGAGGTCATGTAGTGGTATTCATCCATTTAACAATTAATTTAACTCAATATTATCTTCCACTGACTAGAGGAAAGTATGTATCCATGGATTTTAAAATTTTAACATTTAAACTAAAGAAATATATATGTTCACATCCATAAACATGACATAAAAAAATTCAAGTATCCAATTTGGGAAATTTCATTTATAAGTAACTAATAAGGCCATGGTAAGGTTTTTGTCGTTTATCACTTAAAATATAGTCATTTTATTAACCCTTTTTAATCCAAGGAGTCCTCCATATATTATCTTTGTCCAATAACGTGACCATTTTTTATTTAAACAATTCACTTATCATCAATTAATAATATTTGTTTCTAGGGATTATTACAATAATTTATATTAAGGAAAATTAATAGGACACGCCAAAGAGGTGCGCCATGTTGATGTCACTAATCACCATCTATATCGACGGGTATAACTAGTTGACTAGGGTACTGTTTAGAAAATTAATATACATTATATCACATTTTATGGGCAAATAATGGAGAATATGACGTGTTTCAAAATGAAATATTTCATAAAAAATAAAATTTAAGGGAAGATCCCGAAACGACCCACCTCTTTTTTCTGACGATCTGCCCATCTATTATCAATATTTGATTTGATCTAGGTCGAGAGAAATCAAAGAAAAACACAAAAAACCTAAAATAGGTAAAATTAGATCACATTGAAATAACATTCAATACTGGAATATAATCGAAGAAAAAATGGGTGAGGAATTTTATAATTAGTGAGGGTTATCTAATGCAATAGGCAGTGAGTGACTTTATTCATATATGGAGAAGAACAATGGAATCCTAATATGAGGAGATGTAGATATCCATGTTTGTGTATGATGATGTGAAAAATTGGTGAGAATAAATGTAGGAGGAAATAAATAAAGTGGTAGTGGAAAATAAGGATTTCACCCCTTAAATGGGGTGCTTGGTTAGGACACGTGATTGGGCTAACCATGCACCCATCATACACACCTACTTTCCAAAGGGACTTAGTAAAACATGGCTAGAAAAATAGTTATAAAAACCATGTGTACCCTATATGGGCCTACTGTCCATGTGTCACATCCCCTTACAGGGCCAGCTGCATGGTTAGACAAACTGTGTGCAACCCATGTGGTCACGTCTGCAATTTATTACAGACATTCCCCAAGGTTATAAGACCTGGAGTGCACAGTTTTTCCAAACTTGTGATACTCCCTTTCATTACCTCATGGGTTCCGTGAAACTCCTCCCCTTTTTAATCATACCATTTTTCATGTAGTGCGTATTGTATTGTTGAGCCTCACATTTATCACTAATTGTTCACCCACCATGAACCTAAGGATACATTTCGGAAAATGGATTCTTTGAAGCCCAACACTTCCAAAACACATCTGAACTCATGAGACACCTCTTGGTCCCTAAAACCCAAAAAACAATACTTTTGTGGGTTACATCTCTTAAGACTTAATTTTAATACTCATTTTATAATTTTACCATCCACCAAATGAAAAAATAAAATTCCTTTAGAAAATTCCAACCATTTCTAATACATAAGACCTTATAATCTACCCATAATAGAACATAATGTACCTATGAATCCAAGGGGAATAATTAAACATCCCATAATCTACTAAGGTTGATTAAATACCTCAAAAAATCCATTTTTTATTTTTAAAACCAAATACACCTAAAAGAATCACCTAATCGTATCGTACATAAGCTATTGCAACTTGAGCCAATGCCTATATTCGTGACTGAAACATCAAGATGGATTTTACTGGAGCCTCACTAATCGAAGACATGCTCATTTCATTGTATATTTAATTAACTATTATTTGGATCTCACACCATAATTTTTAACATTTAATTCCCAATCTCGTGTTGGGATGTCTCCATCATTGAAATTTCCTATTTAAGCATACCCTTATCATTCTAACGATTCTCTTAGAATATTTATCAATTAGGCCAAATGGTCAATTCCCAAATGACTTCTTTACCCTAGTCTCTCTAGATTTCCCATGAAAATCCTATGAAAATATTTCTAGTACACTTGTCCCCTTCCAATGATTTTCAATAAATGGTTATCACTGACCACATGAAACTAAATAAGGGTAATGAAAGTTGAGAAACCACTGGTTGACTATATTTGAAAATGATTGGATTTAGCATCCAATGAATTAAAAATACAATCCCCAAACCTCTTAACTGAGTAACTATGAGAATGTTTCAAAAATTATCACTGAAACCTATAATTCATCATTTCGTGGAATATCTATAATAAGAAATCATTTCTATTTTCATGATGTACCCTGAACATATGAGTAAGCCGAACCCAACAACATTGGATCATCAAGAAAATGAAATATAATTTGAGCCCCACTATAAAAATGGGGTAACCTCAAAATCAAATACTTGATTCCATGGAGACCATCCATGTATTTCCGTTTATAGATGTTTACAAGAGAGATTTAAATACATTGTAGAAACATCCACACATCAAAAATATGACTGATCCCAACACTGGTATATCTCCTAGCGATTGAGTAACTGAATCATCTAGTTTCCATGATTTTATCTATGTCCATATAATATTGGAATGATAGTGTCACTTAAGACATTTAATTCCTCTAAAATAATCCTTTCTACCATAGTTCAACTTTAAAATATTTTATATTTATCGATCCAACAATGTTATTAAACTTATTTCTTTATCTCAGTGTATAACTGATGTTCTCTTATCATACCTTTAAAGATGTTAATGTAAAGGGAGTGATCAAAAATAATTTGTGATTACAATAAGAGGTTATCAATTACTACAAATAATAAATGAGACACACTAATTATATCCAAGATGAATTACTCTGAATGGTTTTCAACCAACCATATACAATCAAAGGTATAGATAATAATCAAACCACCAGTAGCAGAATTCCTTTGAAATTGAATTGATATACCTACTGATGCGAAATCATTACCGGACCATGATTGATTTACCACACATGTAATCATGTGATCATTGAAGCATAACCAATAAATTCTAACATAACTAATGGCGTCTCCAAAGGTTACGTACACACCAAACCATTTTATGATCATGCTTCCTTGCACGCACCAACACATGTATGAAGCATTACATTCCTAGGTTTCTCAAACACCATGAGTAGGAATCTAGTTCCTAGACACAATTCCAAATAGAATCAATTTTTAGAGTAAGAATTCCCTCAATGCCTAGAAATTATGAAATTTTCATCCTCACGGGATTTTAGAAACATTGATTACCATTACCAACTAATGTTTTATGATTGTGTTCCCTCTACATCGAAGGACACACTACAACATATCCAATGACATGCTCCACACCATAGGAGTGTCCTAGTAACCATTTATTTAGGATGGGAACTCATACCACAACACACTCTCCATCCACCACCAAACATGGTTTATAGATGCGGCCAACAATCTTTTACCAGGTGCTAATACAAAATAGAGGATATATAGCTACTTAAAGAAAACTGGATCATATTTACTATACACCCAAGTGTGAATCTCTCATAAACCACACTCACACACATCATTGGCATCCAGAATATAAGTAGAAAAATAGATATGTAGTGTTATGATATATGGTCCCTTTGCAATGTGTTACCATGTATGTGGATAACTCAAACTTCTCTATAAGTCTATATCATTATTCTTTTAAAATGGTCCAAGTATGTAGTATAAAAACTTTTTGAATTTACATTTTTCACTAAACTAATACAATTTGTAGCATAATTTTATCAACATTATAGATACTGTGTGAATCAATTATTAGTACAATGATATTCTAAAAGTGTTGCTTCAAAGCCATTTATACTATACCTAATACCATTATCCTTTTGCATCCCATTAACTGGTGGTCTATAAAAAATATTTAGCTCATTTTCATTTCATCTCAATCAAATGATTATCTTTGTGATGACCACCCTAGTCGTACATTTCTAAATAGGAAGAATAATGGGTATGTGACTAACTAAGAGGCCAACTATTCCCTAGGAATATCTAAACCAATGAATCAGAGCATTGATTGATTCTCATTTCCCTAACTAGGGCTGAATAATCGTACGACCACCCACCCAACTGGGGTTTCATTCTTTAACCGGGAATACTATTTCAATCTATACAATGTTAGGATAGCACTTTTTATACACATAATTCACGGAAAGAACAAAATGGTGATTCTTATATCTGTGGTTCTATGAAAATATGATAACCCATTCCAAGAGTCATTGACTCTAAAATAAGGTGAAGCCAAAAAAGTTCATGAGGATTAATAGCCTAAAATCTGGATCAAAAAAACATAATGGTTAAAGTGATCCACCTGTAATGTCCTCATCCTCATTAAAGTAAACCATTAAGAAAAATTTTAAACCACCCTTTCACAAGGGTTGAAGTCAATAACACAACTTCATTCTTTCATTTAATCCATTACAAAAATTCAATCTTCATCATTAAAAATTAAAATGCTCAGTTTATGAACATCAATTATGAGTTATGAAATAAAATTATATTTGATGCAGTGTTTTTCTAACACCACAAAGAAACACATGAAAGTTATATCAAACTTCCTTTCAAGAATTGTTTTTTAGATCACATACTATCACAATTTAATAAATTTATCTTATAAGTTCATTTATCTATTTCATTCATCCATAAAGATATTAGAACTAGACTTATATAAATAAAATTTGATTTCTAAGATATAGAGAACAATCCTTTAGGTTGTAATTGAAAAATTAATTAACTAACACCTAATTTAAGTATTTCTCAAAATAAAATAATATGTATGTATTAATTAATGGGGATATACATAGTAAGATGTCACCATACATTTATACATAATCTATATAAGTGGATGCAGACTCATTAAATAACCATCCCTATATAGCATATGTATACCTTCATGGGGATAAGTACTAATGCATGTCAAAATAAAGGTGTCCTATGAGGATCCAATCATTCCAATTTAGGTCAATGTAAATGAAACCCAATAATAGTTGATTTATTTTGGATTATTCACACCCTAAGTGGGGTTTTCATATAGGCATAAGATGAATAAACTCACCTACGAGGTTGGATTAGAGAAAACTAGTCTATTGTTGTATGTGGAATCATACCCAACTCATATTAGTTCACACATTTATAATTATATGTATATAAAATGGCTCAGTTAGATGCATTACCATTCAGAAATTATAAAGTTAATAGTCTTTATATGTTAAAAATTGTATTCATGTAACTGTAACTAGGTTATTATCTTCAGATTCAAAATATATCAGGTTCATACATGATGGTTCAATTATATAGGTCACCATTCTCCAATTTATAAAGGACCACACACTTTATAAATTGAAAAATTAACCCCCTTTCATTACAACCATAAATGTTTCATCCCTTGTAACAAATGTTCCATGGATAAAACATAGAATAATTTGTTAGTTATGGTTACACAATCAATCTATATTGGAAATTTCTATTTCAATTGATGTAGACACCTTAATAAATCTTTTTGTCATATTATTAACAAATCAGGTTATAGAAAATCAATTAATCAGAGTATACATGAAAATATACATGATAAGTGGGGATTATAGGTAAACAAGGAAATAAACACCGAATATGGTTATATAGTTAAGCATGAAAAATAATCATCTAAACATAGAATATAGATAACCATGCTTCTAAAACACACAAGCCACATCCAATTTATATTAGGCATTCAAGCAATTCAAACTACATGGCCTCTGAACCACTAGGTTCCTATAAGGATTCAATTAAAAATACATCCTTTACATATTGATTTTAAGTGAAAATACCATAAATATCATAAATAGATTAGTACAATAAATTATATCAATCTATCTAGGTGAAATATAAATCAACTATAATAATGAATAACATAAACAACTACCCCATCCTTGGACACTTAGTTATTTCCTTGTTTGTTGGTTGATCACTCCTAGACACTTTTATTTACTAGGAGGCAAAACATTCTTATTCACCTATCTATTAGAACTAAAATGTAAGAAAATGGAAAATAAGCTCTGATACTAATTTATAACATCCCAGACTAGGAGACACCGAAACAGTGGCCCAAGTTGGTCGGTCACATGGAATCAATACCACCTCCTCATACATCATAGGCTTCCAACTAGAAGTGAATGTATAATGTAGGTATAGTGGTGAGACTACACTCTCAAGATTAGTAACAAAATATAGTGGAAATAAAAAAATAAAAAAATAGTGGAACATAAAAATATTTGAAAAAGGGACAATGATAAATATACAACCATGCATTCCCATGTGATGATAAAATAAATTATAATAATACATACCATAGGTAAAATTGAAACAATAAACAATTAATAGAAAAAAAATCCCCAAATTCTATGTCCATGAGAATAGGGAGCTGTATATCTTTCATATACTCCAAATATCTCGTGTACTAGAGTAAGAGAACAAGAAGAATCCTTCATCCTGAACTTGAATCCATGATGTCTTCCCTCGTACCAATCATCTTCTTGAATATGGTTTGCAATAAACTCAGTAGCCCCCCCCAATCAATTTGAAATTAATCAAATCATTGAATATAAAATAAGTTAGTGTGTTGGTATATAAAAATTAAATAAGTTCAATAAATAATAAACCCATGTCATGCTCTAGTTTCTCAAAGGATACCTTGATAACTATACATATTTCAGTTGAAGTCATATTTTCTCTGAACATGTGACCCCATGTATATATTTTTGTACATAAATTCATTCAAATATGAAAAAATATACATGCATTGGTGATGACCTCAGGGTTTCAGCAAAGGAATCCAAATAGTGAGAAGATATATTATGTGTCTCATACTTTATATAAGGAAAATCATGATAAAGATAATAATAAATAAGGCCCCAAGTTTTACTCAAGGTGTCTATGTCCTTATGAGGTCATGAAAATTCATATTAATGAATCTTGAAGGTTTGCTATTAGTTTATATAAGTAATCCATTGATAAATCCTTGAAATTTCATCATAAATGTTTTTAACTGAGTCTAGGGAGTAATTGCTTAAGTAATCTCAATAACATAATGATTTGGGGCCCAAGGAGGTAATCATTTGCATTACGTGTCCATGGAAATAAAGCTTATTCCAAGGAGATAATCCATGGAATTCTAATTTTATAGATATTAAAGTGAATCATATGTGCCACACCAAGGAATTCACATATATATAAGACATTTACCAAACCCTACTGTAGTGTCTCACTCAGCGATTAGACCAATGAATATATGTGGAGTCATTTGAGTTCTTAAGGAATTCCATCCATAATACAAGGATGGATCAGGTCTGACCACTCCATTAAAAATAAAATGTCCAAAAGAATACATCACCTTTAATTTAATAAATAATGATTGTCCATATAAAATACCCATTCCAATTAACCATTTTATTTCATTTATTCAATTTCTAATTTTATTTATTATTGATAATGAGGTCAGGTAGAGGTATTCCACCATTTTAAAATTCAATTAATTCAATTTCAGCTTCCAATGACAAGAGGCATGCATGTATCCATGTGTTTATAAATTAAAAAAAATTAAACTAAAGAAAAAAAGAAGGCCACATCTACAAACATTTCATAACACAATTAATTTATCCAATTTATCCCATTTCATTTATAAATAACTAAGATTTCCATTTGAAGTTCTATGACATTTATCACTAAAAATACCACCATTTTATTACTCATTTTTTAATGGGGAATAAATAATATATTTTCATGCTCCAAAAACACACCAACTAATAATTTAAACAATTAATTTATTCTTAAGTAATCAAATATCTTTCTTGGTCACATTAAAATAGTGGAAACTAATAAAAATTAATTTGACACACACAAAGGGGTGGAATAAGTTGAGGTCACTAACTTCAAACCATGTCAATTTGACTAAAAAGTGGCCAAATTCATGGTTTAAATAATTAATTTAAGTTAATTTACATTTAATGAGAAAAAACACATATATTTTCAAGAAACACAATAGTATATTTTTTAAAACAACTATACTTTAAGGGAAAATCAATTGACCCGCAACCTCATGATTAGGACATTTGAATCATCCATTACAAATAATTGATTCATTCCAGTTTGATGGAAGTAAAAGAAAAACACAAATTCCATTAAAACAGGTAAATGTGGATGTATTGAAATAACATTCAATATGGTAAGAGAAACTGGGAAAATAGGGAAGATGAGTCATAGAATTACATAGGACTATATAATACCATGGACGATGAGTGATTATGAGCATGGATTGAGGAGAACCACGGAATCCTAGGAAGAGTAGAAGGAGATATCAGTAAATGGGGATGTATTTGTGCATGAGTGAGGAGAGGAAAGCATATAGTAAAAATAATAATGTAGGGTAAAATCGGAATTTCACATCAATAATGGGGTGCATGATTAGGCCACAGAGTTTTGCTAACCATGCGCCAACCATACACACCAACTGTTTAAAGGGTTTTTTCATTTCATAGCTAATTTTATGGCTTGAAAAACCATGTTCACACCATGTGGGATTATTTTCAATGTGGAACCAATCCTAACACATCTAGGTGCATGGATTATCAAATATTGTGCAAGATGTTTGGTCGACTCCATAGTTTATTATAGAAATTCCACATGGTAATGAGACCACAAGTGAATAATTAATCAAAAAATGTGACCCCCCCCCTAATTTGGCCCAAATGGGTTTTTAGTACCTCCTAACATGGTTAGGGAAGATATGTGCCAACGTAATACAAGCCATATGGTTGAGATGAATGGTTAACACTAATTGTTCTCCAACTGTGTTCCTAATCCTGCTTATCACAAAATGGTGTTTTTGGAACCTGATGCTCCTGAAACTCATCTAAAATCCTGAGATTCCTCTCATGAATTAAACGCCACCTAAAACAACAATTTTTGTGTTTCAAATAGTTTTATTTATTTTTGAATCTCATTTTACTATTTGGAATTCTACAAAATAAAAATCACAAATTCCTTTGGAAGATTCCAATAAGTCAAAAAACACAAAACATTAAAACAATATATTTAATGAATAATAAACCTCATATCACTTACATAATTGGAAGTTTCTGGGTATTTTTTTTAGAAATACATATCCATTGGTTTCGCAATGATTAGGGGGTGAATGAAACATCATATTCATTATTTCAATATAAAACATACTCAGAATATTAATGATGAAGAGGAATCAAACATTATATTATTAAATTGAGGTAGAGCTCATCCAGAGTAGTACAGAAGGGGGGATCGATGAATTCTATTCAAAGTACATAGTTTTTTATATCTAAACTCGTTAAATGTTGTTCAACTAACATGATGTACCCATTATTAAGTATTATAATCCATAAAATCTAGTGAAGAGTGGTATTTTTTTTTGAATGGCACATCATTAGAGTAGTCCCCGTAGACCATCCATTAGTAGTGAAAAAATTAAAATTGTAGAGTTTTATTTTATTTATGAATTTAGGTTTTTTTGTGCATATGAATTAAAATAAAATAGGTTTAATGAGTTCCTACAGATGTGAGGACAAGATCCTATAATTCAAAATAAAAATTTGACACCTAATTCATCTCTCACCACTGAGGGAATTATAGGGTACAAAATCATCATATCTTTTTTCCCATGTTTCCCATAATATAAATATCATATTCACATCCTACACATCACCACATCACCTGAATGACTCATGCCTTATCTTAAATCCATCATAACCCAAAATTAATATAACATCTAAGCCATTATAGCCTGAAGAAATCTGTACACATTAACAACAAACAATTATAGGCTATAATAGTTTCTTGTTTCATAACTATGAGGCATTAAATCCCATGTATTTTTTCGAAAAAACACAAACAAGCATTAAAAAATAAATATGAAAATAGGAATTCACAAAATCTACAACCCCAAAATCAGTCACACAACCACAAAAATCAAGCACAATAGAGTTAAAATCATGAAACAACACAAGTAATTATAAATTGATACTATTTATAAATGACACGATAATTCCACTATTCACTTAATATATTCTTTAACCATGACTTCATATGAGATACAACCTCTAAGGCCTATGGTCCATGTAATACTTACGCCAACAGGCCTTGGAAGGGTTCCACCTCACCCCTTGAAAGGTGGATTATCAAAAATCAATAAAAAATGAAGGCCTTCGGGCCATTGGAGGAGGTTTCCAATAACTTAGGCCTCTTAACACTTAAATTAATTCACTATAATCCTTATGAACTAATATAAATACAAATTTTATTTTTTTCTTATATCCACCATAATGAAGTTATCATACATTATTTCACGAGGTTTCTTCCACTATTTACAATGAATATTATCTTTTTCAATACCCATATGTTTTCAAAGGGTCTCATGGATTATAAAATTCTAGAAATTTATTCTTATCAACCATATTTACCATGTTTTAATTCTTATTTTATTTTTCCATTTAAACATGAATTCCATTATAGTAACTCCAACACCATGAAATGATATATTAAAAATATTTACATAGTAATGTTTAGTGTATTTTGGAATTCATCTTTTTTTATAGAAAAAATTGTTACTGTTTCATGAAGTATTGACAAAGCATATCAATACTCGAACATTTATTATTAATTGTCCAATTATTGGAGATTATTCCACCCAAAAAACTTTATATGTGTTTTTAGATTCAGTCCATATACTAACTCATTATTTAGTCATTCTATAATTCTTAAAGATGGTTCAATATTTATTTTTCATCACTGTCTATCTCTTTATTCATTCCCATAAGTAACTTCCACACATCATGGACAATATATACATTAGTACATGCTCATTTAATTATATATAAGAAAAAAAAATCATGAAATATTAATTATGTATATAATTCAGTATAATAGAATTGATTTATAATATTAGTATCAAGGAAAAATACCTCATTCATTTACATCATCACTTCCATTATAGGTTTCCTTATTCATCACCATTTCCAGAATATCTCTCAAATCTAATGGGATTCATATATATTGAATCGCATAATGAAAATTTTAATCCTAGTGAAATTCTAGTAGTAAATAAGAATATTTTATTACAATGTGAAACACTACAAATTAGAGATTAAAATTTATTAGGACTACTAAAACAAATAATAGAAAATAGATAAAATTTAATAATAAAAGTATAATTTATGTAACACCCTGACCCCAGCTACCTAGAGTCGGTGCATTATTTCGTAACATTGGAATGATCACAAATGATCAAGTCTCGAAAGACCGATTAGTTTAGTATCCTTGGAAACACTAGATACATTCATAAGTCGTACATTACATCATAAAGTAAAACAAAACTACAACAACATCTTGTCTTCATATCCCCTCATACTGTCCCTACAGGTCATTCATAATATACTTCTTCACATCCTGGAAAAATTAAAACATTGGAAGGGGTGAGCTCAGATGCTCAGTAAGGATAACAATATAACGGAAGATTTTATAAAAAAACATAAGCATTTAATAAAATGTATAACTAAAACAAAATCCTTTTAAACATGAACTTCAACATAATATGGAAAAAGTAAAATGATATAATGCCATTTACTTATTCACATGGACATTCTACTGGTCGAATAATCACATGCAATATCAATAACCACTTTCATAATGATGGAATGCATAATGCCAGACTATCATAACCACGTAGCCAAAGCCTCGTGCCAAGACCACAAATAAGATTTTGTCAAGGCCTCATGCCAAGACACTAGTTTGTCTCATGAGACCTACCGATGCATCTAGGAGCTATAGCGGGCTCCACCCGTCACATATTAAGTCCAATGCATTCCTCATATGAACAGGTTTAAACATATCATAAACCATAACATAATCATATCACATAAAACATGCATAAAAGAAAACATAAGATTTCCACACCTCAATCACAAGATATGAATACAACACATTGATATAATAAAAACGTTATCAAAACCATTTTCAATACCAATATAAAAGAAAAGTAAAACATGGTATTTATTTTTCTTTTAAAAAAAGTTATGGCTTGTAGTGGAAGACGAAACTCAAATAGTGATCACGGAGGCAGAGAAGTCGTTGTCTCCGTATACGTATGACAAGAAAAACATTCCTTTTTGTAGTTTAGTAAACTGCTTTGTATAAAAAATATCCCTTTTGAATAAACGTAAAATTCAAAGGGCTTTATACATCATATAGGAGGAATTTTTGTATAAAACAAAATATGCCTCAATGAATGGAGATTGAGATGAAGTCCCTTACAAAGATAATTTTTTAAATAAAATACATATATTATGTGTATTCACTATAGGTACACATAATGTAAGTACAAATAGAAGATAGACCATAATAATATCATGACATAATTTGAAAGTAGGATATTAACCCAAAGAATAGAAATTGGGTTAAGAAGTTCCCTTACCTTGTGTCCGACTTGACTCGACCGCTCTTTAACCTCCTAAATAATAAACTAGAGGTAATATCTACCTGCTTAAGAACCTTTTTCAAGTTCATTATTCCTTTTATATCACTTATTACCATGTTATGAACATTATGTAATTATTTAAGTTAATAACGGTCGTTTTGTCGATCTTAGGTACTTGAGTCAAAAATAAACTTCTAATAATTACACTTTGATAATATGGTGAAATATCCATTATATCCATAATTATAATCATGATTTAGATATCATATACATCATATATATCCAGTATATACATTCATTTATAATATTACATAACATTTAGATGTAAGAAATGAAATGCACCGTTCATGGAGACAGTAAGTCGTACGTACGCATAAACGCTACTTTCATTACTATTTCATATTTAATGGAATGAAGTTGTAATTATATAAAGGTATAATATAATTCTAGTATAATATAATTTATAATACCATTTACTCCATCCTTTATAAATCCCACATAGGGCATTAAAGATTCAAATCACTTTGAGGGGGCGGTAGTCCGCACTTCCTAAAATATAAATATCTTGTTTACCCATAATGGAAATCTTAAAGGTATGCCATAAATGAGAAATACAGAATCATAAGGAAAACATAAACACAATATATATATCATATATGAAAATAGTTTCATAAAAATGGCCACCATTAGAGGTGTTAAAAGAATATTGAACAATCATTGTTTCGTGAGGCAGTATTTCGCCTCCCACAGAAACAGTATGCACTTTAACCATTAGACGAAGGTGTGTGTAAGTGTAAATAAAATCCTTATCATAAAAACATCCTAGTATATTTTAGATACTGGTGTTGTTATAAACGAAAGTAATAAACATATTTTATGGGGTTGGAGAAGCAAAATAAAACAAAAGAACATAAAAGAAGACATTACCTTAAAATCGGGTAACTCTTTTTGATTTGAGCCAAAGGCTTCCTTGGGAAGAATTATGAACAAAGTGATTCTTATAGGAGTAAGATAGGGAATTTTAGAGAGTATTTGGTCAGAGGTTGGATGATCAAAAAGGATTTTATGGTGTGAGTAAGGTGGTAGTGGTGGGGGCCTTTTATAAGAGGAGAGGAGGGGCACTCTTGGAAACTCATGAAATGTTATATTATTATGAGATGATTTTCTGATTTCAAAGGTCCCAAAATTTTATATATCGAATATAAGGTGATAAGGGTTCTAAATATAGTCATCCAATATGTTTTTGACATGTGTAAGTCATATATTTTACATTATCGTTTCATTTTATTTAAATCGCTAATTAATGAGGTAATCGCTGCATCATTATGGTGTCATAAGAAATTTAATTTATATAATGTCTCAAAATTATAAATCAATTATCATGATGTAGGAAATATTTTTATCTTTCTAATGAATATTTATAATCAAAAATAGGACTTGTATAACCCCATTTAAAAATTGTTTTAGTAAAACAACTCATGTTTTTGACATTTTTATTTTAACATTAAATAAAACGTTTTTAGTGTCATTTTCCTACCAAAGTGGCTCCATGGGGTCCCCAAGTTGACCCATGGATTTTCTTGGTCGGCCACGACTCATCCAATAGGGGTATGACAAGTGTAAAAGTATTTTCATAATTTTATAATATCATTTTTACCTTAAATTTCACAAATTACCTTTAATCGCGATTAATTAAACTTAAAAGTTACTATTCATCAAAAAATTATTTTAATCCTATTGAACCACATTTTAATTCCTAATGACAACCATGTATGTCAGATTTTTAAAAATAAAATCACATAAGTGGTAATGTTTTATTTAAACGAAAAAATCAGTTTTTTAACTACCACTTAGTGGTTTCACTATTTATCAAAAATTGATGTTTTTCAGAACAATGCCAAAATTTTACCCTAAGCTATAATTGATATTCCGAATTCAAAAATCATGTCTATTTTATGAAATTATAAACATATAAGATGCATTAATTAATTTTATAATTAATTCCCGCTGTCACAACAAATAGCGTGTTTTTAAGAAACAATATATATCAAAAGATTGACAATTGTTTATGTCCAATTTCCAAATGAAATAAATTATAATGAACACCATTGGATAAAATGGTAAAAATATATTCTAATTATATTTTAAAACCACTCAATAGTATAATTTATCACTATAAATTATTTTGATTAAAAAAGTTGTTTTTAAGTATTTTTCACTCTTCATAAAAAATTGGAAGTTCTCAGAAAATTACAAAAAATTCAACTTAGGATAATTTTGATATTATGAATACAAAAACGAAGTCCATTTGGAAAGATAAAATTTATAAAATTTCCAAAATTAGGTATTATTATTCATAACGGCTACTTTTACTGGTTGTGGTGTGTGTTAGAACTCGAAGTTGCGTACAGCACATGATACTGTATTATTCAAAGAGAAGTGTACTGTGGAAGCTTGGGGTGTTACATTCTCCCTTTCTTTAAATAATTTCATCCTCGAAATTTAATATAATATCACTGTATAAAAATACTCGGGTGATTCTTCATCATAAGTTCCTAGGGTTCCCACATTGCCTCCTCCATCTTATGGTTTCTCCATAGAACTTTTACCAGACGAGTCGTTCAGTTTCTCAGCACTTGTTCTCTTGTATAAGGAATCCTAACAGGCTCTTCGCAATAAGACAGATCGGGTTCCAGTTCTAATTCCTCATAGGTGAGCACATGCGTTGGGTCAGGCATGTATTTTCTCAACAGGGATACATGTAATACATCATGAACTTTGGAGAGACTTGGCGGCATTTCCAAACGATAAGCTACAGCCCCAATTCATTCAAGAATTTTGAAGGGTCCGATGTACCTGGGACTTAATTTACCCTTATTACCGAAACGTATAACTCCCTTCCATGGAGGTACCTTCAAGAAAACATGATCTCCTACCTGAAATTCCAAATCCTTCCTTCGGTTGTCGACATAGCTCTTCTGCCTACTTTGAGCTGCTTTGATGTGGTTTTGGATTACTTTCACCTTTTCCATCGTTTCCTCCACGAGTTCTGGGCCTACAAGTTTTCTTTCACCAACGTCTTCCCAACAGGTTTGTGTGCGACATTTCTTTCCGTATAACGCTTCATATGGTGTCATATGAATACTTTAATGGAAGCTATTGTTATAGGAAAATTCTACCAGAGGTAAATATTGATCCCATATTCCTTGAAAGTCAAGTGAGAATGATCTCAACATGTCTTCTAAGGTTTGAATAGTTCTTTCTAATTGTCCATCTATTTGAGGGTGGTAAGCAGTTCTCAAACGGAGTTCAGTATCCAAGGCCTTCTGAAGACTTTTCCAGAATCTTGATATAAAATGGGGATCACGATCCGAGACAATCGAAAGGGGTACTCCATGAAGTCTCACAACTTCATTAATATATAGTCTTGCTTTACGTTCAAGTGGTAGATCTTCCCTTATAGAAAGAAAATGTGCTGAATTCCTGGGACGATCAACAATGACCCATATTGCGTCATTCCTTCTAGGTGTCTTTGGTAGTCCCATGAAAAAATACATCGTAATATTATTCCATTTTCACTCAGTTATGGGAAGAGGTTGCATTACTCCACCACGCAGTTGCCTTCCATCTTTTACTTATTGAAAAACTATACATCTTAACACAAAATCAGCAATCTCCCTCATCATGTTGTCCCACAAAAAATTTCCCTTCAAATCTCTATATATTTTGGTGCTCCCAGGGTGTATAGAGAAATTGGAACTATGAGAATCATCCAACAGTTCCTTATTTAAATCAGGTATATTGGGAACACAAAGTCTCCCCCCAAATTTCAAAATTCCATCTTCATAAATAAAGTCACTCAATCGCCCATCATTCACAGCTTTAATCTTCTTTTTCAACTCTTCATCGTCGGCCTGAGAACACTTTATCCTTTCTAGTAAAGATGGTTTGGCAACCATTTGAAAAAAAAAATATGTTTCACACTCTATGGTGATTCCCATATCCATCTTTACTAGATCCATGAAAATAGGATCTCTTTCCACTCTCATCATGTTCAAAACTCCATGATCTTTTCTACTCAAAGAATCTGCAACCCTATTTTCCTTCCCTGGGTGATAGTGTATCGTGTAATCATAATCCTTCAGTAGTTCAAGCCATCTCCTTTGCCTCATGTTGAGTTCTTTTTATGAGAAAATATAATTCCAACTCTTGTGATCGTTATATATCTCACATTTTTCACCATAGAGATAATGTCTCCATATATTCAAGGTAAAGATTACAGTAGCTAACTCGAGATCATGAGTAGGATAGTTCTGCTCATGAATTTTCATCTTTCGTGATGTATAGGCAATAACCCTATCATTCTGCATAAGGACACAACCAAGTCCTTTTATTGATGCATCACTATAAATAACGAACCCATTATTCCCTGATGGTAGATTCAATATAGGAGCGTTGACTAATCTTATCTTTAGTTCTTCAAAACTTTCTTCACACTCTTTTTTCAAGACAAATTTAACCCCTTTAGGTGTGAGCTTTGTTAATGGGTTAGCCAATCGGGCAAAATTCTGGACAAAACGTCGATAATAACCTGCCAAACCAATAAAGCTGCGTACCTCAGTTATACTCGTCGGTGCTGGCCATTCTTGGATTGCCTTGGTCTTAGAAGGATCAACTTAAATTCCATCCTTAGAGACAATATGGCCAAGAAAAGAAATCTCCTGAAGCCAGAATTCACACTTGCTAAACTTCCCATATAATTCATGCCTTCTAAGAGTCTTCAAGATAATGCGCAAGTGATTTTCATGATCTTCTTAGATTTTTGAGTATACCAGGATATCATGAATAAATACCACCACAAAATCATCAAGATATTCCTTGAAAACCCTATTCATTAGATCCATGAATACAGAGGGTTCATTAGTCAATCCGAAAGGCATTACTGTAAACTCGTAATGCCCGTAACTTGTTCGAAATGCTGTCTTCAGAATGTATTCCTTCTTCACACACAACTGATGGTATCCAGATAGAAGGTCAATCTTTGAAAAGTACTGAGATTCATGCAATTGGTCAAATAAATCATCAATGCGAGGTATGTGATACTTGTTCTTTATTGTTATAGCATTGATCTCCCGGTAGACAATGCACAACCTCATAGATCCATCTTTCTTCTTAACAAAAAGGACATTGGCTCCCCATGGAGAAACATTAGGGTGAATAAATCCCTTATTACTCAATTCCAATAGTTGTTTCTTTAGTTCAACTAATTCCACAGTGGCCATCCTATAAGGGGTCTTCGATATGGGCCTTGATCTAGGAATTAAATCAATGGAAAACTCAACTTCTCGTTCTGGAGGATGTCCAGGTAAATCTTCCGGAAACACATCTACATATTCTTTCACAATAGGTACATCCCCTATTTGAACATTCCTTTCCTCTCCATTAGTCATTTCATTCTCTTCCTCCCCAATAATTGAATTTAGTTGATCTACTGGGGGTGGATCTAAATAAGAATCAGGTGGTGACGATTATGCTCTAAAAATAAGGTGTTCCTTATCACCATCATCAAAAATCGTAACCTCATTCTTCTTATAATAAATATTTGAATCATAGTTCTAAAGCCAATCCATACCGAGGATTATATCAAACTCAATCATAGGAATCACAATGAGATCAGCGGATAAGGAACACTTATGTGCTCTAATGGGGACTGATTCAGAAAACTTTGTTGCAATAATACTTCCCTTAGGTTTTTTGACTGAAAATTCTCTTGTTAAATCAAATTGGAAATATCTAATTTTCTTAGAAAACTGGTAAGATATGAAACAATGCGATGATCCAGAATCAAATAATGCATTTTCTAAACTTGAGGAAACCATTAGATTACCTGCCACCACGTCTTTCGAAGCTTCAACCTCAGCAGTAGTGATAGCATAAGCTTGGCCTTGATCCCTTGGCCTCTTCTGAGGTAATTTCCCCTAATTCTTAGGACATTCATTTGAATAATGTCTCATCTCTCTACAATTATAGCATTCCACATTGACAGCAACTTTCTTTCCCTTTAAATCATGAGCTTGGTGGCCTTTTTCACCGCACTTGTAACAGACTCCCATTCCATTCAAGCAAGTACCGGGGTGTTTCTTCCCACATTTACTGCAGGACTGATATTCAACTTTTCCCTTCTTCCCCTTATTTCCATTTCCAGATTGATCAGAAGATCTCTTCTTTTCTTTCTTTGCTTTAAAGTCATAAGACTTAGAGAATTCCTTTTCCGTCTTGATAGTACATGAGACAATATCTTCATACGACGAGAAGGTTTGTGAGACTAATGCTCGAAAGAGAAATGGTTTTAACCCATCAAAGAAACGATCAATCTTACTTCTTAGGTTACGTATACAATCTGCAGCATGCCTCGCTATCCATGTAAAGTTAGCCTCATACTTTGCGACATTCTCATTCTCCTTCTGCCTCAGACTCAGAAATTGCCTTTCCATATCTTCTTGAGGGTCATGTGGAAATTATTTTTCTAAGAAAATTTCCTTAAACTACCTCCATTCCATACTTGATACTTCTTAAAATTCCTTTGTGTATTGAATCAGTGACCACCATTGATCGGCATCTCCATTGAGGCGGTAGACCGCCATGACAACCTTCTCCCTTTCGCTACTCCCCAAGGTGTGGAATATTTTATCATTGGAGTTTATCCATTGCTCAGATACTAATGAATTTTTACCCCCATTAAATGTTGGTGGTTTTTGCCTCATGAAGCGGTCTAACATTGATCCCCCATGTTGCAGATCAGAGTGCTCCATACAAGTAAGGTTATTATTCATAACCAGAGTGAGTTGTCCCAGTATGGTAATAAGTTAATCAGAACCAGTTGTATCTCCATCTCCACAATAATTATCTTGAGCAGTAGGGAAATCCCTACACGGAGTGCGTGCATTGATACGGTTTCCATTCCTCCCACTAGGCGCCATTTCTAAACAATTGCATAAACTAGATTAGTTTATGAATTAAAATAAAAAATTCCATACTTGTAAAACACTTAAAATAAATTGAACTATTTAGGGATATAATCCATAATCATAAAAAGAAATGTTTTCTTTGAGGAAGTATATACTCATAAACTCTTCATAATGGTTTGTAAAGAAAATGAGAATTATCCTAAACATATCCCTCGAGAGTGTCGTAACCAAGAGTGCAGTAAGGCCCGTTGTCGTGCACCAGTTCCCATTCGAGTCTAGCTCAAAGTGGTGTTTTCGGATTTTACCCCTAGGTACATCTGTGCCAGAGCCTCCTCTACCTGCTCGTATCCAGATAGGGATGTATTACTCGGAAGACTCACAAAATCTCTATAATACCAAAATTCTAGGAAGTTATTCTATACTAATCATCAAATATAACTTCAGGCTATGTGCTCTAATTAGAGTTTATCTAAATCTAGATAACAAGGTTAGTACTAAACTGCCTTTGATACCAACTGTAACGCCCCGACCCCAGCTACCTAGAGTCGGTGCATTATTTTGTTACATTGGAATGATCACAAATGATCAGGTCTCGAAATACCGATTAGTTTAGTAACTTTGGAAACACTAGATACATTCATAAGTCATACATTACATCATAAAGTAAAACAAAACTACAACAACATCTTGTCTTCATATCCCCTCATACTATCCCGACAGGTCATTCATAATATACTTCTTCACATCCTGGAAAAATTAAAACATTGGAAGTGGTGAGCTCAGATGCTCAGTAAGGATAACAATATAGCGGAAGCTTTTATAAATAAACATAAACATTTAAGGCAATGTATAACTAAAAAATCCTTTTAAACATGAACTTAAACATAATATGGAAAAATTAAAATGAGATAATGCCATTTACTTATTCACATGGATATTCTACTAGTCGAATAATCACATGCAATATCAATAACCACTTTCATAATGATGGAATGCATAATGCCAGACTATCATAGCCACGTAGCCAAGGACTCGTGCCAAGACCACAAATAAGATTTTGTCAAGCCCTAGTGCCAAGACACTAGTTTGTCTCATGAGACCTACCGATGCATCGAGGAGCTATAGCGGGCTCCACCCGTCACTTATTAAGTCCAATGCATTCCTCATAAGAACAAGTTTAAACATATCATAAACCATAACATAATCATATCACATAAAACATGCATAAAGGAAACATAAGATTTCCACACTTTAATCACAAGATATCAATACAACACATTGATATAATAAAAACTTTATCAAAACCATTTTCAATACCAAAATAAAATAAAATTAAAACATGGTATTTATTTTACTTTTAAAAAAAGTTATGGCTTGTAGAGGAAGATGAAACTCAAATAGTGCTCACGGAGGCGGAGAAGTCGTTGTCGCCGCATACGTACAACAAGAAAAACATTCCTTTTTGTCGTTTAGTAAAATGATTCGTATAAAAAAAATTCCTTTTGAATAAACGTAAAAGTCAAAGGGGTTTATACACCGTATAGGAGGAATTTGTGTATAAAACAAAATATGCCTCAATGAATGGAGATTGAGACGAAGCCCCTTACAAAGATCATTTTTTAAATAAAATATATATATTATTTGTATTCACTATAGGTACACATAATGTAAGTAAAAATATAATAGAGACCATAATAATATCATGACATAATTTTAAAGTAGGAGATTAACCCAAAGAATAGAAATTGGGTTAAGAAGTTCCCTTACCTCGTGTCTGACTTGAATCGACCGCTCTTTAACCTCCTGAATAACAAACTAGAGTTAATCTCTACCTTCTTGAGAACATTTTTCAAGTTCATTATTCCTTTTATATCACTTATTACCATGTTATGAACATTATGTAATTATTTAAGTTAATAACGTTCATTTTGTCGATCTTAGGTACGTGAGTCAAAAATAAACTTCTTATAATTACACTTTGTTCATGTGGTAAAATATCCATTATATCCATAATTATATTCATGATGTAGATATCATATACATAATATATATCTAGTATATACATTCATTTATAATATTACATAACATTTAGAGGTAAGAAATGAAATGCACCGTTCATGGAGACGGTAAGCCGTACGTACGCATGAACGCTACTTTCATTTCTATTTCGTATTTAATGGAATGAAGATATAATTATATAAAGGTATAATATAATTCAAGTATAATATAATATATAATACCATTTACTCCATCCTTTATACATCCCACATATGGCATTAACGATTCAAATCACTTTGAGGGGGCGGTAGTCCGCACTTCCTAAAATGAAAATATCGTGTTTACCCATAATGGAAATCTTAAAGGTGTGCTATAAATGAGAAATACAGAATAATAAGGAAAACATAAACATAATATATATATCATATATGAAAATAGTGTCATAAAAATGGCCACCATTAGAGGTGTTAAAAGAATATTGAATAATCATCGTTTCGTGAGGCAGTATTTCGTCACCCACAGAAACAGTATGTTCTTTAACCATTAGATGAAGGTGTGTGTAAGTGTAAATCAAATATTTATCATAAAAACATCCTAGTATATTTTATATAATGTTTTTGTTATAAAGGAATGGAATAAAAAGAGTTTAGGGGGTTGGAGAAGCAAAATAAAACAAAAGAACATAAAAGAAGGCATTACCTTAAAATCGGGTAACTCTTTTTGATTTGAGCCAAAGGCTTCCTTGGGAATACTTCTGTCCAAATTGAGGATTCTAGAAGTAAGATAGGGAAGTTGAGAGAGTATTTGGGCAGAGGTTGGCTGAGCCAAAAGGCTTTGAAGGTGTGAGTAAGGTGGTAGTGGTGGGGGCCTTTTATAAGAGGAGAGGAGGGTCACTCTTGGAAACTCATGAAATGTTATATTATTATGAGATGATTTTCGGATTTCAAAGGTCCAAAAATTTTATATATCGAAGATAAGGTGATAAGGGTTCTAAATATACTCATCCAATAGGTTTTTTACATGTGTAAGTCTTAGATTTTACATTATCTTTTCATTTTATTTAAATCGTTAATTAATGAGGTAATCGCTGCATCATTATGGTGTCATAAAAATTTTAATTTATTTAATGTATAAAAATTATAAAAAAATATCATGATGCAGGAAATATTTTTAGATTTCTAATTAATATTTATAGTAAAAAATATGACTTGTATTACCCCATTTAAATATTGTTTTAGTAAAACAACTCATGTTTGTGATATTTTTATTTTAACATTAAATAAAAAGTATTTAATGTCATTTTCCTACCAAAGTGGATCCATGGGGTCCCCAAGTTGACCCATGGATTGTATTGGTCGGCCATGACTCATAAAATAGTGGTAGGACAAGTGTAAAAGTATTTTCATATTTTTATAATATCATTTTTACCTTAAATTTCACTAATTACCTTTAATCGCGATTAATTAAACTTAAAAGTTATTATTCACCAAAAAATTATTTTAATCCTATTGAACCAAATTTTACTTCATAATGAAAACCATGTACGTCAGATTTTTTAAAATCAAATAACAGAAGTGGTAATGTTTCATTTAAACGAAAAATCAGTTTTTTAACTACCACTTAGTGGTTTCACTATTCATCAAAAATTGAAGTTTTTCAGAACAATGCCAAAATTTCACCCTGAGCTATAATTGATATTACAAATTCAAAAATTATGTCTATTTTATGAAATTCCAAACATATAAGTTGCTTTAATTAATTTTATAATTAATTCCCGTTGTCACAACAAATAGCGTGTTTTTAAGAAACAATATATATCAAAAGATTGACAATTGTTTATGTCCAATTTCAAAGTGAAATTAATTCTAATTAACACCATTGGATAAAATGGTAAAAATATATTCTAATTATACTTTAAAACCACTCAATAGTATAATTTATCACTATAAATTATTTTGATTACAAAAGTTGTTTTAAGTATTTTTTACTATTCATAAAAAATTGGATGTTCTCAGAAAATTACAAAAAAATCAAATTAGGATAATTTTGATATTCCGAATACAAAAATGAAGTATTTTTGGGAAGATAAAATTTATAAAATTTCAAAAATTAGGTATTACTATTCATAATGGCAACTTTTATTGGGTGTGGTGTGTGCTAGAACTCGAAGTTGCGTACAACACACGCTACTATATTATTCAAAGAGAAGTGTACCGTGGAAGCTTGGGGTGTTACAATTTAGATGTCAAATCGAACATATACCCCCAATAAACATCGCCATTATAATAAAAATGGTGTAAAAGGTAAATAATAAAAGTCACATAATTGATATAATGAATGAATTGAAAATTGGATGTATGATTCAAGGGATTAGTTTAGATGAATTTATAAGATGCAAGAGTAAATATTGTTATTTCCATGATTAATGTCAGGAATTATAGAAATTGTGAATTATGACCATTTTCAATTACAAATAAAATGTGATAAATGGGGTTATTTTATATTAAATGATATGTGTTAATTAATTTAAATATGAGAAACTATAGTCTAAACTAGTAGAAATATCTCCTATTAATATCATTTATCTTATCTTAATAATTATTTATCATCACTGTGATTCAGGGTTAACCATAACCAAGAAGAAATTTAATTGTTGAGTATAGAGTAGAATCATTTGTATGAGAAGTTCAAGTTAGTAGAAATCACTACCAGATCAATCTTGTATGAACTTCCCCACAAAAGTTCAATATTGTAGACCTCACCATTAGGGATAATTATGTTGTGATAAGGGGTTATCTATTTAGGGGATAACACTACTAGAATTCTAGGTATTTGCGACGGGTTATTTGAGACGGGATCTCATCGCAAAAAAGCTTTAGCAACATGGTCCCGTCGCAAATAGCCCGTTGTAGAAAAAATTATCGCAAAAAATATTATTTGCGGTGGGAAACTTCACCGTCGCAAATAAGTCTCCGATTATATACTTTATATATATAAAATTTTTTGCGACGGGCCCATCGCAAATACTTTTTTGCAACGGGCCCGTAATCCCGTCTCAAATACATTTTTTTAAATATTTATTTAGACTATTTGGGAAGGGCCCGTCGCAAATAGTATTTGGGATGGGCCCGTAATCCCGTCACAGATACCTTTTTAAAAAAATATTTAGGCTATTTACGATGGGACCCCATCGCAACAAATTCCGTCCTAAATAATAAATAAATTTTCAAAAAAATTAATAAAATTATTATTATTGAAAAATTAATTTTATTATTATTAAAATAATAAAAAAATAAAAAACATTAAAATTCTCAATATTCAAAAAAAAATATTAAAAAAATCTTAAAATATTATTATGATTATTGAAAAATTACTTTTAATATTATTAAAATAATAACAAATTAAAAAATATGAAAATTCTCAAAATTCACAAAAAAAATATAAAAAAATCATGAAATTTTATTATTATTATTATTATTATTATTATTATTAGTAAAATAAACAAACATTAAAAAATATAATACTGAAAAAATATATTTAATAAAATTATGATTAATGAACAATAATATTAATATTATTAGAATAATAAAAAATAAAAATTATTAAAATTATCAATATTCACAAAAAAATCATAAAATATTAAAAAATAAATTATGTAAAATCTGCACTGATATATAAGACAGAAACTATAAGTAGTTAATATTACAGAAAATGTTAAATTAAAATGTTTTTGACATAAAAAATCATTGGGTCGTCTTCTGGAGGAGGTGGAACAGTTGAAGGAGCTAGTGAAGGAAACTCCATCCATAAACTACGATTCTGATGGCACAAGTACTCCATATGCTCGTGATGCTACTGCTGCCATCGACGCATCTCCTCCTCATGCTGCTGTTGCTGCTGACACATCTCTTATTGCTGCTGCTGAAAACTCTCTATAAGGTCATTCTAAGCTTGGAACTACTCCACATACTATGAGGCAGAAGATGATGCCACTCCACGAGCTCCTCTCGAGATGGACGCTGACATCACAGCAGTAGCATAATAAGTAACAGGAGACAATAAGAGTTGATTCCAACTACTCAGCCCTTCTCAAAGCCATACTGAGTCTCCTACATCCACGTCACCTCGTCAAAATGGTGGGAACCGGTCTGATCAGTCGCCTCATCTTGACCCTCGGCCTGTGTCTGAGAAGTCGCAGTCTCATATCACTACAAAAAATTGACTTTTACCAACAAAAATATATTTACAGACAATATATCTATTGGTAAAAATGAGCAATTCCAACAGATAATAACTTTTATTGGTATTACGGTCTAATACCAACACTTATTTTTACCAACATATATATATGTTGATATTAATCATTCAATACAAACATATCATTTACTAACAGTTGAATCTATTACATTATCATACTAATACAAACATTTTTTTACTAACACATGAATCTGTTATAAATAAAACTATTACCAACAAATCTTTTGACATCCATAAAAACTGTTACAATAAACCATTGAACAAACAATAAGATTTTATCAATAACCAATTAAAAGAAACATTATATATATATATATATATGTATTATTTTTATGATCAGAGTAAATTTTTGTTTTCTTGGAGATTTATTAAAAACATCTCATAATTGATTTTAATTATCAAGTTTCACATAATATTAAATGTTTTTATATTTTTCAACACGAATGACTAAAAATTATTTTTTATTTTATTATCAAATCACTTTTAAGGGGATGTGAGAAACCCCAGGTCCATCAAACAACAAAAAAATAGCAAAAATAAACCCCAAGCAAATACTGTTCCGGCCTCTTCCCAACAGCTCAGCATTAAATGGCCTCCCCCAAAGCATCGGACTCGGCAAACAGTCTCGTGGAAAGATGCATGAGCATGGTACCAATGGCCAAGCCATACCCTCTTAGTCTTCCACTCCAAGTGACATGCAGAAGTGATAGTCTTGTGCTCTAAACCTCATCTAAGTCAAGACCATAAACTTGTTGGAATTGAACCACCCAAATTCACCTCGGGACACACAAACTGAAGAATCACATCCTCATATCCAAACATATCAAGAAAAATAGAGAACCCCAGCATTAGTCAAATAATTGTAAAGCAGAATCATTGAAAAAAAATTTAACTATGCCTGATACTGTATCTCTAAACAACCTCCAGGATATAGTAGATACCAGGGTATCTGGATCTCCCCTTATCATGTCTTCACGTGAAGAGGTCAGTTTGTCCCATCGCTGCCCCTGTCCATATTCGTCCTTGCCCCTGCTCCGCCACACATCATGCCCTTCCCTACTCCAACATCACATCATGTCGCCCTTCCATGCCCTAATTCGGCCTCACATCCCACCACGTCACCACCGCCCCACCTCACATCCCATCGCATCGCAGCCACCCCACCTTACATCTGCTAGCTAATCACATCCCGCCTCCCTGCGGATGTTCAAAAACTGATGGGGGAAAATGTGTGGTCGACTGGTCTTCTCAACAAGAAAGTGGCCCAACTGTTGCTTATGAATGACCAGTGCAAGGACTTCTTGTTCACGACACATCCATGCTGGAACATTGGCCATAGATATAACTTTACATAAAAGTTTTCTTTGAATATGACATTAGGATGCGGCGGTGGACTTTGTGAGGTACTAATTATTGTTATTTGTTTCCATTTTATTGCCTTATTATACTACTGTTACTCTATTCTCCTGTTTTGGTGAGTTTGTGGTTTGTTTGCTTTGCTGATCATATTTCTTGCTTGTAAAAGTCTTCTTTGGTTCGTTAAACATCATTTATATGTCTCCTGTTATGACTGTGAGATTTCAAATTAGGATAAATACCAAATCTATGGGTCGAGGTGATGATGACTCATGGTTTTTCAAAAGGACATATTCCATCTTTCTGGTAATCTCATTTCAAAATGTTTTCTTTTTTGAATTTTGTGAGAGTATACTTTCCGAGGATTATAAGGTATTGGTTTGAACCTTGTTAAATCAGTTTGTTCTTTCATGTTTTCTTTATATTAAATTGCATGTTTTCTAATTTGTATTTCCTTTTTGGTTCTTGATTTTTTTGTTCTGTTCAATTGTGTATACTGCATTTGATATATACAATGAATTTCATTTATATTTTGAACATCACAATGATACTTTTTTGTGATTATAAACCATTGGTTATTCATTTTAATGAATCATACTTTATTTTAGTTTTTAAAATGAATTATCAAATGTTTTATTTTATTGTTAGCTTATTTGTTAATGTTCAATTATGAATTTTTAATAATTGTTGAGAAATGTTACACTCATTCTCACTCAGAAACAACATCATTTTTTCCTCTACTAACATAAGTTTCTTTGTTAATTTACACTTACTACTTATTAATAATTGTTGAGAAACGTTACCTTATTTATCACTAATCAGTTTCTACTCAACTTGCATATTTTTTGGTGTCATTGATGTGAAAATTTCTAAAAATAAAATTGTAGGATCAATTTCATTCATTAGAGATGTGTTCAAGATGACTAACTTGGAGGGTAAAAATCATTCTCACTCATAAACAACATCGGTTCTTTCTCAATTTTTAGATTTTAAAGAGTAGTTGTAATCCTTATTTCATGATAGTGAATTTAACTTTTTGGGTGTGCTCTAGATGTTTTTTCAAGCACAATAGCCAATAATTGGTATTCTTATGATTTTTTTATATATTTGAAATCTTTTTTTAAGAAAAACAGTTACAGTAATTATTTATAGTTTTTTTAATGGTAATTTGCAATATTTTCTGAAAAATCCCTTAGAAAATATTTATTCTACGTTGTATTTTGTTAATTGTTATAGGTTTTGTGGGAGTTACTTTTACCCTAACATCATATGTGACAGATTTTGGTTCATCAAACCAGTTCAAAAAGAAAAAGTTACTAAATTTCTCTCAACCAAAGGTAACCCTACATCACTTTGTTCTACATTTTTGGTTACATAAATGTAAAAAATATGCATCTTTATCTCTCTTTATCCATTTATATAATCTCTTATATGGATCCACGTGGATATTTTCCCATTTTAAAGGCAACAATGACATTATTATTTTAATTATAAATAAAGAGAATATAAACATGCCAGGTTATATATATTTAATTAGTATAAGGTGGGTGTATATGTTTGTCTCAAATTGTGTTCAAGTTCGCTATTAGGGGGTGTAATAAAATTAAGTCGACTCAAGTAAATAGATGATACTACTTCAACCCATGCTTGACTCTCATTTAAAACTAGATTGAATAATGACTTTCAAGATTGAACTCTACTCAAATTTGAAGCCGAGTTAGTCGAGCTCATCTGATGATGCTTGATTCTGTAAATGATATATAACACATATAAAAAATTGGAAATACATAGCACCAATTATATAGTGACTTTAAAAGTATTCCAACTAATAAATATGTATTAACATTAATTTTATTTCTTAAAATATCATCTCATCCATTATGTTCATGACTTCTCGATTATTTAATTTCAAAATGATGAATTTATAGAGTAGCTCAAGATCAAACTCAGTAATAATTGAGCCTCAAATATTTAATGTGTGCTAAAATCATTTATCTTTAGAGTATCACTATATCCATTTACTTTCCTGCTCAGAATATGGATGTTTTGAATACTTACTAGTGAAGTTCTCTATTAGTATTTTGATATTTTCCAGTTCAATTTCCATTTGTTAGAGGTTATTATTACATTTTGGATACTAGATCATTCAATATCAAAAATCATATTTTGGGTTTATATGTTGATATCTGCGATAGTGAGTCCGTATAAGGTGGGTGTATATGTTGATATCTCAAGATTGTGTTAACTGTGTACCTTGGATTTGTCAATAACTCTGTCGTTGATAGTTTTCTTGGTTAGTCACTTATTATCATCTATGTTGTTTCATTTTCCTTGAACTGGTTATACTTCAGTTTGTGTTTTAGAATTGTAATTGTGATAATTATGATTTTTTTTATGGCACAAACTGTTTTGTTTTAACCACTACTACATTGTTTAGATCATTTCATTTTGTGTATTGAATCATAACTATGTTGAGATTGTTGTGAATATTGTCATGAATTAAATTTTATGTGTTCAATTCTGGTTTTGAATCTATGAATCTATCTTGCATGTTTTTTTATTTGAATATATAACTAAATTTATATTTTGTTCTAGTATTCACTAGTAATCTTTCAGCTTCTATAGAATGGAATATGTTATCAAATTTGATTTCTGATTATTTGTTTTATGAATTTGAAAATGATCTTAATAAATAATTTAGATATTTTAAATTTTTTAGATTTATCAAATAATTTCTATGATCATCCTCTCTTGGTCATTGAGTGATGACTTGAACAGATTAAGGATGTTTGATTAGGCTGGTTGTTTTATTTATTATTTTTTGGTTTCAGTTAGTTTCTTGGAAATTGTTTGTCATGTTTTTTTGAGTCATATTTTTTTGTGTTATTTATAGTCACTAATCATATTTAGGGTGAATATTTGATCACTTACCTTGTGATATTTACTTGTGAGACATGTAGTTTGGAGAAAAATTGGTTGTTTGTTGTCTCCCTTTTTATTTAGTGATTATTGCACACAATATAGGGCATTCACTTTGATAAATTTTCAATGATTCACCTATTAAATGTGTGTGTGTGTGTTTATGGGTTTTGATAGGTTGTGTTTGTGTTGCTTTTCTTATTCTGTTTCTATATTGAGGGTTCATTTCAAGGTTCTTCAAGTTTACTTTGGCTTTCATGGATGATTTTTAGTGGTGTGTTGCAGTGTTTGTGACGGATCTCCAACACTAGATTCATAGTTATTATTCAAGGATGGTTGGTGCTAGAGGTATGACTATTATTTGGATTGTTAATTATTGTTGGGTTCGTTGTTGTGGTGCAATGTGTAAACAAGTGGCTTGGATTCTGAATTCATGTGATGATAGGAGCAAAGAAAGCGAGGGTGATATGTTTTTCCTCGGGGTTTTGGGTGTCTGATCACTACAGCAGCAGAGAATCCTAAGTTGGATATGGGATTTGTCTATGCTTTGGATCTCTAGGTTAAGGGAGTGTTTTTTCAACTCAAGATTTCATTTGGATGCACCATTTAACCCATTATTATCATGATTTTGTGGTATTTTTACTTCTTTTACTTTCATAGGTAAAGTCAACATGGTTTTAGGATTCACCATTATTTTACCTTTTTTCTCTGATCAACTAACCATTAATATGCTTGACATGGAGTACCATTTGATCATCTTGGATGTTTGTGGTCTTAGTTTTGATATGTTCAAAGATGTGTGGGGAGAGTTTTCTTGAATGTTGATCGTATTTTTTTAACTGTTTGTCTCGATGTTTTTGTAATTCATTGCTGATATAAATCTATTCAGATAGATGATGGAGTGTTTGATAGGATAGTGATGATGAGGATGGAAGGAAGATACTTGAGGTTTAGTATGTTCTTTGTGGGGGTTTCCCATGATTCTATTACAATGCTACGATGTCTCAGAATTGGAATTTTTTAAGCTCCAGTTCATTGCACTCATCTTGGTTAGTGTTTCAGTGTTTAATTATAGATTATTTTTGTTACGTGTCACCTATTTTTTAACATTTCTTCCTTATAAAAAATAATTTATGTTTTAAAGATTGTTTCTCTCTTGGCAGAGTCAGTTTCACTTAAAGGTATTGCAATACTTGCAAAAATGTAATTCTTCTTACACATAAGCACATACAATTTAAATTAAATTAAATTGTATTTTGATTGAATGTCGATATCTCATTGGTATATTGATGTATATAGTTGGAAAGTGAATGCAACATTGCTAGGAGCATGAGAGAAATAGATCTCCTATGTGAATCACCGTAGTGATAACTGATTATGGAAGATCATGGATGAATGTGCTAGAGGAGTATGAGATGAAACATGAGTTTCTATTTTTTTAACAGGTTGATTTTCTATTTCGAATGTACATATTTATGTATTTCTTAAGTTTTTTTATTTTTTGTTTGTGTTTTGATTATAAATTGGAAAATTATTTCTTTTCTTCATAATTATTTTTGAAGTAGGTTGATATTGGAAGACCATGGATGGATTCCAATGTATGACAAGCAGCTTAAGCCTTCCAGCATGGTGGTTGATTAGGATATGCATAGACTATACCAAAAATTCCTCTTTTTTTGGTCAAAGTTAAGCTTGCTTTTAACTGGAGTTGGTCACTGGAGTTGGAGGTGAATAGATGACATGGATGGGGTGCTAACATGGTAGAGGCATTGGATATTGAACTAACTAGATTGCATGGATGAGTCACTAACATGGTTGGGTCACTGGAGCTAGAGCTGACTAGATGACATGGATGGGTCTCTTAGAAGTGGGATTGACCCTATTAGGGGATCCGGCATGGGGGGATTGCGAGATCCGGCATTTTTTATAAAATACCTCATTATTAATATTGGGGGATCCAACGTTTTGTATAAGATATTTCATTATTAATATAATTTATTTTTTTCTAACTTTGAAGATGTGTTAAAATTGCATTTTATGTATTATATATGATAAAATAATAAATTTAATTTGATATTTCATTAGCAATAAAAATATATAATTTTTATTTAATTGTAATTTATAAATAAATACATATTATGTATTGGTAATATTATTACCAACAGATAAATTTGTCACCATAACCTATTGCTAAACACTTTAACCAACATATATAAATTATCTTTTGGTATAATTAATATTGCAACAGAACTATTTTATTTGTCGTAAAAACATTTAGCGATAGAGTTTTTACCAACAGATTAGTGGAAGATAAATATATGTTGGTAAAATGTTTTACCAATAGAAAACTCTCATTTACCAACAGATATGTCCCCATTGGAAAAAGTGACATATTTTTTAGTGTATGACTCCTTCAATTCCAATTTGAAAATAAAATTGTGAAATTATTATATGAAGTTAATTTTCAAACTGAAAAAAAATTAAGACTAACCACAATCCGACGTTGGCGATCACCTCTAATCTCTCGGGTGGCTGGATCACTGTATATCCTCCAATAAACATCATACTTTTTAATATCAGGATACTCGAATGCCTATATGAATATAAAATAAACTGTTTATATTTTATGTTATATAAAATATTTAAAAAAAACTTACCAGATGCTCTCTATGTGTACTGAATGTACGGCTACCAGCTTGATGCATCACCTTATGTCTCCCCCGATTATGTCAACCTAATGAAGATCTCCCCTAAAATACACCACCCAACCAGTGTGCACATAATCCATCCCAAACCTGAGATGAAATTTACTCTGGTTGGTGGGATCTACACGACTCCTCAAATATTGTCGCTCCTGATTTCTTAATGGTCATCTTTCTCAAATTGAGCAAAAAAAAGGCACAAAAGCTCACACATAGCCACCTCCCATGCTGCATTGATATCGTCATGCATTCTATCATCGATCGAATACCATAATCCCTGCAAATAATTTATAATATCATGTTATTAATAAATTTAATTTCAAAATAAATTTCAAAATAAATATTATTTATTTGCGTACCAGCCAATGATTGTACATGCCAAGCTGCACATTAATGGAAATCTGTTCCCATGGGGTCTATGGATGAGAAAAATAATTGTGCAAGATAGCGCTCCCCTGTCCAACAGCTACGTGCACAAAACTATGAAAAAAGAATAAATAAACAAACAATTAGTATATATATAAATAAATTAATGAAATGTAACTAAAATATATAGGTTAACATGCCTCAATGTGCATGTATGAAATCCAAGACGTGGACGTCGCTCAGGGATAGGATCAGGAATCATCAGTCATGCAAGACCGCCCCCCTCCCCGTACCTCCTGAACCACCAGTAGGCTGAGGGTAAGATGATCCCACATCCCCCTCATCCAAAGGCAGATTAGCCTCCTCTAACTCACTCAGTAGATCAGAGTCCATCTGAAACACAAAATGATTATAGTTAGAAGATAGTTGAAAATAACTATTATATATATATATATATTATTTATGATCATAACAAGCATTTAACTATGCCAATGTTCACCTTCATCATCATCTTCATATTTGACAATGTCAATGTCTTCATATTACTCCTAGACAGCATCAATATCCATATGAGTTTCACATTCAGCATCCCTTGTCATTTCAAATTCATTTGTAACATCATTAACATCTTTGTCACCATAAACCCTTAATTGTGGGATGTCATCATCGATATTCACGTTTCTTTGTAAAAAAGATGGATTTTGAGTAGTCTCTTGAAAAATTTCAATTCCTTTCTCTTCAGCGGAACCACATTCAGTTTGAGTAAATTAATTTTCCTGAGATTTCATTTTTATTATGCTCCACCAATCACTCATGTCTCTTAAAGTAGCACATTACTTTGCATAATAAATTTGATGTTCCTGTTGAGCCAGTAAAAATGGTTCATTTACTGCAAGAAGACTTTTATATTTAATATCAAAAATTCCATGAGACAAATGAACATGAAAGCCTCTCTAAGTATCCCACCACCAACATTTAAACATCGTTATGTAATTTTTTTCCAAGATAACATAACTCAATTATTTCACCCAGAATGTCATAAAGTCAACTTCAGTTTCTCTATGATGTGATACTCTCAAACAAACTCAACTATTCATTGTTTTTTTGATTCCCCATATGCACGTGTATGAAATCGAAAACCATTCCCCACATATGCATTATACTATTTAACCATTTTTGATGGTGGGTTACTCAATATACACAGTCGCTTATCAATTTCATCAGCATGTTGGGACACCTAAAATTTTTTAAAACAAATATCAATATAATAAATATTAAACTGAATTGATATTGAACCATCAATAATTTATGTTACCAGTTTTTGAAACCATTGAGAGAAAAAAATTGTCTGCATTCTTTAAGAGCAGCTTCTGTAATTTGTGGAAATTTTTTCTTGATATGATTGTCATATAACCTAAAAATAAAATAAGTTTACATATTGTAACAAAAATTATAGAATAAGTGATATAATCACTCACAATACAAATGATGTCATTTCTTCATAGTAGAGTAGAACATATGTATGGGCTCTGTGATGTTCATCGTCTGAAAGCCATCGTTCTTGAACTCCACCAAATCCAAGATTTGGCTGATTAAAAACTGATAAATGATTGTCCATTTCATCATTAACATTTCTCTCATTCCGTCCCATGCGGTTTTGTTTTGAGGGATTTTAAGATTCAAGATAGTGAGAGCAGAAAAAATCAATTTCCTCATGCAAATAAGCTTTAGCAATTGAGCCTTCAACTAATTTTTGTTACATACTTTTTTCTTCAATTTCTGCGTGCATCTCTCGAATGGGTACATCCATTGAAACTGTACTGGACCTCCACATTTAGCTTCATGTGTAAAATGTAATATCAGATGTTCCATTGAGTCAAAGAAAGCATGCCGACAGATTTTTTCAAGTTTACATATAATTATAGCAATATATTCTTCCAGTTTTCTTAGCGCATCGTAATCTGTTGTCGCTACAAAAATGCCTCGAAAAAAATATGATATGTCTGTTATCGAATCCCAAATAATATAATTAAATAAACCTCTGAATCCAATCGTCATAATTCTTTCCATTATAACATGACAGTCATGACTTTTTAATCCGATAATATGACCATTCTTAACACATCTGCCCAAACTGGAAGCATAGCCATCTGGAAGTCTCAAATCTGAAATCCACTAAAAAAATAATAAGTGGATCTCTTTAGACAGTGTATAAGCTTCTTTTGGATTCATTAACCTCTATGATCTAAAATTTTCAAATAGTTCATGTTCTGGTCGCCTGGAAATTTGGGAAAGATCTAATCATGCTTTTACAGTATCTTTGGTCTTATCTGGTGTATTCAAAATTGTATAAAATAAATTATCAAAATATTTCTTCTCAATATGTATGAAATCCAACATGTGGCGGACCAAAAAATCAGACCAATATGGGAGATCCCAAAAAATGTTTCATTTTATCCAATTATGTTCTTTCCCAATGCTAGGAATTTTATGTTAGTTTACTGTTGGCCCAAATGTGATGGGTGGTAAGGAAAATACAACTGATTTTAACTCTGTAACTGAGATCATTTTTGGGGGTTCATCACTTTCAATTGTTCCTTTTCTGAAATGAGATTTTTTCCTTCGAAAAGGATGATCAGTTGGAAGAAATCTACGGTGACAGTCAAAATAGCAAGGTTTTTATCCATTGATGGCCATAAAAGATTTGTTGTCTTTGATACAGTAAGGACATGATTTTGGACCATGTGTACTCCAGCCATATAGCATGCCATATGCCGGAAATTCACTAATCGTCCACATTAATGCAGCTTTTAATTTGAAATTTTTTTCATAGTAACATCATATGTACTAACACTATTAATCCAAAATGCATTTAACTCATCAATCAATGGATTCAAATAAACATCAATATTCTTTTTCAAATGTCCTGGTATTAATAAGGTCAAAAATATATAGGTCTCCTTCATCAACATCCATAGAGGTAGATTGTACGGAGTTATAAAGATAAGACAACATGAATATTGACTACCATAAAAACCAAACAGATAGAAATCGTCATTAGAAAGACCAAATCACACATTTCGGGATTCTAAAGAAATATACAGATGCAGATGATCAAAATATTTACATGAATCACCATCAAATGGATGATTCATGCTTTTACTGGTTGAAATATTGGTTTTGTGCCATGACATTATTGAGGATGTGTTATGAGACATAAATTAACATTGCAGCCTGGGTATAAGGGGGAAATATCTCAACTTTTTTATAGGAATCGATCCAGACTTCCCTTGTTGAGCTTCTTTATACCTCGATTGTCCATATGTGGGACAAAAATACAACAACTCATTTTCACCAGAATATAAGATGCAATTATTTACACATGCATGAATCTTTCGATAACTAAGGCCTAGATTGCGAACCAACCTCTTGCTCTCATAGTAATTTACAAGTGACACATTTCCTTCAGGTAATGGTGTTTTAACCAAAGAAAATATCTGATCAAAACATTTGTTTTACATTGCATTATCTGATTTAAAAACCATAAATTTTTCAACCGCTTAAAATTTTCTTATCTTGCAACCAGGATACAATGCATCCTCATCCAACCTCAACAACTCATAAAATTCGGATAGTGCCAACTCAACAGTTAAATCAATATCATCATGAGTTTCAGTTTGTTGAATAGATGGACCTCCAACCTGATGCACTAAATTTTGGAACCATGATGGATCTGGAATCATGTTATTAGTATCTTCTCTGGAACTATGTTCACTGTGTTGATACCAAAAAACATAATTTGGTTGATAACCAAACCACAAGAGATGTCCCCCAACCTTGTCAAACGTCTCAAACATTCTCAGAACATATTTGTTTACAAGGACACTTAATTGTGACTTCTAAAACATATTCTGGTTTTGATCACTACTGAAAAATGGACCTATACCCATGGTTTTCCACAACCGTGGGTATAAGGGTAATGTGTGAACCTATCCCCATGGTTTTCAAAAACTGTGGGCATAGGTTCCCTATCCCCACGGTTTTGAATAAAACCATGGGGATACAGTTTTTTACAAGACCAATACCCACAGTTTTAGTCAAAACTGTGGGGATAGGGTGTATTGCGAAGACGTATACCAATAGTTATTCAAAACTATGGGTATTCGTGTTTTTTATGAGACCAATACCCACGGTTTTGGAGAACCGTGGGTATAGCTTTCCCGCGTTATGGCGGGAAAAAAGTTTATGCGGGACGAAATTTTTTTTGGCAAAAAACATGGTTTGCATTAATATAATTATAAACATACAAAACTTAAGGCAAATAAGTTATGTAGGTCTGTTGGTTAAGGTCCTTTCTGTTTGTATGGAGATCCGAGGTTCGAAATTTGTTGATTATTTTTTTCTGTTAATTAATTTTAATTAATATAAGAAGGTATATGTATGACTAAATAATTAGAAATTCATTATCTCGGTTGGTTGCCCCGCATATTTAAATACCCGAGATCGCGTGTTCGATTCTCCCCGCGTCTAGTTTTAGATACGCGATTTTATTAGTATATTTAGATATATATATATATATATATATATATATTAAAGTTGTAGTTGGCTCGATTGGTAGTGAAGGATGGAAGGCATCTTGTGTGTCCGACGGTCGAGTCTCAGCAACAACGATTTTAGATGATTATAAATCCCCACGGTTTGGAGAACTGTGGGGTGAACGTTGTGCCAGCGTGGCCACAGGCCTATCACGCTGTGTTAATTTTATGCCCATGGTTTGGAGAAACCATGGGTATAGGCAGACCGCCCAATCCCGATGACATTCCAGCCCATGGTTCCCAAAACTGTGGGTATAGCCGATACCCACAGTTCTGGGGGCTATACCCACAGTTTTGAACCGTGGGTATAGGTCAGTTTTCTAGCAGTGGATGATGAAAATTCTAAGAAAGATTCGACACCCTCAGTATATACAGGATTTAAATCAGAACCATTTGGATTTTTTGTGATGAGTTATCCAAGCGCGATCATCTAATAATGACTGATGTCGACTTCCATGTTCCATATTTTTCTACAAAATATAAAATACTCACTGTTTTTGAATAATTTGAAATTATAAAAACACTATCTGAAAAAAAAAATAAGATAAATAATTACTACTACTTCTTAATAATTACCATTAATTAAGGGCAATACAATTTCCAGTGGATTGACGACTACTCTTTTGTCTGACAGCTCATTTACATGCATCATTCTGACACTGAAATCATAATGAAGAATATGGTCAGAGATACACATATTCATTCTCGTATGCACGGAAATGAATATGCATATCTCTGACTTGATTCTTCATTGTGATTTTAGTTTGAGAAAGATGCAAGTAAATGAGCCCTCAGACAAAAGAGCCCCCTTTTCATCGATTAATCGTCTTCTTCCAACTATCACCGCCTGAAAACATTATAAAATTTTTTATCCTACGAATGCATATCCAATCATATATGCATGAGATTGAATATGCCTATGTAGCAGAACATTTTTCATAATGCTTTGATTTAGTGAGAGTTGAAAATAGAACAGTCATCGAGCAAAAGGAGTGTCGTCAATCCACTAGAAATTGTGCCAAGTTCTTAAAATTTATTAAAATTTGTTAAAATTTACTTCTAACTATTCCAAACTGATTATTATTTTTTATTATTATTTATTACTATTTATTCCTATTTATTCTTATTTATTACAAATTAATCTTATTTATTTTTAATTATTCATATTTATTACTAATTATTCACATTTATTACTAAATATTCATATTTATTACTAACTATTCCTATTTATTACTAACTATTCTAATTTATTACTAACTATTACTATTTATTACTAACTAGTTTTGAGTTGGTGAGAGTTGAAAAGAAAAAAGTCATCGAGCAAAAGCAGTGTCGTCAATCCACTGGAAATTGTGCCAAGTTCTTAAAATTTATAAAAATTTATTAAAATTTCTTTCTAACTGTTCCTAACTATTCCTAACTAATTATTACTATTTATTACTAATTATTACTATTTTTTACTAATTATTCCTATTTATTACTAATTATTATTATTTATTACTAATTATTCCTATTTATTACTAATTATTCATATTTATTACTAACTATTATGATTTATTACTAATTATTCCCACCTATTTCTAATTATTCCTATTAATTCCTATTAATTCCTATTTATTCCTACTTATTCCTATTTATTCCTATTTAGTCTTAATTATTACTAATTATTACTTTTTATTCCTAATTATTACTAATTATTACTAATTATTACTAATTATAACTAATTATTGCTAATTATTACTAATTATTACTAATTATTTTTATTTATTACTAATTATTTCTATTTATTACTAATTATTACTAATTATTCTTAATTATTTTTAATTATTGATAATTATCCCTAATTATTGCTATTTATATCTAATTTTTCCTAATTAATCATAATTATTCCTAATAATTGCTAATTGTTGATAATTATTGATAATTATTACTATTTATTATTAATTATTCTTAATTATTCTTAATTATTCCTAATTGTTGCTAATTATTCATATTTATTGATAATTATTAGTATTTATTAGTAATTATTCCTAATTATTCCTAATTATTCTTAATTATTCCTAATTGTTCCTAATTATTGCTAATTATTTCAATTTATTACTAATTATTGCTATTTATTCCTATTTATTCCTATTTATGGCTTATTATTGCTAATTATTGGGAATTATTTCTATTTATTACTAATTATTGCTAATTATTGCTAATTATTGCTAATTATTGCTAATTATCCATAATTATTGCTAATTATTCCTAATTATTCCTAATTATTGCTATTTATTTCTAATTGTTGCTAATTATTTCAAATTATTCCTAATTATTGCTAATTATTTCTAATTATTGCTAATTATTTCTAATTATTCCTAATTATTGCTAATTATTTCTAATTATTCCTAATTATTGATAATTATTTGTATTTATTAGTAATTATGAGTAGTTATTTGTATTGTTTCTAATTATTACTAATTATTGCTAATTATTGCTAATTATTAGTAATTAATAGTATTTATTCACAATTATTAGTATTTATTACTAATTATTACAATTTATTACTAATTATTACAATTTATTACTAATTATTACAATTTATTACTAATTATTACAATTTATTACTAATTATTACAATTTATTACTAATTATTACAATTTATTACTAATTATTCCTAATTATTTTTAATTATTGCTAATTATTTACTCTTATTTATTACTAATTATTGCTAATTATTGCTAATTATTGCTATTTATTGCTAATTATTTCTAATTATTGCTAATTGATGCTAATTATTACTAATTATTGCTAATTATTGCTAATTATTGCTAATTATTGCTAATTATTCTTAATTATTGCAATTTATTCATATTTATAGCTAATTATTTCTAATTATTCCTAATTATCTGTAATTATTCTAATTTTTCCTAATTATTGCTAATTATTTCTAATTATTAGTATTTATTGTTAATTATTAGTATTTATTAGTAATTATTAGTAATTATTAATATTTATTACTAATTATTACAATTTATTACTAATTATTACAAATTATTACTAATTATTACAATTATTACTAATTATTACAATTTATTACTAATTATTACAATTTATTTCTAATTATTACAATTTATTACAATTTATTACAATTTATTACTATTTATTACTCTTTATTACTATTTATTAATATTTATTAATAATTATTATTAATTATAAATATTTATTTCTAATTATTAGTATTTAATACTATTTATTACCAATTATTATTAATTACTACTTATTATTAAATATTAGTACTAAAAATTTCAATTTATTAGTACAAATAAATACTAATGACAAAACAATTAAAATTTAATTTAATTACAACTAATCAACAATAATAAAAATTAACATAAAAATGAAATAAATAATAAATTAAATGAAACATAAACACTTTTAAGACTGATTTTCTATTGATGTAGACGGCTTCACAACTTTTTCGTGAAAAAAAAAATTAACATAGAATATTTTTCCCTCTAAAATCAGAGTTTAGAGAGAAACAGGATCAAAGAATTGAGAGGAATGAGAGGAAAAAAACAGATGGGGGGTATACATATGTTAGATTATTTGCGATAAGATTATTTGCGACGGTATACTCATCGCAAATACTATCTTTTGCAATGGGACCCGTCGCAAATATCTACGCCCCCATTAAATACTGTCGGCGGTTAAAAAGTTATTTGCAACGGGTCCCGTCGCAAATAGTACCTGCCGACACACCTTTTGCGACGGGACGACATCCCATCGCAAAAAGCTATTAACCACCACCGGGTATTTGCAACGGGCCCCGTCGCAAATACTTTTTAACCGCCGACAGTAATTAATGCAGGTGAAGGTATTTGCGACGGGTTCCGTCGCAAATAGTCCCTGCCGGCACACCTTTTGGGACTGGACGACCTCCCGTCGCAAAAAATTATTAACCGCACCGGGTATTTGCGACGAGCCCCATCGCAAATACTTAACTATTTTCGATGGTGGGATTCCACCGTCGCAAATAACCTTCGCGCGGTTTGGCGCGCTACCCACGCCAAATTGTTGCGGCGGGAGACGAAATCTCGTTGCAAATAATTGGTTATTTGCGACAGGATTTTACCCATGTCACAAATAACCTCTTGGAAAGACCTTTTGCGACGGGATTTATTCCCATCGCAAAAGGCCTGTCACAAAAAGTCATTTTTCCCGTAGTGTAAGTAATTTTAAAAGTTAGAATTTCCTTTAAAAATGTAATTTTTCTCACTCTAATAGAAATTTTTATCATTTGTATCTTCCTAATGAAAATGTTGTAATGTAATGAATTTTATAAATGTGATTGTATATTTAGAATCATGATGTCAAATTTTTTCTTATGGTTAATTTTTTTAATATTTTTTCTGGATAATTTTATTTCCCTTAATAATAAAATACAATAGACATATATTGTACATATTATGACAATTTTTTGTTTTATTAAAAGATTTAATAATTAATATAAGTTAACACATGACCAAAAAATTCTTATTTTATTAACATAATTCATTTTAATGAAATAATATTATTTTTCAAACATATAACTTACTTTCCAATGTCTGAAATTAAAATAAATTTTTCAAAAAAAAATAATTTTTGGGAAAATTATATTCTCATGTCCAAAGTACTATAAAAAAGTTTATGTTTATTGTCAAACTAAAATATGTCAAAAACCACACCTCAAATTTCAAAAACCAAGAGGCAAAACCATTGGTAAGCTAATGTTTTTTTCATTTTCAACAGCCTATATTACCAAGGCCTAGGTTTATAAATTAGTAAACAGTGGTCCTTTTTTTGATATGAATACACATCCATTATCCCATTATTATTTAATCCAAGTACTTTCACCATGAATTACCTTCTATTTTCCCTCTCTATAATCCATCCAAGGAGTTTCTAAGGTTATATGGTTCACTTCTTATGTACTAGGAAACTTCATTGTAAGGTAAGGTTCATAAAATCTTCTCAACCATTATTTTTTGAATTCAAAAAATTTATTTTATTTTATTAATAAATTTTATTATCCTTCGGTTTTAAAATTTTATTATAATATTGTGATTGATATATCACTATTACCAATCTTTATAATATATTTATAATTTTTTATAATCCTCATAATTTTCTATAGTTGTAAAATCATCATAATATTTTGGTTATGTGTGTGTGAATTTCATAGAAATGACATCCTTGCATGAATAAAAATAAGTGGATGCAGGCTTTTGCATATTTTCACCTAGGAGTAATAACTCTAAAACAATTTGGTCAATAAATAACTGAATATTCTCGTAGTGAACAACAAGGGAATCTATCTACACACCTGATTTAACACTCATTGGTTAAATTCTTTGGTTGAATCACATTCTCTTTACAAACCATACTAATGAATTGGAATACATAAATACTAAGGTTTCAAAGTTCTATTCAACACCTGTATCTTACCATTAAAAATAAATGTTTTTTATTACCTAATCTCCTATATAATATTATTCTTTTCAAGAACCCAATAACAAAAAATCTTTATTCCTCTATTTTTAAGGTTGATATTTTGACCATTGTGAATCCCTGACACTCCTTATTTGAGTTAATGGTATTCACATATAATTAATTATTAATTCATTGATTGGGGAAAATTATTTCTATGATTGTGGAATCCTTTAATTTATATGAAACAATAGTGTAAGATAGTCGTCATTGAGTCTTGATTCTATATATTATTATTTTATTCATTCTCAAACATCATTATATATCCATTTAGTATGTTATTGAATACATTCGAATTTTATTTGAAGTGTTTGGTCAAGAATTATATAACCCCCCATTGCACTGGTATATCCCATGAGATAATGAAGATAGGGTAATTGGTGCATCCTTAGCATTTATATATGAGGTATTTTTACAAGGAATCGATGAAATTTTTAGGATACCTGTAAAGATCCAGATTTTCCATGTATTTTTTTTAAAATTATATTGATTTATTATGAGTCTGTGAAAATTGAAGAAGCCTGATTCTGAGGCTTGGTGTGCCCAGAATGAATTTCTAAACATTTTTTAATATATGTTCAGTAAACGCACGAGCGACATTTTCTAACATTTGAACCGGTTATCAGATTAAAAATCTGAGGGCACATCTGAATCTGCAGCACCAAGATTCACATAAGGGAGGCCTCACTTCAACTACAATAGGTCGGGAGAAAAAGATAGATTTTGGGACATTAAAAAGAATAATAAAATAACAGTTATTTTATTTCCATTCTTTTTTTTCCAATGGAAAAGCGGCTGTGGTGAGACCAACGACGTGTCAAGCCATTAAATGGCTTGAATCCTCAATTCATTGTAACAACACCATTGGAATTAGGAAGGTTCCTTAATTAATTGAACCCCATTATTCACCCTCCCCTCTCCTATTTAAATGGATCTTGGGGAGGAGTATTGGAACGACTTCACCAAGTGACGAAGTTCGGATAAAGTGTCACGATGCCAACCACTTGGAAAATGGGACCAGTTTTGGCATGTTGTGATAGGCACCACCAAATCACTAATCGATGAACGTCGATTGAGCGGCGTCGTTGGAGGCTTGTTGCGGGATCGACGAATGTCGACTCTTCCTCAAACGCGGACCTTCTCCAAATATCTTGAGGTTTGGTTTTATCTTGTTCTAATTTCATGAGGTTGTTGAATCATTACTACCCTCTTGGTGTCAATATAAGGTGGAGGGCACAGGCCAAACGAACAAGGCCTGGACCCTCCATGTTTTTTTTGGAATTTGGTGCATTCTTCGTAATCTTTTTCTTTCACGTTGAAAGAATCCCGGCATGGAGAGAGACAACGGCGGCCGGAAACGGCCGACCGCATTGGAGATAGCAGTGCGTTGGCGAGCGTCGTGGGTAGAGATGGTCGCAACTGTAGCCATGGCAGGTGAAGATGGTGGACGACTCCATCCAGCTATGAAGGAGGTAGCGGCGCGCTGTCATGTGCCACTAGAGAAGAGAGACACTACGGACAGCGGCAGCTGGCATCGGCCGGCCACAGATGAAGGTGAGCGGTGCGCCACCGTCTGCCATTAATGGAGGCTGCTGCTCGAAAGACGCAACAGAGGACAAGGACGCACAACGAGTCCCACGGGTGACCTTCCAGTGCCAATAGGCGTCACCGCTCAACTTTACGAATGGGGGAGACCACTCCCACATGCCAGCAAGGGAGGGCCCCGATCTAGTGGGCCACACCTCTAGCAGGTCACGCCCCTCTGCGGGCTAGTCCATGCAAGCCCTAGCGGGCCGCGCATCTTTATAGGTCGGTCCATGCCATCCCAGTGGGCCACACCACCTAGGCCACATCAGGCCAGGTCAGACCGAACCCGGACCCGTCCAAGCCCAGTGTCGCTATAAGAGCCATAAAATAAAATCTGGGAATCTATTTGATGAACCATCTATGGCACTGGAACCCTTGGATTGAGACAATCCTTTTGGTATACTACACTTGATTTTTGGAGAAATTTGAAGTAAAAACCGGGTTGAGTCAGACTCGAATCCAACAGGGCCCTCGGAACTAAAACGCTTATAAGTCATAGATAGGGTGTCTGATTGATGCACCATCTATCGCGTTGGAACCCTAACGACATGGTTGTCCCTTGGGATACTTATTCTTGGAGCTTTGTGGTGGTGGAGGTATGACTTATGGCTTGAGGAGAAGATCCTCCTGGAATTAAGGTTACTATGAGCGGAAATCCAGTGGCTGCCAGTGAGGTGGAGGTTTCTGACAGATCATACAGAGGGTTGTACCTAGCGATCATGTGTGGATCCACACCGATCATGTGTGGGTCAACAATTAGAAATCCTATGTGGGTTAGTTCATACCCATCCTGCCTGGGTTAGATCATGTGTGGGTTAGTGGGCGTTAGTACCTATCGATCCTATGTGGGTTAGGCTCCTTATGGTCAGTAGTAGAGCCTCTGGACAGAATAAGATGATCTTGTTTGATGACTAATCAACTATACATTAGTACTTATACCTGGTGTGAGATCAGTCTTAACCTTTTTGGTACTTTTACCTTCGTGGTGTTACCTTTGTTGTACTTTTACCTTCGTGGTTTTTCTTTTGTGGTGTTACCTTTGTGGTACAATTACCTTCATGGGGTATCCTTCATGGTGTTACCTTTGTGGTATTCTTCCTTCATTGATCAATTGGACAAATTGATTAAAAGTTGTATTCTTTTGTTTCTTCTTGAATTATATGAGTATCTTTTGATAACATAGGTATATTTATAGGCATATAACTAAATATATTTTACGTAATGCCCCGACCCTAGTTACCCAGAGTCGGTGCATTATTACATAATATTGGCATGATCACAAAAGATCAAGTCTCGAAAGACCAATTAGTTTAGTAGCCTTGGAATAACTAGATACATTCATACAGTTTACATTACATCATAAAGTGAAAACTACTACAACAACATGTTATCTTCATATCCCCTCATACTACTCCTTCAGGTCATTCATAAATTACTTCTTCACATCCTGGGAAAAATAAAACATTGAAAGGGGTGATCTTAGATGGTAAGTATGGATAACAATATAGCGGAATCTTCTATAAATAAGCATCAACATTTAAGGAAATGCATAACTAAAACAAAAGACTTTTAAACATGAACTTCAGAATAATATGTCAAAGATAAAATGAAATAATTCCATTTACTTATTCACATGGATATTCTACTAGTCAAATAATCACATGCAATATCAATAACCACTTTCATAATGATGGAATGCATAATGCGAGACTATCATAACCACATAGCCAAGGCCTCGTGCCAATACTACAAATAATATTTTGTCAAGTCCTTGTGCCAAGACACTAGTTTTTCTCATGAGACCTACCGATGCATCGAGGAGCTATAGAGAGCTCCACCCGTCACTTACTAATTCCAATGCATTCCTCATATTAACAGGTTTAAACATAACATAAACATTCATATTAAAACTAGCATACGAAATGTAAATAATTTCCCCTTAAACCATGAATGGAATAAAAATAACACATCCATAGTCAAACATATCACAAAACCTTCAATACAATATGGTGGTTTTGTATCATAATAAATTAACATCAAATAAGCTTAAAATCCATCAAAGGATGTTGACATAGATGAAATCAAAACTATTTGAGAGAAATATCTCTTTTGTTGAAATCATTTAAAATTCACATAATTATAAAGTAAAAAATTTACTTTGAAAATATTATTATAAGCTTGTAAGGGAAACTTTGAAGATTTTACAACGGTGGTAAATAGACGCACCCACCGTATAAGTTAAAAAAATACATTCTTACCTTAATTTTGTCGAAAAGGATAAAAAGGTCCTTGTTTGGAAAATGACGTAAAGATTCCTTTATAAACATCTTATAAAAATAAAAACAAGGGTATAAATGGATTTGACCCAGATTCTATAAAATAGTAAGAATTTTTTGACATACATTTTTAAGAAACATGGACGTTGATGATAAGGAGGTCCCAGTATATAATTACGTATAAACAATCTCAAATAATGAAAAGATTGTGATATAAACCCTTACCTTGTACTTTTCCATGATAAAGTGTAGGTTAACCTACTGTAAAATAGTTAAATAATTGTTATTAAATAATACAATAATCATATACATAAATATGATATCCTATATGATCTTTTAATATTGATTTGTTAATAATATTTTAGTATTATCGTCGTTTCAGGTGTTAACTGATTCGTTTTCCTTTATATGATTTGTTACGTAAGCCGTATTTTTTATGGATATGCTGTATCTTATTCATATCCAGAATGATATCAAGTCCTTAAACAGTATTTTTAACCATAAAATTATAATTAGTCTTGAATGGATACGATGGGGAATGAATCTCATCGCGTTTATGGAGACGGTAGTCCGTACGTACGCACGAGCGACAATATCATTCTTTTGATATTAAAATAATTTATAATTGGATGGTATATCATATATACATAATCATTATCATGTTATATTTATTATTTACATGAATTACACATCATTATCATACCCATCTGAATAATATTATATTGAATAACAATTACACCACGACGTGGAGACGGTAAGCCGTACGTACGCACGTATGGTGACATGTCATTCAAAGGAGGGATAAAATACTGAATATGGTTGTACCATATTTATAATAACATCAAATTATATAGAATATACTGGAGTTATTATTTTATAATGTAAATAACAAAGAAATAAGAAGTTTAAGAAGAAAGGAACTTTAAAGAGGGCGGTGAAAACATTACTTCTTCTTCGGGTTCTTCCTTTTGATTTGATCAAAAGGGATCCATCGGTTGGCTTTATGATCAAACTAAGGCCTCTAGGTCGAATTGATGGAAGTTGAGAGAATATTTAGGCAAGGGTTGGCCGTTCCAAAAGGCTTTGAAGGTGTGAAAAATTGGTAAGAAGTGGTGTCCTTTCATAAGAGGGGTGAGGGGTACCTTAGGAAAAGCTAGAAATATTATTTTATAATAAATTCATATTCGGTTTCTAATGGATCCAAAGTTTATTATTAAAATTATAAGGTGGGTATGGGTCTAAATCCTTTCAAACAATAGATTTTAGATAGGTTTGGGTCATTATATTAACTTTATCTTTTAGTTTTAACTCTTAGTTAATTAGTTTGACATTTACCATGTAACATTGTATTTTTATATTATATAGTTAATAAACATACTATAAACTTCAAAGTGACCCCCAAGTGGTCCATTAATGATACACCTATCATTATTTAAGTTTCTTGGCTGAACCTTAGATTTTTAGGAATAGAATATAAACTAATAATATAATATTTGTTTTAAAAACTCTTTTATGTCAATTTTGACACTATTGGGTATTTTGTTTTTGATAATTTCATAACAACATTATTACTTTGAAAAAAATTTATATAATCAGTCCTAATATGACATGTTGACCTATAAAATTATAGGAATTCATAAAAAGTATCAAATTACACTTATTTCGATATTTATAATATCAATTATTTTAATATTTCATTAATTAGGTAATTACTACATCACCATTATGTCATAAATAAATTAAATTATTTAATGTATAAAAATTATAAATAAAATACCATTATGTCGGAAATATTTTTATCTTTCTAATTAATATTTACAATCTATTTTATCTTATGTATAAACCTATATTGAAAATGTTTTAGTAATTAAACATTGATTTTAACTCTTTTAACTCTTCTTTGGATTAAATAATAATAAATGTCCTAATCTAATCCAAGTGGACCTAAATGATAATATCTTATTCATAAGGTTGTTTTTTGTTGAGATAAACGTGTCCAGTAGAATTAGGACATGTGTTAGGGTAATATTAATATCACTTTTACCCTTAATTACCCTATTTACTTTCAACTATGGTAAATAAAAGTAAAACGTTACTATTCACAAAAAATTATTTTTGTCTTATTAAACCACATTTTACTCCTTGATATTAACCGTGTCTCTCGGATTTTTGAAATTCAACTCACAGAAGCGGTAAAATTATGTTTTATGTGAATTTCCAAATTCTCCAATGAGGTGGGTAAAAGACGGTGAAAGGTTCCATAAAATTTTTATATATCTAAAATGATTCTAAACTAACTCCAATGAATTACATTGAACTTATATAGGTATTATGTATCCATTTTTACCTTAATTAAATTTAAATATAATAAATAATTATTTAAATAAAAATTCAGTTTTAAACCATGACTCAGTGTTTTTCACTATTCATCAAAAATTGAAAGTTTTCAGAAAAATACCTAAATTTCACCCTAGGATAATTTCGATATTCCGAATCCAAAAATGAAGTCCATTTTGAAATATAAAATTTATAAAATTTCAAAAAGTGGGTATTACTATTCATAATGGTAAGTTTGATTGGTTGTGGTGTGTGTTAGAACTCGAAGTTGCGTACAACACACGCTACTGTATTATTCAAAGAGAAGCGTACCGTGGAAACTTGGGGTGTTACATTCTCCCCTACTTCAAATAATTCCATCCTTGAAATTTCTAGAATACTACTACATGAAAATACTTGGTTGGTTCTTCATCATATGTTCCTCGAGTTCCCACGTTGCTTCTTCCATCTTATGGTTTCTCAACAAAACTTTTACCAGACGAGTCATCCTGTTTCTCAGTACTTGTTCTCTCGTATCAAGAATCCTGACGGGATATTCACAATAATACATATCCTGTTCTAGTTCTAATTTTTCATAGGTGAGTACATGCATTGGATCAATCATGTATTTCCTCAACAGTGATACGTGGAACACATCGTAAACTTTGGAGAGACTTGGTGGCCTTGTCAAATAGTAAGCTACAGCCCCAATTCATTCTAGAATTTTGAATGTTACAATATACCTAGGACTCAATTTACCCTTATTACCGAAACGTATAACTCCCTTCCATTTAAATACCTTCAAGAAAACATGATCTCCTACCTGAAATTCTAAATCCTTCCTTCAGTTCTCGGCATAGCTCTTCTGCCTACTTTGAGCTGCTTTGATGTGGTTTTGGATTATCTTCACATTTTCCATCATTTCCTCCACCAGTTCTAGTCCTATGAGTTTTCTTTCACCAACATCATCCCAACAGGTTGGCATGAAAAATCTCTTTCAATACAACGCTTCATATGGTGCCATCCAAATACTTGAATGGAAGCTATTGTTATAGGAAAATTCCACTAGAGGTAAATATTGATCCCACATACCCTGAAAGAAAAGTTAGCATGATCTAAACATGTCTTCTAAGGTTTTGATAGTCCATTCTAATTGTCCATCCGTTTGAGGGTGGTAGGCAGTGCTCAAACGAAGTTTAGTATCCAGGGATTTCTGAAGACATTTCCAATATTTTGAAGTAAAATGGGGATCACAATCAGAAACAATCGATAGGTGTACTCCATGAAGTCTCACAACTTCATTAATATATATCCTTGCTAGACGTTCAAGTGGTAAATCTTCCCTTATAGCACGAAAATGTGCTGACTTGGTAAGACGATCACCAATAACCCATATTGCATCATTCCTTCTATGAGTCTTTGGTAGCCCCATGAAAAAATCCTTCGTAATATTGTCCCATTTCCACTCCGGTATGGGAATAGGTTGCATGAATCCTCCAGGCTGTTGCCTTCCAGCTTTCACTTGTTGACAAACCATACATCTTGACACAAAATTAGCAATCTACCTCTTCATGTTGTCCCACCAAAAATGTTGGTTCAATTCTCTATACATTTTGGTGCTCCTAGAGTGTATAGAGAAATTGGAGCTATGAGCATCATCTAAAAATTCCTTTTTCAGATCATGTATATTGGGAACACAAAGTTTCTTCCTATGTTTTAAAATTCCTTCTTCATACACAAAGTATCTCAATCTCCCATCATTCAAAGATTTAATCTTCTTTTGAAATTCTTCATCATCAGTCTGAGAACTCTTAATCATTTATAGTAAATATGGTTTGGCAACCATTTGAAAAAGCATTGATGTTTCACCTTCCATGGTTATTCCCATGTTCATCTTCACTAGATCTATGAAAATTGGATCCCTTTAAATTATCATATTTTTCAAAACTCCATGATATTTTCTGCTCAAAGCATCTGCCACCTTGTTTTCCTTCCCCAGGTGGTAGTGTATCGTGCAATCATAATCCTTGAGTAATTCATGCCATCTTTTTTGCCTCATGTTGAGTTCTTTTTGTGAGAAAATATATTTCAAACTCTTGTAATCAGTATAAATCTCACATTTTCACCATAGAGGTAGTGTCTCTATATCTTCAAAGCAAAGATTACAGCTGCTAACTCGAGATCATGAGTAGGATTGTTTTGATCATGAATTTTCAACTATCGTGATCCATAGGCAATAAACCGATCATTCTGCATAAGGACACAACCAAGTCCTTTCTTCGATGCATCACTTTAAATAACGAACCCATCATTCCCCGATGGTAGAGTCACTATAGAATTATTGACTAATCTTCTCTTCAGTTCATCGAAACATTCTTCACACTATTTTTTTCAAACAAATTTTACCCCTTTATGTGTGAGATTTGTTAATGGGTTAGCCAACCGGGAAAAATTCTGGACGAAACATCGATAATAACCTGCTAAACCAATAAAACTGTGTACCTCAGTTATACTCATCGGTGTAGGATATTCTTGTATTGCCTTGGTCTTAGAAGGATCAACATAGATTCCATCTTTAGAGACAATATGGCCAGGAAATGAAATCTCATGAAGCTAGAATTCACACTTGCTAAACTTCCCATATAATTCATGTCTTCTCAGAGTCTTCAGGATAATGAGCAAGTGATTTTCATGATATTCGTAGATTTTGGAGTATACCAAGATATCATCAATAAATACCAAAACAAATTCATTGAGATATTCCTTGAAAACTCTATTCATTAGATCCATAAAAATAGAGGGTGCATTAATCAATCCAAAAGTCATTACTGTAAACTCGTAATGCTCGTACCTGGTTTGAAATACTAACTTCGGAATGTCTTCCTTCTTCACTCACAACTGATGATATCCAGATCAAAGGTCAATCTTATAAAAGTATTGAGCTCCATGTAGTTGGTCAAATAAATCATCAATGCGAGGTAGGGGATACTTGTTCTTTATTGTTATAGCATTGATCTCCATGTAGTCGATACATAACCTCATAGACCCATCATTCTTTTTAACAAAAAGAACATGGGCTCCCCATGGGGAAACACTAGGGTGAATAAATCCCTTATCACTCAATTCATCTAGTTGTTTATTTAGTTCAACTAATTCCATAGTGGCCATTCTATAAGGGGTCTTTGATATAGGCCTTGATCCAGGAATTAAATCAATAGAAAACTCAACGTCTCGTTCTAGAGGATTTCCAGGTAAATCTTCCATAAAAACATCTATATATTCTTTCACAATAGGTAAATCATCTATTTGAACTTTCCTGTCCTCACCCAAAGTTATTTCATTCTCTTCCTCCCCAATAATTGAATTTAGTTGAGCTATTGGTGGTGGATCTAGGTAAGAATTAGGTGGTGATGATTCTGCTCTAAAGATAAGGTGTTCCTTATCATCATCGTCATCAAAAATAGTATCCTCCTTCTTCTTATAATAATTTTTTTCATCATGGTATTAAATCCAATCCATACCAAGGATTATATCAAATTCAATCATTGGTATGACGATGAGATCAGTGGATAAAGAACATTTATGTACTCTAATGGGGACTGATTCACAAAAATTTGTTGCAATGATACTTCTCTTAGGAGATTTAACTAACAACTCCCTTTTTAAATCAAATTGGAAATATCTAATTTTCTTAGCAAACTGGGAAGATATGAAACAATGCGATGATCTAGAATCAAATAAATAATTTTCTAAACTTGAGGAAACCATTAATTTACCTTCCACCACGTCTTTCGGAGCTTCTACCTCAGCAGTAGTGATATCATAATCTTGGCCTTGATCCCTTGGCCTTTTCGGAGGTAAGTTTCCCTGAAACATAGGAAATTAATTTGCAGAATATCCCATATCCCTGCAATTGTAGCATTGGACATCGGTAGCTTCCTTCTTCCCCTTGAAATCACGAGCTTGGTGGCCTTTTTCACCACACTTGTAACAGAATCCCATTCCTTTTAAGCAAGTATCGGGGTGTTTCTTCCCACATTTACTACAGGATGGATATTCAACTTTTCACTTCTTCTATTTATTTCCATTCCAAGAGTGATCAACAGATCTCTTCCTCTCCTGCTTTTCTTTAGATTCATAAGACTTAGAGAATTCCTTTTCTGTCTTGATAGCACATGAGACAATATCTTCATACAACGAGAAGGTTTGTGAGACTAATGCTCGACAGAGAAATGTTTTTAACCCATAAAAGAAATGATAAATCTTACTTCTTGGGTTACGTATATAATCTCCAATATACCTTGTTAACCTTGTAAAGTTAGCCTCACACTTTGTGACATTCTCATCCTCCTTTTGTCTCAGACTCAGAAATTTCATTTCCATATCTGCTCGATGGTCACGAAGTAATTATTTTTCTATGAAAAGTTCTTTGAACTCCCTCCATTCCATATTTGATACTTCCTCATCATCCTTTGTGTTTTTAATCAAGTACCACCATTGATCAGCATCTCCAGTGAGGCGGTAAACTACCATGATAACTTTTTCCCTTCCACTACTCCCCAAAGCCTGAAATGTTTTCTCTAGGGAATTTATCCATTGCTCAGCTTCTAAGGGATTTGTACTCCCATTGAACATTGGTGGTTGTTGCCTCATGAAGCGATCTAACATTGATCCTCCACACTGCGGATCAGGGTACTCCATACGAGTAAGTTTATTATTCATAACCTGAGTGAGTAGTCCCAGTATGGTGATTAGATGATCCGCACTAGTTGCATCACCAACTCCACTATAATTATCTTGATTAGGAGGGAAATACCTACATGGAGTGCGTGCATTGATACAGTTTCCATTTCTTTAACTAGGTTCCATTTCTAAATAATGGCATAAACTAGATTAGTTTATGAATCAAATACATAAATCTATACTTGTAAAACACTTAACATAAATTGAACTATTTATGTATATAATCTATATTCATAAAAATGTTTTTTTGAGGAAGTATATACTCATAAACCCTTCATAATGGTTTGTAAAGAAAATGAGAATTATCCTTAGCATATCCCCCGGGAGTGTCGTAACCAAGAGTGCAACAAGGCCCGTTATCGTGCACCAGTTCCTGTTCGAGTCAAGCTCAAAGTAGTGTTTTCGGGTTTTACCCCTAGGTACATCTGTTCCAGAGCCACCTCTACCTGATCGTATCCAGACAAGGATTTATTTCTAAGAAAACTCACAAAACCTCTACAATACCAAAATTCTAGTAAGTTCTTCTATACTAGTCCTCAAAGTCTATCGTAGGGCTATGTGCTCTAATCGGAGTTTATCTAAATCTAGATTTCAAGGTATGTACTAAACTTCCTCTGATACCAATTGTAACACCACGAACCTAGTTACCCAGAGTAGATTCATTATTACATAATATTGGCATGATCATAAAAGATCACGTCTCAAAAGACCGATTAGTTTAGTAGCCATGGAATAACTAGATACATTCATAAAGTTTACATTACATCATAAAGTGAAAACTACTACAATAAAATCTTGTCTTCATATCACCTCATACTATTCCTACAGGTCATTCATAAATTACTTCTTCACATCCTGGGATAAATAAAACATTGAAAGGGTTGAGCTCAGATGCTCAGTAATGATAACAATATAGCATAAAATTTCATAAATAAGAATAAACATTTAAGGCAATATATAACTAAAACAAAAGCCTTTTAAACTTGAACTTCAACATAATATGGAAAATATAAAATAAAATAATTCCATTTACTTATTCACATGGATATTATACTAGTCAAATTATCACATGCAATATCAATAACCACTTTCATAATGATGGAATGCATAATCCCAAACTATCATAACCACGTATCCAAGGCCTCGTGCCAAGACTACAAATAAGATTTTGTCAAGGCCTTGTGCCAAGACACTGGTTTGTCTCATGAGACCAACCGATGCATCGAGTAGCTATAGCGGGCTCCACTCGTCACTTACTAAGTCCAATGCATTCTTTATATGAACAGGTTTAAACATAACATAATCATTCGTATTAAAACTAGCATACGAAATGTAAATAATTTCCCCATAAACCATGAATGGTATAAAAATAACACATCCAAAGTCAAACATATCACACAACCTTAAATACAATATGGAAGATTTGTATCATAATAAATCAACTTCAAATAAGCATAAAATCCATCAAAGGATGTTGACATAGATGAAATCAAAACTATTTGAGAGAAATATCTCTTCTTTTGAAATCATTTAAAATTCACATAATTATAAAATAAAACAATTACTTTGAAAATATTATTATAAGATTGTAAGGGAATCTTCGAAGATTTTACAACGGTGGTAAATAGCTGCACCCGTCGTATAATCTAAAAAAAGACATTCTTACCTTAATTTTGTCGAAAAGGTTAAAAAGGTCCTTGTTTGTAAAATGACGTAAAGATTCCTTTATAAACTTCTTATAAAAAGTAAAAAAAGGGTATAAATGACTTTAACCCATATTATGTAAAATATTATGAATGTTTTGAAATACATTTTTAAGAAACATGGATGTGGATGATAAAGAGGTCCCAGTAGATAATTACGTATAAACAACCTCGGATAATGAAGAGATTGTGAAATAAACCCTTACCTTGTAATTTTCCTTGAGAGAGTATAAGTTAACCTCATGTATAATAGTTAAATAATTGTTATTAAATTATAAAAGAATCATATACATAAATATGATATCATATATGATCTTTTAATATTGATTTGTTAATAATAATTTAGTATTATCGTCGTTTCTGGTGTTAACTGATTCATTTTTTATATGCTTTGTTACGTAAGACATGTTTGTTATGGATAGTTTGTATCTTATTCATATCCAGAATGATATCAAGTCCTTAAACATTATTTTTAATCACTAAATGAGAATTAGTCTTGAATGGATACGATGTGAAATGAATCTCATCGCGTTCATGGAGATGGTAGTCCGTACGTATGCACGAGCGACAATATCATTATTTTGATATTAAAATAATATATAATTGGATGGTATATCATATATACAGAATCATTATCATGTTATATTTTTATTTACATTAATTACACGTCATTATTATACCCATCCAAATAATAATATATTGAATAACAATTACACCACGACGTGGAGACGGTAAGTCGTACGTACACACGTATGATGACATGTCATTAAAAGGATGGATAGAATACTGAATATGGTTGTACCATATTTATAATAACATCACAGTATATATAATATACTGTATTTATTATTTTAAAATGGAAATAACAAAGAAAGAAGAAGTTGAAGAAGAAAGGAACTTGAAAGAGGGTGGTGAAAACATTACCTCTTCTTCGGGTTCTTCCTTTTGATTTGATCAAAAGGTCTCCTTAGGTTGGCTTTCTGATCAAAAGAATGACTCTAGGTCGAAGTGATGGAAGTTGAGAGAATATTTGGGCTGGGGTTGGCCGAGCCAAAAGGCTTTGAAGGTGTGAAAAATTGGTTAGAAGTGGTGTCCTTTTATAAGAGGAGTGGGGGGTACTTTAGGAAAAGCAAGAAATATTATTTTATAATAAATTCATATTCAGTTTATAATGGCTCCAAAGTGGATTATTCAAATTATAATGTGGGTATGGGTAGAAATCCTTTCAATAAATAGATTTTAGATAGGTTTGGGACATTATATTAACCTTATCTTTTAGTTTTGACTCTTAGATAATTAGTTTGACATTTACCATGTGACTTTGTATTTTTATATTATATAGTTAATAAACTTACAATAAACTTCCAAGGGACCACCAAGTGGTCCATTAATGATACACCTATCATTATTTAAGTCTCTTGGCCGAACCTTAGATTTTTAGGAATAGAATATAAATTAATAATATAATATTTAAGAAAAACTCTTTTATGTCAATTTTGACACTATTGGGTATTTTGTTTTTGATAATTTCATAAAATCATTATTACTTCGAAAAAAATTTATATAATAAGTCATAATATGTCATATGAACCTAGAAAATTAGTGTAATTCATAAAAAGTCTCAAATTACACTTATTTTGATATTTATAATATCAATTATTTTAATATTTTATTAATTAGGTAATTACTGCAACACCATTGTGTCATAAATAAATTCAATTATTTAATGTCCAAAAATTATAAATAAAATACCATTATGTAGGAAATATTTTTAGATTTCTAATGAATATTTATAATCTAATTTATCTTATGTATAACTCTATATTGAAAATGTTTTAGTAATTAAACTTTGATTTTAACTATTTTAACTCTTCTTTGAATTAAATAATAATAAATGTCCTAATCTAATCCAAGTGGACCTAAATGAAAATATTTAATTCCTAAGCTTGTTTTTGGTCGAGATACACTTGTATAATAAAATTAGGACATGTGTTATGGTAATATTAATATCATTTTTACCCTTAATTACCCTATTTACTTTTAACTGTGGTAAATACATGTAAAAAAGTTACTATTAATCAAAAATTATTTTTATCTTATTGAACCACATTTTACTCCTTGATATTAACCATGTCTCCCGGATTTTCGAAATTCCACTCACATAAGCGGTAAAATTAAGTTTTATGTGAATTTCCAAATTCTCATAGGAGGTGGTGGGTAAAAGACGGTGAAAAGTTCCATAAAATTTTTATATATCTAAAATGATTCTAAACTATGTACAATGAATTACATTGAACTTATATAGGTATTATGTATCCATTATTACCTTAATTAAATTTAAATAAAATAAATAATTATTTAAATAAAAATTCAGTTTTAAACCATGACTCAGTGTTTTTCCCTATTCATCAAATATTGAATGTTTTCAGAAAAATACCAAAATTTTACCCTAGGATAATTTCGATATTCCAAATCCAAAAATGAAGCCCATTTTGAAAGATAAAATTTAAAAAAATTCAAAAAGTGGGTATTACTATTCATAACGGCTAGTTTGATTGGTTGTGGTGTGTGTTAGAACTCGAAGTTGCGTACAACACAGGCTGCTGTATTATTCAAAGAGAAGCGTACCGTGGAAGCTTGGGGTGTTACATTCTCTCATCCTTCAAATAATTTCATCCTTGAAATTTTTAGAATACTACTACATGAAAAAGACTTTGGTGGTTCTTCATCATATGTTCCTCGGGTTCCAACGTTGCTTCTTCCATCTTATGGTTTCTCAAAAAAAAACTTTTACCAGACGAGTCGTCTGGTTTCTCAGTACTTGTTCTCTCGTATCAAGAATCCTGAAGGGATCTTCGCAATAAGACAGATCAGGTTCTAGTTATAATTCCTCATAGGTGAGTACATTTGTTGGTTTAGGCATGTATTTACTCAACAGTGATCCGTGGAACACATCATGAACTTTGGAGAGACTTGGAGGCATTGTCAAACGGTAAGCTACAGCCCCAATTTGTTCTATAATTTCAAATGGTCCGATGTACCTAGGACTCAATTTACCATTCTTACTGAAACATATAACTCCCTTCCATGGAGATACCTTCAAGAAAACATGATCTCCTACCTGAAATTCCAAATCCTTCTTTCGGTTATCGGCATAGCTCTTCTGCCTACTTTGAGCTTCATTGATGTGGTATTGGATTACCTTCACCTTTTCCATCATTTCCTCCACCAGTTATGGGCCTACGAGTTTTCATTCACCAACGTCATCCCAATAGGTTGGTGTGCGACATCTCTTTCCATACAACGCTTCATATGGTGCCATCCCAATACTTGAATGGAAGTTATTGTTATAGGAAAATTACACCAGAGGTAAATACTAATCCCACATACCCTGAAAGTCAAGTGATCATGATCTCAACATGTCTTATAAGGTTTTAATATTCCGTTCTGATTATCGATCTGTTTGAGGGTGGTAGGCAGTGCTCAAACAAAGTTCAGTATCTAGGGATTTCTGAAGACTTTTCCAGAATCATGAAGTAAAATGGGGATCACGATCAGAAACAATCGATAGGGGTACTCCTTGAAGTCTCACAAATTCATTAATATATAGCCTTGAAAGACGTTCAAGTGGTAAATCTACCCTTATAACATGAAAATGTTCTGACTTGGTAAGACGATCAGCAATAACTCATATTGCATCATTCCATCTAGGAGTATTTGGTATCCTCATGGGAAAGTCTATCGTAATATTGTCCCATTTCCACTTCGGTATGGGAAGAGGTTCCATGACTCCTCCAGGCTGTTGCCTTCCAGCTTTCACTTGTTGACAAACCATATATCTTGACACAAAATTAGTAATCTCCCTCTTTATGTTGTCCCACCAAAAATGATCCTTCAAATCTCTATACATTTTGGTACTCCCAGGGTGTATATAGAAATTGGAGCTACGAGCATTATCTAAAAATTACCTTTTCAGATTAGGTATATCGGGAACACAGAAATCTTCCCAAATTTTAAAATTCCTTCTTTATACACAAAGTCTCTCAATATCCCATCATTCACAGCTTTAATCTTCTTTTGAAATTCTTCATCATCGGTCTGATAACTCTTAATCATTTCTAGTAAATATTGTTTGGAAACCATTTGAAAAAGCAGTGACGTTTCACCTTCCATGGTTATTCCCATGTCTATATTCACTAGATCTATGAAAATTGGATCCCTTTCAATTCTCATATTTTTCAAAACTCCATGATCTTTTCTTCTCAAAGCTTCTGCCACCTTGTTTGCCTTCCCCGGGTTGTAGTGTATCGTGAAATCATAATCCTTGAGTAATTCAATCCATCTCCTTTGCCTCATGTTGAGTTCTTTTTGTGAGAAAATATACTTCAAACTCTTGTGATCAGTATAAATCTCACATTTTTCACCATAGAGATAGTGTCTCCATATCTTCAAAGAAAATATCACAGTTTCTAACTCGATATCATGAGTAGGATAGTTTTTCTCATGAATTTTCAACTGTCGTGATGCATAGGCAATAACCCTATTATTCTGTATAAGGACACAACAAAGTCCTTTCTTCGATGCGTCACTATAAATAATGAACCCATAATTCCCCGATGGTAGAGACAATATAGGAGCATTGACTAATATTATCCTCAGTTCATCGAAACATTCTTCACACTCTTTTGTCCAAACAAAATTAACCCATTTACGTGTGAGATTTGTTAATGGGTTAGCCAACCGGGAAAAAATCTGGATGGAATGTCGATAATAACCAGCTAAACCAATAAAAATGCGTACCTCAGTTATACTCGTCGGTGTAGGCCATTCTTGGATTTCATTGGTCTTTGAAGGATCAACAGAGATTCCATCTTTAGAGAAAATATGACCAAGAAAAGAAATCTCCTGAAGCAAGAATTCACACTTGAAAAACTTCCCATATAAATCATGTATTCTCAGAGTCTTCAGGATAATGAGCAAATGATTTTCATGATATTCATACCTTTTGGAGTATACCAAGATATCATAAACAAATACCACCACAAATTCATTGAGATATTCCTTGAAAACTCTATTCATTAGATCCATAAATACAGAGGGTTCATTAGTCAATCCAAAAGGCATTACTGTAAACTCGTAATTCCCATACCATGTTCAAAATACTATCTTCGGAATGTCTTACTTCTTCACACACAACTGATGATATCCGGATCGAAGGTCAATCTTATAAAAGTATTGAGCTCCATGCAGTTGGTCAAATAAATCATCAATGCGAGGTAGGGGATACTTGTTCTTTATTGTTGTAGCATTGATCTCTCTGTAGTCGATATATAACCTCATAGATCCATCTTTCTTTTTAACAAACAGAACAGGGGCTCCCCATGTAGAAACACTAGGGAGAAAAAATCCCTCATTACTCAATTCCCCTCGTTGTTTATTTTGTTCAACTAATTCCAAAATGGCCATTCTATAAGGGGTCTTTGATATAGGCCTTGATCCAGGAATTAAATCAATAGAAAACTCAACTTCTCTTCTAGAGGATGTCCAGGTAAATCTTCCAAAAACACATATACATATTCTTTCACAATAGGTACATCCTCTATTTGAACATTCCTTTCCTCACCCATAGTCATTTAATTCTCTTCCTCCCCAATTATTGAATTTAGTTGAGCTATTGGGGGTGGATTTAGGTAAGAATTAGGTGGTGATGATTCCACTCTAAAGATAAGGTGTTTCTTGTCATCATCATCAAAAATAGTAACCTCCTTCTTCTTCCAATAAATTTTTGCATCATGCTCCGAAAGCCAATCCATCCTAAGGATTTTATCAAAATAAATCATTGGTATGATGATGATATCAGCGGATAAAGAACATTTATGCGATCTAATGGGGAATGATTCACAATACTTTGTTGCAATGATACTTCCCTTATGAGTTTTAACTGACAACTCCCTTGTTAAATCAAATTGGAAATATCTAATTTTCTTAGAAAACTGGAAAGATATGAAACAATGCGATGATCCAGAATGAAATAAATCATTTTCTAAACTTGAGGAAACCATTAAATTACCTACCACCACATCTTTCGGAGCTTCTACCTCAGTAGTAGTGATAGCATGAGCTTGGCCTTGATCCCTTGGCCTTTTCTGAGGTAAGTTCCCCTGACGCTTAGGAAATTAATTTGTATAATTTCCCATCTCCCTACAATTGTAGCATTGTACATCGGTAGCTTCCTTATTACCCTTGCAATCATGAGCTTGGTGGCCTTTTTCACCACACTTGTAACAGACTCCCATTCCGTTTAAGCAAGTACCAGGGTGTTTCTTCCCACATTTTCTACAGGATGGATATTCAACTTTTCCCTTCTTCCCTTTATTTTCCATTCCCAGAGTGATCAGCAGATCTCTTCTTCTCCTGCTTTTCTTTAAAGTCATAAGACTTAGAGAATTCCTTTTCTATCTTGATAGCAATGAGACAATATCTTCATACAATGAGAAGGTTTTTGAGACTAATGCTCAATGGAGAAACGGTGTTAACCCATAAAATAAATGATCAATCTTACTTCTTGGGTTACTTATATAATCTCCAGCATACCATGCTAAGCTTATAAAGTTATCCTCATACTTTGTGACATTCTCATCCTCCTTTTGTCTCAGATTCAGAAATTGCATTTCCATATCTGCTCGATGGTCATGAGGAAAGTATTTTTCTAAGAAAAGTTCTTTGAACTCCATCCATTCCATATTCTATAAAATAGTAAGATTTTTTTGAAATACATTTTTATGAAACATGGATGTGGATGATAAAAAGGTCCCAGTAGATAATTACGTATAAACAACCTCAGATAATAAAGAGATTGTGAAATAAACCCTTACCTTGTACTTTTACTTGATAGAGTGTAGGTTAACCTCCTGTATAATAGTTAAATAATTTTTATTAAATTATACAATAATCATATACATAAATATGATATCATATATAATCTTTTAATATTTCTTTGTTAATAATATTTTTGTATTATCGTCGTTTCAGGTGTTAACTGATTCGTTTTCCTTTATATTATTTGTTACGTAAGCCATGTTTGTTATGGATAGGATGTATCTTATTCATATAAAAAATGATATCAAGTCCATAAATATTATTTTTAATCATCAAATGAGAATTAGTCTTGAATGGATACGATGGGGAATGAATCTCATCACGTCCATGGAGACGGTAGTCCGTACGTACGCACGAGCGACAATATCATTATTTTGATATTAAAATAATATATAATTGGATGGTATATCATATATACAGAATCATTATCATGTTATATTTATTATTTACATGAATTACACATCATTATTATACCCATCCAAATAATAATATATTGAATAACAATTACACCACGACGTGGAGACGGTAAGTCGTACGTACGCATGTATGGTGACATGTCATTCAAAGGATGGATAGAATACTGAATATGGTTATACCATATTTATAATAATGTCACAGTATATATAATATACTGGAGTTATTATTTTATAATGGAAATAACAATGAAAGAAGAAGATGAAGAAGAAAGGAACTTGAATGAGGGTGGTGAAAACATTACCTCTTCTTCGGGTTCTTCCTTTTGATTTGACCAAAAGGTCTCCATAGGTGGGCTTTTTGACCAAAATAAGGCCTCTAGGTCAAAGTGAGGGAAGTTAGGAGAATATTTGGGTAGGATTTGGCCAATCAAAAAGGCTTTGAAGGTGTGAAAAATTGGTTAGAAGTGGTGTCCCTTTATAAGAGGAGTGAGGGGCACCTTAGGAAAAGCTAGAAATATTATTTTATAATAAATTCATATTCAATTTCTAATGGCTCCAAAGTGGATTATTCAAAGTATAAGGTGGGGATGGGTCTGAATCCTTTCAACCATTAGATTTTAGATAGGTTTGGGTCATTATATTAACCTTATCTTTTAGTTTTAACTCTTAGTTAATTAGTTTGACATTTACCATGTCACTCTGTATTTTTATATTATATAGTTAATAAACATACTATAAACTTCCAAGAGACCCCCAGGTGGTCCATTAATGATAAAACTATCATTATTTAAGTATCTTGGACGAACCATAGATTTTAGTAATAGAATATAAATTAATAATATAATATTTGATTTAAAACTCTTTTATGTCAATTTTGACACTATTGGGTATTTTGTTTCTGCTAATTTCATAACAGCATTATTACTTCGAAAAAAATTTATATAATCAGTCCTAATATGTCATATAAACCTAGAAAATTAGTGGAATTCATAAAAAGTCTCAAATTACACTTATTTTGAAATTTATAATATCAATTATTTTAATATTTCGTTAATTAGGTAATTACTCCATAACCATTGTGTCATTAATAAATTAAATTATATAATGTCTAAAAATTATAAATAAAATACGATTATGTAGGAAATAATTTTATCTTTCTAATTAAAATTTATAATCTAATTTATCTTATGTATAACTCTATATTAATAATATTTTAGTAATTAAACTTTGATTTTAAATCTTTTAACTCTTCTTTGAATTAAATAATAATAAATGTCCTAATCTAATCCAAGTGGACCTAAATGATAATATTTTATTCCTAAAGTTTTTTTGGTTGAGATACACTTGTCCATTAGAATTAGGACATGTGTTAGGGTAATATTAATATTATTTTAACCCTTAATTACCCTATTTACTTTTAACTATGGTAAATAAAAGTAAAAAGTTACTATTCACCAAAAAATATTTTTATCTTATTGAACCAAATTTTACTCCTTGATATTAACCGTGTCTCTCAGATTTTCGAAATTTGACTCACAGAAATGGTAAAATTATGTTTTATGTGAATTTCTAAATTCTCCTAGGAGGTGGGTAAAAGACGGTGAAAAGTTCCATAAAATTTTTATATATCTAAAATTATTCTAAACTAAATCCAATGAATTAAATTTAACTTATATAGGTATGATGTATCCATTTTTTCCTTAATTAAATTTAAATAAAATATATAATTATGTAAATAAAAATTCAGTTTTAAACCATGACTCAGTGTTTTTCACTATTCATAAAAAATTGAATGTTTTCGGAAAAATACCAAAATTTTACCCTAGGATAATTTCGATATTACGAATCCAAAAATGAAGTCCATTTTGAAAGATAAAATTTATAAATTTTCAAAAAGTGGGTATTACTATTCATAACGACTAGTTTGATTGGTTGGGGTGTGTGTTAGAACTCAAAGTTGTGTACAACACACGCTGCTATATTATTCAAAGAGAAGCGTACCATGGAAGCTTGGGGTGTTACAGTTTATGACTACATCGTTCTTTGCGATTGAGGTCTTGCTTTGTGGTTTTTTCTTTTTGGTACTTTGGGAGACCTTTAGGGGTCTCGGGGTCCCTACTGAGTATTGTTATACTCTCCCCTGCATGGGCTACTCCCACACCTTGTTGTGTCTTATGAAGATGATGGAAAACGTTGATCGAGTCTGAGGGAGCCAGGACTGGATGGTGCTCAGAGGTGATCCATTTTATGTTATGTCCTGCAATGTCTACAGATCATGGGTCGTACCTACCCTCAAGTGGGATACTCATTTGACGTTCCAGGAGCTGTTTTTGCTTTTCAGTTGTAATTGTACTTTTCAATTGGGCTTGTATTCAGGACCCTTTACATTCAGTACACTTTTTACTACAATAATCTACATCATGTTTTCTTCTTGTTGTACTCTTGGATTGTGTGTTTGTATAGGTTTAAGGGTAATGCCTTACTGTTATAGGATATTCCTTTCTAGTTCTAGTTTCCAACCCCTAGCCTATAGAAAGCGGGCATGGGGTAGTCACGACATGGGCCCTAGGACTAGGACTCTGATCTTTTCATTTTTGCAATAGTGTTAGGTATTATGAATGTGATTTTTAGTATTGTGAATATTTATTTGGTTTGGCGGCCCGCGTATCCATACAACAGGACCCTGAATTCTGATTTCTAACCTAGTGCATGAAAACACTGATTGCCTGTGTTTTTGAAATGATTTTCTTTCTTCTAGTTGAGTTATATCACTAGGTATAAATATTGACCGTAGGACAACTATTTTCTTTCAGGATGTGGCCATGCAGACAGCCAGCTAGGATTCCTGAGAGAGTACACAATGACTGCCCACCGAGCAATGAGGCTTCAGTGTAGGGCCCTCTCAGAGTGATAGTACAATCTGGTGGTGCACCAGTGGCACCACCACCCATTGGGAAACTGATTCCACCAGCCCCACCTACAAAAGGTGCACGCCGACTGAGCGCATTACACGAGTTCCAGCGGTAGAGGACTATGAGGTTCCGAGGTAAGATAGATCCGCTGGTGGTTGAGGACTGGCTATAGGTTATGGCCAATGTTTTTTGATTAGTTGGGACACCAATTGATCTGATGGTGATCCTATCCCCCAACCACTTTCAGGGAGCCGGTGGGAGATCGTGGAGTCTGACACTTCGGTTACACAACAAGGTGAACCTCACCTCGACGGACATCGAGGTACTTTTTAGGTTATATTTAGTCCCATCAACTCTATGCTCAGTGCATATAGAGGAGTTGTAGCACTTATAGCAGGGTAGAATGACCGTGGCCCAGTACTCGGTAAGGTTCACTGATCTATCTTGCTACTCCAATGACATGGTACGAGACCCTTTCTTTAGGGTCTATACATTTGAGAAGGGTATTCGATGATAGATCATATCATCGATGATATTACTCCACATTCTGACTTAGGCTGGGGTTCTAGAGTGAGCACTTTTAGTGGAGAGATTCTTAGCTGAGCAGGCACCGACAACGACAACCACCACTGGATGTCCGGTAGTAGATTCATCCATAGAAAGAAGTAGACAGATGACATAGGGTCCCAAGAGGACCATAACATCTGGGGGAAGACCTCAGGACACATGGTTGGTGGTGAGGGGATCACGAGACAGAGGAGGAAAGATGAGGAGTATGCAGTGCTACTCAGGTGGTGGGCAGAGCCACATGGCTCGTGACTGCCCGACCCTTCATATGGATGGCCTTATGATTGTCGAGGGACTGCATATTAAGAGGAATAGATTTGACCGAGGAGGTCCACAGGGAAGAGAATGTGGAAGGGGATTTGTTCATGTAGTAGACGATGGGAAGGGATTCTATGTTCTATCGCCACCACATCCAGTTGGTCCACCCCGACCACAGGGAGCAGGTGGAAAGTGAAGATCACAACTCCATGAATCTGAGGATTATGACCACGGAACTCCAGAAATGATTATAGGTAAAATTTGTGTCTACTCCACCCTAGCTATAGTACTTATAGACACAGGTTCCAGTCACTCTTTTATTTCCATGGCCTTCATTCAGAGTTCAGAGATTTTGATGGAGCCTTTGGCTTGATCCTTATGATTAGAGACTCCTATGGGAGAACATTAGACGATTACACACTGGTGCCGGTAGTGTGAGATCTATCTAGGAGGTGAGATATTTGGATGGGATCTTCTAGTAGTGGCATCGAGGTCTTACGATGTCATCATGGGTATGTATTGGTTATGCACATTTCATGCTCAGATTGACTATATTAGGTGTAAATTACAATGTGTCTGTGAGGTTGGGACTAGGTTTTCCTTCACCAGTGAGAAGGGAACCTTTGAAGCACACAATGGACATGCCTGGAAGAGGGTACAACCGATCACACATCATTTGGCTAGCCTTACCCTCAGAGAAGTTAATGATGAGAGTCTGGTCTATCCTATAGTGGTGGACCAGTATGTCGATGTCTTCCATGATGATGTTCTTGTACTACCTCCTCATAGAGAGTTATACTGTTACATCGACATGTACCCTACGACATCACCAATATCTACACCATCATATTCGATGGCTCCAATGGAGCTTTGTTAGTTATAGGTACAGTTAGAGGACTTACAGGGGAAGGGGTTTATAAGGCCCAGTGTTTCCCCATGGGTAGCCCCAATTTTGTTCTCCACAAAGGAAGATGGGAGTTTGAGACTCTGTGTGGACTATCAGTTCCTGAACCAGGTGACCATGATAAACAAGTATCCACTTCCGAGGATTGATGATCTTTTCGATCAGTTGAAGAGAGTTCGTTGGTTTTCGAAGATAGATCTCAGAGCAGGCTATCATCAGCTTAGGGTGCGAGATAAGGATGTGCATAAGACAACCTTTAGATGTTGGTATGGACACTATGAGTTCCTGGTTATTCCATTCGGTGTGAATAAGGCCCCAACAGTGTTTATGGGACTCATGAACAGGATCTTCCATCCATACCTCGATCGCTTCATGGTGGTCTTCTTCTTAATATATTTTTTATTCAAAAGGAGAGGGCAAGGGGAAAGGGAGACAACACCCCTCAAGGGGGTCGGAAATGATGGAGTCCAAGGGAATCCACCAGCACAAAAGAACCACATTCTGGAGGGAGGGAAGAAAGTGAGTCATAAATAATGAGAGGCACATCCTGCCTACCCAAGCGGGCAAGGGAGTCCGCTGTGAAGTTAGCCTCCCTCCAACTGTGATGAACAATCTTCCCATGTGCGGTTCCGATCTTTCACCTTCTAATGATGTAAGTGAGCTTCCAAGGAACCCCACTAGTCCCATTCATGATCCTCGCAAGGGTTTCCGAGTCTGTCTCAATTTCGGACGCTGTCAACCTCTTCCTTCTACACACCAACAGACCCGAGGCCAGTGCATGGACCTCCGCACTCAGAGAATTTCCTGGCCCATAAAAGGCACTAAAGGTGAGGAAAACTGAGCCTGATGAGTCTCTCAGGACCCCTCCCCCTCTCATGGTTCCCCCATGCATGAGACATCAACGTTGAGTTTGAGTCCCATGATCGGCGGGCGCCATTTAACCCATTGACCAATACATTTTCTCAGAAAACAGGGGCGATTGAGCAGGTTGTTGATGGCAGTTGACGTTGATCCACCTTTGATCTGGGAAGTAATCTCGAAGATGTGGGATTTGATACTTGCCTGGAGGAAAAACAGAAAATGGCCTTCTCCCCTCCTAGCTTGATTGCGATCCTCCCAAAGCACCCAGCACAAGGCCACAAGGATGATCATTCTAACCGTCCGCTCCTGGCCAGAAGAACCCGAGCCAGAAAACCAGCACTCCATATATTCATGGAGAGAAGACTCTCCATCGTTTCTACATGGGTTATGCATGAACAGTGACCAGAGGTGAAGCGCCCAATGACTTTGAAAGAAGAGATGCTTCGCCGACTCGCGCCTGTGAGTAGTGCAGCAGGCACATCTAGAGGCCAAAGCAACGCCCCGGCGCTGGATGTTGTCCTCCATAGGAAGCGCCCTGTTCCTGATTCTCCATAGTAAAAAATTCATTCTGATCGGTATTTCATTGCACCAGGGAGCTGGAGCCCAAGACTTGGAGGTGCTTCCTGGCAGAGCGATACTTCTGAAGCCTTGCGCGGTGAATCTCCCCGAGCTAATAGCCGAGATGCAACACCTATCGGGTTCCTCACTCATAACAATATTTTCAAACACAGACATCTGGTTGGCGTTCAAAGAGGTATTGATCAAGCTGAACTCCTCACATGCACTACTGAAGGTGATATCCGGAGAAGGGAAATCGGGGTATCCCATGGGCTCCCCGGACCAATTGGTGTCCCAAAAACTAATCTTCCCAGTGCCGATGATCCATCTCGCGTGACCTGATAACGTGTCCATAAAGGAGAACATGCACCTTGCCAGCCGCATGGACCTGTAGAGGCCCTTTTCTTCTATCCCTAGGTACCGTGCTCTAAAAAATTTCACCCACAGCGAATCTCCGATGATAACTTCCCAAGCGAGTCGAGCCTGGAGGCTTTAAAGAGTATCCTGAATATCACGGAGGCCCACTCCTCCTGCCTCCACTGGTCTGGCGAGGCGCTTCCAGGAGGCCCAGTGGGACCTTCCCTCCTCCTTGGCGTCCCACAGAAATGAATTGAGGATAAATTCCATTCTCTCCACAGTACCCTTAGGAGGGTGGATCACCGAGAAGACGGGCATGGGGATGGACGTGAGGACGCTGTTGATCAGCGTAATCCGTCCACCGAAGGAGAGGATCTTATTCTTCCAGTTGTAGATTCTGCCCAGAATGCGATCAAGGGTCGCAGGGAAGTGCACATTCTTGACGCGGCCACAGGAGATCGGAACCCCGAGATAAGAAATGGTAAACGTCATCCTACAACAACCAAGGATTGTTTGTATCTCCTTGTTCCTTGGGGCCGGGCATTTGTCTGAAGTGAAGAAATGGCTTTTAGTGGGGTTGACACTCTGCCTGCTCCATCTGCCGTAGGTGGTTAAGGTGTCCATGAGAGCCTTTGATCAGCGACCTTTTCCTGCCGTTGATAAAGATTAGAATATCATCAGCAAACATAAGATGGGAAATGGCAGCACTATTCCTTCCACAGAAAGGGAACATGAGGTCTGAATCCATCCCATATTTCAAATTTCTTGAGAGTGCATCCTGGGAGAGAACAAAGAGGAAAGGAGACAAGGGGTCCCCTTGGCGAACACCACAAACAGTCTTAAAGAAGCCAAAAGTTTTTCCCATCAAGGCAATGTAGATCCATGGTGATGAATAGCATCTGAAGCAGATATCGCAAAAGACCTCACTGAACCCAAACTTCCTCATGACCCGGATGATGAAACTCCATTCCAACATATCATAAGCCTTGTTCATGTCGACTTGGAAGATGAAATTGTGTCCAACCGATTTTATGTTAATGTCCTGCACCAATTCATTAGCGATGCCCACCGCTCCTTGAATGCTCCTTCCCTTGATGAAACCGTGCTGCTCCATTGATACCAGGCGAGGAATAACTTTGTCGAGCTTTCTGACGAGGATAGAGGATAGAATTTTATAGGCAACGTTGCAAAGGCAGATTGGCCTGTACTGGCTCACAAGGGTGGGATTTCTGATCTTCAGAATGAGGACCAGTATGGAGGCTGAAATTCCCCGAATGAGAGGGCCACCAAGGAAGAAGTCCTGGATCGACTCCACAACAAGCTGGCCAACAATCCCCCAAGCGAAGATGAAGAAGCTGGCCGGGAAGCCATCGGGACCCGGCGCGCTGTCCTGAGGCATGCTTCTGACAGCCACCCGGATCTCCTCGGCTGAGGGGATGGAGGAGAGAGTGCAGTTTTCCACCTGATTAACCGTTGAGGGGATATGGTTGAAGAAATCCTCAGTGTCTTGATTCCCCCTCACGAAGGAAGAAACATTCTCCCCTACAAGGATTTTTTCAAAGTAGTCCAGAGTCATCTTCCCTGCAGTGTTCACGTCCGACGTGTAGCCCCCATTCTCCATTCTCAGGTTCATCCTTGATCGTTTCCTCTCTTTGATGCAAGCATGGAAAAAAGCACTATTTCTATCCCCTTCCTTCAACCATCTAACCCGTGATCTCTGTTGGAAATCTCTCTCTAGAGAGAGAAGCCTCTCGGATAGGTTATGTTGTTTGTCACACAGAGTGATGAACAAATTCTCATCCCAACAGTTCTGAAGGGATTCCTCCAACCTGTCGACTTCCAACCTGAGGCTGTTGAGGCCCTGGGAAATATCAGGTCTGGTGCACACCCAGCTTTGCAAATCCATTTTGAGCCGCCTGAGGCGGTTCACTAGGCCACCCCACGATCTGCCAGCTTCATCTTTAGACCAGGACATCCTGATAGCATTTAGAAAAGAGTCGTCCCCATGCCATGAAGTCGAGTAGGAGAAGAGGGAATTCGCAGCCTCCTCCCTCTTGATGTTGATCAGGAGCGGGTTATGATCAGATAACACCCGCTGAAGGTGAGTGACTGTCGTCTTTGGGAAAGTGTCCCACCCAAGAAGGTTGGAGAGGCAACAATCCAACCGACACCAAATGCGATCTGCGCCCTTGTGGTGGTTCCACCAGGTGAACTTGGGTCCAGAGAATCCAAGGTCCAGAAGCCCAGCGCTCCTCATGAAGTTATTAAAATCATCCATTCCACCAAAATTATATCCAACTCCCCCCTTTTTCTCAGAGACGTCCGCAATAGCGTTGAAATCACCTCCCACGAACCAAGGGAGAGGCCCCGTTTGAAAGTTTCCCAGACAATGCCAAAGTTCCCTCCTCTTGAAAACCTCAGTGGCCGCATAAACGAAGGAGAACGCCAAGTCGTGGCTTACTGTAGAGATCTTAACATTGATACATTGAAAAGAGAGACTAAAAATCTCAACAGAAACGTGGTTCTTCCAGCCAATCCAGATGTGGGAGTTCTCATCACTGCCATGGAAGAAGTTGGGGAAACCCATTTTCCTTGTGAGAGTAGTGCCTTTACTATGTACCTATTTTGGTTCCACGATCACCACAACTTGAGCATAAAAACTCCTGGCCTCAGAGGCCAGGAAATCACGTTTGGCTTTAGCCCCTAAGCCCCGTGCATTCTAGATGAGGATGGGTAGCATCAAGGTAGGCCCTTCCGGGATTTAGACGGGGAGGACAAAGAAAGTACAGCAGGCGCAAAACGGCCAGAATCTTTGAGTTTGGAGCGGGTGATAGGACCTGAAAACACTGCCTCAAGGGGCGCTGGTTTGGGAGAAAGAACCACCTTTTTGAAAGAGAAAAAATACTCCTCCATCAGAGATTTCCCTTTACCTTTAGCAACATCATCAAAAGACGAACCTGCATCTCCCTTAGAAGAGGAAGACAGCAGGCGACGTTGCGGGGAGCGACGAGCGAGCACCAGCTCTTTCTCCAGGCCATACAAGGGGGGGTTCGTCTTGGCCAACCCCTCCACATCCAGAGTGAGGTTACTCACAAGAGATTTTTGGAGGAACTCTGGGGAAAGCTGGGTTGAGATGAAGAAAGAAGGGGGCGGAGGGGAGAGATACCTGGGAGGACTCCCCAGAAGATCTAAGAAAAGGTCATACTTGATCACTACTCTTCGATCCTGTCGAGGGGAAATCTCGGCAATAGGACAGGGCGACCAGGAAATTAGATCGCGAGGCTCATGAGGGGCCGACAACTTGTCTGACACTGAAGACCACACCCCCATGAAAACCTCTTCTGGCACATCGTCCCTCCTGGAAGAATTCAAATTTGAAATCGTAACGGGCCGAACCAGGGACCCCACACGCCTTCAACCGGGCGACGCCTGACCCAGACCCGCCTGAGGAGCTTGCTGGGATGAGCTAGCAGCGTCCTTCCTCCTCCTACATGCCGAATCCCGGTGGCCATACAGCCCGCAAAGGGTTCAGAACTTCAAGGGGTGGTGAAATATGACCGGTTGTCTCCATGAAAAACCGTCGCTAGCCTGTAAGATAACCATGGAGGGTAGTTGCTTGGCCAAGTCAAGTTCAACACAGATTCGGGGGTTTCCTATAGACAAGAGGGACTGATTCATCTCGTCCATGTAGAGAAAGGAACCAAAGGAGTTCCCCAGGGACTGCAGGATGGAGGGGTTTTGGAAAGGCAACGGGAGGCCTGGGAAGGAGATCCAAACTGCCTCCGAGGAGGACTCATGGCCAAAATGATAGTCCCAGGACCAGCGCGAAAGGTATAAGTGCCAGTCGCCACACCTTCTGCTAGCACTGGACCAAGCTCTCACAAAGTCTAGTCTGGAACCAAGATGGATGCTGAAGGCCACTCTAGAAAGCTCCGAGACCTCCGGCGGACAAGAGAGACCCCAAGAGTTCACCACACCCCGGAAAAAGTTCAGCGAGGGCTTGCTGCGACCGAAGAGGGCCACCAAAGAGAGGTCAAGAAGAGAAGCAGCCTCACGGAGCTCATTACGGAGGAGGAGCATGCCTAGAATCTGAAGATAGTTCTAGATACACTCTGAGAGCACTAGCATTATGGTAAGCTCTCAAATTGCTGGTTCTGGATACGAGTGGTCCACTTTCTGGGACATGTTATCCCAGAGACTGGAGTTGCAGTGGATCTGGCATTGATAGGGGTTATGCTAGCTTGGGAGCCACCCAAGAGTGTGACTAAGGTGCAGAGTTTCTTAGGGTTGGCTGGGAACTACCGAAGATTCGCACTCAACTTTTCTAGATTTGCAGCACCCCTTTCAGCTTCGACAATGAAGGGAAAAACCTATATGTGGACGGAGAGACGCCAACATAGTTTTCAGGAGATGAGGTAGAGATTGATGAGTGCCCCCATCTTAAGGCTACTAGAAGAGGGTGTTGGGTATGTAGTCTACTGCGACGCATCAGGGACCAGACATGGATGTGTCTTGATGCATGAGATAGTATTGATCACTTATGGTTCACGACAACTGATATAACATGACCAAAACTATGGCACCCATGATCTGGAGTTAGCATCATTGGTCTTCTCCTTGAAGATGTGGTGACCTTACTTGATGGGAAAATGTTTTACAGTCTACTCTAATCACAAGAGTCTCAGGTATATCTTCTCACAAAAGGACCTTAACCCGAGACAACCGATTTGGCTAGAGATCCTCCAGGAATATGACTTTGAGATAGTCTACACTTTTGGTAAGGGGAACGTAGTGGCAGACACACTCAACAGGAGGTCTGGTTTACAGATACTGAGTGAGGTGACATAAAATCAAGCCATTTTGCAGATATCCTTTGTGGATAGAGATGAAGCAGCTTATCTCCATTCTATGATTGTCACTCCCCCACTTCTTCAGTGAGTTTTGGAGGTACATCTTGGGGACATTTACTACGAGGACCAGTGTGCTTAGATATCTGTAGGATGGGCTCCTAAGGGATTTTCTGAAGGTGGGAAGCACAACATTCTCTTCAGAGGATGCACCATGGTACTAGTGACACTACGAGAGGAGGTGTTGATGGAGTTCCATACGTCCCCTCTGGCGGTACATCCTACTGTGGTGAAGATATACCAGGACCTTAGGCATCTGCACTGGTGGCCAGGGATGAAGAAATAAGTGGCATTGTTTGTTTCGCGATGCCTCACTTGTCAGCAAGTGAAGGTCAAGCATCAGGTTCCAGAATGCTTAGCTCAACCACTAGAGGTGCCATATTGGATGTGGGATGGTATCTCTATGGACTTTGTGACCAGGATTCCATGTACGACCAGGGGACATGATTCCATCTGGGTGATCCTTGACCGACTCGCCATGTCGTCCCACTTACTACCTATCCGAGAGGAGGGATCAGTAGAGGGCTTGAGACGCCTCTATTTATAGGAGATTGTGAGACTTCATGGGGTTTCATTGCCGATCATCTCTAACCGTGATACACATTTTACATCCCAGTTATGGAAGGGATTGCAGGAGGTGCTTGTGACTTAGCTACATTTAAGCACCACCTTTCATCCACAGACAGATGGTCAGATGGAACAGACCATTCAGACACTCAAGGACATACTTTGTTCTTGTGTCCTCGATTTTGGATGTAGTTGGGAGGACCACTTTCCACTGGTGGAGTTTGGATAAAACAATATTTATTACTCTACCATCGATATGGCACCATTTGGGGCCTTGTACGGTCGGCCAAGAATAACACCTCTATGATGGACATACCATGGGGAGTCACCACTTATGGGTCCGGAGTTGGAACGGGCTACCACTGAGAAGGTGCAAATAATCCAGGAGCAGATGAAGACTGCATAGAGCTGGCAGAAGTCTTATGCTGACAGGAGATGGAGATCATTGGAGTTTGAGGAGGGAGACCATTTCTTCCAATGGGTCCCACCTCGATGAGGTTTGTAGAGATATGGAAGAGGAGTCATGTTATCACCAAGGTTTATCAAACCTTTTTAGGTTTTCAGAAGAGTTGGAAAGGTGGCGTATCACCTGGATCTTCCCTCATAGATGCACTGGGTGCATGATGTTTTCCATGTGTCATAGTTGAGGATGTATGTGCATGATCCATCACACATCATTGACCGAGGTGAGATAGACACTGACGATGGGGGGACATTTACAGAGGTTCTAGTGGAGATTGAGGATCGATAGGAGTGGGTCATTTGCGAAAGATCGATTCCTCTTGTGTGCATTTTCTGGAGGCACGGGAACCTCCAGGAGAGTACATCGGAGCGGGAGGCTCATATTTTTTCATAGTACCCCCATTTGTGTCCTTAGCCTATGTTTTAGCTTCTAGGGATGAAATTCCCTATGGTGGGGAGAATGTAACGACCCATATATTCCATGTAATTTTTTTAAATTATATGGAATTATTACAAGTCTGCAAAAATTGATGGCGCGTGATTCCGAGGCCTAGTGTGCCCTGAATAAATTTCGGAACTTTTTCTAAGGTTCGTTCAGTAAACGTGCGCGTGGAATTTTCTAACTTTTTAACTAGTGCTCGGATTAAAATTTTAAGTGCACCATTGAATCAAAAGCACTAGGATTCTATTAAGGGAAGCTTCACTTCAACCGTAGTAGGTCGAGAGAAAAATATAGCTTTTGGGAATTTTAAAATAATAATAAAATAAAGAAGTTTTTTTATTTACTTTGGTTTTTTCATCCAACCGACAAGCGGGGGTGACAGGACCAATGACATGTCAAGCCCTTAAATATATTGACACCTCAATTTTTCGTAAGAGCAATGTTGGAATTAAGAAGGTTCCTTAATTAATTGAACCCCATTAATTCCTCATCCATTACTCACCCTCCCCCTCTCCTATTTATATGGATCTTGGGGAGGAGTATTGGAATAACTTCACCAAGCGATGATGTTCTGATAAAGTTTCATGAAACCAACTACTTAGAGGATGAGACGGGTTCCAGCGAGAGATGACAAGTGCCATCGAATCAAAAACCGAAGAATGGTGATTGAGCGGCGTCGTTGGAGGCTTGTTGCGCGAACGATGAATGCTGACTCTTCCTCAAACACGGATGTTCTCCAATAATCTTAAGGTAGGGTTTTTTCTTATTTTAATTTCAAGAGGATGGTTAATCATTACTACCATCTTGTAATCAAGCTAACATGGAGGGTACAGGCCAAAAGAACAAGGCCCGAACCCTCTGCCTTTTTGTTAGAATTTGGTGTGTTCTTTGTGAGATTTTCCTTTTGGGTTGAAAAAAACCCAGCATGGAGGGTGACAGTGGCTGATGGAAATGGCCTGCCATAGTGGAGATAGTGGTACACCGTCACACACTATTGGAATAGAAGGCCATGGTCTCAGTCGCGACGAGTAAATACGGCGGCCGACTCAAGGAGGTCGTGAAGGAGGTGGCGGTGCGCCGCTGGAGAAGGGAGTTGCGGCCTACAGTCACGACAGACAGTGGTAGCCAGCATCAGAAAAACCTGAATGGAGGCGAGTAGTGTGTCGTCGCGCGCTGCTGGAAAAAGGTCATAGCTCGGAAGCAGCGATGGAGGGCTGGGACCCGCAACGGGTCCCACGGGTGACCACGCAGCACTAAGAGGTGTAGCCGCCCCACCTCCCGAAAGGGAGAGACCGTTACCCCGTGCCAATTAAGGTGGGCCCCGATCCAGTGGGCCATGCCTTTAACAAGTCGCGCCCCTCCGTGGGACGGGACACACGAGCCCTAGTGGGATGTACCGCTCTGTGGGCTGGGCCGCGCCGTTTTCTGGGCCGAGCTACACTAGCCCAGTGGGCAGTGCCGGTTCGCAGCCTAGTGGGCCGATCCCACCGCGACCCAGCCTAGCTGGGTCGGACCCGATCTAGATCGAGCACCCAAACTCGGTCGGGTCGGCCCAAATGGGGTCAGTCCGGTCTGGTCCGTCTAGGTCGGACCGAACCTAGTCCCTTCTAGGCCCAATTTCATGAAAAGAGCCATAACATGAAATTCGGGCGTCCGTTTGACGAACTGTCAGTGATGCTGGGAACCTTGGAGTGAGACGGTCCTTATGATATACTCCAGATGGGTTTTGTAGAATGTTGGAGTATGGCCAGGTTGTATCGGACACAAATCTAACTGGGCCCTCAGAACTAAAACGCTTATAAGTCACAGACTGGGTGTCCGATTGTTGCAACGTCTGTCACGTTAGAACCCTTACAACTTGGAAATCCTTTGGGATACTTATTAATGGAGCTTCGTCGCGGTTGAGGTAAAACTAAGGACTTAAGGATAAAATACTTCCATAATCAAGATTACTATGAGTAGGAATTTAGTGGCTGGCAGTGAGGCAAAGGTTTGTGACATATCATACAGAGGTTAGTACATAGCAATCTTGGGTAGATCTGCACTAATCCTATGTGGGTTAGATCCTGTGTGGGTTAGTGCTCACCGATCCTGTGTGGGTTAGTGCATACTGATTCTATGTTGGTTAGATACTTTGTGGGTCAACGGGGTTTAGTACCTATCGAACCTATGTGGTTCAGACTCCGTATGGTTAGTAATAGAGCCTCTCGATAGAATATGATGATCTTATATTACGAATAATCATTTGTACTTCAATACTTATACCTGGTGTGAGATTATTATTTACCATTGTGGTACTTTTACCTTCACGGTGTTACCTTCGTGGTGTTACCTTTACCATACCTTTACCTTTATTATGTTACCTTCGTGGTGTTACCTTTGTGATACTTTTACCTTCATGGTGTTACCTACGCGGTGTTACCTTTTTGGTATTCTTCCTTCATGGTTTAGTTGTGAAAATGGATTAAAAGTTGGAGTCTTAAATTTCTTCATGAAAGAGATGGGCATATTTTGATAACATAGGTATATGTATGGAAATATACCTAATTAGAGTTAATGAATTTTTTGGGATATGTGATTGAGGTCTTGCTTTGTGGTTTTTCCTTTGTGGAACTTTGGGAGACCTTCGGGGGTCTTGGGTTCCCTACTGAGTATTGTTATACTCACCCCTACATGGGATACACCCACACCTTACTCTGTCTTATGTAGATGAAAGATAGCATTGATCGAGGCTGAGGGAGCCAGGAATTGATGGTTCTCAGAGGTGGAAAATTAAATGTGAAGTGTTGTAGTATCTATAGATCATGATTTTTACCTACCCTTCAAGTAGGATCCTCAGTGTATGTTCCAGGAGCTGTTTTCTCTTTTCAGTTTTATTTTTACTTTTCAGTTGGGCTTGTATCCCGACCCCTTTACATTTAGTACACTTTTTTACTAAAAAAGTTCACTTCATGGTTGCTTCTTGTTGTACTCCTGGATTGGGTATTTTTACATGTTTAAATGCAATCCCTTCTTTTTATAGGGATATTCCTTTCCCGAGCCAGTCGCCATCCCCTGGCCTATGAAAGGAAGGCTTGGGGTAGTCACAGCACGGGCCCCAGGGGATAGATCATGACAATACCAAACATTATGAATTCATTACAATTCCATCTTTTTGTGATCACTGACCCATTTATAACATTTACCATCCATTTATTATGTTTTGTGTTGGTAATCGTTAATTTGGAATCAATTGTTTTTATATTACCATTAAATTTATTATGACATATTAGATCTCAATTTATTATATCCCTTAATGAATATTTGATCTCACTCCATTCCTTTTTATTCCCATTTCCCCATGTAATATAGTGGAATACAGTATATGGTTTACCGAGTGGATAACATTAAGGAATATTGATTAGTACTAAAAAATATATAATTTTTCAGAATGTAATGAAATATTTATGTATCCAGTCTCCTGAGGATGACTGCACCTTGACATTGGGTATAAAATTTCTTATATTCTAATTACCATATAATAAATAACCCCCTAAATTTAGATAAAATGGGTTAGGGGAATTATAGTTTTTATTAGAGAAAGGGTTGGTATGAAACATAGGAATTAGATTTAAAACAACTAGGGAAGAGAACATAGATTCTATCTTTGGAAAATTTTAGAGATTATTCTACAATTTTTTTATATGTATTATAAGAATATGATCATATTTCAGGGAATCATGATATATATGTTTTATATTATATATTAATAATCTATAATATTATTAAATCTTCCATGAAATTTGATCGATAATTCACTTACCAAAAGAAATGAAAATTATTTGAAAAATCTAGGAAAATATGGGGATTGACTGGATAATCAATAAAATGGAGTTAATGTTGGTTCATAATAAATTATTAAAATCCTAGGGAAATTGACTTATGTTATGATAAATAACCACGCCAACATGGAACTTAATTTTTCTCTTCAATAAGGATCAATATATTTATATAATTTTATGAGGAAGAAACCTTCATAATGCAGTGGTTCCAATAATCTCATAATGAAAGATTAATGTGTGAAGTATCTAGAAAATATCATTTTTGGAATTAGGGTGTAATAATAAGAAAAACATTTTAAGGGATGTGTATCATTTAAACGGAGACACTAAACAATGGTTGTCCTTAATTAAATATACTAATATGGGAGATGGGATATAATACATAGAGTGAAAGAAATTTAAAGTTCTTTTTAAAGAAATATATTCTCAACTGGAGAAACATAATGATATTTAAAATCAATACTTAAATTTATGAAAATGGAAGATGAAATGGTGGCTGTGTGTTGTGATAATTTTACTATTTTAGTGTACTATGTTTCTAGTTATCTACAAAACCTTGAAATTATGATTGATTATTTATTAACTAGTTTAAATCAATATATTTAAATATCATTATTGTCTTAAACATTTTAATCATATGAATATATTTGAACATGTTCTATCAGTACAGTGAAGGTGTTTTCAAAATCATTCGCATAAAAATGAAAACCATATAATAATAGGATGGATGATCAACCATAGGGAAAAATAATTAGAAAATAAAATATGGGAAATTTGTAGTTCCGTATTTTTAATAAATGTGTTATGAAATACACAAGGACCTACTTAAAGAGGTTGGGTATATGATTTCAAATTTAGAGGAAATGTTCATCATTCACCGACATTCAAATGAAATAGGGTAGTATCCAATGGATAATGATTCAATAAAAAAAATATTGTGTATTATTATAATCTATTCCCTAATAGGTTCAAGAATTTTTCCTAGAAGAGGATTTTAGATCAAGCCAATATTTTTCAATAACTATCGCTGATGCTGATGCTCTAAATGATATGATATTAGGTACTTTGATTATACACTCAATGCGAGAAAACACATCATTTGATTCCAAGTTGAATATCTCATTTATATCATGCATGTTTATTGAGAACATCAAATCATCCACTGACGAATTATGGACTAATTTTTCAGTGACAACATAGTGTGGTTCCTCTATTGAAAAGAAGATATATCAAGAAATTCAAATTAGAATGAATTTTTTGATCCTGTTCTGAATCTAATCATCATTCAAATGGTGTATTTTGATGATATATTTGGAATGGAATGGATCTAGAATTATAGAGAAATAATCTATTGTAGGGGGATGAAAGCTAGAGTTTGGTAAGTGGGTGAGGAATTACTTGTTTTTAGGGGTGATTTAACTACCTAAAACTATTATGGAACCACCCCCAGGTGCCCATGTTTGCAAAATCCTTGATGATTCAATGGATTGAATTCAATCAAGGTTCTTTAAATAGGTTTTGATAATATAATATGTACCCATTGTGTATGATTATTGTGATTTATATACGAATTAATTTCCTAGGTATCCCCCATATCATGAAGTTGAATTCTATAATGATAATATCACTAATGAAAAAAGCATATCTAAGCCTCTCTATAGAGTGTCTACAGTTTATTTAGTTGAGATGAGGATGAAATTTTAAAAAATATATGATTATGATTTCATTCATCCAAATGTTTCACAATGGAGGGCACCCATTTTATTAATAAAGAATATGGATGTATCAATGTGGTTATGCATTTGATTATAGGGAAATAAATTGAATTAATGTAATGAAATACTACCCATATACTTGTATTGATGACATATTTAATCTTCTTTATGGGGCTCAATAATTCTCAATGATTGATTTTTGTTCTGTTTATCACTAGTTAAAGGATACGAATATGCATATAATAAATATTTAATTTTATACATGGTATGGATATAAAGAGTAAAAAGTAATTAACTTTTGGTTAACTAATTCTATAACACCCTAATATTTTATTTTTATTCCTTTCTAATAAATTTGAAGTGTTTGATATATTTCTTTACAGGCCATCCCAAGTCTAAATAAACCATAATATATTATAGAATTCATTACCTAGACATTATATTACTTGTTTGGAATCAGATTGAACACATTATGAAATATTTATATATCAATTTCTTTTCACAATTCAAATTTATTTATTAATTCATCAGAAACAATCATAAAATTTTTAGTAAAATGACATCATGATTATAGGACCTCTTTTTCTGAAGAAATTTATTTTTCTTGGTGTTATGAATATTTATATAAACAAATATATTGAACACTATTTAAATTTTTTTAATTAAATGTATTAATAATTTAGGAATAATAATTTATACATTAGTTATCTAATGGTTTGAAATTAAGATAAATTAATTTTAAGTTAAAAATAATTATTTTTTAGAAAACTATTTTATGTGTAGAAAGTGTTTTTAACCTAAGAAATTAAATAAATCAATGTTTATTAAGGATGTTAACACAAAATATATATTATATAAATAATCAAATAATTTCAAATTGATCTAATATTTTTTAATTGACATTGAATTAACGAAAAAATAGTTTTATGCTTAAAAATGTATTTTCCAAAAAAATGGGTTTCATGGAATTTTGGCTATCTATTTTAAAATTAATTTCTTAAACATATATAAATTGAATTTATAAAAAATGGATTCAATATTTTGAATCAAAACATAACAATTTATTAATGAGTCTAATTTCCTTTTTTCTCATAATGAATAGTACATACAATAAAAAATATATAACAATAGATAGGGTTAAAAAGAGTTTACTGAGGGTTAAACATAGAGATAAGGGTAAAAGTTCAAACTTGAATAAATATTAATTTTTGAATATATTTACACCTTATATTGTCCTATATTTTAATTAATGATCTTTTTTTAACTTCACATGAATGTAAACTTATATTATTAAAATCTTTTAAGTAATTTTGTGTGTGACGCTATCCTAACTTATAAAAGGGAACATATTATCCTCCCTTATTTGCACAGTTTGAGAAACCTATATTTGTAAAGACTAACCAAGAACCTTTATGTCTTCCTTTAATTCCTTCATGATCATCTATTCTTACCCTAATACCATCCTAGGAAGGATTAAGGTTCATAGAAAAAGAGGTCTCTCAGAAAATAGGTCATCATTTTACCCAACTCTTTCAAAGTTTATTTCTTCATCTATTTCCTCTAAATTTGTTATATACATTGTCATGACCGAACCCATGTTGTGTCTTGGTCTTCAAATACATGAAACCAACCTCCATAGGATAGGGGATAAAGATAAGCACTGAAGGGATATCTAACTATGGGAGAAAATTTCCTAAATAACTATACACACACACACACAACCAACAATTTTAAAAGTGTAGAGGGAAAGAAAGTAAATAAATGAAACAATAATATAAATTAAAACAAGTATCCATTAACCTATAGATAATAAAAGGTATGGTAGTGTATACTGAATATTAAGGGGGAAAATACATGTCCAAAATAGAAATGTGTCTCGAACTGACAGAAAACAAGAAAAGCAACGCAGATGAGAGACCCAGCTCTTGAATCACAAGATATGACCACCATATGTGGTCCTAGAACCCTATATCCCTTAGATCCTTTGAAGTAAAGTTTCTCATATCCATTTTCACCATAATATTGACACGTGTAGGGAAATCCCATGCAGGGGTATTTATATACAAACCTAGTAGAACACCCTGAAAGGGAGAATGGGGTGCAGTAAGAGATACAATAGAAGAGGAAAGTAGTAGATAGAAGAACGTACATAGAAATACTAAAAATCAGCCAAAGATAAAGTGAATTTAATCTCAACCAATAACAACGGTATAAACACAGTGATTATATTAACTACCCATCGAGCTTTCACCACCTATAGTAGGAGAGTATAATCATCCAATAATGAGAAGCTAAATAAGTAAATAATATGGTAAACCCCACACATCTTCACCTATACATGAAGGATAGTATCCAAATACCTGTTTTAAATCAAGAATATAGAATATATAGATATATATATAAACTCATTTAGTGAATCCCAAGTGAGAGAGTGATGGGATCTACAACTCACAACTCATCCCAAGAATAAGATTAACTAATAGTTCTATAAGTCAATCCATAATGCACATCATCCCACACGTCTTCCATGAAGACACAAGTGTAAGAGATGAAATCGTAACACTATGATACTATCTGTATTTGATGGAACATACTTTCCTTCATGGTTTTAGGACACATCACAATAACACATCTCATTGGGTAATGTTTCCCTCTTCTTTCTGATTCCAATTCTATGAGAAACCTTGTATTTTCACTATTCCAAAATGTGGAGGGGAAACAAGATCTTGGTAAGGGTCCCATGCCCTGGTATGACATAAGGGTTCTACTCAGTGAGTCAATGAGGAGCTCCACTGCCCATTCCATCAAGAGGGTAACCCTTAAGAAAGTCATTGGTGAACTCAACTATACAACCCAGTTGGAGTTTACTGACCAAAAAGGTCCTCAAGGAACTCTATTTACCATCCTTTTTAGAGGTTAATTCCCAAACAGGTCCTTGGGGAACTCCACTTCTCATCCCTATAGGAGGGTAATTCTTGGTAAAACCTATCGAAGAACTCCACTTCCAAGCCTCGGTGAAGGGTAACACTCAATTGAAGCCATCAGGTGACACCAATTTGTAGCCCTGTTAGAGGGTATTTCCCAAAAATATGTTTTTTGGGGAACTCCATTTCCCAACACTGTGGTGTTGTAACACCAAGAAAGACATCATCAGGGAACTCCACTACCCATCCCCATGGGAGGGTAATTCCAAGAAAGACATGGTGATTCTATATGATTGAAGCCATCATTGGGTTTCAACTTAGTGAGTTCAAAACCAAAAAAACATCACATCATACCTCAAAATCCTATCATGAGGGGACCATCAACTTCTATGTAGAAAAACACTCAATATTGGCTATTCAGAAGCCAAAATATGAGTTCAAATAAAGGGGATACATTCGTTCAAAGTTTTCATAGAAGATCTCAATGGGTAAACAATGTGTGATGTGACCCACATGGTGTGTTGTACCTCTTCATAACGTATCCATGTCCCTGGTCATCACATGGGCTCGTGTACATGTTGTAGTACACTCCATGTAGTTGGACTACATGACATGTCCTGACTAACCCAGACCAGGGTCGGGTCCATTGGCTGTGTTAGTGTACTGGACCCCATGTCCATGTACCAAGACATTATTTTTGTGTGGTCATCCATACAAGCTGGACAAATGAGAAAGGGTTACATTAAATGTAATGGGGGATTCCTGATATTTCATCCTTAATATTTACAAAACCCTAGCGTTGACGCTGAGGGGTGATATATGTCGTGTTGTTCATCATGTACATAGTGTATAGTCTGGTTTTCACGAAATTGTTTCATATTTTTAGATTTCCATCCTTTTATCGAATATGGTCAAACCACTTCAGATATATCACTATATAAGGATGAAGGGGGGGGGGGTCTAGTTGGAAATCATGATTCCATACCACTACTCGTCAGAAATCAGTCGTCGTCATGCATGGGGATCTCTCCATTAGAACAACACACTTCTAGGGATTCATTCATCGTGATATTGAATCTTAAAGTAATAATTGTACATACTCGTGTCAGAATTATCCATAATTTGTACTTTTCTCATAAATCTGTTATTGTTTGGTCAATCTACTTTGGATCTGGGGGTCCGATCGAGCTTAGTTCCCTTTGGAAATCATCGAACTGATAAACATGGGGATTTTTTTAGTGAATAACATCAAGAACATTGGGAGAAATGGACCAAAAAAATAAGTTTAAATTATTTTGTCAAATTATTCTTTTCCAAAGATTGAGAATGTGATCCAGGGTTAGATAAACCAATGAAATAATATAACTTTAGGATGCTGGCACATGAAAAAGCTGCAGGGAGGGGTGCATGTCGATGAACAATTATCAATATACTCAAAAATTTAATCTAGAGTTGTAAAACACCAAAATATGAGTCATACCTATATTTTGGATCAATAATTGGTGAACAACACCCTCATGTAATGTTTAGAAGAAGATGATGTGATCATCGTGCTTTGATTTGACTTGATCCTGAGTTTTGTTGTCATTGGTCGAAGGTAATCACCAAAGGAGGAGGGGATGAGATCCAAATTGAGAATTATGAGACATCTATGGGAAAATTGATTTAGATATATATTTATAACAACATTTTTTGTCAAGTTTTAATTAATTAATTATATAAATTAATTAATTTATCCACTTAAACACACCACCAACGAATGAGGGGACATAACATACCACACTAATAAATTTTATGTCATGATTTGGGTAATAACCATGTTCTGGACCCAACATTCATATTAGATTTACGGTCCAATCTTCCATTTTAGAGTTACCAACTCATTTTCATTAATTAAATACATGCATAATATAAAATATTTTTAATATTTTTAGAAAATTAATATTAGGAATAACGGGTCATAAACTCACATTACATATCAATTCCTAGCTATAAAAATATATATTAAAATATTTAAAAGACATAGAAGGAAAGACCAGGTTTTTAAATAGATACTATCTTCAATAAATTCATCTCTAAAAAGAAAAACATGGAAAAAATTCAAGATACCGAGCCCTCACATGGCACTACCACTCTATGGAACTCTCTTACATGATTCTGTGCTGTCACATAATGCAAACCAAAAGGATGGTCTGTCCACATAGGGTTATCTCCTATCGATCTACAATCACCACCAGGTGCTCCAAAAAGGAGGATCCATCCTCAATGTCCATCTTGACCCAGTTAATGAAATGTTTAGGTTCATGCACTTATCTCATCAAATGTGACACATGGAAAATAGTGTGCACCAAGACCATCTATGCGGGCAGGAAACGGAGGTTGTCAAGCTCGCTAAATCATTTCATGTTCTTGAATGGGCCTAAGAACCTTAGGGATAGCTTTTATCCCCTATCAAACCTCCATATTCCTTGTTGTGGGGAGAATCACACATAAATTTGGTCTCTCTACTCAAACTCGAAGGACTTATGATATATATTTTCATAGTATTTCTATCTGCTCTGGGATATCCTTATCCACTCATGGATAATCTTAACTTTCTCTTTTTTCACCTACTCCAAATTTGGTCCGACAAGAGATGACTCCCCATTCTCTTTCCATTAAAAGGGTGAAATTAAGGTTCCCACTTTTTGGGACTCAAAATGGGCCATGATAATGGTAGAGTGGTATATATTATTGTACAAAAGCACTACAAATGAAAAGTGACCCTCCATATTATGAATGAAGTCTAACACACATGACCTCAGTATATCCACAAACACCTGTGTAGTGCGCTCGGTCTTTCTATTGGTTTGGGGGTGAAAATATATACTGATCTAAAATTGGGTCTCAAATACCTACTTCAGGTCTCTCCCCAATCATTACATAAACCTTTTTTCAAGATCAGAGACAATTTTCTAGGGAACCTTATGAAGGAGAATGATCTCCCATATGTACAACTGCCCCAAACTCTCAACCAAACTCCACTCCCCTAATGGAACCGAGTGTTTCGAAATAATGATTCATTAAACAATCACCCATATGGTGTCATGGATCTTCATTGGGATTGAATTCCTGTTGATAGATACCATGGATTTGTTATCCCATTTACACTATGGGATCTCAAGTGGCTAAAAAAACCTATCATAAAATGGTCTTCATCCATCACCCGCTGACAATTGAGGCACTAAGAGATGAACTGAGATACACTTCATCCCATGTTAGACTGACATGATATTGTTTAATGTCTCTATAAATCCTCCCTATAGTGGGATATACAACAAGGGGAGAGGTGTGGAACTCTTGCATCACTTCCTCCCATAATGTGACCGGACCCACTGTTTTCTCTTGGATTAAGATTGCATGATTCCCTCTTTTATAATATCGATATGGTGCATCACCTGTGGATTTTTGATCACATAAGACCTTGCAGTCAATGTATCCAATATAGGGAACTCTCACACAATCAAGAATCATAGGATTCAACACCATCGACTGAAGAAATGTTGCACCCTCCTACTCCACTAGGGTCAGCTGTAGAGAAGCTAACTACTTCTAATATTCCAGCACTAGGTGAGCTTGGGACTTCCTTCAAATGTAATATACTTCATCAATTCCCTTCCCAATGGTATATAATATATCGAAGATGTAGTCCTATATGGACACTATCCATCATCATTGTCTCAGGATCAGGTCTCTCTATGTGGAGACGTACTTGAGACTCTAGTGGTCCGATTAAAACAAAAATTTCTCTTATAGAAGTTAGTTTCTCCACATCCTCAGGGATAATACTACCTCTACAATATCTAGGTCATGATTTACATAGTTATTCTCATGGGGTATGAAGGTGAATGACCAGTATGTGTGAACTACCCAATTTTTTATCAACACACAACCAAGTCCAGCTCTTGAGGCATCACAATACACTATGAACACAACACTATCCACTAGCAGTTATAACATCAGAGGGATCATCATCCTACGTCTCAACTCCTCAAAGGCACTCTACAACAGCTCAAACTAGATAAATAACTTCATTTTTTATGTTAAGATAGTCAAAGGGGTTTCAATTCTGGTGAAGTGTGGAAGAAATCCCTTATAGTACCTAGAAAATCCAAGGAATCTCCTCACCTATGACACATTATTAGGTGGATCCCATGAAATAACTTCCTTGATCATTGATGGATCCATAGATAATACTTTATTAGAAAAGACATTCCCTAGGAAGCGAACCTCCAGAATCTAGAACTGCATCTTTAAGAACATTCCATAAAGTCTTTTCTCTAGAAGAAAATCTAGAACCATCCTCAAGTTCTCTTCATAATACTCATCTATTATGTGGGAAAGAATATTAATAAAATGTTCCATGTATGGCTAGGAAAATTGGTTCCTCAAATCCATAAACATGGTGGAGGAATCTGTCACACCAAAGGGAATCACTAGGAACTCATAGTGTCCACAACAACATCAAAATTACATCTTTAAAATATTAGCCACTATAACCCAAAATAGGTGTTATCTGAACCTGATATATGTTTTCCAGAACCATCCAACACCTTTCAACTGATCAGTTAAGTCTCCAATCCTCCACATGGGGTGTATATTATTTATCATTGATTGGTTTATGTGATGATAACACATGCAATGTCTTAAGATCCCATGTGCATCTTTCATGAAAAATATAGTATCTATACAGGGGAACACACTGGGTCTAATTAATCTCTTCTCATGAAGGTCCTCCAACTAAAATTGTAGCACCTGGAGCTCGGTAGGTTCTATCTGATATGCCGATGAAGATATTAGGGTGTTTCATGGGTGAAATTCAATGAAAAACTCCATCTCCCTCCATAGACGTATACTTGGGAATTCCTTGGGGAATTCAACCATATAAACCTCCACAATGTAAGGAACCTAGATTATTAAAGAACCAACTACAACGAGGAATATTCTTACAAGCTGATGGGTGATGGGTTGTTGTATAATTCTTGCAAAACCACTTGTCCTACAATGAGATCTATTTAGTCAGGAAAGAAGAATCACGTCTCATTAGCACATATACACCTGACCTATCCATGGTGATAATCAATATGGGATCGATCCTTGGAAATATAATCCATTCCAAATATGATTCCATACGGTTCCATCATGACAACCAAAAGGTCTCACGAGAAACTCTCTCCTCCAAGTGATATCTCACTCTACCATTAGACAAATGATACAGAATAAGTGTTCCCCGTAAGAACCTCAAGAAGAAACTATTATGTCTACATCTATACTAGGATAATTATCTCCCACACAAGGAGTCTAGAGATAAAGGAATGGATGGAACATATGTCTACTAATACTATGGAAAGATTATTATAAACACAAAATTTACCTTGAATCATATTTTGTGTTGTCGATTTGTATACATCCAAAGCATGTAGATGTCTACAGCCCTGAACACCAGCTCCCTGATCCTGAAGTAGACCACATAGTGGTGGCGGTGGAAGGATCTTATATTGTATTCCACCACCAAAATCTCCTCAACTCCTCTACCAAGTTTTCCTTCCTGGGGAAACCATGTCCACGCCTAGGAGATCCATGATCATGACACTACCTCTATCATTACGGTCCATCATCTATCTACATGTCTAGCTTAGCATGTCTAGTCATGAAATCCCATTCGATGATTTCTCATCTATATCAATTAAAAAAACTCTCCTCTTTGGTACTCCTTGGTTATCTGCATTGTCTTGGACATATATGACAATGTTCCTAAGCCTTCTTGGGAAAGGTTCTCATATTCTAATATCTTTGGCCCCTACTAGATTCTTTGGATTACTCATGACTATTGTGTCCACTACTAGCTCCAAATTTCTAGAATCCCTCTAATAGATATGTCTCTATCACATGTCTTCATTCTAGCACACTGATATAGGCGGGGATTCACAAGGGCACAACGCTAGCTCGAATCTCTCTGCGAAGTCCTTCCCAAAATATTTTTGTTCGGATGTAGACATCTCGAATCATGTCAAGGGATTAGTCTATAAGGTTTTTGAACCTCTCTGTGTAATCATACACTATAATCCCTCCCTATTGAATCTCCATATGATCCTAGATTTAGACTGAGCATAAGAATGAGGGGTAGTACTCTTCACAGAATAGCTACTGGAAGTCATCACAGGAGAGTGTCGAATCATCGTGCATCTCTGTAACCAACCTCCACAAATGACCTGTAACTCTGTGGAAAATTATGGCTTTCAGTTCCACCACATGATCCATCGATATCTGGATAAGCCTAAAAATATGGAGAACCAAATCCAACCAATCCTCTACTACCTGAGGATCTGGATCAACATGAAATCTTAATGATCTCTAATGCTAGAGCTCAAGGACTGCGCTCATCATGTGGATTTCCTTATCATAATATGCTGGTACTGTCTACTTCTCTATAGAGGTAGGTACTTATACCTACACACTTAGAGGAAGGGGGTCATGGGATGGACCGTGAATTGAGGCCTCGTCACTCAATGCTTTATCATCTTGAACCAGAGTTACATCCTGTTTGGGTTTTATCATAGAGTCTTCTAAAAAGTTATAAAAGAGTACCTATGTAAGATGAACACATATATATTTTTCAAAAAAAATGGAGACATGAGTAAATAAGTACAATCAAAGAGTTAATCTTATATAATGCATGTACCATTTATCCCTACAAAAAAAGATTCGGCGTGATGAGTCAATAAGAATGTAGTCAAGGTCCTGGTGAATGGATAAGTAAGCTACTTGTATCATCACCAGACTCTCGGTCCTAATGTGTACACTCGAGAAACTTTGACACTATTTCTTTAAACCCAACCAATCCACTTTAGGGGAAATGTTTCTAAAAATGTCCCATGGAATACACTTTCTCTGATACCAATCTATCATAACTAGACCCATGTTAGGGATCAAGCTGCATTAACCCCTTCCCACCTCTATATTTTTGTCGGTGGAAACAAGCACCGAATGCATCGAAAAAACTAAGTGTCCTTTTACTAAATTCCATTACACACTCACACATAGCCAACTCAGTGAAAATTGAATAGGGAATGAAAGAAGATATGAAACACTTCTATAAAGTAAACCAAGCATGCATGAACCTCTACACATTACAAATGTATTGTAGATCATGCTAAAGAGTAATTAGAAAAAATATACACCCAAACTAGAAATGTGACCCAACTAGAAAGAAATATGGAAAAGGAACACAAATAAGAGATCCAAGCTCCTAAATCCCAAACTATGACCACCGTACATGGTCCAAACACCCTATATCACTAAACTATTATGAATTCATGATCATTCAATTTGTTATCTTCATAAGACATGACACATGATAGAAAATACCATGGAGGGGTGAGTATATAAAGACCCAATAAAATTCCCTAAAAGGGTGAAGGGGGAGTAGTAAGAGATGAAATAAAAGAGGAAAGTAGTAGATAAAACAATTTACAGTGAAAGAGTACAATTCAACCTAACCATGAGTGAATGTATTCACAACTAAGAACAACGGGAGATACATGGTTATTAGATAAACTAACTATAAATCCTTTTCCACCTATAGTAGGGGAGTATACTCATCCAACCATAAGAATATAAACAAGTAGAGCACGTGACATACCTCACACATCATCACCTCTCCATGAAGATAGTGTCAATCTAGAAAAAAGAATATATATATATATATATATATATATATATATATATGATTAGTCAAATAATTCCAAATGAGGGAGTAAGGGGATTTATATCTCAGAGCTCAGCCTATGGAGAAGAGTAGACAACAGTTCTACAAGTCCATCAATGATGCCCAACAGCCCACACGTCTTCCCTAAACACACACGTCTAAGGGAATAAATCACCAAACCTTGACACTATCAGCTTTGGGTGGCACTGACTCGCTCACATGGTTTTAGGTAGTGTTTTATGAATTCATCTTTTTTGGGAAGGTTTCCCTCTTCCTCATGAGTCCAAAGCTACTCCAAACCATGTCACGTCACCGTGCCGCATAGCCATGTTCCAAATGTTATAGGTATGGGTCCAAATTATTGGTATTAAAGGAGGTTCTTTCAATACTAGTCACTGAGGAACACCCCTGACAAGTCCCACTAGTGGGTAACTCTTGAGAAAGTCATTGTGGAACCCCACTTCCCATCCCTACTATAGGGTAACTCCCATAACGTTCCTCGGGGAACTCCACTACCCATCCCTACTAGAGGGTAATGACTAGGAATGTCATCCGGGAAAATACTGTCAAGCCCTTGTAGATGGTAACTCATGGTAGAAGCATTTAGGGAACTCCCCTACCCCAACCATGTACATTGTTAATTCCTAGAAATATGTCTTTAGAGAACTCCACTACCCTACCCTACTGGAGTATAATACTTGGAAGGATTGTGTCAATGAAATCCACTGCCCAGCCCTACTGGTGGGTAACACATAGAAAGATGATGTTAAAAAATTTTAATACCCAGGCCTGCTAGAGGGTAACACTTGGAAATATCTGGTGATTGTTTATGATTGTTGCAACAATCAAGTGTTGCCTCTAGGCACTCCTAACCTGAAACATTTAACTTTATATATTAAAATCCACTTCCAAGTTCACTATTAATTATACCTATAAATACACTAAGGATACACTATTTTTAGGCCAAAATCAATGTTCAAACAAAGAATATATGTTCATTCGATGTTATATTAGAAGAGCCTAAGGGGTATACATCATATGAGGGGACCCACATGGCATGTCTTCCCTCTTCATCGCCAGATCATTCCCTTGTTTGGAACATGAGTTTACATTTGTATAGCATTACACACCAAGTATGTGTACTACATGACATTTCCCAAATAACCCAGACTAGGGCTTTTTCTGTTAGCCATGTCTGTTTACCGGACCCCATGTCCTTATACCTGGATATCATGCTTGAGTTTTCGGACGCACGGGCTGGAAAACTAGGAAATGAGAACACAACATGTAAAGGTTGATACACAATGTGTCCTCCTTAATATTTCCAAAACCATAGCACCACTGCTAAAGGTTTTTAAATGTCTTGTTGTTCAATATGTACACGATGTGTAGTTGGGTTTTCAATAAATAACTTACAATTTGCAGATCTATGTCTCTGCTTCAAATCAGGTCACACTAATTTAGATCCAATGCTATTTAAGGTGAAAAAAGTTAGATATACCCAAAATAACAATTCTCAGTTATTTCTATCCTGAAATAGGTCGATGTCAAGAACAAGGTCTCTTTATTTGAACTTCACACAACCATTCCTTTACTCAATGTGATGTTGAATTTTAACAACCATATCATTATTACGAACCTCACAATAGTATCATATCTGTATTTTACTTATAAATACATTGTTTTTTCATTAACATTAAATAAATTTAGGATCCCGATCAATCTCAATACCTCCCAGAAATCATTGAATCAAGAACCATGGGGATTTTTCTTGTGAAAAATGTGAATAAATTTGGGAGAAAGGTACCTAAAAGTAGTTTAAATGATCATTAGACAATAGTTATTGTCCAATTATCTAGAATGTGATACAGTGTTAGATAAAGAAATGAAATAAATTAATTTCAATATGTTGGCATATGAAAATCCTGTAGAGAGGGGCGCAGATCAATAAACAATTATCAATCGTCTAAAAATATTATTCCAGAGGCGTAAAAAATCAGAATATAAGCTTTTACCTCAATTTTGGATCTATCATTGATGAAGAACGTGCTCACACAATGATTGGAAGTAGTTTATGTGTTCCTCATGCTTCGAATCATCTTAATCTAGATGTTTTTTTCGTTTGTCGAAGGGAATTTCCAAAGGAACAGGGGAGGAGAGCTTCGCTAGAGAATTATAAATTATAAGACAACCCTAGAAAAATTCCTTTAGAGATATATTTATTGCATCATTCTAGGTCATTTTTTAATTAACTATTTATTTGAATTAATTAATTTATCCACTTAAACACACCACCATTGAGAGATGGGTTTGAACGTCCCACGCCAACTCATTTTATGTTGCACTAAGGGTAAACACTGTATTATAGACCAAACCATGGCCTCATATTTATGATCTGATCAACTATTTAAGAGATATCCTATTTTTATAAGTTAATCAAATGTGTAATATAAAATATTTTTAATATTTTTTTAAAAATATCTGGGAACTCTTGGCCGTGGAATCACATGTCGTCTCTGTGTTTAGTTATAGAAATATATATATATAGAAATTTTAAAGTAATATAAAAAATGGGTATCTACATCCATCCTTTCATAATAAATCTAGTATAATAAAAATGCTAATATTTTATAATGATTATGGTACTACCTTTTTCTGCCTCCTTTCATGAAATGGGAAATGAAAGTATCACTCATACAAACATGTGGACTACCACCTCCACATAGATATATGATTCATTTTCTAACACTATATTTCAATATTTGATATTATGACGGTTTCAATGTTTTTATATAATATTAATTATATAGTTATTCTTATTGAATTTTATTATATTATCTCCCTTCTTATGTTCACATCAATTTTAAAATGACAATGCCGCTCGTGTGTACATGTGGACTACAGCCTCCATGAAGCAATGTGATGATTTTTTATCCCTACGTTGTTTGAATGACAAAAAATGTGAATATTTTTTGTCCAAGAGATTAAATAGGGGTGAATTCAGTTTTCAATAAAAATCTCTATTTAAAACAATCTAACACTAAATACCCAAAAATAATTAAAAACTCCAAGTTAATAAAAAATATATAATTATATAATTATTTTCTTTAAAATAATTTATCAAAGAGGGATTGATGATGAAATGAAATAATATTTAAAATCTATTAATCATTTGAAATAAAATTACTTAATCAAAAAATTTATATAAACACTAATTAAGACTATCTATCAAGGTAATTTTTCGGTATAACTTTTGAAAAAAAGTATTTTTTTTAACTTGTAAATAATGACAAAAAAAACTAATAAATCATAAAGATGAGTATAAATAAGGGTTTATGTCTTAAGTTAGGACTTAATACTCTCCATTAGAAAATCAACTTCTTCCATGATATTTATTATAAAAATAAACAGATCTAAAACCTGGATGGTGTTTTGTAATAAAAAAACACAAGGTTGTCTAAGAATATTGCCTCTTCCATAGTTATACATGGGATAGAAACAATAAACATGTCACACAAAACCCCTTCCATAGTTTCAATGTGTATAAAAATAATGAAATTTGGAAGAGTAAATCAATAACACTCATGTTTTGTACTAGAGAAAATGTGTATAGATATATAGAGTAAGACCACACAATCTACATATGTAAAGCACAAAATAGAGAGAAATGAGAAGTGTTAAGAAAAGATGATTATGATCGATTTTAATAGATTCATGTGTTCAGAGGTCATAGAATTTTTTATTGTGAAAATATTAAACATGTCCTTCAAAAAGTTATGGAAAACAGTGTATTGTAGAGTTTGGAAAAATCATTCTATTTTTTGTCTATATATGTCTAGGGACCATTCACAAAAATGAGTTTTATAATGTTTATTTGCTTTAAGATATGAATGTTTTTTCTTACTATGTATTGCACACATCACTTTTCGCACTTCTCGTACTAGATATTTCTATAGAATATATAACTCTCAAGGTCAAATTAGCCATCAAAGAATAATTAAAAAATATCCTAGATCCTTATACTAAGCACTAAATCCATAATGTCTGAAATTTTCATCAATGAATCCATGGAGTGGTTTAGGAAAAATGATTCTTAAATCCATGTCAGTCTGTTGGCATTTAATTACATATACTAGCTATTGCATGAAGTAAATTTGAATAATATAATTTAGGAAGTAATAGTATCATACTACCGATAGGTCCTTATTAATTGTAGATCACCCCAATGGTTGAAAAAAAAGTTTGTAGATAATTTACGGTGATATATCATCCTAAGGGTACCTAATACTAGTGGTAGCATAGTCTAGTGGTAGATCTGTCAATGGTAGATCCTATAAATTAGTGATAGATCTGATTAGTGGTAAACCAGCTGAACTAGAAGTAGACTTCCACAATGGTAGATCTATTATATTGATGGTAGATTTCCCCAATGGTATATGCTCTAGTTTTATATTTAGTCCATTGGTTGATCTTATTTTACTAATGTTATTTCTTCAAAGATAATGGTAGATTGTTTGAAATAATGGAAGATCTTTTCGTACCCATGTTTCTCTACAAAATAATGTACTAGCCTAAAACATGAATCCTATTAGAAATATAAAAAAAAGGAATTATGATCCTCAAAATAAGGTGGTTCCAAGAATATCTCCCTTTTTAATGATCACAAATCCTATAATTTTATAAAAACATACTTGAAAACAAATAAGAAGAAAAATATAGCTGATAATAAGAATGTACTTCTTAACATATTAATTAGTAATGTCAAACACAATAATAATTTTATTTTTTCTATTCATAAAATTCTAGACAAGAATAATAACCATTTTGGGATTTTCAAAAATATAATAAAATATAATAAAGAAAACAAAAGATATTAAAATTAATAAAATTCGGTTTTTATTAGATGAAAATTTCTGGAATTGTAGCTGAAAAAGTAATACAATGGAAAATACAACACCTATTTAAGCCAAATATAAATCAGAACAACAATAATCTTTATTGGATGTAGGGACCACTATATATTTTCATTTTTTTGTGAAATAAAAAAGAGAGGGTGATGTTGGTGGTGTAGATATAGAAGTAGGAAGCTCCCTAATCACTACTACCTTGAGATGCAGAACAACCTCAACTGGGGACTTGCCAAAACACTGAAACTTAGGAAGCATGGGTGTTGTAAAAGTTGTTGAGGTATGGGTAGACATAAGTACAGATTCAGGTGTTAGAACTACCTCCCCAAAATAATACAAAAATGGTTTTATCATGTTCACAACATCCATAATCATGTTTTGACCTCTCTTAATTACTAGGAATAAATCCTTCTTCTCCTCCATAAAAAGATGAAAAAATGTGGCCAAAAATTTTATATGATTCACATGTTACATGAATTCTATTGATATATAATGCATCCTTAGATTAACATCATGAAATATAAAATGTTAATTGATCACTTGTTTGGTATAATTTTTCAAATGGTATATATTTATTACCATAGTGATAATCTCTCAATCACATCAAGGATCATTAAAAAATTTCACAACCAATTTAAGTATGTACTCTCCATGTTGCATGATATTATAAAGTTCCTCCTAATTATAATATGTAATATCAACCATTATATAATTCAAATCATCAATAATAATAGAACAAATAATCTCAATCAAAAGATGGACATGTAAGAGGTGGAACAATAGAGGATAAAGTAAAAGATATATGTAAGGACTCTAATCTGTCTAGTAATGGTAGTTGTATGGTATCCAAATTTTATTTCATTTCATGAATAATGGATCTCACATAATCCAAAGGTTTTTCCAACCTCATGTTTTCAATATCCCCTTCCTTATTTTTAACATCATCTTTGGTTGATTTTGGAAGATAACTTACTCTAAGATATGTCTTGTATTTTACTCACTACGATATGAAACTCTAGGAAGTGAGGATTTAAGTAACCTATCAATATTTGATATCATTATTAATTAAAAAGAAACCATTTCATATTTTTATACATACCCTAATGGTAAATATTATGTAGGAATGGGAGAAGGAATCTTATCTGAGATAGGTTGAGCATCATTTCCTTTCTCATGTTCAATTGAAGGCACATCGGTTGTGAAGGATTCCGACCTCCTTGATTTATAAATCTGATAAATCAGATATTGTATAGGACCATTTCCAACAACTGAGATTTCATGTCCACCATGCTTCTATGGAATACTATGATCATAATCATATAATCCCTCTCAATAATATCTTGTATTTTCGATGTATTATTTTTTGGATATTATATAGATTATTTTCGAGACCAGGTCAAAATAAGGAATTTGATTCTGCAGAATAATGTTCTTAGTATAAATTTTTTAAATATATTAAATATATTAAATATCTTTGGAATGTAGTTTTCATGAAAAAATGTAATAACTTATAAAATAGGTTCATAGTTTTGAAATTTGAGGAAATAGTTGAGTTCAGAATGTGAGGTTTACCTTAGGTGCAACTTAACAAAAGTTGGTGTGGTTCATCTGTAATAAATTCATAACGGTAATTGAAATAAATATAATAATTGAAAATATTATTTTATTTCTTTTATGTTGACACAATTATTAAACAATATTTAGATATATTCTTTTGTGGAAATCAAGATTTCACTGCATAAGCATGGAAATGTTGGAGATACATGGAGAGACCGTTAGTGAATCATCTTAGGTGAATAATGATGAGATTGTGGATCGAATATTGGTGCCCATTGATTTCAAAGTATCTCAACCACGAATGTGACATGGATTTTTTCTTCCTCAAATATTGTTCCAAAATGAGTTAGGGTGAGTTTTTCAATATTTTTCATCCATGTTCTGGATTTCTATAAAGAATGAAGACCAATCAATGAACAAATTGATAAGAGGTTTGATCATCATACTGGATGGGAATATTTTTTGGGGTTTTTGGTGGGATATTTATCTTTGTGATTTTATTATTTTTATTTTTTTTCTAGTAGAAAAAAATCTATATTGACATGATCTAAGATCGAGGTTCATTCCTCCAATATATTCTTGTCATTTTAACCCCTCGTTCATCATTCATCACGAGAAATATTTTTTTGGCCCATGGAATGAAAAATATCAGTCAATCGATCATTACAAATTTATTTCCCAGCTTAAGAATCCAAAATCATAGATCCAGTATTAGCATGAAATGATGATGGTGAAAAATTGGAATTTGTGATGAATCATAATATGGTGGATAACCAATTTTGCATTCTTCAACATTATTCGGTGTATAATGAATAATGACACATAAATCAATATTTTTAAAATATTTGATGGCTAGAACACGTTATTTGTAAATTATGAGAGATAGATTAATCTTTCACTTGAGTTTTTGGGTGAGGCATGTCGGGATAAGAGGCTATAGTAGTGGAGAAATCATGAAGAGGATGAACCATCCACTCTGGAAAATCAGAAACCACATAGTTTGTAATCTGGGATTACATGGTATGTAGGGACCTATGAGTGGTGTATAAAGTTTTGGGAGAAAATTAAGTGTCACACAACATGTGAACCCGACCACATGACATGTGGTCCCTCCCCGGATACTCAACATATACATTGGTGACTACATGGACACAAGGTGGACTACATAGGAAACTTACTCACTGTGTGCTCCCCCACACTAACATTTCTTGGACAAGGTACATGGGATAAGCCATGTACTGGTACACAAGAAGAAGTACACTTGATGGATTCATGTACTAACATATTAGTAGATTACATAGGATTCCAAAATGAAATGTACTACTACACAAACATGGTATGATGACACTATCTATTTACCCAGGTAGGACCCGGGGTCAAGGGACATAGCATGTGACCCCTACTACATATTGTTTACTCCTTTATACTTGTATTACATCACTTTTATTTTGTATCAAGAAAATGTTCTATTAGGGTTCATTCCCATTATCCTTTCCCTGATGGTTGGTATAAAATCTTTTCATACTCCTAGGACTATTATCCCTTTAGCCAAAAATCATGGATAGATTCATTGGAATCCCTCTGAGAGGCCCAGAGTGAGACCTTCTATTCATCTTCATGCCCAAGGTGGAGTTCATGTTATCATCATGACTACCACTATCCTCTAGTTCATTCTCTACATATTGGGATAATCTAGATTGAGTTATGTGTATAAACTCATGTCCTTGGTAGTGATCCTCATATGTGTATCATATTCTCTTCAAACAATCATCATGTTCTTTCTCATGATGAGACCTAATGAGGAGTACCCCTTGGATAAAATTTATCAGTTATACTAGTTTTAGGACTGTTCTCTCTTGGATGAGTGCTTTATGGAATCTTCATGATAGAATCATAGGTGGGTATACTATGGTTGTGCCATTCCTCTAGACTATGTGTCTTTGTTGGGTATAAATGGATATTCTTATTATATCTCTTGTAGAACTATATATGTATAGAGATGATTGTTCTTAAATTTTTGTATGATGTGTGGTTTTTAGGTTGTCCTACTGAGTATTGTTACAATCACCCTTAAACAAGATTTTCCTCCATGGGTTGTGTCTTGTGAAGACGATCAACCTTTTGATAGAGTCCTAGGTGCATCAAGACCAGACGGTGCGTAGTGAGACTGGACAGACCGAGGTGTGTTCCTTTGACTTTATAATAGTAGTCACAATACTTAAATTCATGTTAGACTTCTATTATAGTCTCTTTGTGGTGGGATTGTATTTTTACATGTTTACATACTTTCAATTCCTTTTGAACTCTTATTACAAGATTAGATGTTTGAATGCATGGTTGTTGAGTTGTTTTTTCCTTTCAGCATTGTATGGGATTGGAGATGTGTGCTTGTGTATAGCTACATATGATAAGGCATACCAAGTCAGTGGAATGCCTTATCAACACTAGACTATAGTCCCTGACCTATTGGTGGTAGGAATGTAGAGTTACATTACAGGCACCTCTGGATGGGTCATGACAGAGTTGTATTAGAGCGTTCAGTTCAACTTTAGGACTGACAGTCTGTGAGATTTGTTTGGGGAAATAGGGTTTTGTTTTTGAATACATTCATTTAGGCTAGGGAATCCATTATTGCTGCAGTGGCTGAAGTATCCATACCCTAGGAATCTGATCACATACTTTTTGACTTGGTACAAGAGAACACTGGTTGTAGGGAAAAAATTCTACATGCATCATATTAGAATGGGTTGTGGTTTTCCATGTCATTCTTGAGTTATCCTTTTATATATACTAATTGGCCATGGGGAATCATGTTTATTTCAATAATCCTCTATGAATTATGATTTCTATGATTTATCACAATGATCAATAGAATGATACCTTGAGTGATCATGCATCGATATAGGGACCAATCCTAAAATGTTACCTCCAGGTGATGCACCATACATACCACCACATATAGAGAAAAATGTGGTAACCAAATTTCCCAAAGATTAGGTGGATATGATGGGCTCACTTCAGGAGTTTCATTAAAAGAGAACCCTTAGATTCTGAGGAATTATTGACCCATGGGTCATCGATGATAGGCTTCAGAATGTGACCAATGTTTTCTATCTGGCTAGGATACCAGCAGATCAGATGGAGTTTCTAGAGTAGATCATTCTTCCTGTATCAAAAGGGAGAGTGGGGGTTAGTGACCTAGTATTACGATGAGGTCATGGATAGAGTTTTAACTATTCTTTAGAGAGTATTTATCACTAGTTTTACTGAGGTATGTATGTATTTGGGAGCTTCTATAGCTCTATAAGGGCAGCATGATAGTATCTGAGTATTCATAAAGGTTTACCAACCACTCGAGGTAATCGATGGATATGTTTCGAGATCATTTCATCAGGTAATAGACTTTCGAGTGAGGTCTTCATAGATACATTTAATATAACGTTATCCATATGTGCATTCCTACCTATGATGGGGTGATAGAGAGAGTTTTGGTGGTTGAGGGTTTCTTATATGAGAAAATACAATCAGTGGTTGTCATTAGATGGAAAGGAAAAGATAATATCTCAATAGAAGGGAACCAACATCAGCCTCATGGGCCTATATGTATGAGAAATTTTTGTAGGAGGTACCAGGAAGGATGATATGCAGTTTAGGGCCCATAGAGTGGGTATAGTTAGACTAGAGGGAGATTATGCTACTCATGTAATGGTATAGTAAATATCTCAAGATATTTTTCAACTAACCATACAAATTATAGAGAGGATGTGGACAAGCCAACGAAGTAGAGACATTGGAAGGAGTATGATTGTTTTTAGGGTGGAAGACATGGTCGAGGAGCTGGGAAAGAAGAAGGACGTGGTTAATAATTTGACTTATTACCACTACCATCCAAAAGGGGTCCATTCCTGTCTCAACGATATACAGGATAGGTTAGAGGAAAACCACAGGTGGTCGAATCTTATGACCCAAAATATTCTTGAATGATTTGGGGTACGAACTGTGTCTTTTCTACCTAAGATTCAATACTGATATAAATAGGTGTTATTTATTTCTTTCATTCCAAATACCTTGTATGTGACATAGAGAGTCTGGTTGAACCTTTGGATCATCCCTTATTCTTAGAGACTCATACTAGATATGACTCGGTGATCACGCACCTCTGCTGACAATGTGACCTGACTCTTAGAGGCAACAATTTTAGTTTGAATCTCTTGGTAGAAGTCTTGATCCTTATGAATTCATTATTGGTATGAATTGTTTTTCTATAGTTCATCACTAGATTTAATGTTTTATGCGAATGGTATGGTGTTTCCACAGTGATGGAAACAAATTTTCGTTTTTTGGTGAAAATGAAACCCATATAATGTAGGATGGGATCATGCATAGAAGGGTTGAACTGATTACTCACCAGTTGTTCCCCTAACCCTTAGTGTAGTGGATGTTGTGAGTTCCTAGTTTCTAGCAGTGGTGGAAGAGTAAAAGGACATCTTACCTGATTATTTTACTATTTTACCTCCCCATTGAGAGATATAATTATGAATCGATCTACACACTACTATGGAAAAAATATATACGCCATCATATCGGATGGCTCTCGCAGAGGTAAGCCGAGGGTATAGTTAGAGGACTTTTAGAGGAAGGACATCGTTAGACCTAGTGTTTTACTGTAGACAACCCCAATTTTTTTTCCAGAATAAATATGGGAGATTGAGGTTATGTGTGGCCTACCGGTGCTTGAAACTGGTGAATGTGAAGAACAAATATCCATTACTGAGGATCAATGACCAATTTGATACTTTGATATGGGCCTAATTGTTCTCTTAGGCTGACCATAGATATGGAAATCACTAGTTGCGAGTATAGGATGAGGATATACTGAAACAAAATTCCGGGGTCATTATGGTCACTGTGAGTACTTGGTGATTCCCTTTGGCATGATAAACACCCCCAAAAATATTCATGGGACTCTTGAACCCAATCTTTAAGCCTTACATTGACCAGTTTTTTATAGTCTTTGTCAAAAATATCTTTGTGTGCTCAGCATTCGAGGAAGAGATTGTAAGACACTAGAGGTTGGTTCTAGACATACTGTGAGAGCACCATCTTCATAGAAATATCTCAAAGTTGTAGTTAGGGATTCATCATGTCCACTTTCAGGGACACATTATCTCTGTAGATGGAGTGGTAGTGGACTCATCCATGGTCTGGGTAGTGTTATCTTGGGAGCCACACAATAGAGTGATAGAGGTGGAGAGCTTCGTTGGGTTCGTAGGTTATTATTGAATATTCATAGTTGATTTCTCCAAGATATCTTCCACCATGATAGCTTTTACAGTAATGGGTAGCATTTTGTGTCATCAAAAAGGGTCCAGTATGCTTTTCAGTAGTAGGGTTAGAGTTTGGTGAGCACTCTAGTCTTGAGATTTCCAGAGGTTCTCAAGTACATAGTGTTTTGTGATGCATCGGGAACTAGGAATTATTGAGTTCAAATGTAGATAAAAGTGGTGATTTCTTATGGTTTACGCCAGTTGAGACCACACGAGTAGAACTACACCACCCAAGATATTGATCTAGTAGCGGTTGTCTTCACTTTGATGTTGTAGAGATACTACATTTTGAGTAAGTGATTTATTATCTACTCTGATCCCATGATTCTAAAGGGTATATTCTCTCATAACGATCTTGAAATAAGATAGTGGTGATGGCACGAGTTCCTCTAGGATATGAATTTTATATTTTCTATACTCTTATGATGGGGAATGTGGTAGCTGATGCTTTCAGTAGGACATCTTGTTCGCAGATTCATTAGATTAGTTGGCCTTATTGTAGTTATTCCTTTCAGATGGAGATTGATCAGATTACCTCCAGTCGATGGATTTCACCACTTATCTTTTTTAGCAAGTTAGGGAGAAACATCTAGAGGATACAAACTATGAGACCATACACACTCATATATCGATAGGGCATGCTCCAAATGGATTTTCTAAAGGTGGAGAGCACTTCGTTCTTTTTAGAGGATGCATTATGTTATTAGTAATGTTGTAGGGAGAGGTTCTGAGAGAATTTCATACATATTCATTTGTGGTACATCTAGGTATGGAAAATATGTACTTGATCCTCTGACATCAATTTTGGTGGCAAAGGATGATGATGTGAGTTGGAGATTTTTTCTCTTGACGCCTTACTTGTCAGAAAGTTAAGGATGTGTACCAAGTTACAGTGGGATTAGCTCAACTTCTTGAGGTGCCATAGTGTAAGTGGGATTGGATATCTATGGACTTAATGATGAGATTACCACTTATGTATCGGGGATATGATTCCTTCTTGGTGATCTTAGAATTAATCACCATGTCGGCCCACATCACAGCAATATGAGAGAATACATAAATATTGATCATGGGACGCCTCTATGTTTAGGAGATAGTATTAGACCATGGAGTTCCATCAATGATTGATTCTTACCATGATGATCAGTTCAAATCTCAATTATGGAATGTATTATATGAGTAATTTTTTACTCAATTATGCTTGATCACAATGTTTCACCAAAAAACTAATGGCCATACAGAATGGACCATTTTTGATATGGATGACAAGTAGTGAGCTTGAATGTTAGACTTTGTCTGTAGTTGGTAGGATAACCTAAGAATGGGGGAGTTTGGGTACAAAAATAACCACCATTACACCATCATTATGAAACCATTTTAGGAATTCTATGGGAGAACCTCTAGGTCACCAGTTTTCATGACTAACCTGGGAGAGCCAACACTCAGGGTTCCATAGTTTGTCTGAGCTACAACATAGAAGGTACATATCATTTAAGAACTAATGAAGACTGCACATAGAAATTATATGTCTTATACTAATAGGTGATGAAGGCCTTTGGTGTTTAAGGAAGGAGAACATGTGTTCCTATGGTTTTTACATCAATGGGGATTATGGCGATTTGGCCTGGCTAGAAAGTTATAACAGAGGTTAATAAGCACATTCCATATTCTATGTTGAGTTGGATAGGGTGTGTACTACTTATATCTACATCCGAAGTTAGACTGGTTACACGATGTCTTCCACATCTCGTAGCTAAGGAGGTATGTGCATGACCCATTACACGTAATCGACTAGGGAGAGAAGGGCATCAGGGATGGAGTGAAATTTTTTTATTACTCACTTGTGATAAAGAATAAACATGAAAGGATCCATCATGGGAGAATGATTCCATTAGTACGCGTTTGGTGGAAGTACATGAATCATCCAGATAACACATGGGAGTGAGAGGATCATGTTCATTATCAATACACACATATTTTTTAGAAGCCCTGGTTTTGGATTTTTGAGGATGTAAATCCCCAAGGTGGGGAGAATGTAATGTCTTTGATTTTACAAGTACTATTTTTTAACATTATATTTATTATTTTTAGACCATGAATTATGACATTGTGAGATATTGATGCCTGATGTTCCCAAAATATAATATTTAAATATTTTAAACATATTAAACATCACACACATGTAGTTTTATTATAAAAGAGTAATACCTTATAAAATAAATTCCCAGATCAGAAATATGAAGGTGGTATTGAGTTCAGAATGTGAGTTTTACCCTAGGAATGACTAAACATTAGTTTCAGTCATTTGTGGAAAATAAAAAATGGGAACAGAATGAAATAAAGTAATTGAATAATAATTTTATTTATTTTATGTCGACACAATGATTTAGTAATATTTAAATAGATTTTAATGTTGGAAATATTGGGTTATCCACATAACCCTAGATACATTGGGGTTCCATGGAGTGACCATTGGAGAATCCTCTCAAGCGAACAATTAAAATATCATGCTTCGATGATCAACACACGTGAATTTTAAGGGATCTCTCTAATGAGCGCGACACAACATCGTTCTTCATCACTGATTTTTCCAAATCATCATTGGGTAGTTTTTAGATTTGGATCATCCCCATTCATTATTTATAAGACAAACATTAACCCATCAATTAACATATTGATCCTCAGTTTGATCATCAAGTGGGAGGGGAATATTTTTGGGGTTTTGATGGGAGATTTATCTTTCTGATTTGATTATTTTTATTGTCATTCTAATGGAGATAAATAATGTCATAAAAAACATTTATTGAGGTTCATTAATTCAATGTTTTCTTATTATTACCCCCCCCCATTAATCATTTTTTATGGGAATTATTATTTTGGAACATGACTCAAAAAATCTGAATCAATCGATCTTTGCGCATCTGTTTCCACGAATAATGATCCGAAATCATAGAACCAAGATTGGTATGATATGATAGTGGTATGGAAGAGTAAGCGGTGATGAATTGTATGAAAGTGGATATAATGTTTCGCATTATTTTATTTTCTTCACCGCATAACAAAATAATGGTGCTTAGATCCATTTTCCAAATGGACTTAATGACCTAAAAACATTTTTTTGTCCATGGTGAGACACAGAAAAATCATTCCCTTGTGTTCTCCAGGGAGGCATGGTAAGAATAGAGGTTAATGTAGAGGAAAAATCACATGTAAGAACAACCAATGAATCTTGAAATTTGCGAACCACAGAGCATGTAATACTGGATTACCCGATGTGTGGGTCCCTGAGCAGCAATTAGGGTTTCAAGAGAAATTTAATTATCACATGACATGTGACCCCTATCACACGGTGTGTGGTCCCATCCAGGATACTCGGTGTGTACTTTTAGAAGTACATAGGAATGGGGTGAAATTCGCTTGTATCCTACACGTAGTGTACTCCCCCACAAAGACATGACCTAGACTAGGTGTATGAGATAATTCGAATAGTGGTACAGGGGTAGATTCTCATCGGATGGATCTGTGTACTAACAAATGAGTAGAGCACATGGTATGCCTAAACACCTTGTATTACTAAATCTACATCACTTGATGACATGTGTAATTTACACAAGAGGGACCTAGGGTCAGGGTACATGGCCTATGACTCATACTAAACATCTCTTACTCCTTTAAACATGGATTAGATCTATTATATTTAGTATCATGGAAATGTTTTTTTAGGGTTCGTTCCCCTTATCCTTTCCCTAATGGTTGGTATGGAATCGTTTTATACTCATAGGACACCAATCCCTTTAGTAAGATTCTTAGATAGATTCATTGGAATCCCTATAAGAGGCTCCGAGTAAGATCGTATTTCCATTTTCATTCCCTATGTGGATTTATTCGTATCTTTGTGACCAACACTACGCGGGAATAGATCCTCTACTTAGTGGGATAATCCAGATTGAGTTATTGGTGTCACTGCATGGACATGACGATGATCCTCATATGTGTATCGTATTCTCTTTATACTATCAACATGTTCTTTCTTACGATGATACCTAATGGGGTGTACCCCTAGAATAGACATCATGAGTGAAATTAAACTCAGGTGTGTGTTCTCCCAAAAGAGTGATTTTTGGAGTCTTCAAGCTAGAATTCTAGGCTGGTATGCTATAGTTGTGACTTATTGTAACAACCCAAAAATCTATTTTAAAATTTTGAATACACTACGTTATGAAAAATAATAATTTGATGATTAATTGTTTTAATAAATAATAAAAACAATAAATAATTATATTTACAATTTATTGCTTTAAAATTGATTTTAAATTAATATTAAAAAATATTATTTTACATAAATATTATGTGTATAAGAATATTTTGACATGATTATTTGTATTTGATTATTATTTTTTCAATATTTTAAGAATTATGTATATATTATTTTGATAAATTCTAAATTCTGTTATAAATATATTCACTATTTATGTGACTCCCATAGATTTTATGGTATGTTTCTTTATAAATAATTTCAATTCATTGGATAGATTATATGCCCACATCACTGAGTCATTGCGAAATAACACTTTGTTATAGTTATAACCTAGCTGTAAAACTTAATTTTACCTCCTCTGTGATTCTAATTTCTAAAAAATGGACATACATAGCTGCGATCAATATGATATTTAAGATCACCTAAAATCAACTTAATTTTTTGTGAATAGTAACATGACCTTTTTAATAGAAATGTTACACTTGTGAATAGTAATGTTACACTTATGAATAGTAATATGAACCTTCTGAATAGTAACCCCACCCATGATAGTATAAATAAAATATAGTTTCCTTATAAATGAAGGATAATAATTTAGAAATTAATAATTAAGTGTTGATATTGTTGTGAGTAATAAGTATTTAATTGAAATTTTCTAAATAATATATTTCTATAAAGGAAAATTAATTTTCATAAAATGTATTCCTAAATAAATATTTTGGTTTCCTATGATTTTAGGATAATTTAATGATACCTTTTTAAATCTTTCATATGGTTATAAAATTAGTTTTAAATTTAAAATATTTATTTTTCATGTAAATAATGATTTTATTTAAAAAAATTATTTCACATATTTGGAAAATTATTTTTATTAAATGGAGTCCATTTTTTAATTTTACAACTCAAAAAATTATTATGGTGAATTTTTGGGATTTTTCTAACATACTAAAATTTTTGGTGAATAGTAAAATTTAATAATTTATGATCAATTCAAAATACACTATTTATAAAGTCATTAGTGATTTATGGATGATATAAGCATACTTGGTTTGAAAAAACATGAACTTATTACTATTCTTGGTCACATGAATAAATAATATAACTTTTTTTAATGAAAATAACAAAATAATAATAAGATATTCAAAAATCACCCATCTCCTTCACTATAAAAACCACCCCTCACTCACTCTTCTCCTCACTCCTCTATTTATCGATGCATCTCAATGTTCTCCCAAAATACTATTACCTAGTATCTAAAAACATTTATGAGATCTTGGACTTTCCAAAAGAAAAACCCCCCTCCCTTAAAAAGGTTCTCAAGGGGGATATTTCAAGAGTTAACCCTCTTCCCTTTCTTTTAATTTTATTTTCAATTTAGTTTTTTTTCTTATATTCTCCTCACCTAATCAATAAAAATGATCATGATAACATTAATATCATATTTATATAATGTAATTATATCTTTTTAATGTTATATATTTCCCAAAACTACTATCTCTCTCTCTCTCCCCCTTTCTCTATTTTATTTTAAAAATTAAATCGTCGTCTCGGAGGTTATGAATTACAACCTTCTTAGATGAAAAACATTAATTCTAAAATTTCTTTTCATGTATGGTCATGATACCATTTTTATGGTTAAACCATTATATAATATATTTATTATAACATATTTAAGGTTTTATAACCATTATATATACATAATAGTAATTCATACGACAAAACTAGTTCAAATTAATCAAAATACCGCCAAAATAATCTAAATGATTGTCATTAATGTTTCATCTAATAACTCATCCTCATACCATATAACCAAATTAATTATATAAAATTATAAAATTCTACATTTTCATAAATAACATGTAATTCCAATTCTGTATAATTATACCCATTTTACGTGAACACCGTAATGAAGTGAACTGATTATGAAAATCAAGCAAACAAACACTCTAGAACGACAGAATTAAGTCTTATAACTTATAAAAAGGTTGTAAATGAACCCAAGAATTTTATAATAAAATTTAAACATGTCTAATAAATTTTGAAATAAATTATTAAACTATCAAATGTCATATTATATGACCTTAAGGTCTAGTTTAGAACATATTCATACCTAAGGTATTGTTTTTCTCATCACACTTCCATTTTTGTGAGACACACCACATTCATCACTATTTATTATGTATGGTGTATGTATACTACCCACCGATGTATCATATAATGAATATATTTTTATCATGGTATTACATGTATCATTTTATGATTATTAATTTTTGGGGAATATAATTCTATTGATTATAATGTGGTATGGAATTCTACCTGACCTCAGTTTTTCCTTCAAGTTATTCTTTCTCAACATTTACTAAAATGTAATACTTCATTATTTTTTTATCTGTCTTCTTAATTATTTGTAAAATTTAGAAACTCATATATATAGATCATATCATCCTTCTTTTAGGGGGATATTCATGTTTTAAAATGGGCTCCTTCTCAATTCTTTCCGATAAACAAGTCAGATTCAAGGGCACTTTCGAATTCTAAATAATTCTGAAGTGTGCTATATAATCTATTTTAAGTGATAATTATTTCTATAAAATGAAAACAAATTATCATTAAATACTATATTGGTTTATTTCTAGTTTATGAAAACCAACATTCCTTTTCCATTTTAGAATATCTTCCTTAAACCGCACTAAAATAGTATATTTATAAATCTTCTTAAAAAATCATTTTACATGATTTAACTTTAGTATGATATCATTTATACCTCAAATATAATTTCAATGTGCTTGACTTATCTTTTTCAAGATATAAATCTTTAAAAAATTATTTTATTAGAAATAAAAATAGTTATCCACATGAAATATTCTTTCAAAAGTAAAAGGGTTTTTCCCATCTCACTTTAAATTATATGAGATTTATAATTATTTCAACACTTATTCCTTACATGTGGTGTATATAATGAAATTTGATATATCAATTCACGAGTCTTATTTTTTGTATGATATTTTATGGAATTAGGAATTAAATTTCTCAAAGTGTTACGGGACACTTTGTAATGTTTAATAAATATTTTCCCCAAGAGTTTATTAATGATTTAATTAGGGTATTTTTATCTATGGTTATAATTCAGATATTTCCAAGTGGTATATGACACATTGATTTAATGAAATATTTTATTAGACATATGAGGAATAAATAGGACTTATAAAGTGGTGGTTGGGGGCTGATATGGCCCCTCGATGCATTGATAAGTCTCGTGAGACAAAATAGAATTTGGTTTTGGGAGAGGCCTTTCTCTAGTATTTTCAGAAGTCGTGGTCGAGGCCTCGATGATAGTTTAATGATGTACAGTATATTCATTCCCTAATAATTATATTATTAATATATTATTCATGTGATTATTTGACTATAATAATATACATGGTAGTGTTTCATGTGATTAGTTATATGGATTTTTTTACTCAACTTTCATTACTACCAAATTATGCACAAGATAATTTTGAAGGAATGTATTTTTAGTTATTCATCATGGATAATTATTATGATTATGATAACATCCATTGTATTATACACCCTTACTGATCAAATTATATCACCCATTTCTTATGTTTCCTTTCCCCAGGTTATGAAGAAGAAAATATTAAATAATTTTTCCAAGATGCAGTTTATTTAATTTTGTATCATGTTTTATTTTAATTTTAAAATTTATTATGTGTATCATGAATGTAATCTGGTCTTCCAAGACTACTAAACTAATCAGTCCTTTGATATTTTTTTCCTTGTAACCATGCCAATGTAATAAAATAATGCATCAACTCTAGGTTTATGGGGTTGGGGTGTTACAGTTGTTATCATAGAAAGTTTAACAGCATCCTTGGAAACAAGATTTAGAAACAATAAATTAGATAACATTACCCTCTTGCAAGGTGTTATTGGCCTGACTCTGGTTTACCTTGTACATGAAAATGGGCCTTACTATGCACCTATCTTGACACTCCCATGTGATATTCTTAGGATGATTCATAATTTCTTTACAAACCATTATGATGGATTTAATTGTAAACATGTCCTCAAAGAATCCATTTTTATGATAATGAGATTATCAATGTTTACATTTTTAAATTTATGTTCTGTATATCAGTAGTACTGGGATTATACATTTTGTTTCCTAATATTATGATCTAATCCAGTGTATGAAATTGTTTAGATATGGAACCTACCAGAAATAATAGGAACCGAATCAATGCACGTAATCCAAAGCGTAAGAATGATAGTTTCTTTGATAGGTTTAATATAGTATTTAAAAGGTAACTAGTCTCTCAAACATTCTTGTCATATGAGAAAATATTATCATGTTCTAATAATAAGGATAAAAATTTTTCTAGGTATTATAGATTTTGATGGAAGTAGGAGAATAAGGGGAAAACTAGGGAAAAGATAGATAATGTAAAGAAGGGAAATGAGTATTTTTCCCAAATGTGATGATTGTGGAAGGAAACACCTTGGTATAGAAAAATGAGTTTTCTTAATGTGTGGAGAAAAATTTCACCATGCTCATAATTTCATGAGAATAAATGAATTTTCTAATGTTCAATGCATCGACTAGGTTATGATATTCTTGTTATAATAATTATGTGATACATAAGGATTATACTGCAGTACTGTTTCATTATGGATTTAAGAAAGTATGATGTTACCTACAAAAATTTAATCGATATGAAGTTAATATCATGGGAAAGTATATGGTTGAGTGAAAGACAATCCTTATTGTGTTCCTGATACTAAGATAATGATTTTTGAATAAAGAGATGATTGTTTTGGATAACGTAAATTGTATATAACATACTATCTTGGATCGAAATAATGGATTGTTGACAATGTTTTAGAGTCTTCAACATTTTAGAAATAAGAAATATATACAAATTCATATTTTTTACATAAGTAATAAGGAATCATGAACATATTAAATAAGGTTTTATGAAAATTCATTTTATTTACCATGCTTCAATATAATACTAAGAGAATGTAATGACATTTTTTTATATAGAGACAATTCATGTTGTTTAATAAGATCATTATGGAAATTCAAAAACCTTATTTATAAATTGATAGACCATTATATTTTGTAAAATTTAACCATTTATTAAATTGTTGAATTTTATTTTTAGAAAATATTTTATAAATAATTTTACCCTATGATACAACTTGAGCTAGGAAATGAAGTAAGAATAGTTAAAGGCTGAAATGAAGGATAATAATGTGTATTAAGTACTTATATTTCCTTACATTATCGAGTGAAATAATTTCTCAAATTTTATGGAAATTATCTTCAAAGAAAAAAAAATTATCTCAGTATACTCTTTTCTGATGAATTAAATGGTCCATTATATCATTACTGATATATGGATTTGTTAACTTCCTCATAACCATGTCCTATATCACTCTCTATTAGAACTTAATAGTTAAATTATTCATCAATGTCCATAATTTCACATTGAAGTAATGCATCCTATTAGAATGCACAATTTTGTGGTAACCTATTCATTTTCCCTTCACTTCTATTATGTGGATGTTTTATTAAGAGTATTATTGATGTGGATTTCCCGAAAGTGAACTCTCAAGTATCAACCTTCATGTTTTGAAGTGAAATTTTGAATTTTGGGGACACAATTTTGTTGGGTAGAAAATAATGTAACACCCCAATAATTTGTTTTATATTTTTAAATAAATTATATTATGAAAAATAATAATTTAAAAATTAAGTGTTTTAATTAATAATAATACTTAGAAATAATTATATTTCCAATTTATAACATTAAATTTAAATTAAATTAATATTATATAATCAAATACTATTTTTTTTGTATTATTTTGTGTAAAAGAATATTTTAATATGAATATATGTATTTTTTTAATTTTTTATTAAATAATTTAAGAATAATGTATATATTTACTATTATAATTATTTTCATAAATACTTAATTGTGTTACTAATATATTCACTATTAATATGACACCCCTAACTTTTAGTGTATGCTTCTTTATAATTAATTTCAATTAACTAAATAGATTATATGCACACAAGACTGAGTATCTGTGAATAAACACTTTTTTATTGTTATAACCTAGCTGTTAAACATTATTATGGGACATTTTTTATTTGAATATCAAAAAAACGATATACATAGTTACGATCAATATGATATTTAGAGTCTAATAGAGTCAACATAATTTTTGGTGTATAATAACTTACACATATGATTAGTAATGTTACCCCTGTGATTAGTAATTTTACCCTTATGAATAGTAATATATCCCATATGAATAGTAACCTCACCCATGATAGTATAAATACAATTTAGTCACCTTATAAATGAATTAGAATATTTTCAAAATTAATAATTAAGTGTTGGTATTTATATGAGTATTAAGTATTTAATTACTATTTTTAACTAAAAAATTTATTTAAAAGGGAATTAATATTTATAAAATGCATTCTTAACCTAATATTTTGTTTTCCTGTGATTTTAGGAAGGTTTTACAGAACCATTTTAAATCTTTCTTAGTGTTATAAATTTAGTTTTAAATTTAAAATATATTTATATATTTCAAATAAATTATGATTTTATTTAAAAATTAAATTTCACATATTGAAAAAATTATTTTTATTAAATGGAGTCCATTTTTGAGTTATACAAGTCTAAAAATGGTTATGGTGAATTTTTGTGATTTTTCTAAAATACTTTAATTTTGGATAGATGATAATTTATAATAAATGCTAAATACATGTTTTATTGAGTCATGTGTGTTGTATGGATGATGTAAGAACACTTGGTTCGAACTCATATTAACTTATTACTATTTTTAGTTATAATAATAAATAATATTGCTTGTCTTAATCCAACTAATAGAATAATTAATAAGATATTCAAAAATCATTGCTCTCATCCACTCTAAAAACCACCCCTCACTCCCTCTTCTCCTCACTCCTCTAAGACTTGAAGCATCTCAAAGTTATACCCAAATACTCTTCCCTAGTCACTCCACACATCCAAGAGATCTTGGGCTTTCCAAATACCAAAACCCCTCCCTTAAGGACGATCTCAAGGAGTATATTTCAAGAGGTAAACCCTCTTCCTTTTCATTTAATTTCATTTTCAGTTTCGTTTCATTTATTATCTTCTCCTCACCTCATCCATCCAAATGATCATGATAACTCATGTATCATATATATACTATAATTATATAATGTTAATGTAATATCACTCCTCAAACTACTATCTATCTATCTATCTACCTATCTCTCTTTTATTTTAAAAACTAAATCGTTATCTGAGAGGTGTCTATTTACAACATTCATTGACGATGAACATTCATTCTATAATTTCTTCTTGAATTATTTTCATGATAACTACTTTATAGTTAAACTAGTATATAATATATGTATTATAACATATTTAATTTTCTGGAATAATTATATATATAATACTAATTGACACGACAATACTAGTTCGTAATAATGTAAATACGGCCAAAATAATCTAAATGATTGTCCTTAATGTTTCAAATAATAACTCTGCCTCATACCATATAAATTTTTTATTTTATATCCATTTAAAGTTATGGATTTTTATCAATAAAATTTAATTCTAATTATGTTGAAGTATTCCCATTTTACGTGAACACTATAATCATGTGAACCGATTATGAAAATCGAGTAAATTAACAACCGAGAATGACAGAATTCAATCTTATAAATTATGAATATGATGTAAATGAACTTAATAAAATTATAATATACTATATATATGTCTCATAGTTTCTGAATTAAATTATTAATGAGTCAAATTTCATATTCCAAGACCTTATTTTCATGTGCGTAACACCTTCGGACATAAGGTAAGGGTTTTCTCATCTCACTTCCATTTTTGGGTGATACTCACGATTTACCACTATTTATTGTCTACAATGTATTTATACTACCTAATGATGTATCATATCATGAATATATTTATATTAATTGTATTGAATGTATCCTTTGATGAATATTAATTTTGGGGGCTATATTTCAATTAATTAGAAGGTTGTAAATAATTCTACCCGAACCTCCGTTTTCCTTTAGATTTACTCTTTATATACCTTTACTCGAATGTAATGCTCCGTTATTTT